>OZ059853.1:17266987-18466987 GCA_964057195.1 Orthosia cruda
CCTACCTACCCTACCTACCCTACCTACCCTACCTACCCTACCTACCCTACCTACCCTATCCTACCCTACCTACCCTACCTACCCTACCTACCCTACCTACCCTACCTACCCTACCTACCCTACCTACCCTACCTACCCTACCTACCCTACCTACCCTACCTACCCTATCTACCCTACCTACCCTACCTACCCTACCTACCCTACCTACCCTACCCTACCCTACCTACCCTACCCTACCTACCCTACCCTACCCTACCTTGCTTGCAGGTGCTCAACGTCGGCAGCACTCCAACTTTCCACACAGTGCGTGGAACTAGCCTCTACTCAAGTAGAGTAGACATAACGGTCTGCACGCATGGGCTGCTCGGCCTGGTGGATGATTGGGAGGTCGTGGAAGGCTTGACGAGCTCAGACCACAACACCAACACCTTTAAGTTGGCCTTGGAGAAGGCAAGGGGTATGCAAATTAGTAGAACTACACGCATATTCAACAGTAAAAAAGCAAACTGGAACCAATTTCGTGAGAAATTGGCCCAGTTGCTCACAGAACAGAAAGTCAACATTTTAGAAATAGAAAAAATTCAAAATAAAATAGAATTAGAAAATAAAATTAACTCTTATCAAAACTCCATCATAAAATCAGCAAACACAAGTATACCCCTTATAAAGCCATATAACAGGTTCAACTTACCATGGTGGTCGGAGGAGCTCGCTACGCTGAAGAGGGCAGTTGCCACCAGGAAACGCAGGATCCGTTGTGCAGCACCTGTCAGGAGAGAGGCTGTCGTCGCTGAGTACCTGCAAATAAAGAACGAATATGAAACGAAAGCCAGAAACGCTCAAACGGAGAGCTGGAAGAGTTTCTGTGGGAGGCAAGATGGGGAGAGCCTGTGGGACGGCATATACCGGGTCATAGGCCGAACCAGAAAACGGCATGAGGACTTGCCCCTGACCGTGAACGGAAAGGTACTGGACAACCTCCACTCTGCCGAACTGTTGGCAGAAACATTCTACCCTGGAGATCGAAGGGAAGAAGATAGAGAGGAACACATGCGAGTTAGAGCGACAGCTGAAAAAGTGAACGTCATGGGTCATGATGAAAAACATGACCCACCGTTCACCATTGAGGAGCCTAAACTCCTCCATGCGCACTTTCAACCCCAAAAAGGCCCCCGGGGCGGATGGCCTTACGGCCGACATCTGCCAGCATTCGATTGACCACGATCCGGGAACTTTCCTAGCACTGGCTAACAGATGCTTGGAGCTGGGCTACTTTCCCGGGACCTGGAAGGAAGCCACAGTTGTGATCCTTAGGAAACCCGGGAAGGCTAGTTATACGGTTCCGAAATCTTACAGGCCAATTGGTCTGTTGCCGGTGCTGGGAAAAGTCTTGGAAAAAATGGTCATAAACAGAGTCAAATGGCACATTATACCGCAACTCAGTACTCGCCAGTACGGGTTCATGCCCCAGAAGAGCACGGAAGACTCTCTTTATGATCTGGTCGGACACATACGTAACAAGCTAGCAGAGCGCAAGCTGACCGTAGTAGTGTCGCTAGACATAGAGGGAGCTTTTGACAGCGCATGGTGGCCAGCTATCAGAGCTAGGCTGGCTGAGGAAAAATGTCCGGTAAATGTGAGGAGAATCATGGACAGCTACCTCGAAAACCGAAGGGTCAGGGTCAGATATGCAGGCGAAGAGGTAGTAAGGGGGACGTCGAAGGGCTGTGTACAGGGATCGATTGGAGGACCGATCCTCTGGAACACCCTCCTGGACCCCCTACTAAAGAGGTTGGAGGAACGGGGAGACTACTGCCAAGCCTTTGCTGACGACGTGGTGCTAGTATTTGATGGCGACTCAGCGATCGAGATCGAGCGGAAGGCGAATGACGCCCTCGCCCATGTTCACCAATGGGGTGTTAGTAATAAGTTGAAATTCGCACCGCATAAAACAAATGCGATGGTAATAACGCGAAGACGTAAATACGACAACCCGCGACTGAGCATGGGAGGGGTCGCCATTGGCATGACTCAAGAGATCAAAATCCTGGGGCTAACGATCGACAACAAGCTTACATTCAACAAGCACGTAGCGAATGTGTGCCAAAAAGCTATTGGTTTTTACCATCAGTTGTCGAGGGCTGCGAAGGTCAGCTGGGGCCTCCACCCCGACGTCATCCGCACCATGTACACGGCAGTAGTCGAACCGGTCATAATGTACGCAGCAAGCGCATGGGCACCAGCAGCCAGCAAGTTGTGTGTTGAAGAAGCTAAGTGTGGTCCAAAGAGGATTTGCACAGAAATTGTGCAAATCTTACCGCACCGTATCCCTAAACTCGGCACTGGTGCTGGCTGGGCTACTACCTCTCGACCTCCGAATACAAGAGGCAGCTGCCCTGTATGAGGCAAGAAGGGGTGTACCCCAGCCAATGCTAGGAGACAGGGACGTTGAGCGACGTACCACATTTACTTCAACACCCCACCCGGCGGAACATATGAGTCTGCAGTTCATATGCCTGGCAGACCGTGAACAACTTGCACACCACTGCACACAAGCAGTGCAGATATACACGGACGGCAGCAAAATTGATGGAAAGGTGGGAGCGGCATTGTCTCATTGGAGCAATGGCGCCGAAACCAAATTCCAGAAAATGAAGCTGTCGTCCCACTGCACAGTCTACCAGGCCGAATTGCTGGCCATATGCAAAGCCACGCGGGAGATCCATAAGCACACAGAAGGGTCTTTTGGCATATTCAGTGACTCACGATCGTCACTAGAAACGATCGCAAACCACCGCTCCTCTCACCCCCTCGCAGTCGAAACCAGGGAGAACCTGCGGAAATGCAAAATCCAAAACAAGCTTGTGGCTTTGTTTTGGATTAAGGCGCACGCGGGACTGGAGGGGAATGAGAGAGCCGACAATTTGGCTAAAGATGCGGCGCTAAACCTCAAGAAGAAGCCAGATTACGACCAGTGTCCGGTTTCATTCGTCAAGCGGCAAATCCGAAAGGATTCGCTTGCCGAATGGAACCGGAGGTACAGGATGGGTAAAACAGCCGCGACCACGAAAATATTCTTCCCGGACGCTGTCGACGCTTACAAAATCGTCAGAAAGCTAAGACCAACAGGATTAATCACCCAAGTAATGACAGGGCATGGTGGGTTTTCAGAATACCTGAACAGATTCAAGTGTAAGGAAAGCCCATCATGCACTTGTGACCCTGACGAAGATGAGACAGCGATCCACGTACTAACTGACTGCCCGGTATATGGCCTACAAAGATATCACATCGAACAGAAGCTTGGAATTGACATTAAGCCAGAGAATTTTAATAGACTTATAACTGACAAAAAATACAGCACAACATTTATTGAATACTGTTCCAACATAGTACAGAAAACAGTCAATAAAAACAAATAATTTTTTAACAGCAATGCTCAAAACCGTATATGGTGATATACAGTCGGAAGCAAAAAGAATGATAGAACCTATAGCTAAATAGAAATAAGATGTCATTATAAACACGCTGTATAATTTGTTAAAATAAGTCTTTAGAACATAAGTAAATTAAGAAACTCGCAATGTGATAGATATTAAATTTCATAGATAATAATAATTATGTACAATTTAATTTGGAATAAAGTTGAGTCCCAAAGGTCTCGGATAATGTCCGGGGAACCTCCCTAGTTCGTAGACTCCGCCATGTATGTAGAGGTAGGCGCCATCTTAAATTATTAAAAAAAAAAAAAAAAAAAAAAAAACCCTACCCTACCTACCCTACCTACCTACCCTACCCTACTTACCCTATAAACCTCACGGAGCCCGAGACCTTTCCAACGAATGCAAAACCGTGGAAATCGGTTCGTGCGTTCTGGAGTTATAGCGTCAGGTTATTGTGACTGTCAAATAATAACAGACAAATAATTAGCAATAAATTAAAATTGCGACTATAATTTGAGATTTAAACTATCCTATCTCTCAAGTTGGATCGAACTGCACATGGTGTGCGAATTTTATTATAATCGGTTAAGTGGTTTAGGAGTCCATTGAGGACAAACATTGTGACACGAGATTTATATATATTAAGAATATTGTGATGGACCAACAAAAAAAAAACGATCTGAGAATTGGAGTACCAAGGAAAAAGTAATATCCTTAATAATATATTAAATTAACCATGTGAATATCCATTTTCGGGTAAAAACAACAAAACACAATAAAAAAGATGCTATAACCTAAAAGAGAATCTGACAGATACGACTTAGACCATCGTTAAACTAGGGGCCGCCGAGGTTTAGCGTTAGAGCATGATTTGGACTACGGTTTATCGCTATACCATTATTTGTAATACACACATCAACACGGTCTAGGGATATTTCATACTCAATTAAATAACTCGAAAAGTACTGGCCGCATTGGAATCTTTTATACACCGATTTGTTTGTAATTTATCTCAGACTAATTCCAAATTCAAATTTTTGGAAAATTCTTTTGTTTCGGTGGCATAAAAATGTCTTGATGTGTAGGAGAGGGAATTTTCATTTGTGCGAAATTTAGAAAACAATACGAATTACGTTTAGTTACAGTTTTTTTTCATTTTTAAACGAAAGATAAAGTTAAAATTGAGGTATTGTAGCCATGCAACGCCAACATTTGACGAGGGCGGAGATGTTACGAGCTGTGGGAATGCTGGAAGCTGGGTCTGTTCAGCGTAATGTTGCTGAGGCCATAGGGACCCACCAAAATGTAATTTCAAGATTGTGGACACGCTATCGTGCCACAGGTGAAGTAGCGGAGAGGCACCGGGGGCCAAGTCGCATCACTACCCCCAGACAAGACCGATTTTTGCAAATTACTGCGCGAGCTCAACCTAATGCAACGGCGACTCAATTGGTCCAAAGGCTGCGAGTGGAACACCAAGTGCTTGTGAGTGACCAAACTGTAAGAAGGCGACTGCATGAAAGCAATCTACGCTCTCGTAGACCACTCCGGGTCCCACCTTTACGGAGAGGCAATCGTGGACGACGATTAGAATGGGTTCGGAACCACGTGGACTGGGGCCGTGAGCAATGGTCCAATGTGCTGTTCACGGATGAATCCAGGTTCGGCTTCCATCCAGATTCATGAAGGACGCGTGTTTGGCGAGTTCCTGGACGATGGAGCCGTCTTCAGAACCCTCAGGAAGTTCACCCATACCAAGGAGGTACAATTATGCTTTGGGCAGGAATTCGTCTTGGAGGACGGACGGATCTCGTTTGGGTGTGGGGCAATAAGACGGCAGAACGATACGTCCAACAGGTGCTGGGGCCCGTAATCTTGCCCCACAGAACACAAATGGGGCAAGATTTCATGCTCATGCACGACAATGCCCGGGCACACACGGCGAGAACGGTGCCTAGGGCCTTAGACTGGCCTGCTCAATCGCCAGACCTAAATCCCATTGAGCATGCGTGGGATATGCTGCAAAGAAGAGCTCTGAAGGAAGTTCCTGAAAATCTGGCTACAGAAGATCATTTTTTTGCGCACCTCAGAAGGACATGGGACAATATTCCGCAGCAAGACATTGACAACCTTGTTCTGAGCATGCCGAATCGTTACCGATGTGTTATGAACATCATGGGCGCTTTCTCAGACTACTAACTTCAAGTTTATAAACACAAATTAAATGATTTTTCTATATTTTTCAGTTTTTAGTCATAAATTAAAAGTTAATTCATATACGGTTTCCGTCTATGCTTCATTTTTTTTTCCATAAAATCCTGAAATTTTAATCGAATCATTATTAAAAAATGGTAGAATATTAAATAACGTATCTTTTAAATATATACATGTCATATAAATAATTAACACATTGATAGTAATTCGCTTTTTTTAAAACATCCCTAGACCGTGTTGATGTGTTTATGTATATTGACTTAAAAGCCTCACTAGCCAGGTAATTAAATAACCAAAAAAAAATATCAAAAGTGACTGTCCGACCTTGACAGTGATTTTACTGATGATAATAAACTGACGTTTTGTTGTTGTTAATAAAATTTGTCTGTTCATGTTGATAATTTAAATACTTCGTGGAAGGAAGCCGTGGACAATCTCTTTCTAGTAATAAAACCAAAAAGTTTAATTATAGTAAATATTTCTGAAGCCTAACCTATATCGTAAGTGTAGCTCTCTAGAACTGCACTGCGGAAGGCCTGTCTAACTGAGACCCACGAAGGAAGCGCGATACAATAAGCATCTACTTGGAGATTGCCAATGTAGAAGAAGTTGTTCTTAAAGCCAGATAGGAGAAGTCAGCACTGGTTTTTTTAACATGAATATGGAAAAACTGTCAATGTGTAGGATATGTTTAGTGCAGAATGTTAAAATGTATGTGATTGCCAACAAGATACTTCAGGAAATATACGAGAAGCTGACTGATTTTCCAGTAAGTGGATTATTTAATAATTTGAAATTTGTTCTTAACAAATAAGCCTAAAATGACCCTTGGACCTATTCTGTTTCCTCGCCAAGTTATCCGACTTGTAAGTCTTATGCACGCTGTATGGTCACTGCACCACCTTTTGACTTGATGCTGAAGGCAGTAGAACAAATAATTGTCTGATTAGGAGTTATCATCATCATTTTAGACCATAAGACATCCACTGCTGGACATTGACATCCACAAACATCACAAATAGTTTTCTCTTGTTTTATTGCAGTTTCTGACGGAAGATAGCAGGCCCATGCTGGCTTGTTTCTTCTGCTACACTAAACTGAAACAATGCTGGCGACTGCAGAGAAAGTGTCTGGAGGCTGAGAAGCTGTTTGCTCAGATGTTGAATGAGGACTATGAGGTAAGGATTGACTGGACACCTTCAGGAAATATACTGAAGCTGATGCTTTCATACCTTTTAGGAAACCTTTAGCTTCAGCCAGCACTTTGGGCTATCTTGGCTGAAGTTGGTATTTCTGGCTGAACGTAGGTGACTTAGTATAATGTTAGTATATGGTGTCACATAATGTTTTATGTTTTTGATACTTAAAAAAAATACATTAGGATTAGTTCAAACTATATTTATTTACTGTTAAATTAAAGAGCAGTTTTGAATTTTGCTTATAAAAAACAATAGTTAGTAAATGCGCACCACAATCCTCGGAACAGTGAGATCGCTCCGTGAATCATGTGCAGCCCCCAGAAAGTTTCCTCCTTGCTTTTGGACTGAGCTAGGCTAGTTATGTTATCCAGCACCCCCACGCACAACGGACTGATTGGGCATCTAAGTATGGAAACAGGCGATTTCTACTACCACTACTACCACCATTCGCTTTCTGACACTTCTTTAGTCTGGAACCAAAATTTTGAATTATCAGCTGGAAATAATCACTCATGGAATAGCTTTGGTTTTGTCTGTGAGTCTTTGCTTGCTTTTAAACATTCAGGTTAGGTGGCAATGGGTTGTAAAGTTTACTTTTTAAGTAGCCCCACATGAAAACATCAGCAGTCATAAAATCTGGTCAATTTGGCCTGCCATATCAAGTTAAAAATCAAATCAATCAATGTTATGACAATGTCAATGTTATGTTTTGTTATGTTCAATGTTAGGACCCATTAATATTAATGCTAATTTTTATCCATGGTGCTGGGCAACTGGGCTTATCTCAGTTGTAAATGACCCTTTGTGCCTATTGGTCTTGTTTGTTCTGTCTCCTGCTTGAAGTGGAAATTTGTATTTTTCTTACTCCTCCATTATTCTGTTCTGATTAATTTCGTTGCGGGATCCAAGGCAGTTAAATTCATTCTCCGGGACTTCGTCGAGCTTCATTGCCTCGGCGCTTTTCTGGTGGTCGCCACTGTTGATTCTGGCTTTCAGGAGTTGCAGTGGTTTGGGAATAGTGCGGTGGGATTTGTCATATCAAGTCAAGGAATTATCGGCTCTTACTGTTTTGAGGATGCTCCAGCGAGTGATTGAAGATTTTAGTTACAGGCTAAATGAGTGACTGCTGTTGTTATAATTAAAATACAAAAACTGCTCTTTTATTTAACAGTATGTTAAATGAGTTAAAACTAATTCTAGTGTATTTTTTATATAAGTTAGGTTAACAGACTTTCACATTATATTAAAAAAAAAGATCTTTTCTAATAATTTATTTACAAACTTTTACAGATAAAACCTCAAGTAAACCAAGACCAGTTAGAGTTCAGTGGGTATACTGTAAGTCCAACAGTGCTTGTCATCATAACTGATGAATGTCAAACAGAGAGCGTTGTTATCAAAGAAGAATTACCAGATGATTGTGAGAGACAAGATATTATTGATGAGTTAAAGGAGGAACATCAAACTGGTATGTTTCATAATTTTGTTTGCAGATTTTTTTTTTATAATATAGGTAAGGGCTTAACGACATTGCGGCTCAGGCGGAGATAGTGGTACGAGCTTGATGCCTTTGGGTATGATTGATCCTCACTGGCGGTAACTGGAGAGGATTAGAAAGGTAGCTTTTACCCTGCACTGGGACAAAACGCGCTGAAAATAATATTGCTATCGCTAGGCAATAACCTGCCCTGAATCCTTCCAGTCACGCTTCTCCCGCGCCATCTCAAACCAGATCTTAGGGTACTTTTCCAACAGACGTGTGCGAGGTAGCTGTAAAACAGCTGCTCAAACCAGAGCACACTGGTCTTAGTGAAGTGAGACGAGATCATGCACATATAATACTAGCAAGAAACGAATAGACCGCACACATTCTACGCTGGAGTCCCTCGCTCTGATGCTTCGCACACACAAACGTGATCCTATATATACACGCACGGCTTTTTACCCGGCTGCAAGGTAAGGGTTATGTTTTTCGCGCGTATCTTGTATGTTTGTATGTATGTAATATTCTTTATTAACTCTTTTATTTCTTTTAAACCACTTGACGGATTTTAATAATTAAGGCATCGTTAGATAGGTCTTGACCGCCCAAGTGTTCTTAAATAAGTGCCGTTACTAAAAAAAAGACTATGGCGGATTTTGGGCGCCATATTGTAGGGGTTGTAATTTTTTTTCTTCCAATCCCATCGAGTGGGGTAACAAAATGAAGGGTTTTTAGAGGCGATTACAAAAAAAATATACCACTTATATGTTTAAAAGTCATTCGAAAAAAAAAGTGTAACTAAAAACTTGTAAATAGAAAATATTCATAAAATCAAAAAACCCGACTGAAAAGATGTAAACAAGAAGAAAATATTGCTGTGCAGTCGGAGGATATTTATAGTTTTGGTCAGCCAGCTTGCAATTATGTATCCTCCGACTGCACAGCATGATTTTCTTCTTTTTTACATCTTTGCAGTCGGGTTTTTTGATGTTATTAACTTTTTTTTCTATACTCATGGATGTCATGTCTATTTGCCACATCCATCATTCAATTTTATAATTATGTGTTGGCGCCAGATTCGGAATTGAAATTTCGCAAAGGACCATGGGCATAAATGTATGAAGCCTGGGCTCACCCACCAAAAGAGATGAAATCACTTGGAATAAAGGGCGGATTTAGGGAGGGGGGGGGGGGCACGGGGGCATGTGTCCCCCCCATACGGTATTTTGTGTACTGTGGAGATTCCATCACAGTAGTAGAAGCAAATCCAATTATTAGAGTGGTTAAAATATATGAATGAAATAACAGAAAGACCAGTGTGTGTTACACTGGTCATAGACTTTCGTCTCGAGACCCTGTGGTAAGTTGGACGATAAGATACCGCGCAACTTCATAAACGCTGCCCAGCCGAGTCGGATTCGACGTGAGTAGACTAGAGATGTAGAGTCTCCAACCTTGATAAGAGTGGGTGTAATATGGGCATTCAAAATCACCTTGGTTTTGTCAATATTCATCCTAAGACCCACTCTGTCGGAAGCTCTTCTGAGGTCATCGAGCATTATACTGAGGTCCTCCATGGTCTCAGCCATGACCGCTATATCGTCGGCAAACCGAAGGTGAGTGATGTACTCACCATTGACGTTGATGCGTAGCCCTCGCCAGTCCAGAACCTTGAAGACATACTCCAGTGCAGCGGTGAACAGTTTCGGAGATATGACGTCTCGGTGTCTCACACCTCGCTGCAGAAGGATAGGTTTCGAGGTCTGATCCTGAAATCGAACTGACATGGTGGCGTTTTTGTACAAATACTTCAACACCTCGATGTACCGGTAGTCGATTTGCCGCCGTTGGAGAGACTGCAGTACAGCCCAAGTCTCGACTGAATCGAAGGCTTTCTCCTAGTCCACAAACGCTAAGCAGAGAGGCAGGTTGTACTCTTCAGTCTTCTGTATAACCTGCTGCAGCATATGTATGTGGTCCACGGTGTTAAAGCCTCTGCGGAATCCGACTTGTTCGTGATGACTCTTGAAAACCTCTTGTAGACTTGGCTAAGAAGTGAGATGGGTCTTCAATAGGGCATTGTCACCCTTCTTGAAGAAGAGCACCACCACACCCCCACACCATGCCTGCAGGGTTTTCCCTTCGAGTATGGCGGAACCAAAAAGCTTCTGAAGGGCCTTAAGTATTGGTTTTCCACCCGCCTTCAGGAGTTCGGCCGTGATTCCGTCATCACCTGGTGCGTTGTTGTTCTTAAGCTGTTTAAGAGCCATCCTAATCTCGTACAGGCTGACGTCCGGAATGTCTTCGGTATAGTGACGGGTCAATCTAGCTCTAGTGTCTTTTACTAAATTCGCGACGGGTGTACTAGTTGACGTGTACAACTGCCTATAGAATCTCTCGATCTCCATCAGAAGCTCCGGTTTGGCAGATACGATCCTGCCATCTTCGGTCTTCAGTTACGTGAACTGGCTCTGCCCAATAGTCAGATCTCTTGCAAAGACCTTGGAGCCTTTATTTCGCTCGATCGCGTCTTTAATATGCTCGGTATTAAAGCGGCGAAAGTCTCTTTTCAGGATTTAGAGATTTGTGTATTGAGCTGCCGGTATTTGCACACCTCATCTGAAGACTGCAGGATCATCTCACGCTTCTCCTTCATAAGCTTGAGGGTACGATCAGAGAGCTTTTTGTTTCTATCTGTACGACGGGTCTTGAAAAACTTAGAGCCAACCCTATGGACAGCTTCCACCAACCCGTTGCTGTATTCATCCACGGAGCTCCCTAGGCACTCGAAACGATTCTAGAGTTAAAGCTGAAAGCTCTCGGGGTTTTGGACCTGGATCTGTGCTGGACGGAGCGTGGACTTCATCAGTCCGGACCTTTCAAGCTTAATATTAATGTTCAATGTGCCTCTTACCATGCGGTGATCGCTCCCGGTTTCTACCGAATTGATCACAGAGACATTCATTGAAAATTTGCTTTTTGATCGACATGATGAAGTCGATCTCGTTTTTAGTTGCACCATCGGGGCTTTGTCAGGTCCACTTCCTGTACTCACGCTTTCTCAAGTAGGAGTTCATCATATAGAGGCTATCCTTCTCCATAAAACTGGCCAGTAGGTGACCCCGGTGGTTCCGACGTCCAACTCCAAATTGCCCCACTTGCAGCTCATCCTCGTCTCGTTTGCCTAGTTTTGCGTTGAAGTCCCCCATGACAACGGTGAAGTGAGTTTTGAATCCATGCATGGCTATAGTGATATCCACATACATCGTCTCTACCTCGTCGTCGGGGTGTGCCGTAGTCGGGGCGTAGACCTGTTTGACCTTTAGCGAATATCTCGAGGATATTCTGAGTATAAGGTACGCCATCCTGGTTTACACACTCTCGATCTTCACCACGTTGTTCACAAGGGACTTGTGGATGATAAACCCGACACCACCTTGGGACTGCCGGTCACCCACTCGGAAATAGAGCAGGTTACCGGATTTCAGGATTATCGAGTCGAGTTACCGACAAGCCCGAAGAATTGCCAAACTTAAGTAGCAGTGGGCAGGGCACATTGCTCGCAGAACAGATGGCCGATGGAGCAGAAAAGTTTTGGAGGGGCGACCGCGAACTGGAAGACGTTGCGTTGGAAGGACTCCCACCAGGTGGACCAATGACCTGGTGAAGGTTGCGGGGATCCGCTGGATACGGTATGCACGGGACCGATCAATGTGGCGACGCCTGGGGGAGGCTTATGTCCAGCTGTGGACGTCTTTCGGCTGATATGATCATGATGATGAACAGAAAGAATATGAGTGAAAATCTTGTCTTTCATAAACCTTCCTATACATACTTGAACTTGTAGAAATAAACATGAAGTATGATACTTCAAGTTTATTTCTGACAGTTATTGTTGATTTTTTTGACCGTCCGCCTCTTGTGCCCCTCCCAGAAAAAAATCCTGGATCCGCCCTTGCTTGGAATATACTTGTCCTTCAATAAATATAAAGATGTAAACTCATTTTTGTGAAGAATCCATGGGGTTATTTAGTTATAAATATTTTTCTCCTGCCATAAATCTCATTGACTGAGCCAATGTCAAAAGGTAACATTGAACATTCTGGCGACTCTCAGGAACAGTACCCTAGTTGATACAGCTCGATGATCTCGTATGGTCTGGCCCGGCCTTGTTCAGGTTGTTGTGACTGTCACGCTGCGTGGTATTAAGTGGTGGTGGATAAGCGCATTATCCAAGCTTTTTTCTTGTAGTTGTTGTAAATCATTCCTTGGTAATGAACTTGATAGTTTTGGTAGTACTATTAGCGTTACTGGCAATTTGTAATCGCTAGAGTACCTTGGTTGTAAAGTAATGTTGATAATGTTGTGTAATTTGACGTTTTTGGTTTTTCATCTCAAATACATTTTATTTGGATTTTTTGTTGAGGGTAATACAACAATTGTGCTACTTCTTCCGTGCAAAATGATGCTTCTGATCCTTGATCACTTAATACTCTCAACATTGTGGCATTCCTTCATATGAGGTTGTTTTTACTATGGCAGTAGCTAGTAAAGTTGTATTTTTTGCGTCGGAGTTGGTTGCACACAAGTTTGATGTTGCTATATTCTGCGGCTTCTCTGTCCCTGTATTTTTTAACCCCCGCCGGAAAACGAGAGGTGTTATGAGTTTGACGTATGTTGCTGTGTATCTGTATGTCTGTCTGTGGCATCATAGCGTCCGAACGGGTTAACCGATTTTGATTTAGTTTTTTTTTGTTTAAAAGGTGACTCAATCGAGAGTGTTCAGTCAAATCAGTTCAGCCGTTCAAAAGTTATGGGCCGTTTTACTGTTTGAATCTGGCTGTTTTCGCAAGATATCGTGTCATAATTACGTGTTCAATAGATTGCCGATCGAAGCGTATATACTATGTACTGGATAAATTATGTAGCATGAAATAAAAATATGTCGGGGGTTTTCAAAAATTTGAAACTTTATGTATTTTATTTGCGTTATTACCATTTTTAAACGGCCTAGATTTATTCAATAATGCGTTGTGTCCCCTTATGTTGGCATAATTCACATTGTTTATAAACTGCACTCACATATTGTTTATTATCATAGTGATTTATGCAACGTTTGCACATTCTTTTTTCCGCCATGGCCTTGTATCACGGAATAGTTGACTGTTAGCATATGGTGTGGAACCGTCAAAAGACATAAGGCAATTTAAACGGTTTTCCATGAATTTCATCATCTCGTCAAGGGATTGTAATTTATAGTATTTGTTTCTTCGTCCCATTTTCTATTGACTATTCTTATCAATAGAGGGCCCCAAGACGATGTGTTTATGCGTTGGTTTTTTAGTGCCCCAAGACATTCATTTATAGTGTCATGCATTACTCGTAATTGGGCCGCGTTTGCTCGTTGCATTCTAGGTAAATCTTTTATTTTGTTTTATTTATTTATTTACACATACAATTATTGTTTCGTCCCGAATTGTGGTATTTACTTGCAACACTGTATCGGTGGGCTGTCAACGATTTTGACAGCTGACACTACACGGTCGAAAGAGAAAGTTTAAAACGTGAACACGCGGCAGTCGGGGTTTTGTCGAAACATATCTAATCGAGACGTGTTTCACCCATTGTATTTGTTAATCGCGCCCGCCGTTCGCAATCGGCGTTGTGGGGCGCCCCTAAAGTGGGTTTAGAGTATATTTTCACGCGCATCGAAGTGCTTTTGCGGGAAACGTGCTGCCTGGTGGACGCCGGCCGGATTCTTAGGTCCAGACAGACGTCAGTCTATCCCTTATTGTCCTTTATTATATATATATTCTCGTATCCCTAACCTCACGGCACGAGATTGATCGACGCCCAGGAGTCTACCGCAGGAATCTAAGGTAAGTACGAATAATATTACCGGCCAACCCTTGTGCCACCACAAACCCGTAGTAGGAACCTGTATATCTCTCAATAAGGAGCAAATCCCTAGCTTTCCACTGCCGCGAACCGCGGTTTCGAGGGATACGGTTCTGATTGGATCCAGGAGTGGCACGCTGCTAATGGGCCCCAGTGATGAGATCCTGGCTTGAGATCCGCAAACCTGTATTTAACATTTGGTAGCAGAGCGTGGTTTGCATTCCACGAGCATAGTAAACGCTAGGACACTCGTTCACAGTGAACGCTGTATTGTTTGTCGGTTTGCTTTTTATTGTTGAGAATACTGGGTTGGAAAGTGGTACATTTTGATTCACTCAGAGTTAGCTGTGTCCTGTTAGAGGCGAACAGCCCCCATAGTTACATTCCAATTTGTTAAAATAAAGTGTACAACTCACAACTTAATATTGTCACTCCGGGATAGAAGGTTACAGTTTGGTATTGAAATTTGTTTATTTGTTGTATACAATATAGGTTTGGTGCAGACTAAATAGTCTTCCCTAATTGTATTTAATTGAATCATTGTTATTTTTGGACCTTGAACCTTCTATCTTGGGTTTGTCAGTTTGTTTACATTATAAACATACTCAGTGCCCGCTACAGAAGTTTTTGTTGTAAAGTGTGTTGTTGCCAATTGTATAAGAAAATTGGTTAGTTTGTTTGATATTGACAGTAATATTCTAATTGATTCAAGTTAAAGTCATTGTTTTTTACTATTAAAGTAAATTGAATATTGAATTCTATTGTAAAATCAACCTACCCACTTTGTGTTGATAATTTTCATTTTTTAGAATACCCTCTTGTGTGTTGATAATTTATTTTCTTGAGGTACCCACTTTGTTTTTGATAATTTATAAATTGATATTTGGGGTTCCATAATAATTTTGTACTGGAAAATAATTAAGTAAATATAACAGGGTTCAGTACTATTTGTTAAATTAACTTGTTGTTTCTCTTACAGACTTTATTATTTGATATTTAATTTGGTAAGAGAATTACTGTCAAACTGTTGTTTTGGTTACACACATACATTATTAATTTAATTTGTTGAATATAATATAAATTATTAGTTTAATTTGTTTTTGTGTATTAATTAATATTTAATCACCGTTGCTTACATTTTGACAGTATGACTGCCAATACATTTGCTTGTAAGATTAGATCGGAATTGAGATGGGTGACCACGGCGGCCTCTTTAATAAGTAGACCTGATAGATCAGACGCTTTGTTGGCGCGTTCTAGTGAACTCCCAGCGCGTCAGGCCAGGGTAGATAAATATCATGCGGAATGTTTGGAACTATTGTCCACCGAGGACACTGAGTTAGCCGCTGCGGTTGAGGCAGACGTCACACAGTTCTACGGTTTCTCTGATGATATTGTTGAGGCAACCAGTAAATTGAGGGGTTCTGCACAGGATGTTTTGAAGGTGGAGACGAGGTCTCCCACCCATCCTGCTTTGTTAGGACGGTTGCCTACGCTATACTTGCCACACTTTAGTGGAGATTTGGGTTGTTGGACTGCCTACTTCGACCTGTTCAACAGTTTGGTGGATGCTAAGACAGACTTGTCGCCTAGTCAAAAGCAGGCCTACTTTTCTCCTCGTTAAGAGGAGAGGCCCTAGGTTTAGTCAGCCACGGAACCGGGAACTGTTGATCAAGCGTTATGCGAACGTGCGGCTGTTAGCGGACGCCCACGTCTCGCAGATTTTGTCGTTGCCTCGCATCCATCGAGTTGCCACCCTATGAATGGATTTGGTCAACCCACTGACGGTGGCCTTGAACGCCTTGAGGCGATTGGGCCTACCTATTGACCAATGGTCCTTTATGTTACTTCACCTTGTTCTGTCAAGGTTGCCTTCCGACTTGAAGGTTCGCTTCGAGCAGAGGTATGGTGGGGATAATGCCACATACCTCCCCCCTTTCGATGACTTGTTGAAATTACTGGATGAGGAATGTCGTCTCTTGGACCAATCTGGATTTGAAGGTCCCTCGCGAGCCCCAGAGCGGTCCTCTCCGGACCCGCGTCGTGTTGGTGCGCGCCCCCCTCCTCGTGGGAAGGGTGAGTCACGACGCCCTCCTCATCAATATGTGGCGACCCAGGCTCGCAGTATGCGCTGCATATACTGCAACACGGATGGCCACATGGTCACCTCCTGTCCGAAGTTCCTGGCAAGGAACACAAAGGACCGACGGGGAATCGCCAACAGCCGAAAGTGGTGCTACACCTGTCTGGGACAGCACTTGCAGCAGGATTGCCAGAGGTCAGATCCTTGCCCGCACTGTCAAGGTAAGCACCACCGCGTGTTGTGTTCTAACCAAAATGGTGTTGGCGGGCCTGATGATGCCCGACGCTCCGACCCCATAGGCGGGGGTCCGCATCCCCACCAACCCCACCAAACCCACGTGGATCCTCGACGGGGCTCACCTTGCACAGGCGGGGGCACCCTGGAGGGGGATTTGGGAATGGAGAGGCAGGCAGCGCCGCGCCATTCTCACCACCGCTACATGAGCGACCGCGATTGGAGCGCCGCCCGCCCCAGTTTGGACGTGCCCGTGGTTACTAGAACCCGGTGACTGCTTCGGCACTCCGGTGGACCACTACCTACACTCCAACTGGCCCGCGTCCGATCTTCCGGACGACTACCAACCCCAGGGGGGTTATCAACAATAGGTAGTCGCCTCCCTCTCCTCCACTACAGCCGCCCAGCCAGAGACAGTCCTTCTGCCAACTGTCTCTGTAAGGATCTGGGGCCCGAAGAGTAATTCTTTGTTAGTTCGTGCTCTTTTGGATTCGGTTTGTCAAGGCTGTCTTGTATCCTTTTATTTAGTGGAGAGATTGGGTCTCCCACGTGATTCCACCCTTCTACCATATGGGTGGTATTGAAGCAGTTGGTCAACGGGGAGAAAGTGAAATTTGTGTTTCGCCTGTTCATTGTGGGCCAAGAATCTCCAAGCCAAGGCCGTTGTTTTGAATGATATTTTGGGAAGACACCCGCAGGTAACCATTAGCCCTGCAGTGGTGAAATTGACGTCGGACCTAACTCCTGCCGACCCGAAGTGGTTGGTACCCGGACCCGTATATGGGTGCGGATGTTTTGGGTTTGATTTTGTCCGGGACCAAGTGGGTTCTGCAGACGAATAGATTAGTAGTTGTACCGACGGTTTTTGATTTTGGACTTACGGGTCCCGTGTTGAAGGGCTCCGACCCGCGGATTGAGGACCAAGGACTGATAATGGCATAGTCCTTTGTTGTCTTCGCACCTCAGCTCATACTTTGGAGGTTTTTGTGGCGAATAGAGTCTCACAGAGTCAGAACTCTGAGACTAAAGAAAAAACAGGAGAATTGAACCCCGCAGACTGCGCGTCACGTAGTTGCGAGGCTCCAGCCCTTGTTGACCATTCTCTTTGGTGGGGACCAGACTGGTTGACGCATTGCAAGTCGTCCTGGCCCCAGAATAGGTTCTCCTCTCCAGAGGTTTTGCCAGGTTTGCGTATTGGAATTGTTGAAACGCAACCTGCATATAATTTGGATTGTCTTTTGGACAGATACAGTTCTTTGTCGAAATTGTTAGGAGTTACCGCTTGGGTCCGCCGTTTCATACGTAACGGACTGAACCCTAATAATAAATTGTTATCCTCACTTTTGTCGCCTCATGAACGCCAAGAGGCCCTGATGTTGTTGGTTCGTGCTGTACAAGCCGAGCACTTTGACCAGAGGAGCGTTGGTGAAATTGTTGGTGTCCGATCGACACATTAATAACGCACACGCCGGTTGCAACGCCCTTGTAGCCATTTTGCAGCGTGAATTTTGGATTTTGTCGGCCAGACGCACTATTCGTGGTATCATCTTTAAATGTATGCAGTGCTATAAGTTGAAGGCTGCTCCCACTCAACCCATAATGGGTGATTTGCCATCCGACCGAGTGACGGAGAGCAGACCATTTGCTTCGGTCGGAACCGATTTCGCTGGTCCCTTCTTGGTGACTTCTCAACTTCGGAACGCCAAGGCTGTCAAGGCCTACTTGTGTGTGTTCGTTTGTCTGGCCTCCAAGGCGGTTCACTTGGAACTTGTTACTGCCCTCAGCACAGATGCGTTTGTTGCAGTGCTAGGTAGATTTCTTTCCCGCCGAGGACTACCACCGTTCTGATAACGGTACTAATTATAAGGGCGCTGATAGATATTTAAGTGAAATTTGTAATTCTTGTAATTGCCATTTTGAGACCCCACATTGGGGTGGCATTTTTGTAAATATTGCGATAGTAGCAAAACCGCTTCTCCGCCGTGTTGTTGGTGAAACTATTTTCACATTTGAGAAACTTGTTACGGTATTTTGTAAAGTTGAGGCCGTCCTCAATTCGCGACCTCTCTGTCGGATCTCCTCAGACCCAAATGACCTGGAAGTCATGACCCCTGGTAATTTTTTTGATTGTTCAGCCCCTCAACGCCCTGCCGGAATCCCCTTCAGGGAAATTAAACCTTCGCAATTGACGCGTTTTGCATTGCTCTAACAGATGTCCCAAAGTTTCTGGCATCGTTGGTCTTTCGAATATTTGCATATTTTGCAGCAGCGCGTTGAGTGGACTGACAAAACTGACCCTCCCAACGTCGGAGACCTTGTATTTGTTAAAGAACCTAATTTGTTGCCTTTATATTGGCGTCGTGGACGCATTGTAGATTTGATTTATGGGTCTGACGGAGTTCCCAGAGTTGCGGAGTTCATGGTCGGAGATTCGGTTTTGAAGCGAGCAATGGCGAGTTTAGCACGCTTGCTCATTTATTAGCGGACATAACTCCTTATGTCCGAGACGGGGGGATGTTTCGTCCCGAATTTTGGTATTTACTTGCAACACCGTATCGGTGGGCTGTCAACGATTTTGACAGCTGACACTACACGGTCGAAAGAGAAAGTTTAAAACGTGAACACGCGGAAGTCGGGGTTTTGTCGAAATATATCTAATCGAGACGTGTTTCACCCATTGTATTTGTTAATCGCGCCCGCCGTTCGCAATCGGCGTTGTGGGGCGCCCCTAAAGTGGTTTTAGAGTATATTTTCACGCGCATCGAAGTGCTTTTGCGGGAAACGTGCTGCCTGGTGGACGCCGGCCGGATTCTTCGGTCCAGACAGCCGTCAGTCTATCCCTTATTGTCCTTTATTATATATATATATATTCTCCTATCCCTAACCTCACGGCACGAGATTGATCGCCCAGGAGTCTACCGCAGGAATCTAAGGTAAGTACGAATAATATTACCGGCCAACCCTTGTGCCACCACAAACCCGTAGTAGGAACCTGTATATCTCTCAATAAGGGGCAAATCCCTAGCTTTCCACTGCCGCGAACCGCGGTTTCCTGGGATACGGTTCTGATTGGATCCAGGAGTGGCACGCTGCTAATGGGCCCCAGTGATGAGCTCCTGGCTTGGGATCCGCAGACCTGTATTTAACAATTATTTTTACAGGTAGAACCCAAGATAACAAAAGTAGTCATACAATGCGACACTCAGCGACGCCCCGTAAAAACTGATCACATACCTACTCGCGTCCATGATTGACCAGTAACGGCTCCGGGCGTCCGCACAAGTTAACTAGAGGACAACATAGTAATTGTCACCCTCTGAAATTCCGCCAAAGAGCAGGAAAGAATGTCCAAATGCTGAGAGACGCTATTAAGAATCATAACAGCCCGACACACTGGTGCAAATTTTAATAGGTTTGTACGGGCTACCGGAGTTTCGAACAGACTCTGCCTCGGCCCCAATCTTAGCCTACTGTTTGGAACGAGTAATCTCAATGATTCTAGGATTTGTGGATTGTTTAGCATCCCCCGAAAAACCATAAAGACGTATTTTACCAGAGCAACATTACGCCTCACCTCCAACCTACAGTACCCAACCATCCCTATTACAAAGAGAGTTGGGTACATAAGCGGGTAAAACGGATAGACGCCAAATTGGCTCATGTATAAGTACCGTGTAAATTTGTTCTGCATCTTTTCCACCATCTGAGAATATTTAATTTCGTAAGGATTCCAGATGATAGCACTAGTTTCCAAGTTGCTTCGTACCAACGCGTTATAAAGTGATTTCACTGCCGCCATGTTATTGATCGAATAATTTGTCCATAAACTTAGTCGCAATCATGCGCTCGTCTTCATATCTCTGCGTAAGCTATTTCCAAGCTGTTTCATAATTTATTTCGCTTATTGTTGGGTGACGTATTAATCTTGTTGCGTCGCCTTTTACGTGTGTTTTTAGATACTGCATTTTTTCTGTCGAAGAAATTTTTTTATCTTCGTGAATTATTTTACTAAATAAATCATTAAATGTATGCCAAGAGTCGTAGTCCCCCACGAATATGGGAATATTTATTCGTAGAAGTTTCCTGATGATTTTGCCGAAATAATTATTTCTTCTAACAATTCCATAGTAATGCCATAATCTTTCTGTGTATTTTCAAAACAATTATCTTTGAAGTAGCTATTGTCCAATGTACTTTCGGCCATCAGTAGTCCGATGTGTGTTTCTTCAATTTCTTGCCATTGTTTTTGTAAGGTTTGTAAAAGTGTTTGTAAGTGCCATATTGGCTTGTCTTGAGTAATAGATTCCTTAGCCTGAGGTATTTTCTTAGATAACTGTGACATTCGGAATAGCTGTATAAACAGTTTTGAGCTACTGACAACGTCCTTGTTTTCATCTTCATCTAAAAATCTTGGTTCGTAATTTCTTTGCACAAGTTGCAGACTTTCTTCGCACTTTTTAAGGTAGTCGATTCCTTAGTCGTAATGTTTCTTTATGTTGCCAAAATAGTCTGTAGTAATATATTTATGAGTTGATAACATCTCCTGCTCCTGTAGTACTTAAGTGGTTTTCTTAAACTCGCTGAAAAACATGGCCCAATGTTTTCTTTCTTTCGTTGATGTATTTTCTGTTTTCCTTGTGGGCGAGTCCTTTTTTATGTTTGATAACACCTTTTTGATCTCATTGTTATCCGCTGCCTGGCTCCTGATTAGTTCGTTACATAGTGCTCTTCCTTCTTCCCTATCGGCCCTACCCTCATCGGATGGTTAGTCTGTACTAGTGGTATCTGCGCTCTTGTTAAACCTGTGCGACTTCTCAATCAACTGGTTAAACCCGCTTATGGGAGGCCAGTGACCGATCCGTAACGAGAGACTTTCCGACAGAACACCCTAGTACAACGTACTTCAGATCACTGAAAACTGATGCTTTGTTGCGTACACCAGGCTCCAGTTCCCTGAAGTTTCAGTCTGTCAATCCCTACGGTGGGCAAGGGGACCGCGTGATTCAAATGCTCGAAGCACCAAAATGTACGCCCACCCTAACATACGTCCCGTAAAGCTGCAGTAATGTTAAGGGTGTGACAGTACATGCAAATATATGATAAGTTAAAGGACCTACTAAGACTTTACAGCCTAACAGTCTACGAACCTAAGACCTATAAGCCCTACAGCCCTAACCTACCATATGTGTGTAATAAATAATTATATAGATAAGTTCAGGATGGCTGGACCATGCGAACTACGGTTACACAATAACAGACGGATAGTGGGCAGGAATTCCAGGTTCGGGAACGGTACACTCACTGCCAGTCCAGCAGTCTCACGGGACTGATCAGAGATGGCTAAAGGTGTCTTGGCCACAGTGAGGGGTAATGAGACAAGAATATAAATTCAAATGTGATTTATTAACATTATTTTACAGCTTATATACTATATTGTCTTAATACACACTAATGCACAAATATATCTGTGTCCTATGCGTGAAAGATGCAACCAAATAGTATTTTATCTGAGCCGCGCGTCAGCCGGGCCGAGTGCTGAGTCAATGTCCAAAGGTATCATTGAACACCGCTAGGGTCGCTGGTGAGGCGTGAGGTGTCACATTTGTCATATTTCATATTTTTATGGCTTTTAGCGCGAGTTTATTTATATTTTTTTATTTTTGTGATTATTTTCCAAGTATGGCAGATTAAGATAGGTACGGGATTTACCAACCACTGCTTTAATAGAGCTTTTGTTTCGGAAAATGTTATTCTACTTTTAAAAAGGGTCTGCGCAAAACTGATTTCGATAATAATCGCACTTATACGACAATATAAATGATTTTAATTCAGATTTTGCTTCCGTGCGCGTAATAAAAACTTATACGACATTATAAATGATTTTAATTCAGATTTTGCTTCCGTGCGCGTAATAAAAACGTTTAACAGCTATATTTATGGTCCTTAGCCAATGTTTCGCGTTTAAACTGACGTTAATTAGTGCATCCTCATTAATAGCAGTCATCATCTTACCAACTATTAGTACCTAGGCGACCGAGCTCTGCTCGGGTGAAAATAGAGAAAATTATGTTTGCTAAAAATGAAACCTGGCTAGATCGATTTATCGCCCCCGAAACCCCCTGCATACTAAATTTCATGAAAATCGTTGGAGCCGTTTCCGAGATTCAGATTATATATATACAAGAATTGCTCGTGTAAAGTTATTAAATTATTTACCTGAACATCATATGTGGGCGTCCAAGCAAAAATCGGCCCAGATCTCGGCATTTATTAATTTCATACATAAACTTACTCACTTTGGAATTTATTGTCCGAGATATATGCAGTTTTGTAAAGTTATATATCATACAAACACAAGTACAGATCAAAAACCTGATAAAAAAATGTGCCAGTTTTTGAATCTTTTTTTAAATCTTATTAACATTGATATTCTAGATGCCGAATCTAGTATTAATTCAATACCCCACTACTGGAACCTTTTGCTCGGGCGGCCCGATATATATATGCATATGCCTTTCGTGTAGTATGACCAAGTAGCAATTTTCTATTTTTAGCTTGTAGGGACAAGTGTCACGAGCTAAAAACAGAAAATTGCTCTTAATATAACCAAACAATGGTCAGGCTAATAAAGTTACAAAAAAGGATGTTGCTTTTACTGTTTTTGTTTCTTCACAGAGTCAGAACAGGAATTTCACGACATAGAATATTTAGATAGCTATTCAGATCAAGAAGATTTACCACCACAGCTTGAATCGAGCAATATACCACCTCACCATTCTGGGTCACATTCAGAAGATGAGGTTCCTTTTATGAAGTTGAAAACTATAGTTGAAGATGAACAAGAAGTATCTAAGAAGAAGCTAAAAACTAAAAAGACGACAAGTAAGTACTTATCATCATAGACAAATTAATTGTAGTAGGACTGACTATGGAGGTAATAATTTCCGTGAGTTTCCGTGAGATTGTAGCACTGGTGTTGTACGTCTCACTGTCAATGTTACCACAATAGTGTTGTTTAGAATTTTACTTAATTATGTCTTTAAAGTATCCTTTTATCACAAAGTTGAAGGCAAACACGTGAGCGCTCGCGATATTCTCCGTGAAAGTGTTGGGGTCGTGTGGCGATGATCATGCAACTTTGCACCTCTACATTTTTTGCTATTCCTCTATGGTCCAGTGTAAATTTTCGGATTTGTAATCACAGGAGCGCCAGGCGTGAAGAAACCAAAACCAGACATACGAAGAGCAAATACAGAAGATTCAGTTGCGCCACAGCAAATGAAAACTGAACAACCTGACTCGCAAATTATCCGGAACGCCCGAAATCTTACGTCCAAACCAGTAACTAAATTCGAAAAGGCTTACACAAATAGTAGTTTTAGTAATAATTTAAATAAACGTGTTCGAATGCACACTGGGGATAAACCTTACAAATGTGATATATGCCAGAGTAGTTTTACTTTAAAGAATCATTTAATACAGCATATCCGTGTACACACTGAGAAAAAGCCTTACAAATGTGATATGTCCCAGTGCGGTTTTCCAGAAAAGAATAACACAGGTGCAAAACATTATAAATGTAATATATGTCAGCAAAGTATTAGTCAAAAGGTTAATTTCACAAAGCATAATTGTAGTTTTCCAGCAAAGACTAAATTAACAGGGTATAAGCGTTTACACCCAGGGAAAAAATCTTACCAATGTGAAATGTGTCAGCGTAGTTTTAAACAAAAGTGTCATTTAACAGAGCATATTCGTGTACACACTGTGGAAAAACCTTACAAATGTGATATATGTCAGCGAAGTTTTACTAAAAAGGGTGATCTCACAAGGCATATTCGTATACACACTGGAGATAAACCTTACAAATGTGATATATGTCTGCGTAGTTTTACCCAAAAATTTGTTTTAACAAGGCATATTCGTGTACACACTGGCCAAAAACCTTATAAATGTGATATATGTCAGCGAAGTTTTATTCAAAAGATTGTTCTCACAAGGCATACTCGTGTGCATACAGCTGCAAAGAAACTTCACCTCTAGAAGTGTGTAAAAAGCGACATCTATGGGCAGGAGGATATTCTACGAGTTTTTAAGTGCGCCATCTCTGTGACCACAATAAAGTTAGTTTTCTGTAGTTATTGACATCGAATCCACAAGTAAGCGTATAATTGATTATGTTATTGATACAAAATGTTCATGCGCTAACCAACATCAGCATATTTAGGCAGCACTGTATGGCTATAGAGGGGTGTTGCGGGTTGAGGAGAAGTAGGTATACTAAAAATAAAAATTAATAGGTATATACTATTGTTTTTTTTTAATCAGGTGCTTAACAGGCGGTCTTTCAAAAGAAAGGAGATTCACTAATATACGTAGTATTATTTATTATGTCCTTTATTTAATTTCTTTCTTATTTGTTACATTTTAAATATTTTTATCAAACACAAAAAGAACATTTAAAAATATAAAAAAATAGTAGCCTACCGGTATCGGGAACAAAAAAAATCAGAACGGTGTTATTTATTATTGTTATGGCATTAATTAATATGATAACCTAATTTAGATTAACAAATATTTATTTACTAGAAAAACTGATATAGTTTTGAATATTTCAAAAAAGAACAAACATGTTTGAAACAAACAGAACAACAATTTACATCTCTTGTTTTCAAAACAGTTTACAAAAAAACAATTAGATAATTATAAGAAACTTAAAGTTGTAGCTTTTAACATAGAGGGTAACCTTTATTTTCTATAACTTTTAATCTTGATCTCATTCCATTTACCATATCATTAAAATAAATTGCAATGGTTGAAAATTTTATTCTGGCTAAACGATGAGCTTCGTTAAGTTTTTTTTTTTTTGTCAGGTTTATAATTATAGATCCCAGTGGCATGTTAATGTCTTCGGACAGTGGTAAGCGAGATGCCATGTCTTATACCACCAGATCGGGTGGTTGTAAAACTTTTTAACAAAAAATCAAACCGACTTCCAGAACAAAAAAACTACAAAGCAAAAAAATACTTTCTTTCCGAAGTCGGTGTCTTTTGTACCCATTTTTTTCAGTTTTTCGACACAGACTTCGGAAAAGAAAGTTATTTTTTGCTTTGTCGTTTTTTGTTCTGGAAGTCGGATTGATTTTTTGTTAAAAAGTTTTTTGTTTTTCTCTTTTTAGTTTTGGTAGGTATCTCCAATTAACATGATAATCATTTATGGCCAAAGTACATCTCATGACGATTCCAATAAGCCCAAGCAGTACTAAGATACATTGTTTTATTTCAGAGTTCCAGTGCCTACCTTCCAGCTTCATCATCAGAATGGTGCCATTTTCATCAGTACCATTCATTTATAAGAATTTGCTTTATCATAGTCTGTTAACTATTCGAGATATTTTATACCCGTGACATAATAGCATTTAGGAGTTCCAGTGGTCTTCTTCATCAGTTCCACTTCACCAAATTATACTTTCTGAGTGCAAATGATTGCATTGTTGATGAAAATACCAAAATCATTATATGTATGCCTATAATATTTGAGGAGGTCCCTCGATTTCTCTAGGATCTCATCATCAGATCCTGGCCTGAATACTATGGAACCAACTAGGAATACCCTTCAAAACAAAAGAAGATTTTTTGAAATCGGTCCAGGCTTCTTTGAGTTATCGGGGAACATAAATAAAAATTAAAAAGAAGATTCCGACGAATTGAGAACCTCCTCCTTTTTTTGAAGTCTGTTAAAAAGAATCCGTTGTTTGGCTATTCACAATATCACGATGACGGCTGGATTGATTTGTGTAATCAATCGGACGTGGCTTTTGGCTGTTACACTTTATTTAACAAGT
Organism: Orthosia cruda; assembly: GCA_964057195.1. Taxonomy (NCBI): domain Eukaryota; kingdom Metazoa; phylum Arthropoda; class Insecta; order Lepidoptera; family Noctuidae; genus Orthosia; species Orthosia cruda. Next base: position 17,293,387 of record OZ059853.1, read on the forward strand.
TTCTTGATACTGTCGCACCCATAAACGAACTGTGTTTCTCTATAAAGAAGTAAATTAAAAATTAGATTTCTAATGACAAAAAAATTGATATAAATTGATTATAGTTTAGAATTCTCTAGCAATACTCTTTAAACTGTGATTTAGTTCCAAAAGGACGATTATTTTCACTTTAAAATGTTACTCAATTGAGACGTTATTGTAATTATAAGTCGTTATTTGAACAACACAAGCAGACGAGTAATTATGCTATGATGCTATGTCATGTTTTACTAAACAAAATTATAGGCTTACTCACAATCTTCTTCATAATCAAAGTTTTATAATATTTTATAAACGTCACGGCCGACATGAATTATGTGACGGTTGATTTATAAATTTAACAATGAATTTCACATCTATGATAAGTGTCAAATTGGCGCAGCGGTAAAATAGCTTGACTCGTGAGTTAAGGGCGTATCCAAGACATATAAGAAAAGACGCGATAAATTATGTCATGTCTTACAATTTGGCTTAAATGCTAGCATGGATGGGTTATACATGTGACATATTTTAAAGGCGCGACATGCCTTTCTTGTTGCTGCCCGGCGAGCACGGTCTACTGTGACATGGCTTGAGCCACACATTTCATCGCAGTTTGGGCAATAAAGCCATTTGGTCTTAAATGCTAGCACCGGCGGCGTGAGAAAATTGCCTGTCGTAAACGACAAATAAATCAAATAAATTTGTGACTCATCGGCAGGCTTATTACGTATCTTTTGCAAGAGCAAAACAACGATTTTTGCGCTTTAATTGCTCTTCAATACAAAAGTTTTAGAGTTGTCGGCGATTTTTTTTGTATAAGTGCCTTTGACAAACAGCGATCGATTGCCAACAACGTGTAGGACCTACCATACCGACACTGCAGGTAATTCACAGACTACTTAGAGATACTACGTATGTGCCGTCGGCGCTAGACTAAAACCAGCCTTAGATTCACTAATGGAACAATGCAAACGTGAGGTATGTGAAAACTATGAATCCACAGACTACTTAGAGATACTAGATGAATCAGCCATACCAAAAATTTATGTTTTTTTTTTTAAGAAATATTGCTCACCTGCATTTTATTTATATTAATGATTCCACATGTCTGTGTCATTTGACTGTGAACTTCGAAAAGTGTAAATTCTTTCGTAGCGAACTTAGATATCTGGGATATGTGGTGGATTCTCGTGGTTTACGCACTGACCCTGATAAGGTGGAAGCCATCCTTAACTTTCCAACTCCTACCAATAGGAAGGAATTGAAGCGCTTTCTCGGTACTGCTACGTAGTACCGACGTTTCGTACCTAATTTCAGCAAAGTGACTGGTCCACTCAATAAGCTAACTGCTAACGGAAAAAAGGCTCTTTGTTTTCAGTGGTCACTTGAAGCTGACGTGGCCTTTAACGCACTAAAAGAATGCCTGGTTTCCGCTCCAGTTCTTTCCTGTCCGGACTATACCAAACCGTTCGAAGTGCACACTGACGCGAGCAGTTACGGTATTGGCGCTATGTTAACGCAGACTATTGACGGTAAAGAACACCCAATTGCCTACATAATTAGATCTTTCCCGAGAAAAATTACAGCATAACCGAACGGGAGACCCTTGCTGTCCTAGCTGCCCTCGAGCACTGGCGATGTTGCCTCGAAAACGGCCAAACATTTACGGTTTACACTGACCACTCTGCGTTGAAATGGTTTCTCACTTTAGAAAATCCCACAGGACGATTGGCACGATGGGGGTTAGATTGTCTTCATTTAATTTTGTTATGAAACACCGTCCAAGTGTTGACAATGTAATTCCTGATGCCCCGTCTAGAGCTTTTCCCGTGAATGCCATCAGTCTTGCTAACGCCAAACGGATGATTTGTGGTATAAGAATATTTTCAACGGTTGTCTGACCACCCCTACAAATTTCACTAAGGTCACCTTAAGTAATAATTCCTTATTTCGACTAACTATAAATATCACCAACCTATTAACGTCAGAATTTGACTGGAAGGAAGTCGTACCGAACGAATTTCGTGAAAGCATTATAGCCGAAAATCACTCTGAGCTGACAAAACTTATCGGCGCTTGTCATTAAATTACTACTGGCCAAACATGCACCAAGATGTCTTTAAATTTGTAGGTTCCTGCTCGGTTTGCTTATCTTAAAAGGCGCAGAATCACACTACACCGGTTATACATCATCATTTTTAGTCTACGGTAGGGAATTAGTTTTATGTAGATCGCACTATACCGAAAATGACCTGAGCGATGAAGTTTTGTTTCTTCCTCGCGACTTGTACGCTGTAAACTTAGGATGTCTTCGCTCGATATTCAATGATGTGCAAGCTTCATTGTGGCATGCACATGAAAAGAATACCGCACACTACAATCTACGTAGAAAACCGGCTGAATTTAATGTAGGAGACTTACTGCCAGTTTCCCATGTCTCAATTATCGGGCTGTTAACGTAATCGACGATTAATCGCCTGTTAATTCTACTTTCAGTTTCTCACCCTCAGTTTCCCACCTTAAAATTATCGGAGAATTAATGTGACAAATTGTCAAACACGCGTTATCTTCTGTGATTGGCTGTTGAAAATTCATTCAACCAATCACAGCAGATAACGCGTGCTTGACAATTTGTCACATTAATTCTCCGATAATTTTAAGGTGGGAAACTGACGGTCAACACCCAAATGTGACAAGCGGTTGACAATTTGTCACATTTGAGAAAAATCTCGAATTAACCACATGTTACAGCAGTTTTGGGTTTCTGAGAACCATTTTCAATGTTAATCTCTTGTCAACGAGCCTAATTTATAATTGTTGGAAATTGGTCGATTATTCGCAGATTAAAATTAATATTATGATTTTAAAGGCTTATATTACGATAAAAAAGATAATAGGGGTCGTCGAAAACTGTGGTATGGGTTGAGTTATAAAAAATATGTTAATTTAGATCAATTATTAATTAGCAAGATTTAAAAAAAATAGGATGTTACAAACTTTTTAAATTAATTACATTATAAAAACTTGACACAATTATCAAAAATAGTTATTTTGTATTTAGGTAAATAAAAATAAAATAAAATAAATTACTGACCTGGGAATCGAACCTCCCTCACGCGCATTAATTTTAACTGTACCCTGTATTTAGTACTTATCGAGGTCAGTTTCTGGATAGATTTGTGTTTAGCTTGAAGCGGCTGGGGTGGTGACCGCGCCAGGGTAAGCAACACTTGCCAAGGTCAGTCTTGGGATGGGTGACCACATTTTTTTTTAAATCGCTTGTTTATGGATAGGTGACTCCGCCAGGGTAAGCAACACTAACCAAGGTCAGTGTTTGGATGGGTGACCATCACCACAATTTTTTTATTATTAATTAACATTACCAAGGTCACCCAACCAAAAACAAGCTAACCCAAAAAAGTGGTCACCCATCCAAACACTGACCTTGGTAAGTGTTGCTTACCCTGGCATGGTCACCCATCCAAAAACAAGCGAACCCAAAAAAAGTGGTCACCATCCAAACACTGACCTTGGTAAGTGTTGCTTACCCTGGCGGGGTCAGCCATCCAAAACAAACGAACCAAAAAAAAGCGGTCACCCATCCAAAAAAAAACCTTGGTAAGTGTTGCTTAACCTGTGTGGGGTCACCTATCCAAAAAAAAGCAAACCAAAAAAAAACGTGGTTACCCATCCAAAAATCGTCCCTGGTAAGGTTTGCTTAACATGCGGGCTACACCAACCCAGCCGATCAAGATAAAATACTATTACGTTATAGTAGTGAAGGAATTGAATGAATACTAACTAGGGTAGCCAACCAAAATAAATTATTAAATGTAACAAGCGATTACGTAATTTCTCGATGATGCAGAGTTGAGAAACTCACTGACAACTGACGGCTGGTTAATTTGTGACAAATTGTCAGCTGATTTGAGTTGTGACGTCGACTTCAGAAACTCGCCCTTAACTGCCAGTTTCCCAGGTCTCAATTATCGGGCTGTTAACGTAATCGACGATTAATCGCCTGTTAATTCTACTTTCAGTTTCTCAACACCCAAATGTGACAAGCGGTTGACAATTTGTCACATTTGAGAAAAATCTCGAATTAACCACATGTTACAGCAGTTTTGGGTTTCTGAGAACCATTTTCAATGTTAATCTCTTGTCAACGAGCCTAATTTATAATTGTTGGAAATTGGTCGATTATTCGCAGATTAAAATTAATATTATGATTTTAAAGGCTTATATTACGATAAAAAAGATAATAGGGGTCGTCGAAAACTGTGGTATGGGTTGAGTTATAAAAAATATGTTAATTTAGATCAATTATTAATTAGCAAGATTTAAAAAAAATAGGATGTTACAAACTTTTTAAATTAATTACATTATAAAAACTTGACACAATTATCAAAAATAGTTATTTTGTATTTAGGTAAATAAAAATAAAATAAAATAAATTACTGACCTGGGAATCGAACCTCCCTCACGCGCATTAATTTTAACTGTACCCTGTATTTAGTACTTATCGAGGTCAGTTTCTGGATAGATTTGTGTTTAGCTTGAAGCGGCTGGGGTGGTGACCGCGCCAGGGTAAGCAACACTTGCCAAGGTCAGTCTTGGGATGGGTGACCACATTTTTTTTTAAATCGCTTGTTTATGGATAGGTGACTCCGCCAGGGTAAGCAACACTAACCAAGGTCAGTGTTTGGATGGGTGACCATCACCACAATTTTTTTATTATTAATTAACATTACCAAGGTCACCCAACCAAAAACAAGCTAACCCAAAAAAGTGGTCACCCATCCAAACACTGACCTTGGTAAGTGTTGCTTACCCTGGCATGGTCACCCATCCAAAAACAAGCGAACCCAAAAAAAGTGGTCACCATCCAAACACTGACCTTGGTAAGTGTTGCTTACCCTGGCGGGGTCAGCCATCCAAAACAAACGAACCAAAAAAAAGCGGTCACCCATCCAAAAAAAAACCTTGGTAAGTGTTGCTTAACCTGTGTGGGGTCACCTATCCAAAAAAAAGCAAACCAAAAAAAAACGTGGTTACCCATCCAAAAATCGTCCCTGGTAAGGTTTGCTTAACATGTGGGCTACACCAACCCAGCCGATCAAGATAAAATACTATTACGTTATAGTAGTGAAGGAATTGAATGAATACTAACTAGGGTAGCCAACCAAAATAAATTATTAAATGTAACAAGCGATTACGTAATTTCTCGATGATGCAGAGTTGAGAAACTCACTGACAACTGACGGCTGGTTAATTTGTGACAAATTGTCAGCTGATTTGAGTTGTGACGTCGACTTCAGAAACTCGCCCTTAACTGCCAGTTTCCCAGGTCTCAATTATCGGGCTGTTAACGTAATCGACGATTAATCGCCTGTTAATTCTACTTTCAGTTTCTCAACACCCAAATGTGACAAGCGTTTAACAATTTGTCACATTTGAGAAAAATCTCGAATTAACCACATGTTACAGCACTTTTGGGTTTCTGAGAACCATTTCCAGTGTTAATCTCTTGTCAACGAGCCTAATTTATAATTGTTGGAAATTGGTCGATTATTCGCAGATTAAAATTAATATTATGATTTTAAAGGCTTATATTACGATAAAAAGATAATAGGGGTCGTCGAAAACTGTGGTATGGCAGAAGCCGACTGTAAACATTGGACATCGAGTTTTAGAAGAACCTTTGGTTTCTAAATCAAGATCGATTCATCCGTTTTAGAGCTATGATACTACAGGCAGAGACAAAGACACAGATACACACGTCATACTTATAACACCCCCTCTTTTTCTGTCGGGGGTTAAAAACCGGCCGAGTGAGCGTCGGAATTCGCACATTTAGGGTGGGTTGAGTTATAAAAAATACTAGCTTTTGCCCGCGACTTCGTTCGCGTGGAATAGTGACTTATGATGCCGACTCTTGACCAATAGATGGCGCTGTATGTCCGGAATAAATTTTATTTTATATTTTATTTTTTGTAATAAAAACTATCCTATGTCCATTCTCAAGTTCCAAACTATGTCTGTACCAAATTTCACACAAATCGGTTCAGTAGTTTAGGCGTGAAGCAAAGACAGACAGATAGACAGACAGACAGAAAGACAGACAGACAGAGTTACTTTCGCATTTATAATATTAGTAGGGATGTTAATTTAGATCAATTATTAATTAGCAAGATTAAAAAAAAATAGGATGTTAAAAACTTTTAAATTAATTACATTATAAAAACTTGACACAATTATCAAAAATAGTTATTTTGTATTTAGGTAAATAAAAATAAAATAAATTACTGACCCGGGAATCGAACCTTCCTCACGCGCGTTAATTTTAACTGTACCCTGTACTTAGTACTTATTGAGGTCAGTTTCTGGATAGATTTGTGTTTAACTTGAAGCGGCTGGGGTGGTGACCGCGCCAGGGTAAGTAACACTTACCAAGGTCAGTCTTGGGATGGGTGACCACTTTATTTTTGGATCGCTTGTTTATGGGTAGGTGACTCCGCCAGGGTAAGCAACACTAACCAAGGTCAGTCTTGGGATGGGTGACCACTTTTTTTTGGATCGCTTGTTTATGGATAGGTGACTCCGCCAGGGTAAGCAACACTAACCAAGGTCAGTGTTTGGATGGGTGACCATCACCACAAAAATTTTGGATCACCCGCTAGGTTACCAAGGTGACCCATCCAAAAACAAGCGAACCCAAAAAACGTGGTCATTCATCCAAACACTGACCTTGGTAAGTGTTGCTTACCCTGGCATGGTCACCCATCCAAAAACAAGCGAACCCAAAAAAGTGGTCACCCATCCAAACACTGACCTTGGTAAGTGTTGCTTACCCTGGCGGGGTCAGCCATCCAAAACAAACGAACCAAAAAAAAGTGGTCACCCATCCAAAGAATAACCTTGGTAAGTGTTGCTTAACCTGTGTGGGGTCACCTATCCAAAAAAAAGCAAACCAAAAAAAACGTGGTTACCCATCCAAAAATCGTCCCTGGTAAGGTTTGCTTAACTTGCGGGCTACACCAACCCAGCCGCTCAAGATAAAATACTATTCATAATTACTGATTAAGTTATAGTAGTGAATGAATACCAGCTAGGGTAGCCAACCGAAATAAATTAATGCCAATTATTTATTGTAACAAGCGATTACGTAATTTCTCGATGATGCAGAGTTGAGAAACTCACTGACAACTGACGGCTGGTTAATTTGTGACAAATTGTCAGCTGATTTGAGATGTGACGTCGACTTCAGAAACTCGCCCTAAGGCTTAGCACGCACTGCGATTTTTATTCGCGCGAATTATTTTCCGCGCGTTCTGTGGCCTATGGAGTTGTATGAAGCTGCACGCACTGCGGAAAAAAAATCGCGCTCAAATAGTACTAAAAAATTCGCGCGGAAAATAATTCGCGCGAATCAAAATCGCTGTGCGTGCTATGCCTAAGTAAATATTTGCACTAACACGTGCGAATGCGCTTTGTCAGACGATAGCGCGGCGGAGCAGCGAGCGACACAGCCTCCCCGTGTCAAAGCTAACGCGCGACTTGCTTAATGCTTCGTCCCCCATAGAGAGCCAGAATATACACATTGGACCTTACTTTGCAAGACTTTCTTTGCAAAATATTGATAGATTTAAATAAGCAAAGTTACATCGAAAGAACCTCTAAACACCAATCTGTCTATCTAAAAATATTTTTAAACATCCAAGTCGTTTTGGAGGAGTTTCCAAAAGTTGCGAAAAAATATCGTGTTGTTAATTATTTTTTTAAAGCAAAACTATCAGTTACACGAAAAAACCTTGTGTTCCAAATTATGTACATGAATCAATAATAAATATATATTTTTTTCAAACCTTTTAACCTAGCCGTTACTAAGGAGTATGCTTTAGAAAGTTACCGTTTTACGGCACTAAAGCGTATGTAGGCCCTTAACTCCCAGTTATGGTCCGAGTCTTAAAGCAAAAGTGCACACTAAAAAAGGCGCACTGTAGTTGTTGTCGACGGCTACGGCTGCCACAGCGAGTTCGAGAGAACGTCGTATGCGCCGTGCAATATGGGGCGGTTACGCGTTTTACCGCGGCGCACCGTTCGTTTTTTTTTCTATTTAATTTAGTCCAGATTATTTAAAGTAAACGCTAGAACACCGATTTATTGTAGCAAGTATATAGTTCAAAATACGTCCATGCGAACTACACTTTTAACGGCACTTCCAAATACTTTTCGCACGGTTTCTTCATTTTTTTTTCTTTAGCAACAACAAACTGCGGTTGCACGCACAAAGTAAAGAAGAAGAAGATGAAAGAATACCTGCTAAGTGCGAGTCGGACTCGCGCACGAAGAGTTCTTTACCAATATCGCAAAAAACGGCAAAAAGGAGCACGTTTGTTGTATGGGAGCCCCACTTAAAAAAATATTTTATTCTGTTTTAGTATTTGTTGTCATAGCGGCAATAGAAATACATCATCTGTGAAAATTTGAACTGCCTAGCTGTCACGGTTCATGAGATACAGCCTGGTGACAAACAGACGGACAGTGGAGTCCTAGTAATAGGGTCCCGCTTTTACCCTTTGGCTTATCAATCCTAAAAACGACTTCAAGTTCGCAAAATTTGGCAACACTGCCCATCATAGACATCCTCCGTGCCGTAGCCCGTGTATCCCGTCCCGCGTGACTCGGGCTGTTTGGCTCTAAGAACACAACTAAACAAAACAACACGCAATCTTGTTTTGGATAAGTAGTTGAGGTTGACATTAGTATAGCATTGCCATATAAAAAGTTCAAATAATTCAAGTTTCTACTTTCGTTTGCCAGACTCTAGTTCGATTTTTTGCAATTTCGGTCATTTAAGGCCACGGAACGGAAAAAACGACTTACAGTTCGCAAAATTTGGCAACACTGCCCGCCATAGACACGTTGGGCCGCGTGTCCCATTTCCAGAAAAAAACAATGAGGTAGGAAAACTATGGAGACGGCATATTCTACTATATGAAGAATAGTTATACAAATATCTATCAAATCGACACACGCATGTCAAAAAGCGTTTTGTCTCTTTTTAACTAACCAAAAGCTGCATATGCAAAGAGAGACATCTAAATGTTTGTCAAGGACTAAACTAGGCAATACTTTTGTGTGACGTCAAAATCATGTCTATGCGTGACCGGTCACCATGTGGATTGCCGAAAGTACTCTGCGGTTTTGTCATTGAGCTAGGAAAAAACATGGAGGCGCCCTATTATTCTATACATACATTAGCTTACATTACATACAAATATGAGTGAAATACGATACAGAATGTGATACATCATTTTGTCTCATTTCTTCTAATGTAGTAATCGACTTTGACAAAAGAGACAACAATATTCCAGTTATTGCTTATTATGGCAACATTTTGTTATGACGTAGTGACAGCTGTCAGTACGTGCCATATTCGCCATAATAATTGCCGAAATTTGTGGTTGTGTTCGTGGTAGTCCTGCTGTCAAATGGTTGTTTTCTTTTTGTATTATTAATGTGTGTGTGTTCCGTGATTAACACAACCATAGCATCGGCAGCTATTTTAAGTGCCATTTTAAGGTTTAGGTAGGCACGTTTTTTTTTGTAGGTATTTCGAGTCCATACTATTTATTAGGTCTATGGGTTTTGTGGTAGTTGTGCTGTCAAACAGTTGCTCAAAATATTTTTGTTGTTTTATAGAGAAATACGTCTAGAAACTAGATATTTTGGTGTTCTGAGTTTGGACATTAATAGGAAAATCATGCCCTCGTGTTGTATAAAACAGTGTGTTGTGAGAAAAAACATAAATCAGCCTAATTCGTTCAGACGCATTAAATATGCCGTCGTGTGTTTTAAGATATTGCACTAATAATTCAACTAATACGGCGAAGTGCAAAGTAATAACTTTTCATTGGTGAATAAATAGTTTTTTTTTTTTTTTGCTTTTACTTTATTCATAACATACATACCTACATTACATTATACACATTCATAACATTCATTAAACCAATAAATAATAAATTACAAAGTTATCGCGCATCAAATTTCAGGAGTGGGGGCTTGTGACGTCACTAAGGCAGTATACAGTGTATATATTATTTATTTATTTAAAGAAACTTAGACATAATTTACAAAACATTTTAACAGGCTAATTTAGGTCGAGATTAAGTGGTGTAGTCATCTGTAGCCGAACTAGGCAGAGCCTGTATTTCGGCTATCAGCGCCAAACCCCTCGAGTTTTATACATACATAGTAGACATTACATACATTGACATGATTTAATTTGTATCATAAACATAATCTATTTAACAAAATAATGTATGTACTTTACTTAGGTATTAAGGATAGAAAAAGTATATGAAATAGAGAAAAAAAATTGTATAGTGTTTGCATGAAGGACGCAAACACTATACATTTTTTTTTTGTGTGAGATGGGAATGTACGTGACTGATGTGTAAGAGGGTGTATATGGTGTTGTCTAGTGTTCTGGTGTGTATTGTGGTGTGAGAGAGCGTGCGTGCGCTTGTGTATGTTATGATAAATTTATATTATATCGTAATTCATAGGCTTTTTATTAGGATGTAATGTATAGGATAAGTTCAGTCTGCTCGTAGGTAAGACTTTTGAGGTATTCTGTAAGTTTCCCTTTGGATTGCATTTTTGTTAATGGGTATATTTTAAGGACTCTGTTCAACCTATTGTAGATGAATGGAGTGGGCAAAGCGTTGACTAAATTTAGTTTTAAATTGCCCACTTCCTTCGCACACCATATCTTTTCTTCGTTTTAGGAGAAGTGTTGGGTTGTAGCTCAGTTTACTGTGTTGTAGGAGAACAACGCCCAGTATGTATAATTGTCTCACGGTCATGACCTCCCATTTTTCGTAAAGTGATATTGTAGAGAAACGAATAGGCTTGAAGGTCGCGACCTTCAGTATTGCACGCGGAGCGACCTCAACAGACTTCAGAGTTGTTTTGATGTCTCTCCCCAAGATGATAGACAATATGTTAGAAGCGATTGACAAAGAGCATAGTATATCTGCTTGAGCAACTTAAAATCAGCAATGTGCCTCAGGTTTTTAAAAATATATATGAGCTTTCGTATTCTACAACAAAGCAGCTTAATATGCTCTTTAAAATTGAGGTTGCTATCTATGTTAACTCCTAGATATTTGATTGTATGCACGCGTTCCAGTGAAGGGCAATTGCAGTTTTTTCCGGCGCGACACACGTGCGACATGATATTTCGCACAATTTCATCTCCAGTTAAATTTCTTATACTAAAGCAGATATACTTGGTTTTGTCCACATTTAATGTAAGAATATTACTCTGAAGCCACTTCCCCACGATATCGAAGCCCGGCTGTGCAGCACCGAAAGCCTCTTCCCAAGTGTTGGCAGCAAAAGAAAGGGCAGTATCGTCTGCAAAAGATATGATTTCACCATGGGTGAGTTCAAGACTCGTGAGACCATTCATGTACACAAGAAATAAGGTGGGTCCCAGTATGCTACCTTGTGGTACGCCGTGTGTAACCTGAAGGTGAGAACTTTTATGATTACCTACACGAACACACTGAGACCGGCCAGTCAGGTAACTAGTAAAAAGTTTCAACTGTGTACCTCTAATCCCCAATGTTTCGAGTTTGTCCAGTAAGAGGGAAACAGAAATCGTATCAAATGCTTTTGCGAGATCTAGAAAGATAGTGAGACATTTTTTCTTTTTATCTAAATTGGAAGTAACAAAATGTATAAGTTTATTTACGGCTTGCTCAGTTGATTTTCCCTGTCGAAAACTATATTGGTTAACTGAAAGCAGTTTATTTTTTTCTAAATATTTAACTAATCGTTAATTTATAATTTTTTCTAGTATTTTTGATATTGCTGGTAAAATAGAAATAGGTCGATAGTTATTAATACGATTTCTGTCCCCACCCTTATAGATTGGACAAACTTCTGCTTTTTTAAGGACGTCAGGGAACACTCCATTTTGCAGACAATCATTTATGATCTTTGTAAGAGGTGGTACAATAATGTTTCTATAAGTTTTCAGAAATTTATTACTAATATTGTCGCCACAACTAGCACAGTCTGATTTTGAGTCGAGGATGAGACGTTCTACCTCTTCTTCAGTTGTGTCTATGAGAGCAAATGAATGTGGACTACTGGTAGCTGTGGGTGTTTTGGTTTGTCTGTTGTTTATAGTGTGCATGTTTTGCTGGTGTATTTTGTTTGCAAGTGAACTTCCTACATTTATTAAGTAACTATTTACTTCGCTCAATGATTTTTCAGGAGAGGTTGATAGCGTTAGTAGTTCTTTCGGATGATTCGTTACTTTTGTTGTATTTGTGATCTCTTTTATTGCTTTCCACAGTTTTTTATTATCTTGTTGTGCATTTTGTAGTTGATTTTTTCCATACTCTATTTTAACTTTTCTTAGCAACGCATTGCAGAAGTTTCTGTATCGTGTGTATGTCCCTTTTAGAATGAAATTTTCTGGTGCAAGCTTCGATTTCAAATGCAATTTATGCCTATTTCTTGTGCATCGTAGCAACCCCTGTGTCATCCATGGTTTTATGATTTTGTGACGTTTAGATAGAGTGATATGTTTAGTATTGTTTATAATTGCGTGTTGAAGAAAATTTGTAAAGTAATTTAAAGATAAGTTCGGGTTTGGAAAGTGATTAATTAGGTCAAGGTTAATTTTTAGAAGATCTTGCTCTAGGTTTGTAAAGTCAGCTTTAGTTATTGTTGTTTCTGCGTATTAACGCCTTTTCTTAGCAGTCACACTCAACAAAATAGGGTAGTGATCCGTTAGGGTAGTTTGTGGAATTAGGGTAGTAACCGGATAATTGGTCTTTACTAACGCATGATCCAAACAAGAATTGCTTTCATAGCGAGTTATCAAAGTGTGAGCTGGTAAGAGGCCATGGGAAGCCGCTAACGTTAGGTAGCGTTCCCCTTTTAGGTTTATTTTGCTAGGATTAATATCTATGTTAATGTCACCCACTACGAAGATCTGTTTGTCTTTGTAGGCTGATACTGTGTGTAGTAATGTGTCTAGGGATGAAAGAAATTGGTCAATGTTTTTGTAAGATGGGGACCGATAGAAGGCTTGTATCGCGATGTGATTGTCTATTTTTGCGATCAGACAGTTACATTCTTGCATGTGTGGCTCCTCTATTGTTAAACTAAGGTTTTCCTCATAGTAAATTACTACACCATCATTTTGTTTAGGGTTTATATTAGTCCCGACATGAGAATATCCTGCTAAAATTGGTATAGCTGAGGAACTTGGGAGCCAGCACTCGGTCAGTATAATTATATCACATTTTAACTTCATTCTTGTTAATAAAACTTCAAGCCCTGGCATGTTACAGCTTATGCTGCGTATGTTTAGCGTGCGAAGATTAGTAAGTGATTAGGGTGCTATGATATTAATTTATGTCAGTTTTCAACGTTTGTTTCGTGCGATTGCGATATAGACAGCTTATCGATATTCTCTGTTAAGTTAATTATAGCATTGAATTTGACGTCAGTAAAAAGTATTGTATGAAATGGTGGTCACAGAATAGTATTTGGAATGCAATAGTGTAGCTACAGGATATAATAAAAAGGTTTGCGTGCACTATATTTGTGATGTATGTGTATATATAATGTGATCTTGTTGTTGAAATCGTGTCATACATAAGTGTAATTATAAAAGGTTCGAGTGTGTCTAAATGACCGTGAAATGGGAAAACAAAATGTGTATTAAATAAGTAAGTAATTTTGTAGTAAATACTGTGAGTAGAGTGGTGTTTAAATTTAGAAAGAAATGTGTTCACTTTCAAGTGCAGTGTATAATTTATGTATTGTGTTAAAATGTAAACAAAAATAACTTGCAATTCGAAATAAGAAAAAAACATGCAATATAAAGTAAATCAATGAGAGGCCGTAAATGAGAGTTACAACATGGAATAGTCATATTGAATTTCTTAACCTATCCAGATCCGTTTCATAATTTATGCGTACGTGAGATGAGTCTTCGGATTTTTTAAGATAAACAAGTTAGTCGTCCAGCAAAAGTCATATCCGTGGCTTTTTTTAAACTGCCTAGTCAGAAAATACAATCTCTGAGTCTTGTGAGTTAACGTTTCAGTTATGTAAATTGGTTTTAATTGGTATGAGTGGTTTAAATGCGTAGTATTTAACTTTTCTCCCTTTACTCGTGTTTTATTGAAGCTCTTGACAGCTTTGAGAATTTTGTCTTTTAGCAGTACGGAAGTTAAGTCCACGACAACAGGATTAGATGCATCTTTTGATTTCAGTCTATAGACGTCTCTAATATTAGAATAGTCAATGTTGACATTCAAGGTTTTTGCTAGTTTCGTAATTTCGTTACAAAGGTTTTCTTTTGTCTCGCCGTTTTGCTTTGGTATATTCCGAATTTCTATGCCAGCTCCACGGGACTTTCGTTCTGCCACTTCCAATTTTTCTTCCAAATCTTTAATTAAGATTTTATCCTCTTTTCTATAATAATTTTAAAATATAATTTGAACAAAATATTTTGTGGACGCCATGTTGTGTCATTTTTCATATAGACTAAAAATTAAGATGTGACAATTTGTGTAACAAGTGTAGGTAGAACTAGCCGACTTTTATTTTTATAGCGGCAAATAATAATCTTACATAATGTATAGAAAATAACTGACTATGGCTATTCAATGAAAAAAGATTAAAAAATGAAAGATGAAAAATAATTATTACGACAGACAAGACATATTCAGTTACCATTTTGTTTATTTAAGGTTTCCACGTTTGGGCCGTAAAAATAGGGAAAAATGGATAAAATGTATCCAAATCAAACGCAGTGAAGATACCTGGTTACCATCCAATCATACTTATGTATGTTCGTTGCATTTTCGCGAAGAGGATAAATATACCACAAAAGCGGGCATCGAGCTCCTTATAAAAATACATTCATAATCTTCTATTGACTTAATTACACACAAGAACAGAAATGACGATGAGCGATATGAAATCTTGTCGGCTACTCGCTGCTTAGAATCTGACATAGAAACCGAGAACAACTGTGTAATTTTTGCCGGCATACTCAGTTGCGAACAATACCCATTTGGTTCCCAGTTGATCGTCGGATACATAGGTATCTGGGTACGTTTCCCGAATTCTGACAAAGTCATTAAAATGCGAAGTATGTGTGTAGTGTTTAAGTACATCAGAAAGGCTGCCACATCATAAACTAATTACTATTAAAGATATGGGTGGCTTGTCCTCCACAGAAGACTTATATAAAATATGTATCGACACAGAAACTGTAATAAGAAAACTTATAAAACAAAGTGGCGGAATAAGTCTCTCTACTAAATACCATTTCAGTTACATTACTGTTAATACTTTTGAATATTTTATTTACAAGGAAGTATTTACATCTTTGCTTCAACATTCTTTTGATCAACCAAGCATTTTAAATCACCGAAATGAAATGAAATCGTTTATTTGCTAAATGTAGGTGTACAGATAAGATGTTCTTTTTATAGATAGTCCCTATACATTTTGCCTTACGGCATGCAAATTTTTATTCTTCTTTAATTTAATTACAGAAACACCAATATTTTTATAAAATTAAATTATCATTATTTCAAAGCAATAGCCAGTCCAAACATCAAAATTATAAACGGCTTGAAACAGGAAATTAGAAATTGTTTAGGTTAGTATTAGCGAAACATTATTTGAAGACATTAATATAATAATAATCAAACATAGCAATGCAATTTCACCACAATAAATGGAAGTTACAAGATTGAGATGAATAATATAAATAATGTCAAAATAAAAATCAGACTTCAGATAAAATCTCTACAAGTACCTATGTATGTCAATTTAATATAAAATTAATTATGTGCTCAAATAAAAATCAAATGTCAAATAAAATCAATAAAATAAAATTCAATTCAATTCAATTTAAAATTTGTCAAATGTCAAAAATTTTAATTACAAATGTCAAAACAAAAGAATCTACTATAAAATAGAAAAAAATAAATGTCAACAAAATAATTACAATGTCCAAGCAAAACTTTTATCATTTACAAAATCAGTAATAGTGTAGTAACACTACTTGTCCAATAACATTTTTGTTAACTGTTTTTTAAATACATTGGTGGGTGATTCTAGTAGAGTATTGGGTAGGTTATTATAAATAAGAGGACCCATGGATAATAGTACATTATGGTACAAGTGTGTAATGTTGGTGATTACCGCTGAGGCGCCATTGAGACCCGAGCCGTTAGGTGAGGGTCTTAAGAGAGCCGAGGACGGTAATCATCAATACACACGTGTATCATACGACGTTTTTCAACACACTTGTGAAGAAAATAAAAAAATCATTTCCAACAGTGAAAACGAGTTGTGAAATTTATTTCGCAATGGCGAGCAAAATTAATCAGTTTTCCTATGCGCGCGCATCTAACCACTTACCACAGACTACTTAGAGATACTCATATATTCTAACTTGGCTCTTCGCGGATAGCGTTTTAGCCACGTACAAAATGGGAAATTTTAAGTTTTCTTTATTACAGACAAAAACAAAAGTTATATTTGAGTGAAAGTTTTATTTATTAAACACGTACAAGTTGAAATTATCTATTTAAATACGAAGTTGCATGAAATGTGTTGCATTCGTACTATTAAGCATGATCTTTTTTGTATCGAAACTTTTTTAAGAACAAAGCAATTCAACCGATAAATAAAAAAAAAAACTCTATAACTCACTTGTGAATAATAGCAATAAAAAGGTCACAGTTTGATAACAGGTGTCATTATGTGCCTAATTGCGGTGAAATTAGAGTCACTTTATGAGCAAGTGTGTTGAAAAATATTTTTTCTTAATAGGGCTGTTTTGTGACCACCTGTATAAAGTTGATTTTTATATATAGACCTTATGGGTCGTTTTCTTATATCAATCAATTTGGTAAATAACTGTTTATTAGTTTTAACGAATAGGGCAATTTCAAGAATATATAAGGATGAACCGAACACGTTTGATACAGGCCATCATAAACAAATACACAAAAATTCGCATGAAGCGTCAAAAGTTAACTTATATTGTTTAGGGGTAACATAATTATTATAATAAAAATATAAAGAAGCTTCGTGTTTCAAGCGAATTGTAACATTCCCTATTCCGATTTGATTTTATTTTAACATATTGTAAGCGCATTTGATTAAATTATAAGAATAATTGTTTAAATTAAATTATTTAAACAGAGAAATACAAAAGTTTCTTTTACTTTATGAAGGCCATTTCAACTAATAATAAATTAAGTAAAAGTGTGTGAATTCTAATGAAGCTTGTTAGGTATAAAGCTATGTCACTTCTGTAGTCAGTCAGCAGTTCAGTCTATAGGAATGACAAGGTGTTGCAGAAAATTGAACAAAACGCGTAAGCGCCATGAAAATCACGGCGCTTCCGTCTTTTTGGTCGCGAGAAAACTACACCTAAAGCCTCGATGACACTGGGCTAGTTTTCAAGCTGCTAGTCGGCGAGTTCGCGAGTAGCTTGTAAACTTGCTCCGTGCAGATTGTAAAAACCTCAATGACACGGAGCAAGTTTACAAGCTACTCGCGAACTCGCCGACTAGCAGCTTGAAAACTAGCCCAGTGTCATCGAGGCTTAAGAAGCGCTCTAGCGCTGCATGTTTATATTGTTTTGTTAGACGACTAATTATTGTTTCAGCGCTGCAGCGAATTTTAGTTTAAACTCTTGTTAAATTTGTCTAAATGGAGCATGTATTTTGCTTAGGATAGCTTCTCTAGTACGTAGTACTTAGGGCCAGTTTCTGAAGTCGACGTCACATCTCAAATCAGCTGACAATTTGTCACAAATTAACCAGCCGTCAGTTGTCAGTGTCAACGTAATCGCTTGTTACAATAAATAATCGGCATTAATTTATTTCGGTTGGCCACCCTAGCTGGTATTCATTCACTTCATTCGCTACTATAACGTAATCAGTAACTTTAAATAGTATTTTATCTTGAGCGGCAGGGTTGGTTTAGTCGCCAAGTTAAGCAAACCTTACCAAGGACGATTTTTGGATGGATAACCACTTTTTTTTTGGTTTTCTTGTTTTTGGATAGGTGACCGAACACAGGTTAAGCAACACTTAGCAAGGTCAGTCTTGGGATGGGTGACCAAATTTTTTTGGTTCGCCTGTTTTTGGATGGGTGACCCTGCCAGGGTAAGCAACACTTACCAAGGTCAGTGTTTGGATGGGTGACCACTTTTTTTTGGGTTCGCTTGTTTTTGGATGGGTGACCTTGGTAGATGTTGTTTAACCTAGCGGGGTGACTTTAGGATTGGTGATCAAAATTGTTGTGGTGATGGTCACCCATCCAAAGACTGACCTTGGTTAGTGTTGCTTAACCTGGCGGGGTCACCTATCCATAAAAAGCGATCCAAAAAAAAAGTGGTCACCCATCCCAAGACTGACCTTGGTAAGTGTTGCTTACCCTGGCGCGGTCACCACCCCAGCCGCTTCAAGTTAAACACAAACCTATCCAGAAACTGAACTTGTAAGTACTAAGTACAGGATACAGTCAACACTGACCATCGAACCTTCCTCACGCGCATTGGTGTGAGGTAGGTTCGATACCCAGGTCAGTAACAGTTTGTTTTTTTTTAATTTTTATTTACATAAATACAAAATAACTATTTTTGATAATTGTGTCAAGTTTTTATACTGTAATTAATTTAAAAAGTTTTAATATCCTTTTTTTAATCTTTGTAATTAAATAATTGCTCTAAATTAACATATTTTTTATAACTCAACCCATACCATAGTTTTCACCGACCCCTATTATCTTTTTATCGTAATATAAGCCTTTAAAATCATAATATTAATTTTAATCTGTGAATAATCGACCAATTTCCAACAATTATAAATTAGGCTCGTTGACAAGAGATTAACATTGAAAAAGGTTCTCAGAAACCCAAAAATGCTTTAACATGTGGTTAATTCGTGATTTTTGTCAAGTGTGACAAATTGTTAAACGCTTGTCACATTTGGGTATTGAGAAACTGAAAGTAGAATGAACAGGCGATTAATCGTCGATTACGTTAACAGCCCGATAATTTAGAACTGGGAAACTGGCAGTTAATATCTCAATGGTTATTTATTGTTACAAGATGGTTTTTTGCATATTATTGAAACCTGTGTCATGTTTGTATGGCATGAAATGGTATGTTATATTCTATATTTCCTTGCATTGTTTACCAACAATAATAATTGGTATGTAAGGTTAGTGATGTTCGAATTTCACTTATGATAAGTATCGATAATATTGATAAAGTGTGTAAAATACATTGCAATGCTATTTTCAACCAAAGATTTCCTGGAAACGAAATTTAAAAAGAAGAAATGAAAAACATTTAAACAAACACACAGATATTTGGGTCTGTTTCCAGAAGGCCAAAATAAAAATAAAAAACTTCCTTTAACACAAACTACCGCCCTGTTTTTTTTTTTTTTCCCATATCCATGTTTTTTGCCCAACCTGTATATTGCCAGTCGCCTCATACATCTCCTAATAATCCCCAGTTTCCAAGCTCAAAATTATCGGAGAATTAATGTGACAAATTGTCAAGCACGCGTTATCTGCTGTGATTGGTTGAATGAATTTTCAACAGCCAATTACAGCAGATAACGCGTGCTTGACAATTTGTCACATTAATTCTCCGATAATTTTGAGCTGGGAAACTGGGGGTAAGTATCATACAATACTCTACACCCTTAGCTACTTCTATATTCTATTGTATTGAACATACCAGACAATTTATATTTTAATGTATAATAT
The DNA here is from genome assembly GCA_964057195.1 of Orthosia cruda. Lineage (NCBI taxonomy): Eukaryota > Metazoa > Arthropoda > Insecta > Lepidoptera > Noctuidae > Orthosia > Orthosia cruda. The sequence continues at coordinate 17,313,259 of OZ059853.1, forward strand.
CTTTATTTTAAAATGTAGTTATTTTTTTAGATAGATTATATACCATTTGAAATCTTCTTTTCTGCCTAGAAACCCGTCTGTCTTTCCTATTTCTGCCGTAAAGCAGCAGTGCATCCACTGTCGTCTTTTGGTTTGAAGGGAAAGAGAACCAATGTAAGTACAGGCTATGGAAAAACGGACCCACAACTTCTAAAATTCTTGTCACTTCAGCTGCATTACGAGGCTAATTCTAAAATTTAAACTAATTCATGAAGGTCGATGTTTATATCGATATCAGCTGCGCATGTTTCTCGCAGTTACAACCCTACGAAAGGCAGCCATCTTAATTGCCCGATTTTTGTTGGTATGCACGCTGATTTCGTAGGTATGTCAAGTCCATAGGTTTCGAAGTCAGTGGGAAAAAATGGCGTGTCCCGTCCCACAGAATAAATAATAGTACATGCCCGTACCGCACGCCCTAATAGTAGTATATGCGCGTGCTTCGGGCGGGCTGCCCCCTACTGCCCGGTTCAACGACTACTATTTTGTGGCACGTGCCGCTCATCCGCAATTCCGCATAGAATAAATTTACTCTAGCGAGCTCATCTACACAAAGACTTTATACTTCTTACTACGAAATACGTATAAAGTCTTTGCACCTACATATCAGTAATTTGTGGCAATCTGTGGCTCATCCGGCCCGGCTGTCATTTTGTAAATGAATTTGTCAGAGAGGAATTTGATTTGTGCAAACACCTTATACAGTGTCGATCAGGGGGGGTCGACTCATTGGATAAATGTTGGCATACCTACATAGAAAGCAGAACTGGGGAACTGTAACCGATGTTAAATTGGTTACAGTTTCCCAATTCTGCTTTCGTGTGTCAATCTTTAAATTAAATGTCTCTCTGAGTTTTCAGGGCCATCCACCAGGTGGCGCCAAAACCGTGCCATGTTTTTTGTACGTACTTGACATTCTTCTCGCTAGAGTAATTTTTTTTCTATGATCACCAACCTATTAACGTCAGAATTTGACTGGAAGGAAGTCGTACCGAACGAATTTCGTGAAAGCATTATAGCCGAAAATCACTCTGAGCCGACAGGTGGCCATCTTGACATTTTTAAAACTTATCGGCCCTTGTCATTAAATTACTACTGGCCAAACATGCACCAAGATGTCATTAAATTTGTAGGTTCCTGCTCGGTTTGCTTATCTTAAAAGGCGTTGAATCACACTACATTAGGCGAAATTTTTCTAGTACGTCGTGCTACTGCGGATATAGTTATTAAAATTTTAAAAGAATCAGTTTTTTTAATTCACGGGGTCCCACAAACAATATTTTTGGACAATGGGGCACAATTTACAAATTCTGCTAGTGTCGCACTATTTATGAGATATAAAATCCCTAACGTGTTTTTTACGCCGAAATACACGCCACAAGTCAACACGGTAGAACGTTATAATAAACTATTGTAACAAGTTTATCTACGTTTGTTGGAAACGATCATAGATCGTGGGAAATTTCCATCCCCAAGCTTCAGTTTGCGATAAACAATTCCGTCAATGAAGCCACCGGTTATACATCATCATCTTTAGTCTACGGTAGGGAATTAGTTTTATTTATTAAAAGGCAGAATTAGGAATATTACTTGGATATGTTGAAGTTGGTTATATTTGCCAGACATGTTGATATTGTAGAAGAAGATGTTATGTGTATGGACAACAATGATGATACAGATTCAAAGGAGGAAAGACAAGAAGAAGAAATGATTGAAAATAACTTACCAGAAGAAACTCAAATGATTGATCTAAGTTGTGATGAGTATGATAATGACAATGAAGATAAGGAACCGAAAAGAACAAAGAGACAAATCAAACGTCCAGTCAGATTTGATGATGAATTCGGATATTATTGTATTTGTGCAAATTTTTGTGACGCTTTGATTCCAGGTACATGTCAGGAGGCGATACAATGTGATGAGGCCAACCAATGGAAAGAAGCAATGGACCGTGAGATGACCAGTCTTGTTAAAAATAATACATGGACACTAGTGAGTAGACCAGAGCACAAAGAGATTCTAGATGTGAAGTGGGTGTACAAGAGAAAACCAGGTAAACATTTTAAAGCTCGCTTAGTAGTAAGAGGTTTTCAACAAAAGGATAATATTGAAGATACATACTCACCTGTTGCCAAAATGCAAACATTAAAACTGTTATTATCTTATTCTTGTCAGTATAGTTTTCATATTCATCAAATGGATGTAGAAACAGCATTTTTAAATGGTAAAGTAGTATCAGAAGTTTATGTTAAACAGCCACCAGGCTATAATGATGTTCCAAATAAAGTTTATAAATTAGATAAAGCATTGCATGGTTTAAAAGAAAGTCCAAGAGCTTGGTACGAATGTTTTAATGATTTTATTAAAAAACTAGGTTTCTATAGAAGTAAATATGATTATTGTCTTTATATAAAAAGGGAAAACAATGTAACAATCTATATACTTGTGTTTGTTGACGATTTACTAATTTGTTGTAGAGATGTAAAAGTAATTAATGAAATTAAGAAACATCTGCATAATAAATTTAAAATGAAGGATTTAAATAAAGTGAAAAACTATATTGGTATAGATATTGATTATAATTATAGTAACTCTATTAATGTCTTAACATTGTGCCAGAAAAACTACATAGATTCTTTAGCAGAAAAGTATAATATTAAAAATTCTAAGTTGTATAAAACGCCAATGGAACTTAACTTAAAACTAAGTAAATCTAATATAAATGAGGATGTTAAATATAGAAATTTAATAGGTGCACTCTTGTATATCAGTCATGGTACTAGACCTGACATATCATACAGTGTAAACTATTTAAGTAGATTCCAAAATTGCTATAATGAGACACATTTTAAATATGCCTTAAGAGTTCTTAAGTATTTGTATTTAACAAAAGATCTGAAATTAACTTACAGACAGAGTCTTAAAACTGATAATATTGTAAATTGTTATGTAGATGCAGATTGGGCAGGAGATATCACTGATAGGAAGTCAACGACAGGTTTTATTATTGAACTATTTGGAAATCCAATTTATTGGAAATCTAAGAAACAAAGTTGTGTAACTAAGTCATCTACCTTTGCAGAATATGTTGCATTATCTGATGCTGTAACTGAGATAATTTTCTTTAAAAATGTAATAAGTGATATGTTTATAAAGATTTGTAGACCAATTAGAATTCATGAAGATAACTCTGGAGCTCTTGCTATAGCAAAATATGGTAATTTTACAAAAAATTCTATGCACATAGAAGTACAATATCACTATGTTCATGAGAACTATAAGAATAAAGTTATTGAAATTGTAAAAATTGATTCAGATTCAAATGTTGCAGACATACTTACCAAATCTTTGGAAAAAATTAAATTTCTGAAGTTTAGAGAAAAGCTGAAATTAGAATAAAAAGTTAGTTATGTAAAACTTGATTGTGAAAAGTTATATTAATAAATAAATAAGAAGAAAGTTCTAAGTTTATTTTTATAATGTGTTAGTATATAGGATACATGGTGTGCAAGCTACTAGTTGATATAAATAGTATACAAAGAAAGAATAGGTGTTTAAGAGTTAAGATAAATATGTGAATACATTGTTATGTGTACATGTGTTAGTATGGATAGGTAAATAAATAGTTTAAATGCTTTGTTAAAGTTTATTATCGTATGTTAAGTTAATATATAGGTAAGTAAAATATAAATGTAAGGAGGCGTGTTGTTTATAATACTCTGTGGTACATTTATATTTTGAATCCAGGCAACACTCTCTTCCTCCCTTCCGGGCTTGCACACGAGAAAGCAATGTTGTATTTATTTTGTAATCTTCTAATTAACAAGAAATAAACAGTTTAAGAACTAAATAGTGTTTAATATCAATCAGCTAATTTATAAACACACATGAAAAGAATACCGCACACTACAATCTACGTAGAAAACCGGCTGAATTTAATGTAGGAGACTTACGGGCGAGTTTCTGAAGTCGACGTCACATCTCAAATCAGCTGACAATTTGTCACAAATTAACCAGCCGTCAGTTGTCAGTGAGTTTCTCAACTCTGCATCATCGAGAAATTACGTAATCGCTTGTTACAATAAATAATTTATTTCGGTTGGCTACCCTAGCTGGTATTCATTCACAACTATAACGTAATCAGTAATTATGAATAGTATTTTATCTTGAGTCTATATCTAGTATCTAGTATTTTATCAAGGACACCAACCCAGCCGGGGTTGGTGTCCTTGATAAAATACTAGATACTAGTATTTTGTTGTCCTCGATTGTACCAACAGTTACGTTTCATATGGCCCGGTTTCCCACAAATAAAGCATAGATTTGAGTTTGGGGCTGACTTTGTTTCAGTCTTAAATGCGTTTGACTTATCTATTACTGGAGCTTCTGACTTTTCTTGTGTTGTATTTTGTTTCTCTGCCAAATATTTTATTTTTATTTTGCTCATTAACCCCCAGTTTCCCAGCTCTAAATTATCGGAGAATTAATGTGACAAATTGTCAAGCACGCGTTATCTGCTGTCATTGGCTGTTGAAAATTCATTCAACCAATCACAGCAGATAACGCGTGCTTGACAATTTGTCACATTAATTCTCCGATAATTTAGAGCTGGGAAACTGGGGGTAAGTATTCTACTGTTCTGTCTTCTTTTGGTAGTACATCTACCAAGTCACCAATGTGACTATATTCATTTGGCAATGCTCTCAACATGTAATTTAATTTCTCACTTTCACTAATAGTAGCACCAGCCTGTTTTAATTCGTTTACTGATCTTTCAAATTCGTCGAAAAATAAATTCAGTTCAGCATAGTTTTTTAATTTGATATTTTCAAGGTTGTTTCGGTAAACAATTTGTAGTGATGTCGACGCCTTCAAGTACATTGAATCGAATTCGCAAATTATGTCATAAGCCGACTCACATTCTGCTATGTATTCCAGCTGTTTATTGGTTATCGCCCACTGACCTCTATCATACAAGTACGCTGGACTTAAGGTGGAAACAGATTATTGAAACCCCACGCGACCCCACGCCACCCGACGTGTCGACACCCGACGCGCACTGTGCACATATACAACACCCCACATGATGCTACAACACGTTAGCTAGTGTCATAGCCAGTATTGCCAGGTCTCGTTTTTGTTTTATCTCATGTCTGATCTCAATGTACCCTATACTCCATTTGCGATAACATTAGTCGTTTAAATTAGCCCATATTATTAGCCCAGATTTTAACTTCTATTGCGTTTGTGATACGACAAATGATAGCTGCAGTAAACAGTTGGTTTTGGTAACAGGTTTATGCTTTTTATGTCATCCTTATGTTTACAGGATAGAACCCAAAATCGGTTGAACGGACTGTAAAAAGAATTGGAAACATGTCTTGATTTTAAGTTATATAAAAAAAAAAACAATTTTTTATTCATTTGCTTTCCCTCTCCGTTCTATATATATTTGATACATTTCATGCAAGATAATACATAAGACGAGACATTATAATCTATAATATCAATACAGACCAGTTTTACTATAACAATAATAGAAACCATAACAAAAAACTGGTTATTTTGGGATTTACGTCATTGAGACTATGATAGGCGTATCGAAAAAGAAGTTTTAAGAAATTGCGGGCTCAAGGGTAATATTTAAACTTAAGTCCATATCATTGCAAATTTGACTCAAAAAGTTACTAATTTCTATTATAGCATAAACATAAAAATTACCCTCACCGATTTTGTACCCTAAAAATGACCGTGCTGATGAAACTTTACTCTAAATTAGGGTAAATTTCCCTTTGTTGGCACCACTCGACTGACTGACGCGTGGGATCGGGTGTTAATAGAGACACACTGTGTCGAAACGTCGGGTGGCGTGTGTTCCCCCACTCCCGGCAACACGCTGATCCAAACCGACTGCGTGTTGACACGTGGGAATGCGTGTGATCGCATGGCGTGTTGACTATGTGTCTCTGACCATACTAAATGTATGGGTTTGATTAGTACTTCAATGCGTCAGAAGGCGTCGGGTGGCGTGGCGTCGGGTGGGGTTTCAATAATCTGTTTCCACCTCTGGACTAAACATACTATATGAAATGACAGTTGATTTTTGTGCTGATTCTAAGCGCCCCGCTCGAGCGTATTAGGAACTAAAATTGACACATTTAGAGATAGGTTAATACCGATATTTCTCAAAACTAGGTAATACTAATATATTCGCCTGGAAATGTTATAATATTGTAACTAATATATCAGTATTAGTGATATTTTTAAATTACACTACTATAAAAATAGTAGACTTGGCAAGGTGTATCAGTCATCTACTGTATTGACTTCTCGTAGTATGATGGAACTAAATATCTCATATTGGTATTGGTGATGAATGTTATATGAATGCCTAATAATCAGTAATAATATGTTCAAAAGCAATGTGTAATACTAAATTCTGGAATCATCATCATGTTCATCCACAGCCTGACTTCGCCAACCGCTGAGCACAGGCCTCACTCTTGTACCAATCACGTCACTGAGCATTGAGTTAAATATACTACGTACTAGAGGAGACTCCTCAACTCAATTGTTTGTAACACGCGTTAGAGCGCGCGTACCCCAACTCACTTAGTCTGTGGCAAGCGCTCGCTGCAACGTCACACGTTTGAGTACTTAGTTTTGTTTCTTATAAAATGCCTTCGTGTGTATTGAGATACTGTTCAAACAACTCGAGAAATATAAATAAAAGTCAAGGAATGAGTTTTCAACAGTAAGTTGAAAACACGCTTAATTTAATAATATTTTATCAATTTATTGTATCGTATATCGTGACGTTGCGTCACCGCGGAGGCGGGAGAGCGGCCATGTTTGTATAAATTTCAAAGAGTAAGAAAAAGTTCATCTGCGCGCATGGATTGTTTATCTGTGAGAACATAAACCCCCCCCCTCTCCCCTGCTTACCTCGCTGTCACCGAATTACCTACGCGCAATCTTTTGTTTGAAATAGCTTCTATTCTTCTTTCTCGTAGTAAATTTAACTCATTGTTCCTGAGCCTAGAATTAATTCTGGAATAATATCATGATAATTATAATTTTATTAACAAATGTTTTGAAGACAAACAATTTATTATCTGCATCGGAAACAGAGTTGAAAACTGATATAAGTCTTCACCTTGCTGGAATGCGATGTCACTATTATTTGCACTTTAACACTACAGAGACAGGATCTCAGCGATGAGAGCGAGAAATACGACCGTTGTAAATGATTATCCATCTCATTTATTATTATTATTATTATTGTGTAAATGATGTTCCCTTCACGAATCCGATGAGCGCCAACCGAGTGAATCTGAACGATTGTAAGTATTAATCTAACTAGTGTACTTGAGCGAGGAGATACTTGCTCAAATATACTAGTTTTAAGGATAAGTTTTTAGCTTATCCCCATATTTAAATCTCACTGATCTGACAGTAATGCGCTATAACTTTACTAGCACCACTAGTTCATAGCTTGGAATCTGAATTAAAATATTTTTCAGTTAACCTTTACAGCAATTATTCTATTACTTAAAAATGAATCATAATAAAAATAACTGGGATGTTTTTTTCTCTTACGTATTTAATTATTCTCACGATCGATAAAGCCCATAAAAGTATTTTTTTAACGAAAGCTGTGTCCCATCTCTAATATTAGTTCCATGTACTCTCACGTTAAGTCACGTTGCTATCAGCGCCAAAATGGCGAAAATCAAATGTCTTCATTTTGTCATCGATAATATGTAGTCCAGCGTACTAGTATGATAGAGGTCAGTGTTATCGCCCCATAAATATAATTAGTTGCTTGCACATCTTTTTCTAGCCAATTTTCCTTTAATTTGACATCAGCAGCACTGTCAATTTTCTTAGTTATAACCTCGTTGCATTTTTTAAATTGTAAAAATTTTATCAAACGTATTTTCCAATTGGCATATTCCTTCCCGTCGAATACTGGTATCATAATTTGGTTGTTTGCTTGCTGCATTTTTGTTCAAAATAATTTTCACTTGACTTTGTACGTAACTTTTACCCTCAGTTTCCCATCTTAAAATTATCGGAGAATTAATGTGACAAATTGTCAAGCACGCGTTATCTGCTGTGATTGGTTGTATGAATTTTGAACAGCCAATCACAGAAGATAACGCGTGTTTGACAATTTGTCACATTCATTCTCCGATAATTTTAAGGTGGGAAACTGAGGGTTAATCTCTCTCAAACTTTTGTAATCTTGTTTTATTTTTATAAACCACGTTCTGCTACCATGTTTATAAATTAGCTGATTGATATTAAAAACTATTTAGTTCTTAAACTGTTTATTTCTTGTTAATTAGAAGATTACAAAATAAATACAACATTGCTTTCTCGTGTGCAAGCCCGGAAGGGAGGAAGAGAGTGTTGCCTGGATTCAAAATATAAATGTACCACAGAGTATTATAAACAACAATGTGCATGCCACAATGAAGCTTGCACATCATTGAATATCGAGCGAAGACATCCTAAGTTTTCAGCGTACAAGTCGCGAGGAAGAAATAAAACTTCATCGCTCATATCATTGTCGGTATAGTGCGATCTACATTGATTTTAAATGATTGAAAATTAAATGGGACCACATGACAAACACCAGCTTTCAAATAAAAAAAGAATCATCAAAATCGGTTCATCCAGTAACAAGTTCTAAGGTAAAACACAAAAAAAAAAATACAGTCGAATTGAGAACCTCCTCCTTTTTTTGAAGTCGGTTAAAAAGATAATAGGGGTCGGCGAAAACTATGGTATGCGTTGAGTTATAAAAATATGTTGATTTAGATCAATTATTTAATTAGCAAGATTTAAAAAAAATAGGATGTTACAAACTTTTTAAATTAATTACATTATAAAAACAGGACACAATTATCAAAAATAGTTTTTTTGTATTTAGGTAAATAAAAATAAAATAAATTACTGACCTGGGAATCGAACCTTCTTCACGTGCATTAATGTTAACTGTACCCTGTACTTAGTACATATCAAGGTCAGTTTCTGGATAGATTTGTGTTTAACTTGAAGCGGATCGGGTGGTGACCCCGCCAGGGTAAGCAACACTTACCAAGGTCAGTCTTGGGATGGGTGACCATTTTTTTTGGATCGCTAGTTTTTTGGCAGATGACCCCGCCAGGGTAAGCAACACTAACCAAGGTCAGTCTTTGGATGGGTGACCATCACCACAAAAAATTTGTTTTGGTCACACATCATAAAGTCACACCACTAGGTTATACAACATCTGCCAAGGTCACCCATCTTCAAAAAAAGTTGACACCCATCCCAAGACTAACCTTGGTATGTGTTGCTTACCCTGGCGGAGTCACCCATCTAAAAACAAGCGGACCCAAAAAAGTGGTCCACCCATCCAAACGCTGACCTTGGTAAGTGATGCTTACCCTGGCGGGGTCAGCCATCCAAAACAAACGAACCAAAAAAAGCGGTCACCCATCCAAAGACTAACCTTGGTAGGTGTTGCTTAACCTGTGTGGGGTCACCTATCCAAAAACAAGCAAATAAAAAAATGTGGTTACCCATCCAAAAATCGTCCTTGGTAAGGTTTGTTTAACTTGGCGGCTACACCATCCCAGCCGCTCAAGATATAATACTATTTAAAGTTACTGATTACGTTATAGTAGTGAAGGAGTTGAATGAATACTAGCTAGGGTAGCCAACCGAAATAAATTATTAAATGTAACAAGCGATTACGTAATTTCTCGATGATGAACTGTTGAGAAACTCACTGACAACTGACGGCTGGTTAATTTGTGACAAATTGTCAGCTGATTTGAGATCACATTTAATAATTTATTTCGGTTGGCTACCCTAGCTAGTATTCATTCAACTCCTTCACTACTATAACGTAATAGTATTTTATCTTGAGCGGCTGGGTTGGTGTAGCCCGCAAGTTAAGCAAACCTTACCAGGGACGATTTTTGGATGGGTAACCACGTTTTTTTTTGGTATGCTTTTTTTTGGATAGGTGACCCCACACAGGTTAAGCAACACTTACCAAGGTTTTTTTTGGATGGGTGACCGCTTTTTTTTGGTTCGTTTGTTTTGGATGGCTGACCCCGCCAGGGTAAGCAACACTGACCATCACCACAAAAATTTAATTATTAATTAACATTACCAAGGTCACCCAACCAAAAACAAGCGAACCCAAAAAAAGTGGTCACCCATCCAAACACTGACTTTGGTAAGTGTTGCTTACCCTGGCGGAGTCACCTATCCATAAAAAAGCGATCCAAAAAAAAAGTGGTCACCCATCCCAAGACTGACCTTGGCAAGTGTTGCTTACCCTGGCGCGGTCACCACCCCAGCCGCTTCAAGCTAAACACAAATCTATCCAGAAACTGACCTCGATAAGTACTAAATACATGGTACAGTTAAAATTAATGCGCGTGAGGAAGGTTCGATTCCCAGGTAATTTATTTTATTTTATTTTTATTTACCTAAATACAAAATAACTATTTTTGATAATTGTGTCAAGTTTTTATAATGAAATTAATTTAAAAAGTTTGTAACATCCTATTTTTATTAAATCTTTCTAATTATTAATTGATCTAAATTAACATATTTTTTATAACTCAACCCATACCACAGTTTTCGACGACCCCTATTATCTTTTTTATCGTAATATAAGCCTTTAAAATCATAATATTAATTTTAATCTACGAATAATCGACCAATTTCCAACAATTATAAATTAGGCTCGTTGACAAGAGATTAACATTGAAAATGGTTCTCAGAAACCCAAAACTGCTGTAACATGTGGTTAATTCGAGATTTTTCTCAAATGTGACAAATTGTTAAACGCTTGTCACAGTTGGGTGTTGAGAAACTGAAAGTAAAATTAACAGGCGATTAATCGTCGATTACGTTAACAGCCCGATAATTGAGACGTGGGAAACTGGCAGTAAGTGTCTCACTAATATCAAGTAGCCCCCAGCCGCCAAACCACGGACAAAATGAGATATCGTAACTACACAATAGAAATTAAACCTTATTGTTAGTATAGTAAGATATATTTTTACGCACGCCATTAACCAAACAAACATGACAATAACTCCATCCATTTAAATAATCCCATTTTACAGTTCGTTCAACCGATTTTGACTTCTATTGCGTTGGTAATCTGACAAATGGCAGCTGTAACAAAGTTACAACAGTTAGTTTTGGTAACAAGTTTATGCTTTTTATGTCATCCTTATACTTACGGGATAGAACTCAAAATCGGTTGAACGGACCGTAAAAAGGGGTTGTACAAGAGGTAGCGATATGGTTCCTATCGGTTGTGAAGTTTGCGTTTTGTTCGTACGCTTTTGCATTGTTACAGTTTTAAATTAATCGTTCGTTCGTCGCAAGTAGTTTTGATTCGATACATATAGTTTTTGCGATATCGTTTATTTTGATATGGATATTGATATGATATGATATCGAACCCCATATTCGATATAAGTTACGTTTTGATATATCGGTCACATCCCTACAGGTGCCGCAGTAGATGGGCTGTCACCGCGGGGAAGCGAGCAGAATAAGGGTGATCCTTGAACTCTGTGATGCGCAACAAGCGAAAGCATTACCTACTGGCCGTAGACTGTGAGCACCCACAGCAACGCTTAATAGGGAAGCACTAATATGTAGCTGTGTTGCTGTGGATATTCACTATCAGATACGGAGATGACAGTAGTTACGGATACATTTTGAAAAATAATAAAATATTATAATTACAAACTGTGGGCGATAAATATTGACGTGCATTCGTCTTGACACCAAGAATCGGTCACCGCGACGTGGAAGCGTTCTGTCGTGAATGAACAACATGAACGATGCGCCGAGAACAAAGAAACAGTCTCTGGGTGCCTAGTATGTCGTTTATTTTAATACGAATGTGGTGATAAATTGTCGCTATGCTGAATTCTGATTCGATGCGTTTATTATTAGTTTCTTTTTGTTTTATATTTAATCCAGTATTGTAAATAGTTACTTTTTCATTTGTAAATAATGTAGATAAATGTAAATAATTGATTAATTTTATATTTCTTTTCTCTATTATTAATTAAAACTAAGACAATGTAACAATTAATGTTACATTACCCCCCTCGTTTCAGAAAGAGTTTTGTTCTCAAATAAAACTCGTCTATAGATTACCACTAGCACTACACATTCATACCAATTTCTTCCAAAATCCTTTAATATTATCAAACAAACAACCTTACAAAATAGCTACAACAAAATAATTTATGTTGACACGTCCTTACATAGACAAGTCATCTGTGATAGATCGCACAGAAGACCAATGTTAGACGTAAGATGTTATTTTAGGGGTGAGTTGACCCAATATATAAATAAACTTATTAAAAAAAAACATGTTATCTAATATCTAGTGTTTTTAAATCTTTGATATGCCAAACGCCTATGTTCTTGCCTGACATATCTTCCAGAACATAAACAAGAGGAGACCGTTTTCCAATTATACGACATTTTAAAAATTTTGGTGCCAGCTTTTTACTGAAATATTTATCTTTGTTACTTTTATCAAATGCGCGCTTATAAACTATGGGCCGGTTTCTGAAGTGGACGTCACATCTCCAATCCGCTAACAATTTGTCACAAATTAAACAGCCGTCAGTTGTCAGTGAATTTCTCAACACTTCATCATCGAGAAATTACGTAATCGCTTGTTACATTTAATAATTTATTTCGGTTGGCTACCCTAGCTAGTATTTATTCACTTTATTCGATAGTATAACGTAATCAGTAACTTTAAATCCCATCCAAAAATCGTCCTTGGTAAGGTTTGCTTAACTTGGCGGCTACATCAACCCAGCCGCTCAAGATAAAATACTATTTAAAGTTACTGATTACGTTATACTATCGAATAAAGTGAATAAATACTAGCTAGGGTAGCCAACCGAAATAAATTATTAAATGTAACAAGCGATTACGTAATTTCTCGATGATGAAGTGTTGAGAAATTCACTGACAACTGACGGCTGTTTAATTTGTGACAAATTGTTAGCGGATTGGAGATGTGACGTCCACTTCAGAAACCGGCCCATAGTTTATAAGCGCGCATTTGATAAAAGTAACAAAGATAAATATTTCAGTAAAAAGCTGGCACCAAAATTTTTAAAATGTCGTATAATTGGAAAACGGTCTCCTCTTGTTTATGTTCTGGAAGATATGTCAGGCAAGAACATAGGCGTTTGGCATATCAAAGATTTAAAAACACTAGATATTAGATAACATGTTTTTTTTTAATAAGTTTATTTATATATTGGGTCAACTCACCCCTAAAATAACATCTTACGTCTAACATTGGTCTTCTGTGCGATCTATCACAGATGACTTGTCTATGTAAGGACGTGTCAACATAAATTATTTTGTTGTAGCTATTTTGTAAGGTTGTTTGTTTGATAATATTAAAGGATTTTGGAAGAAATTGGTATGAATGTGTAGTGCTAGTGGTAATCTATAGACGAGTTTTATTTGAGAACAAAACTCTTTCTGAAACGAGGGGGGTAATGTAACATTAATTGTTACATTGTCTTAGTTTTAATTAATAATAGAGAAAAGAAATATAAAATTAATCAATTATTTACATTTATCTACATTATTTACAAATGAAAAAGTAACTATTTACAATACTGGATTAAATATAAAACAAAAAGAAACTAATAATAAACGCATCGAATCAGAATTCAGCATAGCGACAATTTATCACCACATTCGTATTAAAATAAACGACATACTAGGCACCCAGAGACTGTTTCTTTGTTCTCGGCGCATCGTTCATGTTGTTCATTCACGACAGAACGCTTCCACGTCGCGGTGACCGATTCTTGGTGTCAAGACGAATGCACGTCAATATTTATCGCCCACAGTTTGTAATTATAATATTTTATTATTTTTCAAAATGTATCCGTAACTACTGTCATCTCCGTATCTGATAGTGAATATCCACAGCAACACAGCTACATATTAGTGCTTCCCTATTAAGCGTTGCTGTGGGTGCTCACAGTCTACGGCCAGTAGGTAATGCTTTCGCTTGTTGCGCATCACAGAGTTCAAGGATCACCCTTATTCTGCTCGCTTCCCCGCGGTGACAGCCCATCTACTGCGGCACCTGTAGGGATGTGACCGATATATCAAAACGTAACTTATATCGAATATGGGGTTCGATATCATATCATATCAATATCCATATCAAAATAAACGATATCGCAAAAACTATATGTATCGAATCAAAACTACTTGCGACGAACGAACGATTAATTTAAAACTGTAACAATGCAAAAGCGTACGAACAAAACGCAAACTTCACAACCGATAGGAACCATATCGCTACCTCTTGTACAACCCCTTTTTACGGTCCGTTCAACCGATTTTGAGTTCTATCCCGTAAGTATAAGGATGACATAAAAAGCATAAACTTGTTACCAAAACTAACTGTTGTAACTTTGTTACAGCTGCCATTTGTCAGATTACCAACGCAATAGAAGTCAAAATCGGTTGAACGAACTGTAAAATGGGATTATTTAAATGGATGGAGTTATTGTCATGTTTGTTTGGTTAATGGCGTGCGTAAAAATATATCTTACTATACTAACAATAAGGTTTAATTTCTATTGTGTAGTTACGATATCTCATTTTGTCCGTGGTTTGGCGGCTGGGGGCTACTTGATATTAGTGAGACACTTAGGGCGAGTTTCTGAAGTCGACGTCACAACTCAAATCAGCTGACAATTTGTCACAAATTAACCAGCCGTCAGTTGTCAGTGAGTTTCTCAACTTTGCATCATCGAGAAATTACGTAATCGCTTGTTACATTTAATAATTTATTTCGGTTGGCTACCCTAGCTAGTATTCATTCAACTCCTTCACTACTATAACGTAATCAGTAACTTTAAATAGTATTATATCTTGAGCGGCTGGGATGGTGTAGCCGCCAAGTTAAACAAACCTTACCAAGGACGATTTTTGGATGGGTAACCACATTTTTTTATTTGCTTGTTTTTGGATAGGTGACCCCACACAGGTTAAGCAACACCTACCAAGGTTAGTCTTTGGATGGGTGACCGCTTTTTTTGGTTCGTTTGTTTTGGATGGCTGACCCCGCCAGGGTAAGCATCACTTACCAAGGTCAGCGTTTGGATGGGTGGACCACTTTTTTGGGTCCGCTTGTTTTTAGATGGGTGACTCCGCCAGGGTAAGCAACACATACCAAGGTTAGTCTTGGGATGGGTGTCAACTTTTTTTTGAGATGGGTGACCTTGGCAGATGTTGTATAACCTAGTGGTGTGACTTTATGATGTGTGACCAAAACAAATTTTTTGTGGTGATGGTCACCCATCCAAAGACTGACCTTGGTTAGTTTTGCTTACCCTGGCGGGGTCATCTGCCCAAAAACTAGCGATCCAAAAAAAATGGTCACCCATCCCAAGACTGACCTTGGTAAGTGTTGCTTACCCTGGCGGGGTCACCACCCGATCCGCTTCAAGTTAAACACAAATCTATCCAGAAACTGACCTTGATATGTACTAAGTACAGGGTACAGTTAACATTAATGCACGTGAAGAAGGTTCGATTCCCAGGTCAGTAAATTATTTTATTTTATTTTTATTTACCTAAATACAAAAAAACTATTTTTGATAATTGTGTCAAGTTTTTATAATGTAATTAATTTAAAAAGTTTGTAACATCCTATTTTTTTTAAATCTTGCTAATTAAATAATTGATCTAAATCAACATATTTTTATAACTCAACGCATACCATAGTTTTCGCCGACCCCTATTATCTTTTTAACCGACTTCAAAAAAAGGAGGAGGTTCTCAATTCGACTGTATTTTTTTTTTTTGTGTTTTACCTTAGAACTTGTTACTGGATGAACCGATTTTGATGATTCTTTTTTTATTTGAAAGCTGGTGTTTGTCATGTGGTCCCATTTAATTTTCATCAAGATCTGATAAAGAACTTCGGAGATACACATCAGAACTCTTCAATAAATGACGGCAAATCACTCGGGATAGCTGCAATCGCATTTATGTTTATTGTTTACACCATTTCATAACATAACATCACACTAGTACGCTCTAAAGGGGTACGCAGGTGTAAACAGTTCACCTTGGTATACCCTTATTCGACCGAATTTGTTTAAGTTTCATGTTATTGGGTAAATCTATTCTGGTTTCACTTTGGTCATTATTGGTACCTAGCCTATATAAATTGTGTAGCACATCTAAAAAGTGAAAAATAAAAAAACTTTTTACAAAAAATACAACCGACTTCCAAATAAAAAACAAAAATGAGAAAAATAACTTCAATTTCGGAAGCCGGTGTCAAAAAAAGAAGAAAATAAAACAAGAACACCGACTTCCGAAATTGAAGTTATTTTTCACATTTTTGTTTTTTATTTGGAAGTCGGTTGTATTTTTTGTAAAAAGTTTTTTTATTTTTTATCGTAATATAAGCCTTTAATATCATAATATTAATTTTAATCTGCGAATAATCGACCAATTTCCATAAATTAGGCTCGTTGACAAGAGATTAATATTGAAAATGGTTCTCAGAAACCCAAAACTGCTGTAACATGTGGTTAATTCGAGATTTTTCTCAAATGTGACAAATTGTCAACCGCTTGTCACATTTGGGTGTTGAGAAACTGAAAGTAGAATTAACAGGCGATTAATCGTCGATTACATTAACAGCCCGATAATTGAGACCTGGGAAACTGGCAGTTACTATTACTATACAAAATAGAACTACAGATCGAAGTAATAAGGTTGAATTTGAGTTTTTACAATATGGATACATATTATAAAAGGTCTGATGTAATAATAATAATTATTGTTGTTTCGTGCCGTATTTTGATTTGTATTTTTTTTGTGATAGTTTTGAAATGTACTTGATCTTGGCGACATACATACGTAAAAGAAATTCGTTAAGATTTTTTTTTAAATTTTTGATCAGTAATACAAACAACAACAAAAAATACAATTATTGTAAATATGTCGATTTTTAAATGCGCCAGAAAAGTTATCTCAGTTAAGGACGCTGTTACATTTTCGACGAACACAAATTCAGGTATCTAGTCGCACACAGCAACATTACGCGCACGCACTCATTGAAACTACTGAGCGCTCGATTTTATACATCACTGAAATAATATTGGTCCTTGATATTATTTTTAATTTTATTGAAGTTGATTCAGGAAGGTTAGTTGGCACTTTGAAAATGCATTTGGTAACTTTTACAAACCGTCGTCGTAAAAAGTAAGTTATTATTTTCAACCGACTTCAAAAAAAGGAGGTGCTTTATCTATTTGACCCGTATGTATCCGCGATTTTCTTGAAAACTACTTACCCGATACTGATCGGGTTTTCGTCGATAAATGTATGTGTTTTCAGGGCAGGTTTTATTGTATAATATTTTAGAATCTGATAAAGATCTTCGGAGATACACAATGGATCTCTTCAATAACAAATATCAAATGACCTGCAATTACTGTGATCGTATGTTTTGTTTTACCATACCATTATATAAAAACACGCTTTTATGGTTTTAGGGGGTAAACAGATGTATTTAATATACCCACTACGGAGTACCAACAAGAACTAAAAAGAGAAAAATAATAACTTTCCTGTGTCGAAAAACCAAAAAACAATAGGTACTGACACCGACTTCCGAAAAGAAATTTATTTTTGACTTTGTTGTAGTAAGTAGGTATTTAAAAAAAATACATTAGGTACGTGAAATAATTAGATACCTAAAACGAAATGATGCACAAAGCGTTTTGCTAATACTTTCATTGTGCGCACAACTAAGGAGTGGAATTCCCTTCCGGAGTCTTTGTTCCCTGACAGCTACAACCTAGGGGTCTTTAAGTCAAGAGTGAATAGGTTTCTTCTAGGCAAGCGTGCTTCACCGTAGACCACATCATCGCTTAACATCAGGCGAGATGGTGGTCACACGCTAGCATATAGATTATAAAAAAAAAAAAAAAATGTTTGCTTGTGTCACAAGGATTAAAAAAAGTTAGAAAATCATGCTGTGCCATCGGAGGATACATCTGGTTTTGGTCAGCCAGCTCGCGAATATGTATCCTCCGACTGCACAGCATGATTTTCTTCTTGTTTATGTCTTTTTAGTTAAGCAGTCGGGTTTTTGATTTTTCTAATTAACTTTTTTTATTTACAACATTTCAGTTTTTTTCTTTTTAATTAGGTACATTTAAACATATAGTGTTATTTAGTTTTGTAATCACCTCTTAAACCCCTTTATTTTGATACCCCACACGATGGGTTTGGAATAAAATATTTTTATTTGCCCCCACAAAAGGGCGCCCAAAAACAGCCATTTTTTCTTTTCCAATTTTTATGTAGCCAGTGACACTCGCAGGGTTAAGATAAATAGATTGACGTAAGAATCATCAAAATCGGCCAACGCATTTAGTCTCTACAACGCCACATAGGAACAAACATACATACATACATAGACTCCTTTGGTAGTCGGATAAAAAATTACTTGTACATTTTGCATTACATGGAACATATAAAATATTATTATCTAAAAATTTTACATAATGAGCAGCAGCTAATGACATACCCAAAATCCATGAAAATGATACCCATGACGAAAAGATGTAAACTTTTCGTCAGCGCCGTCTTGTATTTTGGTTTTGATCCCATATTAGATAATAAGCATCGACCACATAGCCCCTAGACGCCTAATGCTTGATCTAATACATCAAAACAATTCTGTCAACTAGCTGAGGTATGAGGCACGGGGTACTGCGCTCAGATTGGTCCCTTACCAAGGTCATACGCATCATTAAGGGTGGGACAGGTTTAAATAAAACCAGGAAGGTATCGATTTTTATAAATAGTATTTGTATTTATTTAAAATTAATATTACCTTTTTTATTATTCATTATACGGCGTTTTAACATTTTAGTAATAACATAAAATGCTAAAATTAAAAAAAAAAGAAACAAAATTCTAAAGGTAAACATACTTTTTTTTCGGTTGTTGGTTCTTAAATATAGTAATATTAAATATTAGTAAAAAACGTAATCAAAAACTCGTTTCACAATTAATAAACTATTCAATTTAATGTCTGTATTTGTAAGGTTTCTAGTTCTATCGATAACAGATTTGGTCATAGGATATGGTGCTTCACTAGTTTTGTTTACGAAATTATAGAGGACAAGAGATAGCGAAAAAATACTTTAAAAAGAAAGAGACGCAAACATGCGGTGGGCGTGTTCACCTACAAACTTGACCAGTATAATATGAACTCCGATAAATAATATTAGAAAATAAATCTAATTATGTTTATTTATCTATTAAGGACGCTGTTACATTTTCGACGAACTCAAATTTAGGTATCTAGTAGCACACAACAACATTACGCGCACGCACTCATTGAAACTACTGAGCGCTCGATTTTATACGTCACTGAAATAATATTGGTCCTTGTTATTATTTTTTAATTTTATTGAAGTTTATTCAGGAAGGTTAGTTGGCACTTTGAAAATGCATTTGGTAACTGTGCTGTGACAAAACGTCGTCGTAAAAAGTAGATTATTATTTTCAACCGACTTCAAAAAAAGGAGGTGCTCTATCTATTCGACCCGTATATATCCGCGATTTTCTTTAAAACTACTTATCCGATACTATCGGGTTTACGTCGATTAATGTATGTGTTTTCAGGCAAGGTTTTATTGTATAATATATTAGGATATGATAAAGATCTTCGGAGATAGACAATGGAACTCTTCAATAACAAATAGCAAATGATCTGCGATTAGTGTGATCGTATAGTTATGTTTTGTTTTCACCATACCATAACATAAAATCACGCTTGTACGTTTTTAGGGGGTTATCAGATTTATTTAGTATACCTTCCCAATATGGGGTACCAACAAAAACTAAAAAGAGAAAAATAATAACGTCGAAAAACGAAAAACAATAGATACCGACACCGACTTTCGAAAAGAGAATTAGCTTTCACTTTGTTGTAGTAAGTAGGTATTTTTTAAAAAACGCAACGTAAAATAAGTAGATACCTAAAACGAAATAATTTCCGGTCACAAGGATTAAAAAATCGGCCAAGTGCGATTCGGACTCGCGCACGATGGGTTCCGTACCATTATTAAAAAACGGCAAAAAAATCACGTTTTTTGTATGGGAGCCCCAATATTTATTTTATTCTGTTTTAGTATTTGTTGTTATAGCGGCAATAGAAATACATCATCTGTGAAAATTTCAACTGCCTAGCTATCACGGTTCGAGATGAGATACAGCCTGGTGACAGACAGACAGACGGACCGCGGAGTCTTAGTAATAGGGGAAACCCTAAAAATGACTTGAACATTTTGCATTACATATTATATATATATTATATAAAATATTACCATCAATTTTTTTTGGAGTATTACATAATGAGCTAATGACATACTACCCAAAATCCATGACAATGACACCCATGACGCAAAGATGTCAAATTTTCGTCGGCGCCATCTTGTATTTTGGTTTTGACCCCATATTAGATATAAGCGACGCCAAAAACCATGAAAATGACACCCATATCGAAAAGCGGTCAAATTTTCGTCGGCGCCATCTTGTATTTTGGTTGTGACCCCATATTAGATATAAGCGACCCCAAACATCATGAAAATGACACCCATATCGAAAAGCGGTCAAATTTTCGTCGGCGCCATCTTGTATTTTGGTTTTGACCCCATATTCAATATAAGCCGCCCAAAAAACTATGAAAATGAACCCTACTTTTTTAATATTTTAGCGATTATTGTGTTGGGCAAAACGTATTTGTGCGAAAATTTTGTATGATGTCATACAATTTTTCTGATGCCAATCTGGAGCTGAATATAGTACCTTTAAATTAAGACCATGATATCTTCAACCCTGTGATTGCATATACATTAAAATTGTACCTGAAAAGCACTGTTATTTGTAGAAAAATGTAATCCTTACCTAACTATACTATTTATTTTTGTCATTTACTATTCAAAAACTTTTCTGCCAGTCCTAAGCCTAGTATAGCATGAAGGGAAATTGCCGTAGTTACAATTAGCTAAACTGATAAATAACTTTAAATACCAGTAGCTGCACCGTTTTACTAAATAACTGTAAAAGTTTGCGTTCGTTGTTAGTTTTCTCAACTAAATATCATGTTAACTTTTGCAAACTGTACGTACTACCGAAATCCGTTTTTTATATCGATATGAAAACTATATATCGGTTACATAACCGATTGCGCAAAAAACCGAAAACGCCCATCTCTAGGCACCTGCATCCTGAGAGACCTGGCGATCGACACGCGAGCACTCATCGCCAGCAGTGGGCAGTGACGTCAGGGAAGTGCTAGACCAGTGTGGAAAGTTGTAATCGTTGTATAGGCCCTAATCAACTATATCGACCCACCTACCGAGCTAGACCTTTTTTTTATTATAAATGTTCCGAATTTTCTATCTACCTGTTTTTAATTTACTCTCCTCCTAGGAACCTATGCTTAGTTAAGTGGAAAAGGAAGGGGTAGTTCTTGAGACCGGGACAAAAGGATAACCAACAGAACTCATTTCCAGCATTTTTGGAATTTTGTCGGTTGTGCACGCATCACGTAAAGTGTACAAAACCAATGTAGATAACGTTTATAAATAAAAATAGTGCATAACTTGAAGTATTACTTAGTTTTTGTTTCATCGCAATCAGTTCACTCTCCTTAAAGTAAGACGTATTTAAAGTGTTCAGGAAGTAAAATATCACAACATACGCAATTCAGATACTCGCACAGTTGAACTCCTTATTGGATAGATGGCGTTGTGCATTTGACGTCATTTTCTGAATGGCAATAGCTGAATTGAAAAATTACCCTTGAAAATACATTGGTAGGTAGGTTAGGTAGCAAGATAAGTAGGTAAGTAAGTAGCCTCCCCGCCCCCCTCGGTGGGATCCCTCTCATTTTAGAGGCGGAGAGGATTAGTAGCCGTGGCTTGGTCACCCACGGTGAAGCGAAGCTAGAACCCGAGGAGGGGCCGCTCGTCATGGCTTTTGTCGATAAGCCGATGACATAGCGGCCAATAATTAGGTTGCGGTGCCGCTTGGCAAAGGCGATATCGCAACTGAGGCGGGCCATGATATCGTATGGGAGACATAGCGGCTGAAATAATTCAAGTTTTAATTCCCGCTGGGTGTAATCAAACTCTCTCACTGAAAAAAGTCTTTTAGCGTCAATAAAGTCGTGCACAAGGTATGTAATATCGTTTTTCAATCCCCATATTGATACCGATATTGAGGTTCCTAAGCAAGCAAAAGTTTAACAAGGGTACTTGTTTGAAAACAGCCCACTCAAAAGAAGGTATGAAATAGTACATTTCCTGTCGAGCATAAAAAGTCGAGATGAATTTTAAAGAAAAAGCCGAAGGCGAACGTCTAAAGCTACATACGAGTGTTAAAATAAAGCCTTTCTATGCGAGACACGAACGATTCTTTTTCCATTACCTAATGAGCTTATTTAATTAAATGCAAATAAATTCCAACAACAATTTATTAGAAACGTTCAGACTAAAAACCACAGACTATATACACACAATCAACGCGCGCTTTTTCGAGAGGTAACAGGTTCAGTACCATTCTGCCCGTTACATAATGATATCAAAACTGAATACAAATGTCATTTCGTAACTGTTATTTTTTTTAATGTATAATCTTGTGTCTAAATGTTAATATTTCGAAACGAATTTCTTAGGCAATGTGTTACATAATAGACAAGGTAGTGGAACAAAGTGAAAAAAATGTGCATTGCCGTATGATCGCGTCATGTCTTGTGGTAGCTGTCCCTTAGGTTCTATACATATCAGTGTGAATAAAAACATGTTTTTTTTTGCAATATGATTTTTGTGCAAAACGTCTTTGACATTATTTGCATTTCAAATATTTTCACCAATGTGCAAATGCATATGTTTTGATAAACATTTCTTAACACTAAAGCTACGCTGACATATATCACATTTGTAAGGTTTATACCCAGTGTGCACACGAATATGCGGTCTTAAATTACTCTTATTACTAAAACTACGCTGACAAATATCACATTTGTAAGGTTTATCCCCAGTGTGTACACGAATATGCGCTTTTAAAGAACTTTTTACAATAAAACTACGCTCACATGTATCACATTTGTAGGGTTTCGCCCGAGTGTGTAAACACATATGCCGTGTTAATTGATCCTTCAGAGTAAAATTACGCTGACATATTTCACATTTGTAAGATTTTTCCCCCGTGTGTACACGAATATGCGTTGTTAGAGAAGCCTTTTGAGTAAAACTATGCCGACATATTTCACATTTGTAAGGTTTTTCCCCCGTGTGTACACGAATATGCGTTGTTAAAGTACCCTTTTTATTAAAACTACACTGACATATTTCACATTTGTAAGGTTTTTCCCCCGTATGTACACGAATATGCGTTGTTAAACTACTCTTACGAGAATAACTACGCTGACATATTTCACAATGGTAAGGTTTTTCTTTAATACATAATGTTCGATCTCCATTTATATCACCATTGTCCATACCTTTCTTACTATTATGACGATGATTAATTTTCACACCAGTATCATTAATACTGTTATTAATGTATATGTAATGGTATAGTATTTTTAAAGATTATCTTTTCAGTTTTCTTTTGTTGGGCTGCACTTGTATCTTCTAGTTTTGTTCTTCGAATGTCTATTTTTGGTTTCTTCGCAACAGTTGCCCCTGTGATTATAAATCTGGTAAGTACTAAAGTCTAGGTGGTTTGGTAGATACTACAACAATAACAATAAAAGAGGTATGAAGTTTAGTGCATAGGAACGCTTTCTCAAACGGCGAAAAGGCGTGGGATTATGTACGTATGTTGAAAATTATCACATAAGAGCAGAAGAGAAGCGTTGAGCAAAGGAACTTCTCATTAAATATACAATAATACACTTTATCGTCAAGAGTAAGAAAACAGTGACCGTCACCGTGAAACCTGGCGTCGCACCGTGTTGGCAGAAGCGATGAGCATCGCAATAATGCTGAACGAAGTGAAGCTCAAGACCGTTCGCGATGGCGAACTACTGTGGAAGCCTTTTATATACAATAACGTCAGTAAGTCTGTTTACCACAGGCATCAGGCCTCGTTTCTGGAGCATTCAACTTCATTTCAGGTGGACTGTTGCTAAGTTTGCTTATCTATTGATAAAGTAACTAATATGTACTTACTTTTCGAATGGTTAGGTTTTCGTTTTATCTTAGATACTTTATGTTCTTCTTCAATTTTCAACTTCATCAAAAGAACATCATTTTCTGGGTCTGATTCAGAATGTTGTGCTGATATATCTTCAGATTCAGAATGTTGCATTGGCTTATCGTCTGATACAGAATGCTGTAGTGGTATGTCTTCAAACTCAGAATGCTGAGATGGCATATCTTCTGATTCAGAATGCTGTGGTGGTATATCGTCTGATACAGAATGGCGTGTTGGTATAAATACATTTTCTATGTCTGGAAATTCACGTTCTGACTCTGTGAAGATACAAAAATAGACTCTTGATTTTATTCTTGGCATTAGTGGTTTTTAAATACCGACTTAAAAAAAACAGCGGTATTTTTATTAAATTTCACAATATTATACAAATATTACTTTATTTGATCAATCAATAAATAATATTTTAATTGCCATAATTATATCTTTAAGAACATACCAGTTTGATTTTCATCATCTTGTCCCTCACAACTATCTGGTAATTCTTTTTTGATAGCATTACTCTCTGTCTGACATTCACCAGATATACTGAACTGCTCAATTGGACTTATAACAAACCCACTGAACTGTAACTGGTCTTGGTTTACTTGAGGTTTTGTCTGTAAAATATTGTTAGAAATAAATATTGATTATTCTGCACAGACAGAATCGCATATTATAGTAATTTAGAATCTAATATATAAAAAATATATTTTCTAAAGACATTATAAAAGTAACGAGTAAAATTGATTAGATTCAGGAACAGACATAATAGTTTGCTTTTTATAACTTTGGTTAGGTCAAAATACTGATAAACTTGGTCACTACGAGCACAAACTTTGATCAATACTGTATACACTAGGGGTCACTAATTACTTATTAGGCAATAGAGAGACAGCAGAAAAAGGCTGAAAAAGCGGAAGAGACACACGCCAGTTCCTCATCTGCACCCAATCCAACACCACAAGTAACAGTAGATCTCCAGTACGCAGATCGACAAATGTAAAGAGTACCCACATCGTATGCAAACGAGAAACCAAACAGAGCCAGCCATGCATGAAGAAAAATATCTATATTAGACAAAACTAAGGCAAAGATTATGAAATTAATGAAAGAGCTTAGAGATGTTCTATTAGACTCAAGGCAGTAAGCGTTAGAAATATAAAGTATAGGTAAACCAACCAATTTACAAAGTTGAGTCCAGAAGACTCTTTATGTGAACCTATTACTTTTGGTTGGGTTACCCTTTTTAAACTCAATTGTTTTGTACTGTTCTATGATGTCATCCTTGAAAAACGTTTTCTTGTGAAGAAATTTGAAAAGTCGCTTTGTATATTAAAGGGCGTAATTTGAGAGGGAGCCGGGAACGAAAATGATCTAATCATGCTTTAGGCACCCGGCGGGATGAGGGACTTGAGGGAGTCGTAGGGTGGGGCAACACCATGAGCACTCTTTGGGGTCTTGGACTCTGACTGTAAGGTAAAAAAAAAATGTATCTCCCATACAAATTTTGGTCAGCTGACGACAAATTTGCAAGGCAAATCCAATTATTTATTGGAATTGGCTATGTAATCCTTGAATAAAATTACTAGGTTTTAGTGCAAGATTTGCTTTTTCAATCTTCTCATGACTTCTTCTAACGATTCTATAAAATGTGTTATTTTTATTTTATTATTTTTTATCGGGTGGCTCGCGTTTGACCACTATCTCGCCTGATGGTAAGTTATGATGTAGTCGACGGGGAAGCACGCTTGCCTAGAAGTTACGAGTACCTATTCACTCTTGACTTAAAGACCCCAAGGTATCAGGAAACAAAGACTCTTAGCTGGAAGAATTCCACTCCTTAGCTGTGCGTACAATGATATTATTCGCAAAACGCTTTGTACGTATGGGTGGGATGTCCAACATGTACCGGTGGCACATTACTACCTCTACACTATCCTCCCAGGATAGTCCTAAATGTTATTTATTATTTGTGATGGGTTTGCTCTTGACTCTAGTCTAGGTCAGAGGTGAATAGAATGTGAATAGAATCTACCTACATAGAAAAAGTATGGTTTATTGGCATACTGTGCTAGAGAGACAATAATATCCACATTTTAATGTATTTTTTCAAAGCCATTGGAATACTTTTTTAGGGTTCCGTACCCAAAGGGTAAAAACGGGACCCTATTACTAAGATACCGCGGTCCGTCTGTCACCAGGCTGTATCTCATGAACCGTGATAGCTAGACAGTTGTAATTTTCACAGATAGCCGCTATAACAAAATCTAAATATACCTAATTATCAGCTTGCGGCGTGCTACACGAGAAAGGAAAGTAAAAGAGGTGGAGCATGTATACTTGTAAGAAACGGACTTCAATATAAGGAATTGAAACAAATTACAAAAATGTCAGAAACTGGTGTTTTTGAATGTTGTGCTGTAGAATTAATTAACTATAAAATTGCAATAGCTTGTATTTATAGAGTTCCAAACGCCAATAATTTCAATATGTTCATGGAAAAATTACATATGTTTTTACGAGAACTCGGAAATAAATCTTTTCGAAATGTTGTGATGGCAGGAGATTTCAATGTATATATTTAAAAAAAATATTATCAAACTTTAGATTTTGAATGTCTTTTGCTGAGCTATAATTTGAGATTATCTGTTAATCAGCCCACTAGAATGAAGAGTCGAACATGTATAGATAACATTGTACATAACTTTAAAAGAGCCTGTAAAGTAGAAGTACTTGAATTTGCGTTATCCGACCACACAGCTCAAATAATAAAAGCACCCATCCAAAACTGTTGCACTCTAAGATACTGGCGTATGAAAAGGCGTGATTATAAATCGGAATACATTTTAAAATTTAAAAATTACCTGAGTGAGTTGTCATTCTCTGAGATATACGAAACAAGTGATCCTAACATAGCCTACAATGCATTTATAGAAACTTTTTCGCTTTTCTACCATTTATGCTTGCCTGTAGTATCTATAACCATACATACAGCAAATAAATCTAAGTGGGTATCACGTGGCATCAAACTGTGCAGCAAAAGGAAGCGACAACTTCTATGGAAATATAGACGCGACCCAAATGTAACTAATAAATATAGCTTGACTAAATATTCTAAACTATTTAAGAAAATTATACAACTTACGCAATATGCACAGAATAACTATAAAATAAAACAATCTAATAATAAATCTAAAACCAGTTGGCAAATTATCAATGACTCAAAGCTTAGCATACCACGAAATCTTATCACAAAAATAAAAGTAAACAGTGACACTATAACAGATCCCCAGAAAATAGCCAACGAATTCAACAACTACTTTATTGGAAAAGTAGTTCCGCTTGTTGATTCAGGAAATCAAGTCACTTCAAAAATCCCAAATAGAGAAAAATCATTTTTTATGCCCCCTTGTTTACCGCAGGATGTGTTTAGAATAATCAAGCTATTGAAAAATACGAACAGCGTTGGTCATGACGGAATATCAACAAGAATAGTTAAGTTGGTGGCGCTAGAAATTTGCACGCATCTAAGCCATTTGATTAATTTAAGCATAAGTACTGGAATTTTCCCTGATGCTTTAAAAAAATCAATTGTAAAACCTATATTTAAAAAAGAAAATAGAGAATCCATGGAATTTTACAGACCTATTTCGATTATTAGTGTTTTCTCCAAAGTTTATGAAAAGTATATATACAAAGAACTAAGTGCTTATTTAGAAAAACATAGCATACTAGTTAACGAACAAAAAGGATTCAGAGAAAACCGAACTATAAATATGGCTGTTTACGATTTCTTATATAAGGTTATGGTAAATGTAGATAGAAACAATCCCGTCTGTACCATATTCTGTGATATGACGCAGGCGTTTGATTACGTTAGGCATGATATTTTAGTGAATAAGTTGGAAGCATACGGTATAAGAGGCAATGTTCTAGAATTAATAAAAACATATATTGAGAACAGAAAACAGGTCACGGAGATATCTAGGATAAACGTTAAAACTAAATGTGAAGAAATATTTCATTCGCACGAGCAAGTAGTCAAGTATGGTGTCCCCCAGGGTAGTGTAATGGGTCCCCCACTATTCATAGTATATATAAATGACTTACCTAAACATGTAGACCAACCAGTTACACTCTTTGCTGATGATAGCACTATCCTAAAGATAGCTATAATAACGACATTAATAATTCTCTGACATCAATAATAAATTGGATGAATAATAATAATTTAAAAATTAATCTTAATAAAACTAATGTAATGCACTTCAGTCAACGTTTATCAACTATGACTGATCTTAACGTCCAATACAATAATAGAATTATTACAGAAGTTGACCACACCAAATTCCTTGGAGTCACGATTGACAAAAAGCTAAATTGGAAAGCACACATAGAAGAACTCAGTAAAAAAATTAGTAATTCTTGTTATGCGCTGTTCAAACTGGTCCCAGTGCTTAACATTGAATCATTGCTCTCGGCTTATCACGGTTTGGTTTCTTCACATCTAAGATATGGTATCATTTTCTGGGGCAACTCAACCAACAAGGACATACCCTTTAAAGCCCAAAAAAGATGCATCAGGACTATGTTTAAGTTACAGTCAACCGAAAGTTGTAAGCCCTACTTTAAAAAATATAAAATATTAACTCTGCCTTGCCTTTACATTTCAGAAATTGTTATGTTTGTAAAATCAAATCGACACTTATTTCCACGTCAATCAGAAGTGGTCGATCGCAACCATAGTAGGCGCGATGACAGTATTCTGTGTCTACATAGCTCGAAAACAGCATTAATGCACAAGAGTGTTTTTTGTATGGCCCCTAAAGTTTTTAATAAACTCCCAAATAGTTGGAAGGAGCTTAATGTCCGTCAGTTGAAAAATAAATTAAAAATACTGCTAGAAGGGAAAGCATACTACAGTATTCTAGAATTTCTTAATGACAACATCTAATGCCGTGTAGTAACCAATGTTATCAATACATCTTTGACGTAATCTGTACTTCTAGCAACATATTATTGTAATATATTTGACATTTGACATTGGATAATTTTAATTGACATGTAATAATTTTATTCTGTATTTTTAAAGTAATACATTTGACATTTTATTTGACATCGGATAATTTTAATTGACATTTAATAATTGTTACTTTAATAATAATCATGTATTTAATTTATTTGTTTTTGAAATTGAGATTTACTATTTTGTTGTTATGTAATTTACTAATTTATCCAATGACTTTTATTATTGAAATTTAAATATTTGTACGCCACTAAGGCCAAACATGACTGATCTTTATCTATAATGTAATTTAATAATTTGCATGCTTTGTATGTGTACTCATGTTTCCACAAATAAATAATCTTGAATCTTGAACAACAAATAATAAAAACAGAATAAAATAAATATTTAAGTGTATTTTTTATATTTATTCCCATACAACAAACGTGATTTTTTTAAGCGACCCCAAAAACCATGAAAATGAACCCTACTTTTTTAATATTTTTGCGATTATTGTGTTGGGCAAAATGTATTTGTGCGAAAATTTTGTATGATGTCATACAATTTTTCTGATGCCAATCTGGAGCTGAATATATTACCTTTAAATTCATGATATCTTCAACCCTGTGATTGCATATACATTAAAATTGTACCTGAAAAGCACTGTTATTTGTAGAAAAATGTAATAGCGTCCTTAACTATACTATTTATTTTTGTCAGTTACTATTCAAAAACTTTTCTGCTAGTCCTAAGCCTAGTATAGCATTCAAGGGAAATTTCCGTAGTTACAATTAGCTAAACTGATAAATAACTTTAAATACCAGTAGCTGCACCGTTTTACTAAATAACTGTAAAAGTTTGCGTTCGTTGTCTACCGAAAACCGTTTTTTATATCGATATGAAAACTATATATCGGTTACATAACCGTTTGCGAAAAAAACCGAAAACGCCCATCTCTAGGCACCTGCATCCTGAGAGACCTGGCGATCGACACGCGAGCACTCATCGCCAGCAGTGGGCAGGGACGTCAGGGAAGTGCTAGACCAGTGTGGAAAGTTGTAATCGCTGTATAGGCCCTAATCAACTATATCGACCCACCTACCGAGCTAGACCTTTTTTTTTATTATAAATGTTCTTAATTTTCTACCTACCTGTTTTTTATTTACTCTCCTCCTAGGAACCTATGCTTAGGTTAAGTGGAAAAGGTAGGGGTAGTTCTTGAGACCGGGACAAAAGGATAACCAACAGAACTCATTTCCAGCATTTTTGGAATTTTGTCGGTTGTGCACGCATCACGTAAAGTGTACGAAACCAATGTAGATAACTTTTATAAATAAAAATAGTGCATAACTTGAAGTATTACTTAGTTTTTGTTTCATCGCAATCAGTTCACTAGCCTTAAAGTAAGACTTATTTAAAGTGTTCAGGAAGTAAAATATCACAACATACGCAATTCAGATACTCGCACATTTGAACTCCTTATTGGATAGATGGCGTTGTGCATTTGACGTCATTTTCTGAATGGCAATTACTGAATTGAAAAATGACCCTATAAAAAACATTGGTAGGTAGGTTAGGTAGCAAGATAAGTAGGTAGGTAAGTGCCCCCCCCCCCCTCCAATCGGTGGGATCCCTCTCATTGTCGAGGCGGAGAGGATTAGTAGCCGTGGCTTGGTCACCCACGGTGAAGCGAAGCTAGAACCCGAGGAGGGGCCGCTCGTCATGGCTTAAGGATATAAGCCGATGACATAGCGGCCAATAATTAGGTTGCGGTGCCGCTTGGCAAAGGCGATATCGCAACTAAGGCGGGCCATGATATCGTATGGGAGGCATAGCGGCTGAAATAATTCAAGTTTTAAAACCCGCTGGGTGTAATCAAACTCTCTTACTGAAAAAAGTCTTTTAGCGTCAATAAAGTCGTGCACAAGTTATGTAATATCGTTTTTCAATCCCCATATTGATACCGATATTGAGGTTCCTAAGCAAGCAAAAGTTTAACAAGGGTACTTGTTTGAAAACAGCCCACTCAAAAGAAGGTATGAAATAGTACATTTCCTGTCGAGCATAAAAAGTCGAGATGAATGTTAAAGAAAAAGCCGAAGGCGAACGTCTAAAGCTACATGCGAGTGTTAAAATAAAGCCTTTCTATGCGAGACACGAACGATTCTTTTTCCATTACCTGATGAGCTTATTTAATTAAATGCAAATAAGTTCCAACAACAATTTAAAAAACAAACAGACTAAAAACCACAGACTATATACACTCAATCAACGCACTAACAGGTTCAGTAACATTCTGCCAGTTACATAATGATATCAAAACTGAACACAAATGTCATTTCGTAACTGTTATTTTTTTTAATGTATAATCTTGTGTCTAAATGTTAATATTTCGAAACGAATTTCTTAGGCAATGTGTTACATAATAGACAAGGTAGTGGAACAAAGTGACAAAAATGTGCATTGCCGTATGATCGCGTCACGTCTTGTGGTAGCTGTCCCTTAGGTTCTATACATATCAGTGTGAATAAAAACATGTTTTTTTTGCAATACCTATGATTTTTGTGCAAAACTTCTTTGACATTATTTGCATTTCTAATATTTTCACCAATGTGCAAATGCATATGTTTTGATAAACATTTCTTAACACTAAAGCTACGCTGACATATATCACATTTGTAAGGTTTATCTTCAGTGTGTACACGAATATGCTGTCTTAAATTACTCTTATTACTAAAACTACGCTGACATATATCAATCACATTTGTAAGGTTTATCCCCAGTGTGTACACGAATATGCGCTTTTAAAGAACTTTTTACATTAAAACTACGCTGACATGTATCACATTTGTAAGGTTTTTCCCCCGTGTGTACACGAATATGCGTTGTTAGAGAAGCCTTTTGAGTAAAACTACGCCGACATATTTCACATTTGTAAGGTTTATCCCCAGTGTGTACACGAATATGCGCTTTTAAAGAACATTTTACATTAAAACTACGCTGACATGTATCACATTTGTATGGTTTTTCCCCCGTGTGTACACGAATATGCGTTGTTAAATTACCCTTTTTATTAAAACTACACTGACATATTTCACATTTGTAAGGTTTTTCCCCCGTGTGTACACGAATATGCGTTGTTAAAGTACACTTTTTATTAAAACTACACTGACATATTTCACATTTGTAAGGTTTTTCCCCCGTGTGTACACGAATATGCGTTGTTAAACTACTCTTACGAGAATAACTACGCTGACATATTTCACAATGGTAAGGTTTTTCTTTAATACATAATCTTCGAACTCTATTTATATCACCATTGTCCATACCTTTCCTACTATTACGACGATGATTTATATTCACACCAGTATCATTAATACTGTTATTAATGCTAGGTATAGTATTTTTAAA
The DNA here is from genome assembly GCA_964057195.1 of Orthosia cruda. Taxonomy (NCBI): domain Eukaryota; kingdom Metazoa; phylum Arthropoda; class Insecta; order Lepidoptera; family Noctuidae; genus Orthosia; species Orthosia cruda. Next base: position 17,346,053 of record OZ059853.1, read on the forward strand.
GATTATTTTTTCAGTTTTCTTTTGTTGGGCTGCACTTGTATCTTCTAGTTTTGTTCTTCGAATGTCTATTTTTGGTTTCTTCGCAATAGTTGCCCCTGTGATTATAAATCTGGTAAGTACTAAAGTCTAGGTTGTTTGGTAAATACAACAAGCATAACAATAAAAGAGGTATGAAGTTTCGTGTATAGCAGGGACCGAAAACCGTTGTAAATTACGGTACCGGTATTGAAGAATTTTGGTAACCTCTACGATTTAGGTAACCGCTATATGGGTAACACAAGAAGAAGAAACAGGTTACCTTTATTTAGGTTACCGTTTTAATACCAGTTACCTAAAAAAATACAAATTAGTCATAAAATGTTTATTATTACAGGACTTGTGGCCACATATTCAAACTCTACTTGATGTTGAGATGCCGTTGAAGCGCTATTTACACGAAGTTTATTACTACAGGCAATAAACTTGCATCGTATAAATAGGGCTTAAGTCTCGTGGTGATATAGTCACTTTGACTTAAAGTGATAGAGACAGCAAGAGACTTAACTTAAAATTGAGTAGCTTTTTAATATTTGGGCATTAGGTGCCAAAGCTTGACAAAACTAAATAAAAAAGTACTATGTCATTTCTGATGGATTTCATCATGTCAACCAGGCAAATGTTCAATAATGTCTCTGTGATCAATTCGGTGAAAACCGGGTGAGATCACCGCATCGTAAGAGGCACATTGAACATTAATATCAAGCATGAAAGGTCTCGACTGATGAAGTCTACGCTCCGTCCAGCACAGATCCAGATCCAAAACCCCGACACCTTTCAGCTCGAACTCCAGAATCGTTTCAAGTGCCTAGGGAGCTCCGTAGACGAATGGGTTTGTGGAAGCTGTCCATGCGGTCGGGTTTAAGTTTTTCAAGGCCCGCCGTACCGATAAGAACAAATAGCTCTCTGATCCTACTCTTAACCTCATGAAAGAGAGGCTTGAGATGATCCTGCAGTTTTCAGACGATGCGTTGAAATACTGGCAGCTAAATAGACGGATCTCAAAGTCCTTGAAAAACGTCCTCCGCTTTAATACCGAAAGTATTAAAGACGCGAATGACCGGAATAAGGGCTCCAAGGTCTTTGCAAGAGATCTGTCTATTGGGCAGAGCCATCTCACAAAACTGAAGACCGATGATTGCAGTATCCGCCGAACCGTAGCTTCTGAGGGAGATCGAGAGATTCTATGGGCAGTTGTACACGTCAACCAGTAAACCTGTCGCGAATCAAGCAAATGACTATAGTGCTAGATTGACCCGATACTATACCGAAGACATTCCGGACGTCAGCCTATATGCGATTAGGATAGCTCTGAAACAGCTTAAGAACAACAAGGCACCGGATGACGACGGAATTACGGTCGAACTCCTGAAGGCGAGTAGAAAACCAGTACTAAAAAAAAGCGTAAAAACAACAACAGTATGAACGTTTTGACTTTACTAAAGGCCCTTCAGAAGCTGTTTGATTCCGTCATACTTGAGGGGAAAATGCCAAAGGTATGGTGCAGGGGTGTGGTGGTACTCTTCTTCAAGAAGGGTGACAATGCCCTACTGAAGAATTATAGGCCCATCTCACTTCTTAGTCATGTCTACAAGTTGTTTTCAAGAATCATTACGAATCGTCTCGCGCGCAAGTTTGACGATTTCCAGCCTCCCGAACAAGCCGGATTCCGTAAAGGTTTCAGCACCTTAGACCACATACATACGCTGCGGCAGGTAATACAGAAGACCGAAGAGTGTAACCTGCCTCTCTGTTTAGGGTTTTGGACTACGAGAAAGCCTTCGATTCGATCGAAACTTGGGCTGTACTGCAGTCTCTCCAACGGTGCCAAATAGACTACCGGTACATTGAAGTGTTGAAGTGAATGTACAAAAACGCCAACATGACAGTTCGACTTCAGGATCAGACCTCGAAACCCGTCCTTCTGCAGCGAGGTGTGAGACAGGGAGACGAAATATATCTGAAACTATTCAGAAACGCTGCACTGGAGAATGTGTTCAAGTTTCTGGACTGGAGAGGGCGAAGCATCAACGACAATGGCGAGTACATCACTCACCTTCGGTTTGCCGACGATTTAGTGGTCATGACTGAGACCATGGAGGACCTCAGTACAATGCTCGATGACCTCAGTAGTTTTTCCGAAAGAGTGGGTCTTAGGATGAACATGGACAAAACCAAGGTTAAGTTGAATGCCCATGTTACACCCACGCCTATCAACATCGGAAAATTATTTATGATCACGGATACATCGTGAAGTAGTTGTGCATCATGAGCGTTCGATCTTCTATTTCACGAAATGGTCGAACACCTTCATAAAATGATCAATTCTAAGATCTGGCCATGACCGATGCACAATTGTTAGCAACGCTCTGTGTTCTGTTTGACTACATTCACTTGCCCGAAAAAATTATTAAAAAAAAACATTACAATAACAAACGTTAGCCACAGCCTCAGACTAAATAAAAAAAAACAAGACACAGCGCTGCGAACGATACAGTGAAGAAAGCCAAATCTACGCGCGAGATTCGTTCAATTAAACTCAGTTTATGCAAATTCAGCGTTCTGATTGGTAGCTTCTCCGCGGTACCAACCAATCAGAACGCTAAACGCGAAATTTGTATATATTTATTTATTTTTGTAGGGAATACAAACAGTAGTATAATAAAAATATACAAAGTGTCTTAAACATATAACTTAACAAATATACCATCCACTACATTTTCCACAGATTACTACTTACAAAAGTAAGACAAACTGATTAGCAAACGTTATTGTATTCAGGGCATGTAGAAACTTAAGAAGCTACTGTTGATCCTTAAACATTTTGATTATGTTAGTTCTAAAAGTATATCTGCTTACAAATAATATGACAATTGCACAAAATTGCTTATTGTATGTATCGACTTAACGGCGTACTAGTGAGCGCACACCAGCATTAAATTTGCAAGAGTTAGTAGCGAATAGTTGCCTGGTGCGCAAACTGTTGTATAAACTGAGTTTAGTTGAAATAATCGCGATTAGTTACATTGGTGATATCGGCCTTTAGAGGTATATGTTTCTCTTTGGTAGGTAAAATATCCATAAACATTATTTTTCTGCTTTCGTCCCATTTATAAGTATATTAATAATATATTTTATCTATAATTTACCCAGCCAACAAAACTATCCAACACGACCAACACACGCCTCGCTAGTAAACTGAGAGACACGTCGCTGTGCCAGCCAGAACCGTGATTGGTCAGCGTTCGCCGGCGCGCGCGTTTAATCTCGGCCCTTTCACACACACACGGACACTGCGCGCTCTTTGCCAGTTTGACTAATGCCGACGGACGGCACGTGTAAGATAGAGGTAATTTTTATTTCGGTAACCGGTATTAAAAAAGGTTGTTTTTAATATTTGAAAATTAAGGTAACCTTTTAAAATACCTGTAACTAACCGAAACATACCGGTATTAATCATACCGGTTTCGGTCCCTGGTGTATAGGAATGCTTTCTCCAACGGCGAAAAGGCGTGGGGTTATGTACGTATGTTGAAAATTATCACATAAGAGCAGATGAGAAGCGTTGAGCAAAGGAACTTACTAACGTTACTAAGAGTAAGAAAACAGTGACCGTCACCGTGAAACCTGGCGTCGCACCGTGTTAGCAGAAGCGATGAGCATCGGAATAATGCTGAACGAATTGAAGCGTGAAGTGAAGCTCAAGACCGTTCGCGATGGCGGACTACTGTGGAAGCCTTTTATATACAATAACGTCAGTAAGTCTTTTTACCGCAGACATCAGGCCTCGTTTCTGGAGCATTCAACTTCATTTCAGGTGGACAGTTGCTAAGTTTGCTTATCTATTGATAAACTAACTAATATATACTTACTTTTCGAATTTGTCTTTGTCTTAGATACTTTATGTTCTTCTTCAATTTTCAACTTCATCAAAAGAACATCATTTTCTGGGTCTGATTCAGAATGTTGTGCTGATATATCTTCAGATTCAGTATGTTGCATTGGCTTATCGTCTGATACAGAATGCTGTAGTGGTATGTCTTCAAAGTCAGAATGCTGTGATGGCATATCTTCTGATTCAGAATGCTGTGGTGGTATATCTTCTGATGCAAAATGACGTGTTGGTAGATCTTCTGATGCAGAATGATGTGAGTGTATTTCTTCATTTTTAGAATGCTGTGGTGGTACATCGTCTGATACAGAATGGCGTGTTGGTATAAATACATTTTCTATGTCTGGAAATTCATATTCTGACTCTGTGAAGATACAAAAATAGACTCTTGATTTTATTCTTGGCATTAGTGGTTTTTAAATACCGACTTCAAAAAAACAGCGGTATTTTTATTAAATTTCACAATATTATACAAATTTTATTTTATTTGATCAATCAATAAATAATCTTTTAATACCCATAATTATATCTTTAAAAATTAAATTAATACCATACCAGTTTGATTTTCATCATCTTGTCCCTCACAAACATCTGGTATTTCTTTTTTGATAGCAATACTCTCTGTCTGACATTCACCAGATATGCTGAAGTGCTCTGTTGGACTTATAACAAACCCACTGAACTGTAACTGGTCTTGGTTTACTTGAGGTTTTGTCTGTAAAAGATTGTTAGAAATAAATATTGATTATTCTGCACAGACAGAATCGCATATTATAGTAATTTAGAATCTAATATATAAAAAATATATTTTCTAAAGACATTATAAAAGTAACGAGTAAAATTGATTAGATTCAGGAACAGACATAATAGTTTGCTTTTTATAGCTTTGGTTAGGTCAAAATACTGATAAACTTGGTCACTACGAGCACAAACTTTGATCAATACTGTATACACCAGGGGTCACCAATTACTTATTAGGCAATAGAGAGACAGCAGAAAAAGGCTGAAAAAGCGGAAGAGACACCACCAGTTCCTCATCTGCACCCAATCCAGGACTGGAGATCTACTGTTACTTGTGGTGTCACAAGTAACAGTAGATCTCCAGTACGCAGATCGACAAATGTAAAGAGTACCCACATCGTATGCAAACGAGAAACCAAACAGAGCCAGCCATGCATGAAGAAAAATATCTATATTCGACAAAACTATGGCAAAGTTTATGAAATTAATGAAAGAATTTAGAGATGTTCTATTGGACTCAAGGCAGTAAGCGTTAGAAATATATAGCATAGGTAAACCAACCAATTTACAAAGTTGAGTCCAGAAGACTCTTTATGTGAACCTATTACTTTTGGTTGGGTGACCCTTTTTAAACTCAATTGTTTTGTACTGTTTTATGATGTCTATCCTTGAAAAACGTTTTCTTGTGAAGAAATTTGAAAAGTCGCTTTGTATATTAAAGGGCGTAATTTGAGAGGAAGCCGGGAACGAAAATGGCCTAGTAATGCTTTAGGCACCCGGCGGGATGAGGGGCTTGAGGGAGTCGTAGGGTGGGGCAACACCATGAGCACTCTGGGGTCTTGGACTCTGACTCTAAGGTAAAAAAAAATGTATCTCCCATACAAATTTTGGTCAGCTGACGACAAATTTGCAAAGATAATCCAATTATTTATTGGAATTGGCTAAGTAATCCTTGAAAAAAAATACTGGGTTTTAGTGCAAGATTTTTTTTTCCAAATACTCATGACTTCTTCTAACGATTCTATAAAATGTGTTATTTTTATTTTATTATTTTTTTATCGGGTGGCTCACGTTTGACCACTATCTCGCCTGATGGTAAGTGATGATGTAGTCAACGGTGAAGCACGCTTGCCTAGAAGTTACCTATTCACTCTTGACTTAAAGACCCCAAGGTATCAGGAAACAAAGACTCTTAGCTGGAAGAATTCCACTCCTTAGCTGTGCGTACAATGATATTATTCGCAAAACGCTTTGTACGTATGGGTGGGATGTCCAACATGTACCGGTGGCACATTACTACCTCTACACTATCCTCCCAGGATAGTCCTAAATGTAATTTTTTATTTGTGGTGGGTTTGCTCTTGACTCTAGTCTAGGTCAGAGGTGAATAGAATGTGAATAGAATCTACCTACATAGAAAAAGTATGGTTTATTGGCATACTGTGCTAGAGAGACAATAATATCCACATTTTAATGTATTTTTTCAAAGCCATTGGAATACTTTTATAGGGTTCCGTACCCAAAGGGTAAAAACGGTACCCTATTACTAAGACACCGCGGTCCGTCTGTCACCAGGCTGTATCTCATGAACCGTGATAGCTAGACAGTTGTAATTTTCACAGATAGCCGCTATAACAACAAATAATAAAAACAGAATAAAAGAAATATTTAAGTGGGGCTCCCATACAACAAACGTGATTTTTTTGCCGTTTTTTGCGTTAATGGTACGGAAACCTTCGTGCGCGAGTCCGACTCGCACTTGGCCGGTTTTTGGTAAAGCAATTTAAACTTTTTGATTGGTGTATAACATACTCGTATGTTTCTAATAACAATGTTAAAGTTCTGCCTGCCCCCGTAATACCTCCTTCATTGATCTGATATCCTAGTAGTCCATGCCACCTTAACTCTATATTATTTATATGAACCTCAAAGTGAAATCTTCATTCTCTGCAATATCTATTCATCAATCAGTATCCTCACATAATTCAAAAAGATATACTTTTGCATGATTCTCACAAAATCCATTTATTGATGTTTGGTCAGAGACTAATTATAATCAAGATATGAGAACAGTTGTAAGTTGAAAACTCCTTCAATTAGTGGACATCCAACCCATAAGCACTAAATGTTTTGGAAATACTTTCATTATGCGTGATTTCAAAGTCAAGAGTGAATAGGTTACTTCTAGGCAAGAGTGTTACACAGTCAACCACATCATCTCTTACCATCAGGTGAGAGAGTGGTCAAGCACTAGCCTATCTATAATAAAAATAAAACCAAGTCAGTCAATTCTTACCTCATAGTCCTCATTTAACATCTGAGCATAACGCTTCTCAGCTGCCAGACATTTTCGCTGCAATCGGCAGCATTGCTTCAGTTTAGTGCAACAGATATTACAAGCAAGCATCGGTCTACTGTCTTCAGTCACAAACTATAATAAAAAAAGAGAAAACTATTTATTAATTATGAAAAAAATAGGTACTTTAATCTACCTAGCCCTTTTTCTCAACCATGTAGGGGTCGGAAACAACGCCGAGCCACGGGCGGCGGTTAAATAACCCGTTAATTGGTGTCCACTGGCCATGAAGAACTAAATGCCTTTTAGAAGAGTGGCCATAGTGCCTTGGGAAAGTGCTATGAGATTATTTCCCAACCCCCCTTTTATGAAAATGTCGAATATAGAGAGCGAGTTTTTGTCATGCGATCCGGCTAACACCCGGCGCCCTCCGGTATCCGGGCCGGTGGGTGAGAAATTGGTTACCGAAGACTCTATGGAAGTAGGCGACCAGGCTTCCATGGTAGTGAATGTTACTGGCAGCAAGAAATATGTTCAGCAAGCTTTCCACCCTAGCTTGTTCTTATCTCGACCTAGATGTAACTCCCTAGGTAGCACATCAAGCAAAGAAATGCAAGAGCCGATGAACACAAAACAGCTTGAGGTCAAAAATGTAGTTTCTTCACCAAGAGACCAACTATCACAACCATCAGCTAGTGATACTAGTACATCTCGTCCACCCGAATGGCAAAGAGTTCCTTCTAACAGAAGCAATAAGCGCAAGAAACTCTCACAATCACCCTCGCCAGAGGCGATCAAAACCTCAAATAAATACAGTGGCCTACAAATAGATCTCACCGAAGCAGAAAACGCACCAAAACAAAAACGCCCTAATAAACCTCCACCAATTATTCTGTACGGCGTTGAAGATGTCAACAAGCTTACAGACCTTCTACACACTGTTGCAAATAAGGGAGAGTTCATCTTTAAAATTGTCAACAGAAATCAGTTGAGAATTAATAGCCTGGACATTGAGGCTTACAAGAAAATAATGACCCTAGTCCGTGAAAAAGGCCTCATTGGACACACGTTCAACAGGAAGGATCAACGATGCTACCGATTCGTTATCAAGAATCTGCACCACTCAACCCCACACAGGGCCATAATAGAGGAAATTGAACAGACTGAAAATAAAGTCCTTGGAGAAATAATAAATGTAAAGTTTGGGCCTGAAAAGAAGCCAACATCGACATTTTTTGTAAATTTAGTCCCTAACCCCAATAATAGCGCAGTTAGAACAATAAAAGCCATATACCATCAAACAGTTTCAATAGAAGAGCCTAAAAGAAAAACCTCTATTCCACAGTGCCAACGATGTCAGCAATATGGACACTCAAAAAATTACTGCATGATGCCTTATCGCTGTGTGAAATGCGCACAAGCCCACAAAACATCGGAGTGCCCAAAAAGAGATCGGAACACACCTGCAAAATGCGTTTTATGTGAAGGCTCACATCCTGCGAATTACAAAGGATGCACTGTGTACAGGGAGATCCTAAATCGAAGAACAGGCCATAAGCCTACAGCCAAAACCATACCCCGCGCAGAACCCAAAATTTTAACCGCAATCGAACAAAATAGACCACAAGTCGAGAATAAACAGCCAAAACATTACCTTAGTGAGAAAAATGGTATAACATATGCAGAAGCGACTAAAAACGAACCCAAATTAGAAACATTGCTCACACAACAGGCTGAAAAGCTAGACAAATTACTAGACCAGATGTCAACCATGATGAATTTACTCACAACAATCATCAGTAAACTTGTCCGATGAAATGGCTACACTTAGAGTTGGGACCTGGAACATAAATGGATTGATCAAACATCAAAAAGACGTAGAGATACTCCTTACACTACATGACATTGATGTACTTCTAGTTTCTTAAGCACACCTAACATCTAATCATTTATGTACCTTCAAAAACTATAGTATATATTCCACATTTCATCCCGATGGAACTGCACATGCAGGGACAGCAGTCATTATTAAAAATCACATCAAACATGACGTTCTAGAGGAGTATAAAACTGACCAAATACAGGCTACCACAGTTATGGTTCAGGATAAGCAGAGCTCACTAACCCTATCTGCCATATATTGTCCTCCTAAGCACATCCTAAAGGAAGATGGCTTTACAGACTTCTTCAGAACACTTGGTCAAAGATTCATATGTGGCGGAGACTGGAACGCCAAAAACGTTTACTGGGGTTCTCGAATAACACTACCCAGAGGAAGAGAACTGAAAAAAAGCATTGACAATAATAAACTACACGTCCTGAGTACGGGTGAACCTTCATACTGGCCAACAGATCCCAATAAACTCCCTGACCTCCTAGACTTCTTCGTGTACAAGGGACTTTCTAACATGTACCTCAGTGCTGAAAGTTGCCTGGATAGCAGTTCAGATCACACCCCTCTGATAGCCACTATAAGTACAACAATCATAGAAAGACAGTTCAAAGAAAAGCTCTACAACGCGAAAACAGATTGGATTGGATTCAGACAATACATCGAAACCCACATGAATTTAAAAGTACCGTTGAAAACAAACGATGATATTGATGAAGCTGCTGCAAACATCACAAACCTCATTCAGACAGCTGCATGGAAATGCACACCAACACCTACCAGGCCAGAATTCAAAAATATTTCCAAGGAAATCAGGCGTAGGGTTTTGGAAAAGAGAAGGCTCAGGAGAGTTTGGCATACCAGTCGTCATGCTTCTGACAAACGAGATTTTAACAGAGCGGCCGCAGACCTGAAGCAATATCTGAAGGGCATCGAAGATGAGACCTTAAAAAATAGACTGGAAAATCTGGACCCTTTGGCTAAAAACGAATATTCGCTTTGGAACACCGTGAAGCATAGCAAAAATGCGCCACAAACTGCTCAGTACCCATTAAAGCTGGGAAATAATACATGGGCAAGAAAAGACGACGAACGCGCCGAGGCCTTTGGCTCCTTCTTGGCCGATGTGTTTACGCCCAACTCCGGCGATACATCAAACGACGAAGAGATTCAAAGGTATTTGGAGACAGACCTACAGCTCAGTTTACCATTAAAGTACTGCTCACCTCGTGAGATCTGGAACACTATAAAAGGTCTCGAACTAAATAAAGCTCCTGGATACTGCCTTATAACTGCCGAAATCTTACGTCAACTGCCGAGAAAAGCAATCGTCTTCATAACACAGCTCTTTAATGGAATTATGAGGACCGGCTATTTCCCGAGATTATGGAAGGTGTCGGAAATAATCATGATCCCAAAGCCAGGCAAATCACCACACCTTGTGTCGTCATACAGACCAATAAGCCTACTGCCTGTTATGTCCAAATTATTTGAGAAAGTCGTTGCACGTCGGCTTAACGAAATACTTAAAGACGGCAACATTATCCCACAACACCAGTTTGGATTCAGAGTGGGGCACTCAACCGTGGAGCAGGTGCATAGAGTCGTGAACAAAATACGAGAGGGACTGGAACGAAAGGAGTACTGCTCGGCTGTATTCCTGGACGTACAGCAGGCGTTCGACAAGGTCTGGCACCAGGGCTTATTGTTTAAGGTTAAAAAACAACTGCCACATAACCTGTATGTACTTATAAAGTCTTACTTGGAAGACAGAATTTTTCGGGTAAAGATTAATGAGTCATACTCTAAATTCTACAGTATACAGGCTGGCGTACCCCAAGGGTCGGTATTGGGTCCAACCCTCTACCTCATATACACAGCAGACTTACCAACGTCAGAGGAAATTCTCTCCGCCACCTTTGCTGATGATACGGCTGCTTTGTGCAACAACAAAAACCCTCACATGGCCTCACTTACACTACAAAATCATCTCGACAAAGTCTATAAGTGGATGAGTGAATGGAAAATTAAAGCTAGCGCTAGCAAGTCAACACATGTGACTTTTGCTCTCAGAAAAGATGACTGCCCACCTGTTAAACTCGGAGACGACACACTTCCACACGGGACAACGGCTAAGTACCTCGGCTTGCATCTCGACAGGAAACAGACGTGGAAATGCCATATAGAAAAAAAACGGGACGAGCTTAACATCCTGCTCCGAAAACTGAACTGGCTCTTGGGCGGTGCATCACCTGTGTCACTGGAGAACAGAGTACTTATCTACAAAGCAGTCTTAAAGCCTGTTTGGACATACGGAGTCGAGCTGTGGGGCTCTGCAAGGAACTCAAATGTGGAAATTCTTCAGCGATTCCAAAATAAAGCTCTCAGAATTATATCGAATGCTCCTTGGTTCATGAAGACCTCAGAACTACATGAGCATTTACAAATCAAAACAGTGAAAGAGGAAATAGAACAAAAGATACAGTCATATAAACATCGAATAACGACACATACCAACACCTTAGCCGTAGCCCTAAGAGAACCATTAAACATGAAAAGGCTCAAACGTCACCACATATGGGACTTTACTAAATAGAGTCTAAACAATTTTGAGAGGCAGATTCTTCGCTGGAAGATTGGACCTCACAAGTCATCGTCCGCACAAAAAATCTGCTAAAGGTTTTTCAACCGATTGCAAGATAAGCAAGGAAAAAAAAAAAAAAAAAAAAAATTTAGGGGTCGGCCAACAGTCTACCAGTATTTCACATGGTGAAACTGCCTTACTGACAATCACATCCCAGAAACTGAGTCACAGGATACCCCTAGACAAGAGAGCAGTGGTGTCCCGTTGGTAACGGCCATGACTTACAAGTTGTAGGGTGTGTGTTCGAACCCAGACAGGCGCTTTACTTTGTGAAAATTAAATCACACCGCTCCTCTCAAAACGGTGAAGGAAAGCATAGTGAGGAAACAGGCATGTCTGAGAACAAAAAATTCGAAGACATGCGACATTCACCAACATGCACTAGGGCCGTGTGGTGGAATCCTGGACACACTACGAACCAAGTGCGAGTCTAAGTGCTGGCAAGGGGTCCATCTATCCTATCCTACCACTAGACAACAACGGTGTCAGATTTCTTGGTTTCAGACTACCCATGATTGTCCAAGTTCTTCAAATAGTAGCAGAGACCAACAGTTTAATGTGCTTTCTGAAGCACGGACAAATCTTGCTATGTTAAGATGACCAGGCATCCATCTACTGCCTGACCTCGGCAACCGATGCTTAACCTTGTAGTTCAACCCTTGCATCTGTTATTATGTAGCTACACTCTCACACAGGATTCTGAATATTTACCTCTGAACCCATTTCACACAATGTAATCCCATAATATTTATACGGTCTACAGTGTCAAGTTAAAAGATACTGGAGCGGTGGCGATGCTTCAGCGAGCGTAAGGTTTACAAGGCGGAAAACCTGGTGACTCTTGATGTAAGAGCAGTGGTCCAAGGGACGTTTAGGCATTTTTTAAGAACAGTTGCATCTGCTTATATGATAAAACTATGGTTTTCAAATTATTAGATAACCCACTTACTGGAACATCGGTCAGCTTCTCGTATATTTCCTGCAGGTTCTTGTTGACGACCACATACATTCGAACATTTTCTTCTAAACACAACCTACACATTGGCAGTTTTTCCATCATCATGAAAACTGACTTTTACTGTATCTGGCTTCTAGAACAAATTCTTCTACATAAGCAATCTTCTTAAAAAATCTTGGTAGGTATATCGTTTGCGCTTCCTTCGTGGATCTCATTAAGTCAGGACCTCAGCCGGGGCTAGTACGTACGAAACCTATGCGTGATGTTGTAAAGATTCAGAAATATTCACGAAAATTAAACTATTTTGTTATATTTCTTTCTTGAAAGAAACCGTCCACGCAGTATTTTATGGGAAATCTGAAATATCTCCACACCAATCAACCATCAACACAACACAACAAACAACGAAACGTCAGTAGGTAACGTTAGTTTTAGTACCAGAGACATTTTTTTTTTTTTATATGTTTGTTCCTAACGGAACAGGCTAAGGTCTGAGACCATGCTGCCGAGTCATCAGTATTTGTATTCTTTAGTATGCATTAGAACGCGGATGCAACACATTCTAATGTTTATTGGAGCATTTGGCGGCAAATTCAGTCAGACTTCCCAGTAAGCTTTGCAGAGGTAGTCAATACTACAATATAAAAAAAAACTAAGTGTGTAAAATTTGCCTTGCCGAATGTCAAAAGTAATGATTAGCATTATATTAAACAACGAGAAGCTAGAATTCGTCGACAAAACGGTTTTCCTGGGTATCACGCTAGACTCAAGGTTACAATGGGGTCCTCATTTAATATCACTTGCGGGGCGGTTAAGTTCGGCGGCTTATGCTGTTAGAAAAATTCGCCAATTTACTGATGTAGATACCGCGAGGCTGGTCTATTTTAGTTACTTTCATAGTATAATGTCTTACGGCATATTACTATGGGGAAGGGCTGCAGACATTCAGTCAATTTTTGTTCTGCAAAAACGAGCCATCAGAGCGATATACAATCTTCGCCGGCGAGACTCTCTAAGGGAACTGTTTAAGGACATTAACATCATGACGGTACCTTGTCAATATATTTACGAAAACATCATGTACGTTAGAAAGAATTTACATCTTTTTAGTAAAAACAGCGATACACATAGTTGTGTTACTAGAAATAGGGACCAATTAATTCAACCAGGTTTCAGGCTGGCTAAAGTAGCGTCATCTTTTAGGGGGTACTGTATAAATGTTACAATAAAATACCGCCACACATTCTAGAATTGAATGAGACGAAATTTAAAACTTGTATAAAGCGCACACTATGCAGGCAGGCATATTATAGGTTGGGGGATTACATCGCTGATAAAAATGCTTGGCCCAACGCTATTCCAGCTCCACAGCCACTAAGGCACAAAAACAAGTGATAAGCAGAAAAGTTCTGAAGTATTGTTGGACCTCCTGAAGACTGTACGAATAATTATAATGTATATTTGTGTTGTATAAACTCAATTTATTTTTTGGATTATATAACTGCACAGCACATATGTGAGTACTATGTACCAACTGTAAATCTACCATTTACCGTACCTATGTGTCGTTCGTTGACTTCAGTGTGCCCTGGCAGTTGAGTGTGTCATGCTCTCTCTAATGTCTCTCTGATGGTGGCACATGTGTTGGATCATTCGGTTCCCTTCATGATGGTTTAGCTGAGTGGTGCCGATCCATGTGTCATGTTCGTGAACGGGCGCCGTCAGTTGGGACTGGTCATATCTTAGCTGCCTCCGCCTGTTTCTAATGTGAACCAGTGGTCAGGATAGGCTGGTCACAGAACAGAAACGGCACTCGTATAATTTACAAAGTGTTTATTCTCAGCTATTTTCAAAATAACAATCTGACAAGCGTTCGCCTTACAATTCGTAGTATCAACAATGGCGGTCGCCGCCAACAATTCAAACTGCCTAACACATCCGCTTTATATATTATTCCAATAAACTTATATTAATGTAATAATCAAATTGAATTACTTAATAAAATAACTAATATTAAATAACAATTATTGCCCGTAATATTTATCATACAATCTTGCGTAATAATTAACTTTACTATTTATTTGTTACACCGATACAATACAAGCGGATGTTGTCCTAAGAGGTTGTAATCATTCAGAATACTTATTATGAATATATTAGAAGATTAACATTCAAAATAAAAGATGAACTATACGTATTGTAGAATTAAGTCAAGCTGGTATCCAAAGTCGGAGGTCGGTAACACTCGGCCATCCTGCGCTTGCCGTGACCCACGGCGATCAGCACCTCCATTTGTGCCTGGTCTATCGCTGGTATTTGGCGTCTGGAATAGAAAACAGTATGGGCAGTACATTTGTTCACGTAATTAACAAATATGGTCTAAGTCAAAATTGTTTATTCCTATTAGGTCACTAAGCGGCACAGGAGAACGTCAAAAAAAAAAGTTGTAGTAGAAGTGAAACATTATATTATTTTATAAATCGTGTTGTTTAATAAATTGCTACTGTGATATAGTGGTTTTTTTCATATCACAGTCTCGTATTGTATGAATATAGTTTACTTTTCCGCGCATAATTCATTAGTCCTAAACACACAGCTTTAATGACTGTTAAGTCACACAGCTTTAATGACTGTTAAGTCACACAGCTTTAATTACTGTTAAGTCACACAGATTTAATTACTGGTAAGTCACACAGCTTTAATTACTGTTAAGTCACACAGCTTTAATGTCTGTTAAGTCACACAGCTTTAATGACTTAAGTCAAGCAGCTTTAATGACTGTTAAGTCACAGAGATTTAATTCTGGTAAGTCACACAGCTTTAATGACTGGTAAGTCACACAGCTTTAATGACTGTTAAGTCACACAGTTTTAATTACTGTTAAGTCACACAGATTTAATTACTGGTAAGTCACACAGCTTTAATGACTGTTAAGTCAAGCAGCTTTAATGACTGTTAAGTCACACAGCTTTATGTCTGTTAAGTCACACAGCTTTAATGACTGTTAAGTCAAGCAGCTTTAATGACTGTTAATTCACACAGACTTAATTACTGGTAAGTCACACAGCTTTAATGACTGTTAAGTCAAGCAGCTTTAATGACTGTTAATTCACACAGTGTTGTGGAATTGTCTTTGATTACTTTTTAAAAAGAAATTGTTTTAGAATAAAAAACTGTCACTACAAATAGAAATATATGAATGTCTACATTTTTTCGGTGATCCTTTTATTTTCCGATCGTTGTACTAAATAAAGTAATTCCCGACCCATTCTATTATATTTGGCGACCGTGATAATGGATAAGGCAAAAGAGTCGAGGAAAATTATACGTCAGCGATTTACAAAATGCGTGAGTAAAGTTGAAAATATTCTGTCTCAGAAAGATAAAAGCGCATTATTACCCGAGTATGAGAGGCTAGGCAAACTGTTCGACGAGCTCTCCATCGTTCAAAATAAAGTGTTAGATATGTGGTTGGACGATGATCAGAGGGACGAAAAGCTGTTGGAACAAGATGTAGATGCCTCCGATTGTTATGAAGCTCGTTGGTATGAAATGAAATATAAAATTAAAGAATTTTTTGATGAAGAGTCGCAATGTTCCAATAAAGGTACTGTTAAAGAGATTGATAAGACTAGCAATTCATCAGAAAGTTTAACTAAGCATCGTAATTTTAGACTACCCAAATTGCAGCTTCCATCATTTGATGGAGAAATAAAGAATTGGATTGGTTTTTGGTCTCAATTTAACAAGATTCACATAGATAGCGACATTGACAATGATGATAAGTTCCACTATCTTCTACAATGTATGGAACAGGGTTCGATTGCGAGAGAATTAGTAAAGAGTTTTCCACCAAACGGAGAAAATTATCAGAAGGTCGTAAAGCAATTAAAGGAACGTTTCGCTAAGGATGAGCTCATTATTGAATACTATATTCGTGAGCTATTACAGCTAGTGTTAGCTCAATCTAAAGGTGAAAAAATATCATTAAGAGCACTTTACGACAAACTCATGACGCAAATTCTGGCGTTAGATTCATTGGGTGTAACTCAGGAGAAGTATGCAGCATTTCTGTTTCCATTAGTAGAATCGGCCTTACCTGAGGACGTATTAAAGGCTTGGAACAGATCGAACACGCATATGGGCCAAGAAGGTAATACACTCACCAAGTTGCTTACTTTTGTGAAATTAGAGGTGGAGTCGTATGAGAAGATACGTATTGCACGTTCTGGATTCTCAGATAAATATTCAGAAGCCGAGCCGACTGCAGCCTGTTTCACCACTACTGATAGGAAGAATGAGAGAAACCAACCACAAAATAAAGTAGAAAAAACCGATAGAAAGTGCTTATGGTGCGACAAAACTTCACACGCTAGCTCAGAATGCCTTGTGGCCATAAAGAAAACGCTAGAGGAACGTAAGGACTTTGTAAGAAATAAGAAAGCTTGTTTTATTTGCCTGACTATCGGTCATATGTGGAATCGGTGCAAAAGACACCCTAAATGTGTGATCTGTGGTAGAAGGCATTATCCCATCATGTGTGGTGGCCTGGCTAAGGACAAGGACACAATCACTCAAAGAACCACTGACAGCTCTAACCCACAAGAAACTGTACTAAACCAGTCGTCTTCTTCAAAGACGGTTTTGTTGCAAACTTTGAAGATTAACCTTGTGCATGGCAGTAATAAATTGACAGTAAGAGCTTTACTCGACTCTGGTGCACAACGTTCGTTTGTAACAAGCGAGATAGTAAAAAAGCTTAAACTAGAGCCTATTGACGAAGTAGAGTTGAGCCACACGTTGTTCGGAGGAGCTGTCACCAAAAAGCAAAAACATAAATTATATGACTTCAGCGTAAAGAATCTACATAGCAGCTTCGTATTTAAGATACAAGCTTTAGAACAAGAAGTAATCTGTGGATGTCTTCCGAAACTCAATAAGAGCGATACAATTGTATCTGTATTGAAAAAGAAGGGTGTTGTGATCACTGATTGTATAGATGAAAATGTTATTATTGACTTATTAATTGGTTCTGATGTTCTAGGTTGCATTATCACCGGTCGATCAGTGCGAGTGGACGAAAACCTGTTGGCGTTAGAAACACGACTAGGTTGGACTGTACAGGGTCCAGTGGTTGGTACACTTTGTTCGACAAATAATGTAAGTACGTTTCATACAAGTACATTTGATGTTCAGGATTTTTGGTCATTAGAGACAATGGGCATTAGAGATGATACTGAAATAAAATGCCAAAAGAAAGTAGAGTCAGAAGTTCTGAAATTTTTCGATAGTACGGTGAAAGTCAATGAGAGCGGTAGGTATGAAGTCAGGCTCCCATGGAAAGATGCATCAAAATGTCTCGAAAGTAACTATGGGTTAGCATTTAAGCGGTTAATGTCAACCACGTCTAAATTAGAAACTACAGGTTTAATAGAAGAGTACGATAACGTATTTAAGGAATGGTTAAATAGTGACATAATCGAAATCGTACAAAATGATGACATCAAGGACGGTCATTATTTAGCTCACCACGCGGTTGTTAAGGCGGAGAGCCTAACCACCAAGATTAGACCTGTATTTGACGCGTCGGCAGTGGACAAACATGGCCTGTCTTTAAATATGTGCTTGGAGAAGGGAATAAATTTAATAGAACTCATACCAAAATTGATAATTAACTTCAGGAAAAATGCTATTGGCATTACATCTGATATTAAGAAAGCATTTTTACAAATATCATTATGGCCTGAAGATCGTAAATATGTCAAGTTTTTGTGGTGGAATAATATTAAGGACCAAAATAAAAAGTTGATAACATACAGGCACCAGCGTGTTGTATTTGGAGTTACAACGAGCCCTTTCCTATTGGCAGGTACAATACTGAAACATTTAAAAAAGTACGATTCGGAGACTGCCGAGATATTGAGAACGTCATATTATGTAGATAATTGTGTAAATAGTGTAAAGAGTCTGGCAGATATGCATCGTTTTATTCGTGAATCCAAAAGAATCATGCTTGAGGGCAACTTTGAGCTTCGATGCTGGGTGACAGGTCCAGTCATCACGGATGAAGAGGTTGTCACCACTTCAGTATTAGGAATTCAATGGAACCCAAGAGACGATACACTCTATTGCAAAACTTCTTTACTAACTAAACACAATACGGACAAAAATATTACAAAGCGATATATGTTATCTGTAGCGCAAAGCGTTTTTGACCCAATTGGTTTGCTTTCGCCGATGACTATAGTGCCTAAAGTTATTATACAAAAATGTTGGATACGTAATATTGGTTGGGATGAAACTTTACCTGAAGATTTAGTCAAAATATCAAAAGATTGGTTACAGCAGATTCCGCACATGGAGGCGTGTAGAGTTCCACGACGCATAAGTAAAGTCGATTTACACGATAGTCACAACACTATACATGTTTTTTGTGATGCAAGTTTGGTTGCCTATGCATGTTGTATATTTTTACGGTCCGAGTTTAATAGCGAGGTCACAGTTCAGTTGTTGACAGCTAAGTCAAGAGTTTGTCCAAGTAAAACTGTTACGATGCCTAGGCTGGAGCTATTAGCCGCTTTACTAGCTGCTAGAGTAGCCGCTGATATAAGACGGTACCTGAACTTAAGCTGTCCGGTATTCTACTGGACCGATTCGTCTATAGTGCTAGCATGGCTTAACAGAAAGGTGAACTTGAATGTATTTGTAAATAATAGAATTCAGGAGATTCTAGATAAATCAGTTTTGCACGAATGGCGCCATGTTCCAGGAGAGTGTAACCCCGCTGATTTGCCATCGCGAGGCTGCAATGCAGAAGACCTTTTTAAAAGCAAATGGTGGGAAGGTCCTGAGTGGCTAAAGAAATCTGCATCAGAGTGGCCCCATATAGAACCTACTCCGGATGAAAACGAGGTTTTTAGAGAGGTAAAGAAGTCGTGTTTGTGTGTAGTGAACACAAAAGAGTTTTCTAAAAATCTCCTTTATTTTGAGAAATACTCGAAGATAGTTAGAATGGTCGGCTGGTGCTTAAGGTTCCGTTATAACTGTGGATTAAGTCTGAAGAAAGAACGCAGAAGAACAGGAGACTTATCAGCAGAAGAGTACACAGAAGCTGAAAATCACTTACTCGCTGTACTTCAAAGAGAATGTTTAGTTGATTTTGCTAAAAATAATAAGAAGTTACAAACCTTTTTTAACGATAAAGGACTCGTTTGTGTAAAAACTCGTTTAACAATGAGCAACGACAGTGACGGCTTCATGTCACCTATATTACTGTCAAGTGATAACGTTGTTGTTGAGAGAATTGTACAATATTTTCACGTAAAATATCTTCATGCGGGATCACAAACGTTAATTAGTAAACTTCGTGAAAGATATTGGATTATAAGCATAAGACGTCTTGCTAAAAAGGTAGTGCGGCAATGTGTCGTTTGCAAGCGTCTCAGCAGCAAGAGTTGTACAGTACCCTCCGCACCGTTACCTTCAGACAGAATACAATGTGGCAGTCCATTTGAGGCAACCGGTATAGACTTGGCTGGTCCACTATATTTAAAGACGGGAGAAAAGTGCTGGATCGTTTTATTCACATGCGCTACATACCGTGCAGTCCATTTGGACTTGTGTTCTTCACTGTCTACAGAAGAGTTTATGTTAACGTTCCGCCGGTTTGTGGCAAGACGAGGTTCCGTAAGGATAATATATACAGATAATGGAACGAATTTTCGCGGAGCAAGTTCGATACTTAAGAACATCAAGTGGAATGAAATAGCACAGGAGACATCCACGCAAAAGATTGAATGGCGCTTTATACCTCCATCGGCGCCATGGTGGGGAGGATTCTGGGAAAGGATGGTACGGACGGTTAAAGAAATGCTAAAAAGGGTGCTTGGTAAGGCAGCACTTAAATATAATGAACTGTTGACTGTGTTGTGTGAAACCGAAGCGATGATTAATTCTCGGCCGCTAACCTATATAGCTGACACTACGGAAAATTTTGCTCCGTTGACTCCATCAATGTTTTTAAATGTGGGAAAAGAAGGGAAAGATGTCCTAGACATGGATCATATTGATGGTCAGCTCTTGGCTGGACGTTGGCGTTATATTAAAAAAATATGTGGCGATCTGAAGCAGCGTTTTCGCAGCGAATACCTGGCACTACTAATTCAGAAATCGACGGCTAATATTAATCCAGTTGAAATCGGAGACATAGTTTTGATAGGGTCTGATGATGTTAAGAGGGTTAAATGGCCATTAGGTATTGTTGTTGAGACGTTGCAAGGGGTGGATGGTCATAGGCGTGTAGCGCGAGTTAGAACCGCAAGAGGTGAATTAATCAGACCTCTACAGCGCCTCTTCCCTTTAGAGGTTCGTCATAGGGATGTGCCAACCACCGCACCTGCAGAGCAGCTGCCCACTAAAATACACGTAACTCGTTCCGGTCGGCTGGTGAAACTGCCCAGTAAGTATTTATAAGTTTAATTATTTTATTTCGTTTGTTATTCTCGAACAGTGCTTTAGTTTTATAGAGATCACTTCCACTTTCTCGCGGGGCCGGAGGATGTTGTGGAATTGTCTTTGATTACTTTTTAAAAAGAAATTGTTTTAGAATAAAAAACTGTCACTACAAATAGAAATATATGAATGTCTACATTTTTTCGGTGATCCTTTTATTTTCCGATCGTTGTACTAAATAAAGTAATTCCCGACCCATTCTATTATACACAGCTTTAATGTCTGTTAAGTCACACAGCTTTAATGACTGTTAATTCACACAGCTTTAATGTCTGTTTAGTCACACAGCTTTAATGACTGTTAACTCAAGCAGCTTTAATGACTGTTAAGTCACACAGCTTTAATGACTGTTAAGTCACACAGCTTTAATGACTGTTAAGTCACACAGCTTTAATGTCTGTTAAGTCACACAGATTTAATTACTGTCGAGTCACACAGCTTTGATTTTACCTAATTCACACAGCTTTAATTTATCCTAACTCACACAGCTTTAATTTTACCTAACTCACACAGCTTTTATTTTCTCCTAACTCACACAGCTTTAATTATTGTTTACTCACACAGCTTTAATTTATCCTAACTCACACAGCTTTTATTTTCTCCTAACTCACACAGCTTTAATTTTACCTAACTCACACAGCTTTTATTTTCTCCTAACTCACACAGTTTTAATTTATCCTGGCTCACACAGCTCTAATTATTGTTAAGTCACACAGCTTTAATTTCTCCTAACTCACCCAGCTTTAATTAATGTTAAGTCACAGCTTTAATTACTCCTAGCTCACAAAACTTTAATTATTGTTAAGTGGCACAGCTTTCATTTCTGATAACTCACACAGCTTTAATTACTGTTAACTCACGCAGCTTAATTTACTGTTAACTCATGTAGCTTAAATTACTGATCAATTTTACACAGCTGTAATTTTAATTATTCTACTAATTTTTAATTATGCGAGTACTTTAATACGATTCAAAACGCAGCACAATTTGTACAGTTTCTGGCATTCCTACGAGATGTATTTTGAACTGTTTCAGAGAGTCTACGTCTGCCTATGTCTCCAGTTCATAGCTATTATAAAATTGTTCTTATTTATCTACTAGTAACCCTACTAAAATACGAAATCGGTTTTAAGGCACCATCAGTTTGGTATTTCAGGAGTATACCGCATGTCCTAGCTTTACAAGTATCAGTTTGCAACTCGGTACGTGCATTTCTGTCGTAAATTTGGCGGCCTTTTAATAAGACGTTCTTTGAGAGTATGGAAGCAGTTTCTTGTTTAGAACCCCATGTCCATCCTTTTTTTTTACTGTTTTAAGGGGTCCTAACCATTTCTGCAAATCTACGGATAAATTTCCGTTCAATAAAAACTGAGTTATATTTTAATTCTGTTTTAAATTAGCTTCTGAGAAAAGTTGTAGGACGTTGCTCAAAAATCTGAGTCTACTGAAATGTTTGGAAGCATAATGTCATCAAGCTAGGTAGGAAGTCGATTAAGTTTGCAGTAAACAGGTTGGTTGGTTGTTGTCGGAATATGTGTATGCATCTACATTCTCCAACACGTCCGTACATCCTCATACTTTGTTATTTTCTGCAAACAAGTGTCTGAATTTATTTAATAACTGTAGCAATCGATTGCATTCAATAAATTCTATATCGCCTACATCTAAATCTGATAACTGCAGTCTATTCCGCTGCCACTCAATAGAATCATCACCGATCTTAGTTAATTACTTTTGAAAAGTAATCTGTCGATTTTATAAGTCCTTCTTTAATGACATACTTCCTAACTCGAATTACGCAAAATTCACAATAAAAATGTGGTTTAAATTATCATCAATATCAACATGTACAAAAGCAGAAGAACTCCGTAATGGTCACAGAATATAATACTAGCTTAAAGATGCCTCATCTCATAGACAGAATCGGTTCCGCCGTAACTAGTTTTTCGCCGTCCCAAGCTCAGATCAAATAAAAAGTCAAGATGGAACGTTGCAAACAACAAAGTGTAGCCGGTTCAAACTATGCCTTGCCGTATAAATACACAATTACACGTGCACACGTAACAACGAAACTACCCCTTAGCTTGTCAGTTGAGCTTTATTATTTGATCTGTAAGCTCGAATGACAAGATCTAGTTGACCGTCCAGATCGCCGAATCGGCAAAAGACAATGGTAATTTCTATTGTGTCTGCTATGTATGGATTTGTCCGTACACTTACGGAATTTGGAGAATTACGTACAAATAAAAATTACCGTTTCATGTTTCATGATTTCATCTAAGAGACTGACAAAGATAGCATGTTATAACGGTTGACGTTGATTGCAGTAGTGAACGAATTTAATTATTTGCTTAGTTGCGCAATTATACCTTGTTTTGATTTTTATGTTGACAATGAAATGATTAAAAAGAAAATACAGACATACCTATGTATGTAATTTTTGCTTTTATTCTTTTTTAGGATTTCTGATTTTTGCTCATACGGACCGGTATGGCAATATCTTATGCCCGGTTTCAGAAACTCATGTAACATCACGAAGGCGAAAGCGCTGTCAATTGCTCACAAAATACCAAGCCGGCAGTTGTCAACTGTTCTTTTTGGGTTTCTTGATAGAAGATCATTAAAAAAAAAACAGGAAAAATTACTCACTTGCCACAGTAATTAATAAATGGCTTAAATTTATTACTTCTGTCTACCCTAGTAGAATGCATGCATTCCGTTCATTCTCAAAAACAGCGAAATTACTGTAATCTTAAGCGTTATACAGAGTTATACGGTTTTTGTTTCTCTTCCACGGACATTTACCACGCATAATGCTGTCCCTTTCGCTAGCTTATAAAAATAAAATAAAATGCTTGACATATTAAATTATCAGTCCGTAACTTGGCCCTGGAACGCGACAACGATGTCAATGTCCAAACAAAACAATGTCATTTTCATATTTGTTGTCATAACCTATTATTTTTGTTGTTCCGTTTTGATAATCAATGAATGTATTAAAATTCACGAAAAGACAAAATTACTGTCCTACGTAAGTATCAACAAGCTACAACAAGCAAGCAAGCACAAGCTTACAAGCTTTATCTTTTTGAAAATGTTATTCAATCCAATATACAATGTGATAATGTTTTTAAAATGCCAATTTCTTTGTTTTAGGTCCAAGATAATGTACCCACTTATAAATAACTTGAAGGCTCATTCGTAAAGAAGGAAACCATGGATTACAATGCAACACAATGTATCAGCTCATTGAAAACAACGAGAAAAGAAAACAATGGTGTATTCCATTGGGATTTGAATTTAAACTACTATACCTAATACAGTAACTGAATGCAAAAGCTCATAAACTTTTGAACCTCAAGGCGTACGGGCTTCTCAATCAGCCAAACATGTGGAAGATCTTTTTCATTTGTGTCAGTGTTTAGTGCCAGAATAATGTAATTAATAGAGGAAAAGAAATCTGGTTTTAAGTTAGTGCAGTCCATATAAAGTCCTGAGGTATTCTGGGTGATCAGCGATAAGACTACAGTTCCATCCAAGCTTAGATGTGAAATAGCCCACCATTGTGTCTATCTCTTGGCCGATATTTAATAGTTAAGAACTTAATTAAATTCCTTATAAGCAAGCCTAGATTGTAATAAGATAATATGTGCATTTTTCCAAGTTATGAGATAGTTCGGTCCATAATTAGGTTGTTTCATTGTCTGGAATTTGGTGATACAATCAAGTATTTATTGTATTGTAATAATTTAGGATTTAATTAATATCTTAAGGGCAAGCCTAGATTTCAATAAGTTTGAAAAATAATTGTGTATGTATCCGCCGTAATTAAAATTAATGATTAAACATTGGTTCCTCAATTGTTATTGTTTTTATTTTCCTTTCTTTTTTTTGTATTGTTGCTACTTTCTTTGTCTTGACAAAAAGGCCCCATAAAATCCTACATACTAGTTAATAATGTCTTGTTTGGTGCAGTATGGTATTTTCATGAACAAATCAATAGTACGTAACTAACCTTTTGTGGTTGCTGCTGTGAAGAGCTGGCTGCAACCCAGCATCCTGCGGTATTGTGACCTGGACGATGACACACCTCGCAGCATGGAACCCTGCAGTTTGCTTTTGCCTCGTGCCCTTGAGGTCTGGAGTTGTAGCATTTCTTCGGCAGCAGTTGGTTTTCCTTTGAATCAGGAGAAATATTTCCCCTTCTCTTCCATGTTGAAGATGGCCGCCTGGGGTTGCTTGCTTTTACTTGCTTCAGGTTGCTAGGTTCCACTTGCAATCTCGAACGGATCCACGAAGACGAATTTGCATGATGAACTGGAGACCGTTGATGTTCCAATCATAGACGTCGCCTGATTTGTCGATGTGAGCCCAACCATTTACGTTGCCATTGAGGTAATAATGTAGATACTACGACGTTGCTTGATTTTTCATACAGCTAGATCGCCTGGAACTTCGAATGACTTCAGCATCAGTTTGATAACACGGTGCCTTTTACGTTGATGGTATCTTCTATTTGTTTCTTCGAGATCAGATGAAGAAGAAAAAAAAAAACAAATTTTCTTCTTTTGTTTGGCGCGACGCCACCAATATATGGGCCAGATTTTATCATCCCACTTCTGAATGTGAACCAGTGGTCAGGATAGGCTGGTCACAGAACAGAAACGGCACTCGTATAATTTACAAAGTGTTTATTCTCAGCTATTTTCAAAATAACAATCTGACAAGCGTTCGCCTTACAATTCGTAGTATCAACAATGGCGGTCGCCGCCAACAATTCAAACTGCCTAACACATCCGCTTTATATATTATTCCAATAAACTTATATTAATGTAATAATCAAATTGAATTACTTAATAAAATAACTAATATTAAATAACAATTATTGCCCGTAATATTTATCATACAATCTTGCGTAATAATTAACTTTACTATTTATTTGTTACACCGATACAATACAAGCGGATGTTGTCCTAAGAGGTTGTAATCATTCAGAATACTTATTATGAATATATTAGAAGATTAACATTCAAAATAAAAGATGAACTATACGTATTGTAGAATTAAGTCAAGCTGGTATCCAAAGTCGGAGGTCGGTAACACTAATTACCTATTTATTGTATTTTTAATTGTTTGTTTTACTCTAGACGCTTTTAAGTGCGTTTTTTTTTACCTCGTTCTCACATATATGTATTTTTCCTACAAGATTATTGTAACCAAATACTTGTAAAACACTTTTTTTTTTTTAAAGTGTAAGTTTGGAGTTTCTTGTTCGTTCTTCTCCATAACAAGCTACATTTCCGAATGGACGGTAGAATCAATTATTATTACATTTAATTTTTATTTTTGACGTTCGAAAGTGCCGCTTAATGGCCTAATTGAATAAAGAAATTTTGATTTTTGATTGATTTTGATTTTGAAATAAAATACTCCGCTCCACTATCCCGAGATCGCTTCTGTTAACGTTTTTACATATTGTCCAATTGCGTAGACAGTTGAGACACAAAACTACACCAATTTTATATCACAATATCCACTCTAAATCAATTTGCAAATAATATTAACAGCCGCTGAACTGCACTCGAGAAAAAAAAAACTACATTTTTTTTTCTGTTATTTAGGTAGCGGAACGCGCACACTATTCGAATTATCACGCGGTCGGGCCCTTCCCCGCGACTAGCACGGGTAAATCTATTGCATTTAGTTTAGAAAATTCAAATTACAACGAGAAGCAACTATATGGGTAGGTACCTACTTGGTTGCATCAGCGAAAAGATCGATAAACAAAATCAAATCCAGATTACGCCGGCCGGTAGGTACTCAGCCCACTGTGTTCTTGTAAACGAAACCAATGTTACTTAGTAATGAGTAATAAATAGCTACACGAACTTCTTGAAGCTATGTGCAGTGCATGGCACACATATATTATGCTATTTGACTTGATAATCTTGATAATTAGTTGACGATTGATACAAAAATAAACTTACTTCAGTTGCAAATACGACTTTGTTTTTGATTTACTGATTCCCTAAATAATTATTTATTAAATTAAAACTACAATAAATATAAAATTTACTAACCAAGTATTGTTAGCATAAACAAGTCGAAAACAAACCAATCATTACATTATTGACGAAATAAATTTAATAAATAAAATTACATCCACAGTTATTAACTTTCGTATTTATTTACTCCTCTTTAGAGATATTGAAACTTTAGCCAACAAAACACGATGCTCACTCGCTCGCCGAAGTAAGCGGGATGGATGATTTAGAAATACAAGTAAGTGAGTGAGTTAGGTGCGACAACATGACGAACAAAAGCTTTTTAGATGCATTTTAATATTTTTAGTAAGACCTAAAAGTTACATTTTGGGTCGTGTTACATGGAGGTTACGTGAGACGGTCAAAAGTTACGTAAAATGTAACAAAAGTTACGTTCTGGCAACGCTGAACGTCATAAGCAAAAAGAAATAGATATACTTTTGTCTATGCCATCTTTTGTGCCAGTGTGGCCGAGTATGTTATAGATACTTATCTATAGACATATATTAGTACTAGAGCTGTGCCACTGTCATATCGTCATTATCGAGTTTAGTTTTGGAACTATCTACAAATTTGATCAAATGTCTGTAAGAATTGTCCCTGACTGCGGCTATTTTTTTTCTACGTTTTTTTATAAGGATTCTGTATAATTATATAAAGATCGAATGTGAGCTCGTACAAAGAGTGAACTGATCAATCACTGTAAGAGTACAATTCCACTCTTTTGTAACTTTTCTGCGCACGCGTTGTATAATAATGTTTATTCATATCTTGCTTAAAAACTAGGTACATCATGAAATCAAATTGACAGTTTTTGGTACACTCGTACGACTGTACAAACAGGTACTGATCAATATACTGATATATAAATAATAACAAAATGGTTTAAATATTAGATTAGATTAAGACGGGCTGGTGTCCGCAACTCCACGTCTAAACGCGTATTTTACGTACGGTTTAAATATAATAATTTAATTTGAAGTAAAATGTGAAAATAAACATGATTATGAAGCTGTATCCAAAAATGGGTCAAGGGATAGCGATAGCGTGATTCATTAAAATGCAGTGAACACATGCGAGAATATGGTGAAGGTGTCCAGTTAGCTCGTTTTATATACTTGATCCACTTATTCCTTAAATAAGTACTCTTAAGAAACCTGTGCACAATCAATATTAGATTAATATTAATAGCAAATAAACTTTATGAAATAAATTAAAGTAAGTAATATAAAAATACAGTATCGATAAATCTTTCTTGAGACTTTTGTCACATCTCTATAAAGTAAGTAATATAAAAATACAGTATCGATAAATCTTTCTTGAGACTTTTGTCACATCTCTAACATCAAGTACGTAAACTGTCATAGCTCTATCAGCGAACGCATAATAGTTAATTATTTCACTAAATATAATAGTTTAAATGATACTATACGTCCTCGACGTATTTAGAACTAAGATTCCTTTATTCCGGACCGCCTATGTAATGTATTCCCTGCACAATAATTCCAGTATGCTAGTCGATAACTCACCTGTGGAAAGATATCCTTTGATTATGTTCTGTTAATACGCTCATTCTACTCTTGCAACCGATAGCCACACACGACATGGTTCATGCAGATAATTAAACAACAAAATTATACCTGATATAAACGAAACAAAGGCGTGAAAACAGCGAAAAACTTTAATTAGTGCTGCTAACCGATGGGTTACAACAGTGACTAAAAGGTTATCTCTTTGACGTTCAGGATGGTAGCGTTTGTCTATGTTTGTATCTTTTTCTTTCATAGAGTTTTTCTATAAACAAGAACGAATGAATTGACAGTTTCATTTTCGTCGTAAATACGTTACCTCTAGGCTAGTAGGTTCTTCATCTAAGGCTAGGTAATAAACAAACTCTCTGGTCAGTACTGGCACGTCCACGTTGACTGATTTTTTGGCAATATGAAAACCTAGCTAGTGAGGCTTACAAGTTACAATACATAGTAGTATATTATTATCAGGGTTGCACAGTACTTCAATTACTTGTAACGGATTTCGCAAGCTTTATGGCTTCTTCATGGCGACCGCGTACGTCAGATTGACAATTTTCCAAACGATTATTTTCATGAAACTTCTGTGTATTAATCATTGAGATAATATGTACTACGTACTAGAGAAGCTATCCTAAGCAAAAGACATACTCATAACATCAGAACGTAAGTACGTAAACTGTCATAGCTCTATCAGCGAACGCATAATAGTTAATTATTTCACTAAATATAATAGTTTAAATGATACTATACGTCCTCGACGTATTTAGAACTAAGATTCCTTTATTCCGGACCGCCTATGTAATGTATTCCCTGCACAATAATTCCAGTATGCTAGTCGATAACTCACCTGTGGAAAGATATCCTTTGATTATGTTCTGTTAATACGCTCATTCTACTCTTGCAACCGATAGCCACACACGACATGGTTCATGCAGATAATTAAACAACAAAATTATACCTGATATAAACGAAACAAAGGCGTGAAAACAGCGAAAAACTTTAATTAGTGCTGCTAACCGATGGGTTACAACAGTGACTAAAAGGTTATCTCTTTGACGTTCAGGATGGTAGCGTTTGTCTATGTTTGTCTCTTTTTCTTTCATAGAGTATTTCTATAAACAAGAACGAATGAATTGACAGTTTTATTTTCGTCGTAAATACGTTACCTCTAGGCTAGTAGGTTCTTCATCTAAGGCTAGGTAATAAACAAACTCTCGGGTCAGTACTGGCACGTCCTCGTTGACTGATTTTTTGGCAATATGAAAACCTAGCTAGTGAGGCTTGCAAGTTACAATACATAGTAGTATATTATTATCAGGGTTGCACAGTAATTCAATTACTTGTAACGGATTTCGCAAGCTTTATGGCTTCTTCATGGCGACCGCGTACGTCAAAATGACAATTTTCCAAACGATTATTTTTATGAAACTTCTGTGTAGTAATCATTGGGATAATATGTACTACGTACTAGAGATGCTAGCCCAAGCAAAGGTCATACTCTATTTTGACAAGACTTTAAATTAAAGTTCGCTGCAGCGCTGAAACAATAATTAGTCGTCTAACAAAACAGTATAAACACGCAGCGCTAGAGCGCTTCCAAGGTGTAATTTTCTCGCGATCAAAAAGACGGAAGCGCCGTGAATTTCATGGCCCGTACTCGTTTTGTTTCGTTTTGTTCAACGTTCTGTAAAAACTTTTCACTTATATAGACTAAACTGCTGACTGACTACAGAAGTGGTATTTATATAGCTTTATACCTAACAAGCTTCATTAGAATTCACACTTTTATTCTTAATTTATTATTAGTTGGAATATCCTTAGTAAAGTACTACTACTTTATTAAGGTTTAGGTAGTGACATCCACCAACCCGCTCCCTCTCATAGAGAGAAGGCCTGTGTACCAGCAGTGGGAAAATTAATAGACTGATGATGATGATGAGGGACTAGGTGTCCCCCGTGGTTCACGCCCATCTACTAGCTATGTACCTAACTATCCTACCTACCTACTCTACCCTACCCTAACTACATACCTACCTATCTTTCCACCTATCCTACCTACCCTACCCTACATACCATTTCTTTTTTTTTGTTGGGAAATCATCCAACGACTTCTCCCACTCTTAGGTTTGGGCTTGTTAGAGTCTGACAATCAGACTTTTACTGACTAACCTAACTACTCTACCCTACCCTACACACCTACCCACCAATTCTTTAAATTATTTATTTGAATAACCACAGTCAGTTCCTTTCTAAATATAAGTTATATTATCATTTGCCGCAATAAAAAGAAACATCAGCTAATTCTACCTACACTTGTTACCCAAATAGTCACATCTTAATTTTTAGGGTTGGACCTCATCTGGCAGCACAGAATCGCCTTTTTCCGTCGCCCTTTCTCTTTCTGTCGCTTAGATCTGCCATTTGCTAGACCGAGACAGAATGCATAATGCGATAGCACGCGGCGGAATCCTCGAGGCGATCGGCATCACGGATAAAATGCAATGGTCGGCAGGGAGACTCCGGAACGCTGAAGCACGCGATAGCATGCTAACGCATCCTTTCAACTTTCAACAATGACGCGTGCGATCGCCTTTTTTGTCTGCGGAATGCGACAGCGCGTGTCGCATGCGGCAGCATACTGCAGCACGTGGTAGCACAGGCGGAACAAATGCGATTCCGTGCTGCCAGGGCCTGCAGTCTCGACATAGATAGCGATCGTTATCTCGTAACGATCGGTCGCTAAGTCCTAACGATCGGAAGATAACGATTTTTGGTAGTCTCGACAGTCAAAGCTATCGATTTTTGACGTTTGTCATCGCAAACTTAACGTATCTATAACGTATATTGTCGCTAAGTTAACGATTTATCGGTATGATATCGAATTTCCTAGCGAGCATTTTTGACAGCCCGATAAGTGTCGTAACGATCGTTATCATTGGTTTTAGAGGTTACAAAAACAATAAATAAATAATAATTAGAGTAATATGGCTGTATAGTATTAAGCGTGGGCTTTGGTCGTGCTAGAACACAGACTCGATATAATAATGCAGCGGAAAAATGCACGAAACCGGCGTGAAGGTGAAAACCCTTTGGATTTAGAGGATGGCCAATTTCTCTATCTTTACCGAATAAACAAGGACGTTTCATGAGCTCGTTGGTGAACTTCGCCCATCTATTAAAAAACGAGGGCCTTAAGGACTTTCTGTGGAGTCTCAAGTGAGTGTGTTTGCGTTGGGTACCTACCGGGCCTAAATAATATTTCTATGTATGATTTCTAATATCCAAGATGTACTTATAATTTTATTATTAATAGTTAAGTGGGTGCTACAAATTACCTATTGGCTTGCAGTGGGGCTGCAGCATAAGCCAAAAGTCAGTAAGTCGAGTAATACATGTTGTAACTTTGGCTATCAATGAAAATCTTTTAAGATGATACGTTAAATTTCCTACGATCCAAGAAGAACGGTGTGCAGTTAAAGAGATGTTTAGAAATGCTCCACAGCCATAGACTGCACACTACCCACCACTCATAGACTGCACACATAAAAAAAATATCAATGGGGACCACCGTACATGGCTGCTTGGTAACTAATAATATATGTTCATTATAATCTGCTGAAAGTACATTCTATGTTTTATCTTTCAGGTGATGATATATATCCTCTGAAACCATGGTTGATGACTCCTTTAAAAAATCAACACCCAGGGAAACCGGAGTATCAATAAACAAATACTCATTGTTCAGTCAGGAATGTCGTTGAAAGATGCTTTGGTGTGCTGAAGTCTGTTTTTAGGTGTCTGTCTCACCAACGCATAAAATATTTTATACATGTGTATGTATAAAATATAAATTACATGAACCAGAAGACACCACCCCCACTCTCATGAAGATGGCCTAGAAGTAACAGGTACCTAATCAAATGATTTATTTTAAGGTTTTATTATATTATATTTATTAAATAGGTATACCTATATTTGCATAACATATAATTTTCCCTAGATCTTTCTACCTATTTCATTAGCATCTCCATTTATTTGACCCAAAGTTGATATATTATGGCTTATAGCATCAAGTCCGACTTATGCCGTTGTGTATCATTGTATGAATACTCCTAAAATCTTGTTTTTGTTTACAGGACTTGCGTGGTGCACTGGGTGAGCTGTTGCAGAGTGCATTACATTATTTTATTTTATTGACCCTCTGTGATTTAAATAAAAAACATATAAAACCATTTATTATTTTTATTTACAAAAGTTGTAAAACTGTCTGCTATTGAATTTGCAGCCTATGCAAATAGCATCCACGCCTCGGCTTGTACCTTGCCTGCCTCTGGCAGCATCTGATTGCACTTGAGTTGCAGCTGCCACCATCTGTAAAAAAAATAGATTTACTTACTAAAAATGTCTCTTAATGCTCTAGTTGTAGAAGTTTTAGTTTGTCTTTGAGAAACAATTGTCTATGGTGTTGATGGTAGCAACTGTCGTATGATTCAAATATAAGAATTATGGTGAACGTTATAAAAATAGTTTTATTGTAGAAGAGAGGAATATGGTGTCTTCCATGTATTATTAGGAATTCAACACTAGTGTGCTAGTGATTCTAATAATAAAAAAGGAAATTGCATAGTATCCGGGCATTCTGTGCCAAATGTGTATTCTACACTAATTAAGGATGTTATGCGTCTCTCCACTTCAGTCAAAGAAGCAGTGATGACGCCTCGGTTGCCAGTTTGAATGATTTGTTTTTATAATTATGCTGTCTTAGTGCAGGCGCAGCTTTTTAAGTCTATCCAAACCTGTAATTAGGATACCAATTGTATTCTACTAAATATAAATAAAACTGACGTGGCTTGTACTTACATTTAAAAACCAACTTGATAATTAACGTCATGCTCTGCTCGGGGGACTCATTGGATACGTTTGGGAGTTTGTTGAGTTCCTCGGGAACCTCCTTCCAGCATGTTTCAAAATTTGCCCGTGTGGAGATATGGACGGGCTTCTAAAGTTGCCAAATGCGCATCAATATGCCCCGAAGTACGCCTGAAACATTTAAGATATTCATTAAGTAAACACAAACTACTTCGAACATATGAAAAGTATTCAATTTAGTACCAAAAATAGGAATCGAAAATTGTTGTAGGTTGTTATTACCTGCCGCTCACGCTGCTTGCTAGCACTCGGGCTAGGGCCTGCGCCTGTGTCACTGTCCTCCACTATAGAAATACGGTTCTTTTCCAGTTTTTAATCAATTCTGTCTCATTGTCGTATTTTGTGTACAAACAAACTTGACAATTGACATTGACAGTTTGTTTCCCATGTTCAACGTCTGTGTTGCAAGGAAGCGAACTATTTTCTTCTTTGTTATGCGTATTTTTAAAAACGGCATAAGCTACTTATAAGTTTCGATGCAAACAATTGTTAACATGATAAGGTTAGGTTAGGTCAACAATTGTTAACATGATAAGGTTAGGTTAGGTAGCGATCGCAAACTATGTCGAGACTGCAGGCCCAGGGCCTGCAGTCTCGACATAGATAGCGATCGTTATCTCGTAACGATCGGTCGCTAAGTCCTAACGATCGGCAGATAACGATTTTTGGTAGTCTCGACAGTCAAAGCTATCGATTTTTGACGTTTCTCATCGCAAACTTAACGTATATTGTCGCTAAGTTAACGATTTATCGGTATGATATCGAATTTCCTAGCGAGCATTTTTGACAGCCCGATAAGTGTCGTAACGATCGTTATCATTGGTTTTAGAGGTTACAAAAACAATAAATAAATAATAATTAGGGTAATATGGCTGTATAGTTTTAAGCGTGGGCTTTGGTCATGCTAGAAAACAGACTCGATATAATAATGAGGCGGAAAAATGCACGAAACCGGCGTGAAGGTGAAAATCCTTTGGATTTAGAGGATGGCTAATTTATCTATCTTTACCGAATAAACAAGGACGTTTCATGAGCTCGTTGGTGAACTTCGCCCATCTATTCAAAGATGAGGGCCTTACGGACTTTCTGTGGAGTTTCAAGTGAGTGTCTATGCGTTGGGTACCTACTTAATGTGCCTAAATAATATTTCTATTATTTTTTTCTAATATCCAAGATGTAATGTAATTTTCTTCATAACAGTCAAGTGGGTGCTAACAACTACATATTGGCTTGCAGTGGAGCTGCAGCATAAGCTAAAAGTCAGTTAGCCGATTAGTACATGCTGTAACTTTGGCTATCAATGAAAACCTTTTAAGATGATACGTTAAATTTCCCATGATCCAAAAAGAACGGTGTGCAGTTAAAGGGAAGTTTAGAAATGCTCCACAGCCATAGACTGCACACTACCCACTGCCCACCACTCATAGACTGCACACATAAAAAAAATATCAATGGGGACCACCGTACATGGCTGCTTGGTAACTAATAATAAATGTTTATTATAATCTGCTGAAAGTACATTCTATGTTTTATCTTTTAGGTGATGATATATATCCTCTGAAACCATGGTTGAAGACTCCTTTAAAAAATCAGCACCCAGGGAAACCGGAGTATCAATAAACAAATACTCATTGTTCAGTCAGGAATGTTGTTGAAAGATGCTTTGGTGTGCTGAAGTCTGTTTTTAGGTGTCTGTCTCACCAACGCATAAATGCACATGTATCAAATATAAATTGCATGAACCAGAAGCCACCACACCCACTCTCATGAAGATGGCCTAGAAGTAACAGGTACCTAATCAAATGATTAGGTTTTATTATATTATATTTATTAAATAGGTATACCTATATTTGCATAACACATAATTTTCCCTAGATCTTTATACCTATTTCATTAGCATCTCCATTTATTTGACCCAAAGGTGATATATAATGGCTTATAGCATCAAGTCCGACTTATGCCGTTGTGTATCATTGTATGAATACTCCTAAAATCTTGTTTTTGTTATACAGGACTTGTGTGGTGCACTGAGTGAGCTGTTGCAGAGTGGATAAGAAGACTCAATAATACTAGTATTACATAATTTTATTTTATTGACCCTCTGTGATTTAAATAAAAAACATATAAAACCATTTATTATTTTTATTTACAAAAGTTGTAAAACTGTCCGCTATTGAATTTGCAGCCTATGCAAATAGCATCCACGCCTCGGCTTGTACCTTGCCTGCCTCTGGCAGCGTCTGATTGCACTTGAGTTGCAGCTGCCACCATCTGTAAAAAAATTAGATGTACTAAAAATGTCTCTTAATGCTCTAGTGATTCTAATAATAAAAAAGAAAATGGCATAGTATCCGGGCAGTCTGTGCCAAATGTGTACTCTACACTAATTAAGGATGTTATGTGTCTCTCCACTTCAGTCAAAGAAGCAGTGATGACGCCTCGGTTGCCAGTTTGAATGATTTGTTTTTATAATTATGCTGCCTTAGTGCAGGCGCAGCTTTTTAAGTCTATCCAAACCTGTAATTAGGATACCTATTGTATTCTACTAAATATAAATAAAACTGACGTGGCTTGTACTTACAGTTAAAAACCTACTTGATATTTAACGTCATGTACTGCTCGGGGGACTTATTGGATCCGTTTGGGAGTTTGTTGAGTTCCTCGGGAACCTCCTTCCAGCATGTTTCAAAATTTGCCCGTGTGGAGATATGGACGGGCTTCTAAAGTTGCCAAATGCGCATCAATATGCCCCGAAGTACGCCTGAAACATTTAAGATATTCATTAAGTAAACACAAACTATTCAATTTAGTACCAAAAATAGGAATCGAAAATTGTTGTAGGTTGTTATTACCTGACGCTCACGCTGCTTGCTAGCACTCGGGCTAGGGCCTGCGCCTGTGTCACTGTCCTTCACCAAAAAAAAATCACCGCACTATGAATACGAACATCGCTAGCCTACCGACAACGTTAAGTCAATATAGTGACAGATTTTGCACGCTAACTCGGCTGTCGAGACTTGCGTTTATAACGATCGCAAACTATGTCGAGACTGCAGGCCCAGGGCCTGCAGTCTCGACATAGTTTGCGATCGCTACGTTAAGTAACGATCGTTATCTCTTACCGACAAAATACGCTTGCCATAACGACGCTAACGATAAACGCAAGTCTCGACAGCCGAGTTAGCGTGCAAAATCTGTCACTATATTGACTTAACGTTGTCGGTAGGCTAGCGATGTTCGTATTCATAGTGCGGTGATTTTTTTGAAAAATTATGGCAGTTGAAAAAAATCCTTGTATCATAGGGAAAATTGATAGACAAGATATTCAAAAAAAACTATTTTTCTTTGAAAATTGTGCAGAAGATAGGTAAACCTTATCATATTAACAATTGTTTGCATCGAAACTTGTAAGTAGCTTATGCCGTTTTTAAAAATACGCATAACAAAGAAGAAAATAGTTCGCTTCCTTGCAACACAGACGTTGAACATGGGAAACAAACTGTCAATGTCAATTGTCAAGTTTGTTTGTACACAAAATACGACAATGAGATAGAATTGGATTATTGGAATTGATTAACTGGAAAAGAACCGTATTTCTATAGTGAAGGACAGTGACACAGGCGCAGGCCCTAGCCTGAGTGCTAGCAAGCAGCGTGAGCGTCAGGTAATAACAACCTACAACCAGAAAAGCGCGGGAATTGTCGAATTTGGCGGTCGTGATTTTTCTTTTGGATTTTTTAAATAATACAAAACCTTTGAGATTGGAGATAAGTTGTGTAGATTTATGTAGATATTGATTAGTCTAGTTAATATTATTGTTTGTGTATATAATTCTCTACATTTAGGGTAAGTTTTTTCATTTTTTATTTTATTGTCCGATGGACAAGGAACCGCCTGATCCGGGGGGCACAGTCCCCTCGGTTGGGCTTAACATTGTTATTAACAATGAATCAAGTATGGACACCGACTCGTCCATAACCAGATCGGAGCGGAAAAGGGCTAGAGCTCCACGCAAAATGTGCAAACACTGCAATAAAAGAAGGAGACATGGTCACTCTACAGCAGGTATTAATAAGGAATCAGATTGCCATTGCGATAATGACTCGGTAGTAGTTCATCTGGAAGCCACTCCACGTTCTGTGGATGCTGCACAAAGTGAAATTTGTTCCGCCTCAGAACTTCCCCAGAAGGCGCCACAGGTTGCTAGGGCTTTGTACGAAGCCACAGACTTGTCGCCATATGTTGTACATATACAAAAAAATATTGATACAGGAAACTCTGCTCAATCATTACACCCAATTACATTAGGGCATTTTCTTAAAAAACGTCGATATAATAATATTGTCAATGGTTCTTTAAAACGCATCGGTCGAAATAGAATTTCAATAAGCTTCTCTCATTACCTAGATGCAAACTCTTTTATAAATGACCCTTGTTTGGCGAAAGAGAAATTAAAGGCATTTGTTCCATCTATTAATGTGTGTCGTATGGGTATTATTAAAGGTGTACCTACAGAATGGTCTCCCGAGGAAATAATGGAAAATGTAACTGTTCCCACTGGATGCGGGAAAGTTATTAAGGCAAGGCGTCTTAACTATAAAGTTCACGAACCGACCCCTGTTTGGAAACCATCCCAAACAGTCGTGCTCACCTTTGACGGTCAAATTTTACCAAAACGCGTGTTTTGTTGTTACAATTCTATGCCAGTAGAATTGTACACATTCCCAACAATTCAATGTTTTAATTGTTGTCGTTTTGGTCATACAAAGGTACAATGTAGGTCGAACCCTCAGTGCTTCAAGTGTGGGGAGAGGCATTCTGCTGACACTTGTAGTATTGAAGACGAAAGTGATAGTAAATGCTGTCATTGCGGTGGCATTCATTACGCGATTAACAAAAAATGCCCAGAGTTTGAGAGACAAAAGTCAATAAAGCACTATATGGCCCATAGCTGCGTGTCGTATGCTGAAGCGTCGCTGCTACATCCCCCAATCACCAAACTATATGCAGATGTGGTAACATCTGCTCCATCACATAAAAATAATAATTTTTCTTCTTCTCCACCTTCGCCCCATTCACGGAATACATCAAATTTCACATCACACAGGAAAACAGTATTTTTAAAACCTCGGGAACCCCCAAAAAAAGCCAAGGGGTATGACCGGGCACCTCATCAAGAACTTATTAATAATGAAGTTTCTACATCGGGTAATGGTGTTGCTTTGCATAATAAATCAACAAGTAATATTAATGAAAGTCAAATTTTTAATTTAATTATCATGCTAATTAATACTTTATCTAAAAATAATATTATTGAACCGTCCAACGTTGCCACTATAATTGATATGCTGTCTAACATAATTAACCATAATGGATCCAAACCAACCCAAGATTGTTCAGTGGAACAGTCGTAGCATTGT
This sequence comes from Orthosia cruda, assembly GCA_964057195.1. Classification (NCBI taxonomy): domain Eukaryota; kingdom Metazoa; phylum Arthropoda; class Insecta; order Lepidoptera; family Noctuidae; genus Orthosia; species Orthosia cruda. Next base: position 17,384,947 of record OZ059853.1, read on the forward strand.
AAATAAAAAATCTGATCTGTTCTATATATTAAATAAATACAATCCCTTTGCAGTCGCTCTCTGTGAGACATGGCTGAAGCCGGGGTTCTCTTTTAGAATTCCTGGCTATGCATGTCTAAGAACAGACAGAAGCGATGGGTATGGCGGTGTCGCCATACTTATTAAAAATAACTTGTCTTTTCAGTCTTATCCTCTTCCAAGTCTCAGTGATGATATATCTGCTGTTGCTGCTATTGTAAATAAAATCTGTTTAGTATGTATATATTATTCTCGCCCTACTGTAAATATTCTTTCTGAAATTAATAATCTTTTTACAGTTTTACCTAAACCATTTTTGGTAATGGGTGATTTTAACGCACAGCATCAGTCCTGGGGTAGCTCTAGTTCCAATTATTATGGGGAAAAGTTAATAGAAATTCTAGACTCAAACAATTTGTGTATTTTAAACACATGTCTTCCAACTCGCCAAACAAACCCAGATGAGGGAAATAGTGCTCCTGATCTCTCAATCTGCACACCTGAGTTAGCATCGACATTATGCTGGTCACCTTTACCGTCTTCTTATGGTAGTGATCATTTTCCTTTAATCATTTCCTTTCCACATAAAAAACCAGATTCTTGCATTCTGACACCACAACCGCGATTAAAATACAGGCTTCAAAATGCAGACTGGGATAAATACAAAGATTGTGTGGAAGAAAGATTTTCTGCTTTATCTAATTCCTTAATAAATGATCCTCAGTTATTATCTAATGCAATTACAAGAATTTTAATAGAGGTAGCAGATAATACTTTCCCTATTAAGAATGGGGCTAAAGGCAAAATTCCTTCACCACCTTGGTGGGATGCTGAGTGCACTCAGGCCATTAAAAAAAGAAAAGAAGCTGAAAAAAATTATTGCCATACTATGACTCATCACAATTTTGAGATTTACCAAGAAGCTGCACGTGCAACTCGTAAGCTCCTCAGGAAAAAGAAATTTGAAGGTTGGCAAAGATTTTGTGCATCTATATCTCCAGAAGTTAACGCATCTGTAGTATGGCAAAATATCAGGCGATTCAGGTCAGCATTCAGTGACACAACAGCCTCAAAACTGCCATTAGAGTTGGCCAATGAGTTTATGGATCATTTGGCCCCGCCGTCTGTCCCAGAACAGAGATCATTAATGCATTTTCCCTATATTCCTACTTTGGATTCCGAGTTGAACTCTCTCTTCACACTAAGTGAGTTGAAAGGAGTCCTTTCACATGTTAAGGATTCAGCTCCTGGTGAAGATGGTATACCATATTCATTTATAGCCAATCTGTCTGACTCTGTTCTTTTAATTTATTTAGATCTCATCAATACAGCTTTAATATCTGGCAACATCCCATCAAGTTGGAAGTCTCAAACAATTATTCCTATTCTGAAACCAAACAAACCTTCTTCTAAAGTTACTTCTTATCGACCAATTGCACTTTCAACAGTTCTTGCTAAAATTGTTGAACATCTCATTAAGAATCGTTTGGAGTGGTATTTGGAAAGCAAAAACTTGTTGGCAACATCACAGTTTGGTTTTAGGAAGGGCAAGAGTACAATTGATAGTCTTAGTGTGTTCACAACTGATATTCGCTTAGCCTTTTCTTCCAATAACTCTGTTATTGCTGCCTTCCTGGATATAAGTTCAGCTTATGATAATGTCCTAGTATCAGTCCTGGAACAAAAGTTGAATTTATTACAAATTCCAAAAATGCTGTCTAATTTTATAATTAATATGCTTTCAGAGAGATCATTAAATCTAGACATTGAAGGGTGTACATTTACCCGTTTAGTATGGAAAGGTCTCCCTCAGGGTTCTGTACTTAGTCCACTTCTTTATAATATTTACACTTATGATTTAGAATCCTCTCTAAATGAGTCAGTACAAGTCCTTCAATATGCAGATGATTTACTTCTTTATTTATCTGGTCATTCTGTTGAAAATATTTGTACTTCCTTAACCTCTTCTTTATGCTTACTGAAGACATGGTTGGAAACCAATGGTCTACAACTGTCAATTGATAAAAGCAACATAGTCTTATTTACTAGAATGCGTAAGCCTCCAGCAGTTACAGTAATATATGATAATATCTCTATGCCGCTTAAAAATCAAGTAAAATTTTTAGGCCTTGTTTTGGATACACATCTTACAGGTTTACCACACTGTGAATATATAACTGCTAAATGTGAAAGAAATATCAACATAATTAGATGTCTTGCTGGTGTTTGGTGGGGAGCACATCCCTTTTCGTTAAAACTACTGTACAACACCTTGATTAGAAGTGTATTGGACTATGGGACCTTTTTGCTGGAACCTGCTAATGTAGCTGGTCTTAAGAAACTGGAAAGTGTTCAGTCTAAGGCACTTAGAGTAGTTTCAGGTGCAATGAAAAGCAGTCCTATTAATTGTCTTCAGGTGGAATGTGGAGACCCCCCGCTTCATTTGCGACGTCAATTTTTAGCTGATAGATTTATGGCTCGGTGTTTGCAATTTACATATCATCCTTTGCGAAATACACTTTCCATTCTCTCTAAAGAAGTTGCTTCATCCACTTACTGGAGGCACAAAGATACTCCGTGTTTAGTTAAAAGCTTTAGAAAATACAATTTAATTGAAGCTCCTTGCCACCAATCTCAATTTCTTCCTATATATCATTGTAATTACAGTTCATTAATTATGCCACCAAACATTCATTATAACCTCAATATTTACCGAGATGACGTATGTCATAACATTAACTTCAACTTTACTATGGATAGAGACTTTAAGGGCTGTCAGCTCCTGTTTACAGATGCTTCGAAACATGGAAGAAACTCATGTGTGGGAGTAGGTGTATACCACTCCCAGTATAATGTATGTCAAAAAATAAAGCTCCCGCCCGAATCATCTGTATTTACGGGAGAATGTTACGGTCTATTCAAAGCTGTCGAATATATACTCCTTATGGGCTTACGGAATTCACTCATTTTAACTGATGCAAGGAGTGCCTTACAATCTTTGGCCAGATTTCCATTCTACTCTCATAATTCTTTTATTATATTTGAAACACGTGAACTCCTTCACAGATGTTCTATTAAGGGATATTCAGTGCATTTTGCGTGGATACCCTCACATTGTGGCATTTTAGGTAATGAGAGAGCAGACCAGTTAGCTAATGATGCCGTATTATGTGGAGACGTTTTTCCGTACAAAAATAACTCCCAAGATCTGGCTGCTCTGCCCAGGGTTTTTCTACAGGAATCCTGGGATCAGCTTTGGTCAGGGCAATCAGTGAAAGGGAAATTTTATCGTACTATCCAGCCATCCATTCCTGTAAAACCTTGGTTTAGCAAGTACAAGTTGAGCAAAAAGATTTCAACCATATTCATACGTATGCGATTGGGTCATGTATGCACTCCAGCTCATCTTGCCAGGCTTGGCATTGTGCAGAGCCCTGAGTGTGAATGTGGCGCTGAGGTGGGAGATCTGAACCACTTTATTTTTGCCTGCCCCCTTTATGACCACTCCTCACTTTTCCAAAGCCTTGTTTCCCTCCGAGTCCCTTTTCCCACTTCTATCTCATGTATTTTATTTAATTTTAATTTAGATATTTATAAAATCATAGCACTTTTCCTTGTAAATAATGATATAGCTATTTAATAGTAAATTTTAATATGTAATAATTTATTTAATAGTTTTTAGTTTAGTTTAAAGACCGATAGATGCACCGAGTCGGCCCTTATATTGTGTGACCATCACCTGGTGACACAATAAAAGAGTTTGTTGTTGTATTATATTCCCATAATATACTGTTAAAATTTATTATTTTATTAATAACAACTATTCTCCTTTTCGTTTCCAAATTTCCCTTTGAAATATTTTTTTTTTTATTTCGCGAGTTTTCAATTCTTACGTTTTGTTATCATCAGAGTTAATATTGTCAGTGGCAATAAGCACGAATAGTGCAGTGCCAAAAACCAAAAAAAAAAAAAAAAAAAAAAAACCTACAACCATTTTCGATTACTATTTTTGGTACTAAATTGAATAGTTTGTGTTTACTTAATGAATATCTTAAATGTTTCAGGCGTACTTCGGGGCATATTGATGCGCATTTGGCAACTTTAGAAGCCCGTCCATATCTCCACACGGGCAAATTTTGAAACATGCTGGAAGGAGGTTCCCGAGGAACTCAACAAACTCCCAAACGGATCCAATAAGTCCCCCGAGCAGTACATGACGTTAAACATCAAGTTGGTTTTTAACTGTAAGTACAAGCCACGTCAGTTTTATTTATATTTAGTAGAATACAATAGGTATCCTAATTACAGGTTTGGATAGACTTAAAAAGCTGTGCCTGCACTAAGGCAGCATAATTATAAAAACAAATCATTCAAACTGGCAACCGAGGCGTCATCACTGCTTCTTTGACTGAAGTGGAGAGACGCATAACATCCTTAATTAGTGTAGAGTACACATTTGGCACAGACTGCCCGGATACTATGCCATTTTCTTTTTTATTATTAGAATCACTAGCACACTAGAGCATTAAGGGTAAACAAGTCAAAAATTCTTCCATACAAACGTAGTCTAGAGATTACTCCACTGTTTGACGATGTACTTTCAAAATAAAAAAAGATATCAATTTGTCTCATCATTATCTAGCCCTGTATGGAACCGAAAAAATAAAAAAATAAAATATTTGAAAGTTATGAGCGTCGAAAGTTCCATATTTCAACACTAATTTTAACGTATCTTTGGGCGCAAATAAATACCATAAGAAGAAGGAAAATTAAAAAACGGCCTCCATACAGGGATTAGTAATTCAACAATCCAAATAATTTTATTTTGATCAGATACATTCAGTAGTTTTTTCATGAAATCTAGACTCCCAAAGGTCTGTTTATAAAATTTCGCGCGCTCGTTTTCGTCCTAAATCATCATCCATTTCGATAAAAGATTGCATAAGTGCTAATTCGTACGCGAACTAGCTTCTTACTGCTCATCACAGCATCTATATATTTCGCACGTGTTGTGGGATGAGATAGCATGCATTTTAACCTCGCGCACAAAATAGTTCGTGCCGTCGCACAAAGGGGTATTTGATACTAAAATATGGCCAAAAATATTTTTTGATTTTTTTCTCAGCAAAATTGTAATCAAAATCGATTGGCATTAAATAAAACCCAAAATAATAGATACAGACTTATACATTTTAATAAAAGCATACTTAATACAAAATCTTCTTTAATCACTATCACTATATTCATCATTTTCCGAATTTTCCTCGTCCAGAATATCTCCACTTTCATCTCCAGTTACTCCAAATTCCACAGGGCGTAGCAGTCCAATAGTTTCCCTACAAAATGGTTGAGTTTTTTTTCTTGGCAATTTGCGTATGCAGGAAAGGTAAGGATCCGAGCTTAATAGTAAAAAAAAAAAACGCTCTGTTTCCGCAACATCTTTGTTCATTATTAACTTTCGAGATTACCCTTGATTACGATTCTGTTACTTTTTCTATTCGGACTAGTCCGGAAATATAAGAAAGTTACTCATTAATTAAGCTAGTTCGATATTTTTTTCATAATTTTTACTGTTTCTAATTTAAGCCACAAAAAAGATTCAAACGGTATAAACATTAGTAAAACAATGTATAAAATAAGCTACATACCTCCATCACCAGAATCCATCATCAACACTTGTCACTAACACTTAAATTTTTTGTTATATCACCGGGGAAAGCCTGATTTTTTTAAGGCGCCGAGAACAAAACGTGCACTCTAGACAATAGCTATGTTCCGACTGACGCTACTGATCAATTGCTAACTCTAGCGCATTAAGATGGCCGCCATAACGTGCACGATGTATTATACTATACTACAAAGTAATAATATTGTTATAATAGCAAACTTCAAAATACTGATTATTGGCCACTTTTTAGTATTAAATACCCGTATGTGCGTCGACTAGTTTAACCTTAAGAGACATTTTTAGTACATCTAATTTTTTTACAGATGGTGGCAGCTGCAACTCAAGTGCAATCAGACGCTGCCAGAGGCAGGCAAGGTACAAGCTGAGGCGTGGATGCTATTTACATAGGCTGCAAATTCAATAGCGGACAGTTTTACAACTTTTGTAAATAAAAATAATTAATGATTAAACGAACTTACCTGTATGTGAAGTTCTATCATAATTATGCGAAGGCTTCGTCCGAAGGGAGCAAATAATACTTGTAGTATCGCCTAGTGTTCACCAGTCACGCACTATATTTGAGAGTAAATATTATAGAAAACAAAAAATACCTATAATATTTAGATGTTAAAATCAACCCGCGCGGGCGTCTCGCTCACTTGTTGCCGTCATTTAGTTTAGAGTCGAGTCGCAAATATTTTACGCACCTTGGGTAAACTTGTGCCAAGTTACGGGGAGGGAGGGTTGCTAATCCCTTCGGACGAAGCCTTCGCATAATTATGATAGAACTTCACATACAGGTAAGTTCGTTTAATCATTAATTATACTCGGCTTCGTCCGAAGGGAGCAAATAATACTTGTAGTGATTTAGAGATTTAAGTGAAATATTAAGCTTTAATAAGAATGTTTAATCAGATAACAATTCTTACAAAACTGAGGAATCAAACGATTTGAATTACCTACTTATTATTACAATTTCCGTCGACAACTGCTCGAGCAAAGGAATCATTATCATTAACATTACTTATAGTTCTATTATAGAACCGATAGAATGTATTGGATGAATCACTCCATCCAGCCGTTCTTCTGATTTGGTCCAAACTTATACCTACACTATGAGCCGCAGATGTAGCTGCGTGTCTTGTACTGTGCGCAGTAAATATATTGACATCGATCCCACTGTCACTTAAAGTTTCTTTAATCCATCTACTTAAGGTCTGGGAACCTACGGACTTATATGGTTTTCTTAGACTTATGAAGAGGGAATCAATGTCTTTTCTTAAAGGGCTAGTCCTTTCTAAATATGTCAGCAAAACCTTTCCTGGACATATTTCAGGTCTTTGTTCAAAAAAAGGTAATACTAAAATGGGTTGGTTGCAACCTCTACGAGTAGTTTTAAGAAAATCTGGGATTTTAATTACGACTTCAAAAGAATAAGTTTCAATATTTTTTATATTTATTTTAGACAGAGTTTGTACTCTGTGTGCAGTTAATAATGCCACGAGAGTAATAAGTTTTTTGGAAATTTGATTTAAGTTAAGGGATTCATTGGGGTATAACTTGCTCATGTGGTTAAGTACTATTGAGGTATCCCATGTAATGGAATACTTTGGCAGAGGGGGCCGAAGACGGAATACCCCCTTAAAAAATCTTTTAATTCTGTCGTCTTCTCCTATATTATTGCCCATCAATAGGGCTAGCGCAGATCTACAAGAGTTTAAAGTTCCATATTGAAATCCCTCTTCATAAAGATTGTTAAAAAAATAAATAATTTGTGGGACCGATGCATTATACAAATCAAAGTCATGATTATTACAAAAGTGGAACCAACGTTTTAAGTAAACATCATATTGTTTAAATGAATTGTCGGACAGAGAAGCTGTCATAACATTAATTGCGGATGGGGGTACACTTCTCCTTAACCAAGCTGTCCGCACAAAATTCCTGCCACCAGGGTAATCTTGGTGTGCATGTTGCGATTGCTGGAATGGAAAGACATAATTGGGTTTCTATTTGCTTCAAACGTGATCACTTCAGATAACAAAAGGCGTTTAAACAAAGGGTACCACGCTTGCGAAGGCCACAAGGGTACAACAACGATACCTCTAGCTTTATCTGTGATTATCTTTCGCAACATTTTTAAAATTACAGAAAATGGTGGGAACGCATAAAAATAATAATTGGTCCAGGAAACTGTGAATGCATTAATGGTCATTGCATCTGGATCTTTATGCCAGGAAATATAATTTTTACATTTTTTATTTATTCGACTAGCGAATAAGTCTATTTGAGGCATGTCAAATGAGGACACTATTTCCTGAAAAGCCCAATCTGCTAGTTCCCATTCTATATCCGGGTGCACGCGCCTGGATTCTGCATCTGCCGTTTTGTTATCTGATGATCTGATATAGGACACAACAACATATAGTCCACGACATTCACACCATTGCCACAACTGCTTGGTTATACTAGTGAGGTGAGGGAACTGAATGCCTCCCATCCGGTTTATATAAGAGATGGCCGTCGTGTTGTCAACACGGAGTAGAATCTGACAATTTCTTAATTTTTTTGCAAATACCTTTAAACCCAAAAAGGCAGCCTGTATTTCTAGGTAGTTTATGTGTTGTGTTCGCTCTTGAACACTCCACAAACCACTGGCCTTCTCTTCCCCGCATGCAGCCCCCCACCCCGTAGTTGAGGCGTCTGTGAAAATCTCCAGGTCATGTAAATCTTCTTTGATCCTACAGAAAGGATTTTGTATTTTGGTATACCACCACTTTAAATCAGATTGTAGCGTTAATGGCAAATTCATAATTTTGTCATAGTCATCATCTGATTTTAAATTTAAGTATTTTATACGTTCAAAAAGCTTAGTATATAACCAGCCATATTCTACGGCTGGGCAAATTGAAACTAATAGTCCAATAAATTGAGCGAATTCGCGGATTTTACACCTATTTATAGTAAAATACCTTTGAATTTCTTTTTTAACCCGATCAATTTTCATTGTTGGTAACGTGACCTGGAAGTTTTCTGAGTTTAGAACAAAACCTAAAAATGTACATATTTTGTTTGGTATCATGGAACTTTTTTCCTCATTTATTAGAAAACCAAGAGAGTTAATATTTTTTTTTAGTGAGTGTTGTGTTGTATAAACATTCATTATACGAACGTCCCATTAACCAATAATCATCTAAGTAATTAGTTGATATTAGTCCGGCAGAACGTAGCAAACGGACTATAGGTTTCATCACCTTGGTAAATATATAAGGCGCTGTACTTAAGCCAAACGGTAATACATTAAATTCATATAAATATTGTTCAAACTGGAACCTTAAATATTTTCTTGAGTTGTCATGAATTTTTATGAAATAATAAGCATCTTTTAAATCAATTTTGGTCATAAAGCAATCTTTAGTTATTAATTTTAATACTGTACGCAAATCTTCCATTTTAAAATGATCAGTCTTAATGAATTTGTTCAAATTCTTTAAGTTCAAAATAAAGCGATATTTACCATTTGACTTTTGTACCAAAAATATACTTGACAAGAACTGGCCTTCTGTAGGCAGACACCTTGAAATAGCACCAATAGATAATAAATGATGTATAGCTTCATAAAATAAAACTCTTTCTGTGTCAGAATATGATTTTACAATCGGAGGGTTCAATTGAATAACCGGACTAGTAAACGGAATTTCGTAACCTCTGATACAAGATAGTACTAAGAAGTTATTAGTTATTAGTAACCATTGTTTATAAAATAAAGGCAATCTGCCTGCATATTTTACCCGATCTAGCGACGGCCCCGCGTCGCTGGCTGATAGCGCGATTGTTTCGATGAGCTCGATGGCTGATTGTTCGCAGAGGGCCCCTTCGCTCTGGGATGGTTCGGCTGTTTCCGAGCGTTGGGGCCTTTCCAGTTTAAATTCCGAAACGTGTTAGACGGAACTGGTGGCTTCTTATTGTTTAGCTGTGGCTTAGTACTCGGTGTTTTTAAATCGGCACCCGACTTACTAATCGCTTTTGCCGTTTTTATTGTCTCCGATAAGTTTTGACCAAAAAGCAATTTATCTGGTTTTGTGTTCTGGAGTTGGTCTTTCATATCTTTCTTTAAGGAAGATAGACTGAAATTTCTTCTTATGACCGAATCATTATATTGTAAGTCACATAGAATTCGTTGCGAGTCCATCAACATCTTGGTTAGTTCCGGATCCGCATTGTTGGAAGAAATAATTTTATTGATTCCTTGACCTATGCATGAGATGGCAGTGGACATCTGCTTTTGCCTATGTTCGATATTTTTATCTCGTCTGATGGTCATGTCGGTCATTGCCGCTTTTATTTCTGCATTTAACTCAGGGGCACTGATAAGTTTGCAGTTAATGGGTACCCGGTATTTCTCGAGTAACTCCTTACGTCGTTCTTTAGATAGTCCATTGGTCGTGCAGTGTTCTAATCTCACCGCCAAGTCCTTGTGGATTTCAGATCCGTACGAATTGGAAATGGTAGGGTCTTCACCTAATATTTCTAGTATTACGCAGGCCGAAATTGCCTCAACGCATTCCGGCTCCACACACGGAACAACCTCTGCCATAGTTGCAGTACTCGTGGATGGCTCCGCACTTGAGGTAGTCGCTACGGGAGCAGTGGGTTCGGTGGCGCACTCGACGGTGGTTTCCACGTCCGCATCGTCGAGCTCAACACATTTCCCTACCTCAAGCTCGGTGTCGGCATCGAGGAATTCGGCAACGTTATTGTCAGCTATTTCGTACTCTTCTATATAAGTCTCATGTGATTGTTCTGAAATCAACCGACTTATGGCTATAGGTTTCTAATGAATAGATTAGGTTTGTACTGTTTATTCTATGAGTTGAAACGGAACAGCTCAACTGTGGCTTTGTTTAGGTACTTTAATTATAAAGCATATTTTATTATAGGCAATAGCCTAGTCTCTGCTTATTAGCAAGGAAGCAGTCCTAGTAAACTGTTCGCAAAGCTAATTAAATGGGCAGTAACATCTCCAATGAGAAGTACGCAAACCCAGCAGAGGAGAGCGGTATAAAATATAAAATGCAAAGCCAGCATATCTGCTCATTAGTTAAGAAACAGTCCTAGTATACTGTTCGCAAAACCAATTAAAAGGGGTAGTAACTTCTCTGATGAGAGGTATGCAAACCCAGCAGAAAAAAGAAACTATTTACAGTTTTATAAATAGGTAAGCCAGCATGTCTACTTATTAGTTAGGAAACAGTCCTAGTATACTGTTCGCAAAACTAATTAAATGGGTAGTACAATCTTCAATGAGAATTACGCAAACCCAGTAGACAAAATATTTATGAGGGTATGCATGTTTTTTTTTTTTTTTTTTTTTTGTTTATAAGATAGGCTTATAGTAGCCTGTTACTTTATCACTAAATAGGTTTAAAATTGTTTACTAACCTTGTGATCGGTTATCTGATGATCTCGATGAATCGCTCGAAGATCGACTACGACGATGTCGTCGTAATTGTTTTTCTAACCTTTTAATTTTCTTAAATATTTTTTCATATCTATCATCGTTTTTACGTTTTGACATTTTTATATTTATGCTAGATGCTAAATAGAAAGATAAAACTAAATAGAATTACACTTAAACTGTGTTAAGACACGACGTGCGATCGTGGCGCGCACTAAAAAGCGAATGACGGCAACAAGTGAGCGAGACGCCCGCGCGGGTTGATTTTAACATCTAAATATTATAGGTATTTTTTGTTTTCTATAATATTTACTCTCAAATATAGTGCGTGACTGGTGAACACTAGGCGATACTACAAGTATTATTTGCTCCCTTCGGACGAAGCCGAGTATAATAAATGGTTTTATATGTTTTTTATTTAAATCACAGAGGGTCAATAAAATAAAATTATGTAAAACTAGTATTATTGAGTCTTCTTATGCACTCTGCAACAGCTCACTCAGTGCACCACACAAGTCCTGTATAACAAAAACAAGATTTTAGGAGTATTCATACAATGATACACAACGGCATAAGTCGGACTTGATGCTATAAGCCATTATATATCACCTTTGGGTCAAATAAATGGAGATGCTAATGAAATAGGTATAAAGATCTAGGGAAAATTATGTGTTATGCAAAGTCAAAGTCAAAGTCAAAGATTTATTTGCAGATAAATATGGTTACAAAAGTTCTTACAATGGTAGTATTAGTAGCTTAACATATTCAATCATAACATAATGACATGCAAATTTTTGGTATAGGTAGAATTCGAACATTAATTTAATTTATAATCAAGAAATTCTTTTATATTATAGAAGGGATGCTCAATTAACCACCTGCGTAAAGCCCTTTTGAAGCGGACCATTGGAAGTTCTTTAATTTGGTTAGGAATCTTGTTATAGATCTGAATACACATAGGATAACAACTTCGCCTATATAGTTCCGTTTTTATTCTTGTAGGATTTATTAATCTATTAGGATATCTGGTTTTAAAGTTACATTTATCTCCCAATTTTTCAAACATTTCAGGGTGAGATTTGGTAAATTTACATACTTCCTCAATATAAATACCAGTTAATGTAAGTAGTCTAAGTTTTCTAAACAGCGGTTTACAGGATGTGAGTGGGTCTACATTACAAATCGCACGTATACACCGCTTTTGTGCGATGAAAGCTCTTCCGAGATGCACCGAGTTCCCCCATACCAGTATACCATAGCGCAGTATTGAACCAACATATGCATGATAAGCCTGCAATGTGGCTTGTCTACTTGTAAGATTAGATAAACGCCATAGAGCATAAGCAAACTTACTGAGTTTTCCACATATCATATCAATATGGTTAATCCAAGAACACCTCTCATCTAGAACTATCCCAAGAAAAGTAATACTATCTGATTGTTGTATTTGTTTACCTTTATAAGTTATGTTTAAATCCATTTTAGTCCAGTTTTTGTTTTGAAATTGTACATATTTGGTTTTATCTATGTTAGGTTTAAGGTTATTCTTTTCCATCCAAGTTATTATTTTGTCTACGGTACTATTTATTTCTTCATTATAGTTTTCTTTAGTTTTAGGGATAATTACGGAGACATCATCTGCAAAGAGTATGCAGGGATGGTCAGTTACTTTTGTCAGGTCATTGATATATAGCAAAAAGAGTGGGGGCCCCAAAATACTGCCCTGTGGAACGCCTGTGCCATTGTAACCTAATTTGGATTTATATTTCTGTTCACCATTTTGATTTGGTTTATCCACAGTAATTTCTACAACTTGCGATCTGTTTGTAAGGTAACTTTTTAACCATGCATTTGCTTTACCGCGTATTCCATATTTATCACATTTTTTTAGGAGTAGCTCGTGCGATACAAAGTCAAAGGCTTTTGACATGTCAAAAAATACAACAGTAGTCGGAATTTTCTGGTCAATATTTTTGGTAACTAGGTTAATTAAGTTAAATGCCGCTGTGGTTGTCGATTTTCTTTTTTGGGATCCATGTTGATCTCGATTCAAAATTTGGAACTTATCGATAAAATTTATTAATCGCGCATGCATGACCTTTTCGTAAATTTTTGCTAAAATAGGCAACAAGGCTATCGGTCTGTAATTATCAACAAGTTTTCTATTTCCTTTTTTGTGTATTGGTTTAATAGCTGTCATTTTTAATTTCTCAGGAAACACTCCCGTGAATAATGATAAGTCTAATAAATGTACTAGTACAGGAGTAATGATAGGGCCTATGTATTTTATAATCCCTGTAGGTATTTGATCATAACCTGTTGAATTTGTATCCCTGAGAGATTTAATTACTTTTTGTATTTCGTCATCATTGGTGGGCATTAAAAACATACTAGAATCAATAGGATCAATGTCATAATTATTAGTATTAATGTCAAAATTGTTGTTCGTCAAATTAATATAATAGTCATTTATATAATTGGCAATGTCCGTGGGGCTTGTTAATGGTCCGGTTTCAGTTTCTATCTCCTTAATGTATGATTCCTGAATTTGATTATTATTATTGGAATTATATTTTATTAAGTCCCATGTTGCCTTGCATTTATTTTTAGCCCTAGATATGTAGTTTGTATTATGAATTTTTTGTGCTTTCTGTATACATTTTTTAAGTAATTTATTATAGTTTAAGTATTTTAATTTATTGCCTTTATCAGATGAGAAATAGTATTTAAAACGCAAGTCCCTTTTAGTTTTAGCTGATTTTTTAATACCTTTGGTAATCCATTTCGTATATTTTTTCACTAGGTTGATTTTGATCTCGATTTTAGGGAAACACAAATCAAAGAACATGACAAGTAAATCGTGAAACAGATTAAACGCATTGTTAGCTTCCTGATTAGAAAATATATCAGTCCATTTCAAATTTGATATGCAGCTAAAGAACTTTTCTTTATTTTCGGCGCTAAAATCACGCTTATAAATTGTACGAAAGCGTAGAGGTGGAACTTTATTGTCTATTGATATGGATATCATCTGAGCCGTTTCGTGATCTGACAGTCCCAGTGGTATAACCTCACATATTGCATCCTTACAGTTACTTATTATTTGGTCTAGACATGAATTTCTTCTTGTTGGTTGTTTTATATGTAATGTTAAACCAAAATTATTTACAATCCTAGTTAATTCGTCTGTGCATTTTTTGTTTCTATCGATTTTTCCCCCCAAAATATCAATGTTAAGATCACCTACTATCACTAATTTTTTTTTTGATTTATTTCGAAGGTTGCATAACATTATTTCTAAATTACGTAGGAAAACGAAGGGGTTTGAGCTTGGCGTACGATATAAGGCTATTATTATAGTGTTATATTGTAAGAGTTCAACTCCACAACACTCAAAATCATTTTCAGATGCATATTTCTTCAATTGCGTCAGTATTTTGTACTCAATGTGATTTATGCAGAATATACAAACACCGCCTCGCTTTTTATTCTTTCTTGAGTACCAGTCTCCTAATTTATAGTCATTTAAGGCAACGCTGCTCTCCTCACCCGCTTTAATAAAAGTCTCCGTCAAGCATACCACATCAATAATCAACCCTTTATTTAGAAACGTATCGATCGCAATTTCTAGTAGTTCTTTTTTACTTCTTAAACCCGCAATATTTTGGTGAAGAATATTTAATGAGCGACAATTATTAATATTAGTTACGTCAATGGAATTTACGTCTTCTACCTTACTTATCTCATTATAATACACTTTTTTTAATGATCGACGTTGATCATAGAGCATTTTAGGTTTAGGTAAAGCATTACTAGTACCTGCGAAAAAAGGTATTGTTCGGGGTGCTTTTACAGTTATACGATCTTGTTGATCGGTAAGTAGGCTTCGTGTCTAGGTTTGTAGTAACATAATATGTGGGCAAATCGGAGCATTTCGACAGAACTGTTGGTTCTTTGCTGAAGTTAAGATATTTGTTTTTATAATCAATTGTGTCAATCAGAACGTTCAGTTTATGACAAGTATTGCTATGAGTACGTAAGAAGTAGCAGTTTTCATTATTTTTACATATCAGTTCTAAATTATTATTCAGTAACTTTACATTTAGATATTTATTTTCCAGCACACTTAACACAATAATTGGGGAACTGTTATATTTTCTTATAAACATATATAATTCATTTATCATTGTAGTAGGGTTGTAGTCATTTTCTCCTACACAAATAATAATTTTATCACAAGGCTTACTTGACAACTCCGTGTTTAACAGCTGTTGAGAGATCGCATAGTATTTTAACATTCCTTCTGCGCAGTACCTTTCGTATGAGCTATTAGATCTCAACTCAAGTAGGCGTGTAGTTAAACCCGTAATTTGCTGGGTTCCTAGGACATGTATTTTCCTTTTCAGATAATAATTATTATTGCTTTTAAAATATGAAGTATTAGTTTTAATAGATTTTTTCTTATTATGCTGTATGGTAGTTTGGGTGCAATCCGCGTTTAACTTCTTCAGTTTTGTTTGTTCTTCCGTATTTTGTGTAGTAGTACCGATGGTTAAGCTGGATTTTCGAGTCTCATTATGTAGTGTGTTTCTAGGTATTTTTTCCATTTCAGGTTCAAGATGCAGTTGGTTACTTAAAATCTTTGATTCGTTTAAGTTTCTTGATTTTCGCTTTGGAGTATTAATTTTTGGTGAAAATATTTTAGTTAAACTATTAATCTTGGTTTCTTGATTTTGTAGTCTTTTATCTAAATCATTTTTTTCTAGTATTAAGTTCTCAATTTCCTTGTGCGCACTCTCTAGCTTTTCCTTTAAATCTCTGACGGTTTCCTGTAGATCAGTAATTTCTTGGCAATTCCATGTAGATAAATCGGGTAAACTTCGTCCAAGAGCATGAGAGTCGGTGGATAAGAACGAATTATCTTCAAAACTTGTTGTAGAGGCATTTAAATTAGTAATTCTTCGTCTAAATGTTATATTATTATTGATGTTTTCCATGATGTCAGTGTATAAAATTATAAAAATAAAAATAAAAAAAAACAAAAAGTAACTCTCTTCGTTGGGATCGAACTCGGGACTCAATGCACGGTGTGGCGTGCGGCTAACGCTATTTGGCCACCGAGTCTTTGGTAAAAAGTGCGAAATTAGACGATCAGTTGCTAATGTGTGAAACCAGTTTAAGCGTGTGTCATTAACTCATTCGAAGGTCAGTCCACTTCGACACTGAGACAAAGAAACTTTTAACGGTCACTTTTAAAAACATGGAAATATTTTTGCTGGTATCTCCGGTAATAGTTTGTACACAGATTTAGTTTTTTCACTGTTTGTTGTAGGTTTTCTTAGGCAAGTATTAAAGTAACTTTAAAACAGATTACTGCACTTTAGACTATTTTTCCGAAATAAAATGCTCGCGAGTACAAGCAAACACGTCCACTCGACGCAGTGTTCGCCTACCTTCCCTTGCAAATATAGGTATACCTATTTAATAAATATAATATAATAAAACCTTAAAATAAATCATTTGATTAGGTACCTGTTACTTCTAGGCCATCTTCATGAGAGTGGGTGTGGTGGCTTCTGGTTCATTTAATTTATATTTTATACATGTGTATTTATGCGTTGGTGAGACAGACACCTAAAACAGACTTCAGCACACCAAAGCATCTTTCAACGACATTCCTGACTGAACAATGAGTATTTGTTTATTGATACTCCGGTTTCCCTGGGTGCTGATTTTTTAAAGGAGTCTTCAACCATGGTTTCAGAGGATATATATCATCACCTAAAAGATAAAACATAGAATGTACTTTCAGCAGATTATAATAAACATTTATTATTAGTTACCAAGCAGCCATGTACGGTGGTCCCCATTGATATTTTTTTTATGTGTGCAGTCTATGAGTGGTGGGCAGTGGGTAGTGTGCAGTCTATGGCTGTGGAGCATTTCTAAACTTCTCTTTAACTGCACACCGTTCTTCTTGGATCATGGGAAAAACATATCATCTTAAAAGGTTTTCATTGATAACCAAAGTTACAGCATGTTTTACTCGGCTTACTGACTTTTGGCTTATGCTGCAGCCCCACTGCAAGCCAATAGGTAGTTGGTAGCACCCACTTGACTATTAAGAATAAAATTATAAGTACATCTTGGATATTAGAAAACATAAATAGAAATATTATTTAGGCAGGGTAGGTACCCAACGCAAAGACACTCACTTGAGACTCCACAGAAAGTCCGTAAGACCCTCGTCTTTGAATAGTTGGTGAAGTTCACCAACGAGCTCATGGAACATGTCCTTGTTTATTCGGTAAAGATAGATAAATTGGCCATCCTCTAAATCCAAAGGATTTTCACCTTTACGCCGGTTTCGTGCATTTTTCCGCCGCATTATTATATCGAGTCTGTGTTCTAGCACAACCAAAGCCCACGCTTAATACTATACAGCCATATTACTCTAATTATTATTTATTTATTGTTTTTGTAACCTCTAAAACCAATGATAACGATCGTTACGACACTTATCGGGCTGTCAAAAATGCTCGCTAGGAAATTCGATATCATACCGATAAATCGTTAACTTAGCGACAATATACGTTAAGTTTGCGATGACAAACGTCAAAAATCGATAGCTTTGACTGTCGAGACTACCAAAAATCGTTATCTTCCGATCGTTAGGACTTAGCGACCGATCGTTACGAGATAACGATCGCTATCTATGTCGAGACTGCAGGCCCAGATGAGGTCCAACCCTTACAGTCTTATTACAAAAAACGAGATAAACCATGGTTTAAACCTGTACTATCAAGTCCAGGCTTATCTGCAAAACCATGGTCTAAATTTGTTCGTATTACAAAACTAAAAAAAAAAACCGTGGTCTTCTTAGTACCGTCATTTGAACCATTGTCTATACATCAACCACAGATTAATACAAATATCATTCGTTCCCCATAATATCATTCAATTGCAACGTTCCGTTTGCCCAGAAATAAAAACGTTTTGATAATACGATAAGGATTAAATTACGTTTAAGAGTGTTAAAAATATTGAGACTTTATTATTTTGCATGGATATAAACATTTGTTATTTATCGATTGAAGTTTTGTTTAGATTTAAGCAAATTACATAAATTCTTAATAATTACTAATAATTCATCTACGCACGTGTAACGAAACGTAACAGTCTCGCGCGTTATATGAAACCATAACATTAAACAAAACCATCGCAAGCTGAACAAATATCACTAATCTTTGGATTTTTTAAGTTATCGAAGTATCTAATAGAACAATTGCCTCTTTGTTAATAATATATATAATGATATATTGTGATGGACCAACAAAAAAAAAACGATCTGAGAATTGGAGTACCGAGGAAAAAGTAATATCCTCAATAATAAATAAATCAACTGTTAATATCCATTTTCGGGTAAAAAGAACAAAATACAATAAAAAAGATGCTATAACCTAAAAGAGAAACTTTGACAGATACGACTTAGACCATCGTTAAACTAGGGGCCGCCGAGGTTTAGCGTTAGACCATGATTTGGACTATGGTTTATCGCTAAACCATTATTTGTAATATCATTTTTGTGTAAACCACAGTTTATAGCGATTTAGACCTGGGTTTTTAGTTAAACCGCTTTTTGTAATAAGACTGTTAGTCTTTAACTTTAATGACAAATGAGGCAACATGGCGTCCACCAAATATTTTGTACGAATTCAATTTATCAATTTATGTTTTCAATTTTTATTTTATTGAAAAAATGATTATCTGGTTACTCATCGATGAAAAGTTATTCCTTTGCATTTCGCCGTATTAGTTAAATTATTAGTGCAATATCTTAAAACACACGACAAATTTAATGCGTCTGAATGTTTTTTTCGTTTAAAAACAAAAAATGACACTGGCGCTCAAGATCTAGCAAGCAATGAAATGAATGAAGTGCGGCCCGATGACCGCACATGAACGGAACTCAGTAGTGAAGGGTGGCGACTTTTCTAGCGCGTAACTAGTACATTATTACCTCAATGGTATTAATTAGGTAGGTAGTTAAAATACTTTATTTTGTATTTTCTATTTCAAATACGTGACTTAGAAATATTTTGTATTTCGTATTTGTAATACATGCGAGATATTATTTTGTATTTTAAATAAAAACTACAAAATAATACCTTTACCTCCTTGCGAGTGCAAGATAACAGTAATCTTTGAGTGCAAGTGTACTTCTGCGCCTCACCGTACGGTTGTGGGTTCAGAGTTGCCACCCGTCCCTATTTTGCCCTGTGATTGTCCCGACTTTTTTTTTTTTTTTACAAACGTGGCAAGCCTGTGTGGGTTGGGTGCATGTTGAGAGCCTCCACGTGGCGCACCCTGGGCAACGTCGGCTTCAGCTGCCCACCCACTTTGGGTGGACAGTTGGGGCTGGCGGCTAATTTTCAACACACGAAGAAGGGTCTCGGTTCCAATCACAGATCATCCTTAATGGTTTGTGAAGGGAACCGGGCTAGTGACAGGACGCCTACTCCCCCCTCTGCTTACAGAGAGTAGGTCGAGTGGGCGTAGAGACGGAGGGAGAAATAGGGACCTCACCCTTTAAAGGAAAACAAAAAAAAAACACAAAATGGAACAAGACTTTTGCGAAAAACGTCCCCAGGTGGGTCCCGACTGCTCAGTGGTCGGGGAGTCCCACCCCGCTTCGGCGGGCTGCCCTCCGTATTCTGGGGTGGGCAACAAATGTCTTCAGTCTGTCTCAGACAGCAACGACAACCAAAAGCGCGATATACGGACACCGATATTTTTAGACGAAGAGGCGAGGAGTGATGCGGGGTCGGAGTCCGACGCCGCATCTGGCGCAAAGGGCCAAAAAAGCTCGGAGCGCGAAGTTGAGGGAGCTGCTGCGAAGAACCTAAGGTTCTTCCGGAAGCGTCCCAAATCGGGGGATGGCCTGGGGTCATTCTCCGACGACGAGCTGGCGTCGGCCCGGAAGATCCCCACCAGTAGGCGTGGGGGCCGAGACAGAGGAGTAGGGAGAGGGCTCACCACCCAGGAGGCTGCCCATCGAGCCAATGGTCTTGCCAAGGAGGGGCGCCACCCCGTATCGAACAGCCACAGGGCTGTCCTCTCGGGTTCATCTGGCGATGAGCTGGACCCTGCTAGTGGCTCCAGTTCGGAGCGGGCAGTCAGGTTTGCTGAGGTCGTGGGAGCCGCTATCAGAGATGTGGCCTTGAAGAGGAACAAATCTTCTAAACACAAGGCCATATCCGCGGCCACGGCATCCATTATGGCGGCAGCGGAGGCTAATCACGCCGGGCCTCCTTCGGATGGAATGTCGGAGATGCGGGCGGAGGTCGCCCGCTTGAAAGCCGACATGGAGCTTCTCCAAAAGGAAAATGAGAAGCTCCGAGCAGACCTGGCTGGGCTCCGAGGGGCTGACCCCCGGGAGATGCCGCAGGGGGGGGGCTCAGCATGGGCAAGGCCGACCCGTGCCTGCGGAGGACCGGGTTCTGAACCTGGTGCGGCAGGAACTGGCTGCTTTTCAAAGTCGGTTTTCTGCACTGGAGGCCATTGTCCTGCGCCCCCCGCTAGCGGCGAGCCAGTCAGCCTTGGGCCAGCGGAAGGCGGCCTCGTTTGCCGCAGCTGCGGCTGCCATGGGCTCGTCAAGTCAAGCCAACCGCGGGGCCATGCTGGAACCTTCGAGGTCGGCCTCGGTAAGACTGGGCAATTCGGCCTCCAAAAAGAGAGGAGCGCCTGGACAGGCGGCGAGGGCCCAAGCCCAGGCGGTGAGTCAGCCGCCCCAATTGCTTCCACCTCCTGAATCTCCTGCGGCCGACGCCGAATGGCAAGTGGCCCGGCAGAAGAGAAAGGCGGGCATGGCAGCGAGGGCGGCCAAAAGGAAGGAGAGGCGGAAGCGGCGCAAGGAGCGTAGCGTCGCGGATAGGTTCCGCGCCCCGAAGTCCGCAGCTGTAGTAATTACGCTACAGCCGGATGCGGAAAAGAAGGGCGTGTCCTACCGCGAGGTACTCGTCAAAGCGAGGGCGGCGGTGAACCTGCAGGAGCTTGGCGTCACCGAGGGCATCCGGGTGAGGGTCACCGCGACTGGGGCCCGACCGCTGACGCTCTGGCCGAAAGGCTCAGGGCGACCCTGAATGCGGACGAAGCCCGAGTGTCCAGGCCGACCAAGTGCGCTGATATGCGCATTCTGGGCCTGGACGATTCTGTGACGGAGGGAGACGTGGTCGCCGCCGTCGCAAGGACCGGGGGATGCTCTGCCGAGCAGGTGAGGGCAGGCACCATACGTCCTGACGCCAAGGGAATGCGAGCCGTTACGGCGAGTTGCCCCGTTTCGGCAGCCTTAAAAATTGCTGGGGAGGGCCGAAGGCTCTTGGTGGGCTGGGTTTCCGCGCAGGTGAAAATTTTGGAACCCAGACCCCTGAGGTGCTTCCGTTGCCATGTAGGCAATCACGTGGGAGCTCGCTGCACCTCGGAGGTGGACCGCAGCGATCACTGCTTCCGCTGTGGTCAGCCCGGTCACAAGGCCGGTTCGTGCAATGCCACGCCACACTGTGTCGTATGTGCAGCAGCGGGCAAGCCAGCCGATCACCGGGCTGGCAGCAAGGCCTGCGCTCCACCCGTCAAGGCCAGGGGCAGGAGAAATCCCTCAACCACCGCCGTCACCGTCGCAGCCACTGCCACTGGTGCCGCCACAGCTGTCGTCGCCGCCAAAACCATCGTGGCAGGGCCCTCACAGGGGGCTCAGGAGGAGACTGAAATGGAGTACCAATAATGGCCCCATTACTTCTCCTCCAGGCGAACATCAACCACTGTGCTGCTGCTCAGGATCTATTGCTCCAGAGCATGGCGCAGTGGTCGATTAACATCGTCGTGGTCGCTGAGCCGTACTTTGTCCCGCCCAGGGAAGACTGGGTGGAGGACCTGAACGGCTCAGTGACCTTAATTTCGTCGGCCGCCGCCGGTACCCCCTCCCTCGAGGATGTCAAGAGGGGACAGGGTTGCGTGGCAGCACGGTTCGGGGAGATTGCCGTGGTAGGGGTATACTTCTCCCCGAACCGAACTCTCACCGAGTTCCACAACTCCCTCGTGGAGTTAAAAGTCGTCGTCGTCGGGTTTCGCTCCATGCCTGTGCTGGTCCTCGGGGACTTCAATGCCAAGAATGTGGCTTGGGGTTCCCGGTATACGGACACACGGGGCAGGATGGTTGAGGACTGGGCACTGGAGACAGGCTTGGTCGTCCTCAACCGGGGTTCTGTCCCCACGTGTGTGCGGATGCAGGGCGAATCAGTGGTGGATATCTCATTCGCCAGTGCCGCTCTGTCACCACGTGTCGTCGACTGGCGCGTCATGGAGGAGGTGGAGACATATTCCGACCACCGGTATATCCGGTTCGACGTCTCCACCCAGATCTCGATCGCGTCGGTCCGACAGACCCTGTGTGGTCCACGGTGGGCGCTGATACAGCTGGACCGGGAGCTCCTCCTGGAAGCATCGATCGTGCAGGCCTGGGCGTCATCACCGGATAGGCCTGCTGACATCAACGACGAGGCGGAGTGGTTCCGGGAGGCCATGTCCGACATATGTGACTTGGCAATGCCCCGGGTTCAGCAAGGACGCGCCCGGCGCCAGGTGTACTGGTGGTCGCCGGAGCTTACGGCTCTGCGCCAGGCGTGCGTTGCTGCGCGACGCCGGTACACCAGGCACCGCAGGCTCCGTAACCGTCCTCCAGGTACGGAAGCCATTGAGGTGGAGCTGTACGAGGGGTACAGAGCGCCGAGGACTGCCCTCCGAGCAGAGATCAAGCGGGCCAAGGGCTTGGCTCGCGAGGAGTCGCTGGGGACTCTGAACAGGGATCCGTGGGGACGCCCCTACAAAATGGTGCGGGATAAGCTCCGCCCCCGCTAACGCAGTCTCCGGCCGCAGCTCGTGGAAGGAGTGGTAAGCACACTGTTCATACTCGCCCACCCATGGCTCCACCTCTTGCGGTGCCCGATGCGGACCACACCACCGACGACGACGACGATGCTCCGGAGGTGACTGAGGTAGAACTGAGAGTGGCGGTACGTAGGCTGAATGCCAAAAATACCGCCCCAGGACCCGACGGCTTACCTGGGAAAGCCTGGGTCCTGGCCTTGGAGGCTCTCGGGCTTCGACTAAGGGGGCTCCTTAGCGCATGCTTGGAGAGGGGCCAGTTCCCGCTTCGCTGGAAGACCGGGAAACTGGTCCTTATTAAGAAGCCGGGGCGCCCAGCGGACTCTCCGTCCGCTTTCCGGCCCATTGTGCTGCTCGATGAGGTGGGCAAGCTCTTTGAAAGAGTTATTGCAGACCGCCTCGTTGGGCAGCTGGTGCGGGTGGGGCCGGATCTAGCGGAGAGCCAGTTTGGCTTCCGCAGGGGGCGTTCTACGGTGGACGCCATCATGCGCGTGCGAGCCCTCACGACGGGGGATGCAGTGGCTCGGGGTGGGGTCGTCTTGGCGGTGTCTCTAGACATCGCCAATGCCTTCAACACCCTGCCCTGGAGTTGCATCAGGGAGGCACTCCGTTATCACCGGATGCCGCCCTACCTCATTCACGTGGTCGAGGCCTATTTGACGGACAGGGCCGTCATCTACCCCAGTCACCAGGGAGAGTGGAACCGGCGAGAGATGTCGTGCGGTGTCCCACAGAGATCGGTCTTGGGCCCGCATCTGTGGGACATCGGGTACGACTGGGTGCTGCGCGCCGACCTCCCTAGCGGCGTCAGCGTAATTTGCTACGCTGACGACACGCTGGTCCTGGCGCAGGGGAAGTCACACCAGGTGGCGGCTGAATTAGCGACACGCGGGGTTGCGACAGTCGTTGAGAGGATCCGGCAATTGGGACTCGAGGTGGCCCTGCACAAGTCCGAGGCCATGTGTTTTCATGGTCCTCGGAACGCGGGTACCGGGTTCCCAAATAACGGTAGGAGGGGTTCACATCGGCGTCGGGTCGACGATGAAGTACCTGGGACTCGTCCTCGACAGCCGGTGGAATTTCGTGGAGCATTTCCGACGTTTAGCTCCCAGACTGGAGCGTGCCGGGGCTGCCCTCAAGCGGCTCCTGCCAAATCTAGGGGGTCCAAACGCCTCCTGCCGGAGGCTCTACGCGGGGGTCGTGCGGTCCATGGCCCTTTATGGGGCACCGGTGTGGGCGCGTTCCCTGAGGCGACAACCAATCCGCCGGTTGAACGCGTCCCAAAAGGTCATGGCCATCCGGCTGGTCCGGGGAAACCGCACGGTCTCTGGTGAGGCGGCGAGCCTCCTTGCTGGATTGCCGCCATGGGATCTGGAGGTAAAAGTCCTCGCGCACATCTGGGAATGGCGCGAGGAGGCGAAACGCCGGGGCGAAACTCCGTGGCCGCGACAAATCGTGGCTCAGCGGACAGAGCTCCGGCAAGATCTCATGGCGACATGGAGAGAGCGACTGTCGCAACCCAGCGCTGGGCACGCCACAATTGCGGCGATAAGGCCCCTCTTTGAGGAGTGGCTTGAGAGGCGCCACGGCGTCCTCACCTTCCGCCTGACGCAGGTCCTCACCGGACACGGCTGTTTCGGGAGGTTCCTGTTCAGGATTAGGCGGGAGGAAACGCCCGGGTGTCACCATTGTGTGGATCGCCCGGAGGACACGGTGGAGCATACGGTGGAGATCTGCCCTGCTTGGGCTGGGCACCGCCGTGTCCTCGTGGAGGCGATCGGCGGTGGCAACCTCTCGCGTCCGGCCCTGGTTCAAGCCATGTTACGGAGCGAGAGGGTATGGGAAGCTGTCTCCTCCTTCTGCGAAGCAGTAATGCTCGCAAAGGAGGAGGCGCCCTGGGCGTCGGGAGTCGCAAGCCGATTCCCGGCCACCGTAGGCGCGGGCTTGCGGACGGCGAGTAATGGGTAGCTCACCGTCCGATAAGGACCAGGCCCGAGTTGACGGCGCGTTGTGTCCCACGCGCGCCTCAAAGAGATGTCAGCAGAACTGACGGGGTCCACTAGGGCCGATGCCTGTCTGGGTCGCGGATAAATTTGAAAAAGAGTTACCGCGGCCCTGACTCAAGCAACTGAAGGAACACGGGTGGGTTTTAGTCAGTAAAAGTCTGACACGCCCTCCCGCCTCACCCAGAGCGGGAGAAGTCATTGGATGATTACCCAAACAAAATAAAAAAAAAAAAAGCCTGTGTGGGTTTTGTTGTGTTGCTCGCTATCATGTCATTTTAAAGCCTCATTACAGGTCATTGGTGGTCGTTCACGGCCCCTTTTATACTTTTATGTCTTCTATTTTCTTATCTCTTTTAGTCCAGACAAGTGGTAATCCTCTCGTCTTAACACATGTCCGTTCAAGCGCAGGTGGTATTCATTTAACTTAGCGACTATAAAAGTACCACGAATTAAACTTCCCTTGGAATTAAACTTCCCTTCCCAATGTTGCAAATAACTCGGGAATCACGTTGAATGCCAGACAACATAGAGCAACACGGACCACCGGCGGACCGGATTCCGTGTTGCTCTATGCCAGATAACGATCACCATTTCATCCAGGCTATCTGAATTCTATTCTGTATGTCCTACTCTACACAGTCTTTTGGTGTTACAATGAATCCAAGATACTTGAACTCTGTCTAAGAGGTCTTTTTGCGATGGATGGACATGGAATGAACCCAAATTAACTCCAGAAAAGTCGCAATACATATTTTGAGCCGTCAGGTCTATTTGCACTTCTGCCAAATATTCGTCTATAAGGACTACATCATCGGCATATATATGTGACTACGGTGCTGGTTTTCGTATATCCGAAGTGATACGGTCCATTAACAGGTTGAATAGTAGTGAGCTCCCTAATGAACACCTACTCTGACTTAAATGCTTCACCCGTTCCTGCTGGGTGGACCACTCTGGCAGGTATCTACCAGAGTGGTCCACCTTCCATTGTTGTATAGATCTTTACATAGCTCGATATAATGCGCTGGCATTAGTTGTGCTCTCAATGCTTGCCAGATAAGCTCTCGCGGAACTTTGTCGAATGTCTTTTCTTTTACAGGTTGATGAAAAACATGTGGAGGTCTTGTTGGCGAGATTTGTACTTTTACACGTATCTTAACAGAGGGAATCAAGTTTCTGGTGCACACACCGCTGGTATAGTGCTCGCCTTACTTCTCGGCCACCCTGAAGTTGGCAATGCGCAAGATACGAAACAGTGCTGTTTTTGTATGATATTTACTACTGCGCAGCCATTGCAGCTTACTTTAGGGCTGCCAAGAAGTTTGGCGAGATTTATAAATCCGCACTGATTCAGTGTTGCATTAGATTGATAATTTTGTATATTACAAAAAAGTTTAAACAAACCCCGTCTACGAGGTTGCATGTGATACTTTTTCAGATCTTAATGGTGTGAAAGGTAAGTTTGATTCGTTTTTAATTTCGCAACAGTCCGCAATATTCCCTTTATTCATATAGGAATTTCGCTGTAAAGGTTAAGTAACCTTCCGATTTGGGTTGGCCTTAGTATGTATATTGACTTAAAAGCCTCACTAGCCAGGTAATTAAATAACCAAAAAAAATTGTCAAAAGTGACTGTCCGATCCGACCTTGACAGTGATTTTACTGATAATAAACTGACGTTTTGTTGTTGTTGTTGTTAATAAAATTTGTCTGTTCATGTTGTTATTTTAAATACTTCGTGGAAGGAAGCCGTGGACAATCTCTTTCTAGTAATAAAACCAAAAAGTTTAATTATAGTAAATATTTCTGAAACCTAACCTATATCGTAAGTGTAGCTCTTTAGAACTGCACTGCGGAAGGCCTGTCTAACTGAGACCCACGAAGGAAGCGCACATATAAAATAAGCATCTACTTGGAGATTGCCAATGTAGAAGAAGTTGTTCTTAAAGCCAGATAGGAGAAGTCAGCACTGGTTTTTTTAACATGGAAAAACTGTCAATGTGTAGGATATGTTTAGTGCAGAATGTTAAAATGTATGTGGTTGCCAACAAGATACTTCAGGAAATATACGAGAAGCTGACTGATTTTCCAGTAAGTGGATTATCTAATAATTTGAAGACCATATTTCTTGACAAATAAGCAGATCCAACTGTTCTGAACACATGCCTAAAATGACCCTTGGACCTAACTCTCTTTCCTCGCCAAGTTATCCTACTTGTAAGTCTTATGCACACTGTATGGTCACTGCACCAGCACCATTTGACTTGATGCTGAAGACAGTAGAACAAATAATTATCTGATTAGGAGTTATCGTCATCATTTTAAACCATAAGACATCCACTGCTGGACATTGACATCCACAAACATCACAAATAGTTTTCCCTTGTTTTATTGCAGTTTCTGACGGAAGATAACAGGCCCATGCTGGCTTGTTTCTTCTGCTACACTAAACTGAAACAATGCTGGCGACTGCAGAGAAAGTGTCTGGAGGCTGAGAAGGTGTTTGCTCAGATGTTGAATGAGGACTATGAGGTAAGGATTGACTGGACACCTTCAGGAAATATACTGAAGCTGATGCTTTCATACCTTTTAGGAAACCTTTAGCTTCAGCCAGCACTTTGGGCTATCTTGGCTGAAGTTGGTATTTCTGGCTGAACGTAGGTGACTTAGTATAATGTTAGTATATGGTGTCACATAATGTTTTATGTTTTAGATACATAAAAAAAAAATACATTAGGATTAGTTCAAACTATATTTATTTACTGTTAAATTAAAGAGCGGTTTTGAATTTTGCTTATAAAAAACAATAGTTAGTAAATGCGCACCACAATCCTCGGAACAGTAAGATCGCTCCGTGAATCATGTGCAGCCCCCAGGAAGTTTCCTCCTTGCTTTTGGACGGAGCTAGGCTAGTTATGTTATCCAGCACCCCCACGCACAACGGACTGATTGGGCATCTAAGTGTGGTAACAGGCGATAAACAGGCGATTTCTACTACCAGTACTACCACCATTCGCTTCCTGACACTTCTTTAGTCTGGAACCAAAATTTTGAATTATTTGCTGGGAATAATCACTCATGGAATAGCATTGGTTTTGTCTGTGAGTCTTTGCTTGCTTTTAAACATTCAGGTTAGGTGGTAATGGGTTGTAAAGTTTACTTTTTAAGTAGCCCCATATGAAAACATCAGCAGGCATAAAATCTGGTCAATTTGGCCTGCCATATCAAGTTAAAAAATCAAATCAATCAATGTTATGACAATGTCAATGTTATGTTTTGTTATGTTCAATGTTAGGACCCATTAATATTAATGCTAATTTTTATCCATGGTGCTAGGCAACTGGACTTATCCCAGTTGTAAATGACCCTTTGTGCCTATTGGTCTTGTTTGTTCTGTCTCCTGCTTGAAGTGGAAATTTGTATTTTTCTTACTCCTCCATTATTCTGTTCTGATTAATTTCGTTGCGGGATCCAAGGCAGTTAAATTCATTCTCCGGGACTTCGTCGAGCTTCATTGCTTCGGCGCTTTTCTGGTGGTCGCCACTGTTGATTCTGGCTTTCAGGAGTTGCAGTGGTTTGGGAATAGTGCGGTGGGATTTGTCATATCAAGTCAAGGAATTATCGGCTCTTACTGTTTTTGAGGATGCTCCAGCGAGTGATTGAAGATTTTAGTTACAGGCTAAATGAGTGACTGCTGTTGTTATAATTAAAATACAAAAACTGCTCTTTTATTTAACAGTATGTTAAATGAGTTAAAACTAATTCTAGTGTATTTTTTATATAAGTTAGGTTAACAGACTTTCACATTATATTAAAAAAAAAGATCTTTTCTAATAATTTATTTACAAACTTTTACAGATAAAACCTATAGTAAACCAAGACCAGTTAGAGTTCAGTGGGTATACTGTAAGTCCAACAGTGCTTGTCATCATAACTGATGAATGTCAAACAGAGAGAGTTGTTATCAAAGAAGAATTACCAGATGATTGTGAGAGACAAGATATTATTGATGAGTTAAAGGAGGAACATCAAACTGGTATGTTTCATAATTTTGTTTGCAGATTTTTTTTTTATAATATAGGTAAGGGCTTAACGACATTGCGGCTCAGGCGGAGATAGTGGTACGAGCTTTATGCCTTTGGGTAGGATTGATCCTCATTGGCGGTAACTGGAGAGGATTAGAAAGGTAGCTTTTACCCTGCACTGGGACAAAACGCGCTGAAAATAATATTGCTATCGCTAGGCAATAACCTGCCCTGAATCCTTCCAGTCACGCTTCTCCCGCGCCATCTCAAACCAGATCTTAGGGTACTTTTCCAACAGACGTGTGCGAGGTAGCTGTAAAACAGCTGCTCAAACCAGAGGACACTGGTCTTAGTGAGGTGAGACAAGATCATGCACATATAATACTAGCAACAAACGAATAGACCGCACACATTCTTCGCTGGAGTCCCTCGCTCTGATTATTCGCACACACAAACGTGATCCTATATATACTATATCTGTATGTTTGTATGTATGTAATATTCTTTATTAACTCTTTTATTTCTTTTAAACCACTTGACGGATTTTAATAATTAAGGCATCGTTAGATAGGTCTTGACCGCCCAAGTGTACTTAGAAAAGGACTATGGCGGATTTTGGGCGCCATATTGTAGGGGTTGTAATTTTTTTTCTTCCAATCCCATCGAGTGGGGTTACAAAATGAAGGGTTTTTAGAAGCGATTACAAAAAAATATACCACTTATATGTTTAAAAGTCATTCGAAAAAAAAAGTATTTAAACTAAAAACTTGTAAATAGAAAAAGTTCATAAAATCAAAAAACCCGACTGAAAAGATGTAAACAAGAAGAAAATCATGCTGTGCAGTCGGAGGATATTTATAGTTTTGGTCAGCCAGGTTGCAATTATGTATCCTCCGACTGCACAGCATGATTTTCTTCTTGTTTACATCTTTGCAGTCTGGTTTTTTGATGTTATTAACTTTTTTTTCTATACTCATGGATGTCATGTCTATTTGCCACATCCATCATTCAATTTTATAATTATGTGTTGGCGCCAGATTCGGAATTGAAATTTCGCAAAGGACCATGGGCATAAATGTATGAAGCCTGGGCTCACCCACCAAAACAGATGAGATCACTTGGAATATACTTGTCCTTCAATAAATATAAAGATGTAAACTCATTTTTGTGAAGAATCCATGGGGTTATTTAGTTATAAATATTTTTCTCCTGCCATAAATCTCATTGACTGAGCCAATGTCAAAAGGTAACATTGAACATTTTGGCGACTCTCAGTCTCAGGAACAGGACCCTAGTTGATACAGCTCGATGATCTCGTATGGTCTGGCCCGGCCTTGTTCAGGTTGTTGTGACTGAGCGGTCACGCTGCGTGGTATATAAGTGGTGGTGGATAAGTGCAAGTGGATCCAAGCTTTTTTCTTGTAGTTCTTGTAAATCATTCCTTGGTAATGAACTTGTTAGTTTTGGTAGGTAGTACTATTAGCGTTTCTGGCAATTTGTAATCGCCAGAGTACCTTGGTTGTAAAGTAATGTTGATAATGTTGTGTAATTTGACGTTTTTGGTTTTTCATCTCAAATACCTTTTATTTGGATTTTTTGTTGAGGGTAATACAATAATTGTGCTACTTCTTCCGTGCAAAATGATGCTTCTGATCCTTGATCACTTAATACTCTCAACATTGTGGCATTCCATCATATGAGGTTGTTTTTACTATGGCAGTAGCTAGTAAAGTTGTATTTTTTGCGTCGGAGTTGGTTGCACACAAGTTTGATGTTGCTATATTCTGCGACTTCTCTGTCCCTGTATTTTTTAACCCCCGCCGGAAAACGAGGGGTGTTATGAATTTGACGTATGTTGCTGTGTATCTGTATGTCTGTCTGTGGCATCATAGCGTCCGAACGGGTTAACCGATTTTGATTTAGTTTTTTTTTGATTAAAAGGTGACTTAATCGAGAGTGTTCTTAGCTATGTTTGAATAAAATCAGTTCAGCCGTTCAAAAGTTATGGGCCGTTTTACTGTTTGAATCGGGGTGTTTTCGCAAGATATCGTGTCGTAATTACGTGTTCAATAGATTGCCGATCGAAGCGTATCTACTATGTACTGGATAAATTATGTAGCATGAAATAAAAATATGTCGGGGGTTTTCAAAATTTTGAAATTTTATGTATTTTTTTTGCGTTATTACCATTTTGAAACGGCCTAGATTTATTCAATAATGCGTTGTGTCCCCTTATGTTGGCATATTTCACATTATTTATAAACTGCACTCACATATTGTTTATTATCATAGTGATTTAAGCAACGTTTGCACATTCTTTTTTCCGCCACGGCCTTGTATCACGGAATAGGTGACTGTTAGCATATAGTGTGGAACCGTCAAAAGACATAAGGCAATTAAAACGGTTTTATATGTATTTCATCATCTCGTCAAGGGATTGTAATTTATTTCGGTTTTGCAGTTGATCTTCATACTTCGTATTTGTTTCTTCGTCCCATTTTTTATTGACTATTCTTATCAATAGAGGGCCCCAAGACGATGTGTTTATGCGTTGATTTTTTAGTGCCTCAAGACATTAATTTATAGTGTCATGCATATCTCGTAATTGGGCCGCGTTTGCTCGTTGCATTCTAGGTAAATCTAATAATTTGTCAATAAACTTATTCGCAATCATGCGCTCGTCTTCATATCTCTGCGTAAGCAATTTCCAAGCTGTTTCATAATTTATTTCGCTTATTGTTGGGTGACGTATTAATCTTGCTGCGTCGCCTTTTACGTGTGTTTTTAGATACTGCGTTTTTTCTGTAGAAGAAATTGTTTTATCTACGTGAATTATTTTTCTAAATAAATCTTTAAATGTATGTCAAGAGTCGTAGTCCCCCACGAATATGGGAATATTTATTCGTAGAAGTTTCCTGATGATTTTACCGAAATAGCTTTTACATCCGAGTTTCGAAAAATTCTTTCTTCTAACAACACCGTAGTAATATCATATTCTTTCTGTCTATTTTCGAAACAATTATCTTTGAAGTAGCTATTGTCCAATGTATTTTCGGCCAACAGCAGTCCGACGTGTGTTTCTTCGATTTCTCGCCACTGTTTTTGTAAGGTAGGTAAGTAGTGTTTGTAAGTGCCATATTGGCTTGTCTTGAGTAATAGATTCCTTAGCCTGAGATATTTTCTTAGATATCTGTGACATTCGGAATAGCTGTATAAACAGTTTTGGGCTACTGACAACGTCCTTGTTTTCATCTTCATCTAAAAGTCGTGGTTCATAATTTCTTTGCACAAGTTGCAGCCTTTCTTCGCACTTTTTAAGGTAGTCGATTCCTTCGTCGTAATGTTTCTTTATGTTGCCAAAATAGTCTGTAGTAATATATTTATGAGTTGATAACATCTCTTGCTCCAGTAGTACTTAAGTGGTTTTCTTAAAATCGCTGAAAAACATGGCCCAATGTTTTCTTTCTTTCGTTGATGTATTTTTCTGTTTTCCTTGTGGGCGAGTCCTTTTTTATGTTTGATAACACCTTTTTGATCTCATTGTTATCCGCTTCCTGGCTCCTGATTAGTTCGTTAACTTCCTGTATCTCCATAGTGCTCTTCCTTCTTCTTCCCTATCGGCCCTACCCTCATCGAATGGTTAGTCTGTACTAGCATTAGTCGCTATCTATCGCGCTACTAGTCTGTATCTGCGCTCTTGTTAAACCTGTGCGACTTCTCAATCAACTGGTTAAACCCGCTTATGGGAGGCCAGTGACCGATCCGTAACGAGAGACTTTCCGACAGAACACCCTAGTACAACGTACTTCAGATCACTGAAAACTGATGCTTTGTTGCGTACACCAGGCCCCAGTTCCCTGAAGTTTCAGTCTGTGAATCCCTACGGTGGGCAAGGGGACCGCGTGATTCAAATGCTCGAAGCACCAAAATGTACGCCCACCCTAAC
Source organism: Orthosia cruda (assembly GCA_964057195.1). NCBI lineage: Eukaryota > Metazoa > Arthropoda > Insecta > Lepidoptera > Noctuidae > Orthosia > Orthosia cruda. The sequence continues at coordinate 17,418,008 of OZ059853.1, forward strand.
ATACGTCCCGTAAAGCTGCAGTAATGTTAAGGGTGTGACAGTACATGCAAATATATGATAAGTTAAAGGACCTACTAAGACTTTACAGCCTAACAGTCTACGAACCTAAGACCTATAAGCCCTACAGCCCTAACCTACCATATGTGTGTAATAAATAATTATATAGATAAGTTCAGGATGGCTGGACCATGCGAACTACGGTTACACAATAACAGACGGATAGTGGGCAGGAATTCCAGGTTCGGGAACGGTACACTCACTGCCAGTCCAGCAGTCTCACGGGACTGATCAGAGATGGCTAAAGGTGTCTTGGCCACAGTGAGGGGTAATGAGACAAGAATATAAATTCAAATGTGATTTATTAACATTATTTTACAGCTTATATACTATATTGTCTTAATACACACTAATGCACAAATATATCTGTGTCCTATGCGTGAAAGATGCAACCAAATAGTATTTTATCTGAGCCGCGCGTCAGCCGGGCCGAGTGCTGAGTCAATGTCCAAAGGTATCATTGAACACCGCTAGGGTCACTGGTGAGGCGTGAGGTGTCAGATTTGTCATATTTCATATTTTTATGGCTTTTAGCGCGAGTTTATTTATATATTTTTTATTTTTGTGAATATTTTCCAAGTGTAGCAGATTAAGATAGGTACGGGATTTACCAACCACTGCTTTAATAGAGCTTTTGTTTCGGAAAATGTTATTCTACTTTTAAAAAGGGTCTGCGCAAAACTGATTTTATAATAATCGCACTTATATGACAATATAAATGATTTTAATTCAGATTTTGCTTCCGTGCGCGTAATAAAAACTTATACGACACTATAAATGATTTTAATTCAGATTTTGCTTCCGTGCGCGTAATAAAAACGTTTAACAGCTATATTTATGGTCCTTAGCCAATGTTTCGCGTTTAAACTGACGTTAATTAGTGCATCCTCATTAATAGCAGTCATCATCTTACCACCTATTAGTACCTGGGCGACCGAGCTCTGCTCGGGTGAAAATAGAGAAAATTATGTTTGCTAAAAATGAAACCTGGCTAGATCGATTTATCGCCCCCGAAACCCCCTGCATACTAAATTTCATGAAAATCGTTGGAGCCGTTTCCGAGATTCAGATTATTAAATTAAATTAAATTTATTTATTTATCGAACAACGTGATTCATTATCTGTTAGTAGAAAAAACTTAGAAACTATTGTTAGTAACTACACAAATAAACGAACAACTAAAAATAATAAATATTGCATCAACACTAACAGTTAACAATAAATGATAAATTAAAATTACATCCAAATAATATAAATTTCGAGTATAATAATATAAATGTCAAAAATTAATTTTAAAAATGTCAAAAAAATAAAAAAGTAATGTCAGTAAAAACATTAATAATTAAATTATAATGTCAACAATAAAAAAAAAATATTTAAAAAAGTAATAATTAATTCAAAAGCAGAAATACAAATAATATTATACATTTGGTTAATATAGGTAAACATAAACTTAAAATTATTGTTAGTACTTATAACTACCAGAAACAAATTATTATTTATGAAACTTGTTATAAGTCTCACTGGCATGTAGGCGTATCCAATGTCCCAGTATAGGGCTGTCCCACCTGTCCGCTAACGTTCCTAGAATGCTGTTGGGGCTGCCACGCACCCTGCGCATCATAGAGGCGCATCGCTTGCGCATGATGGCGTGGAAGCCATCAATTTCTGCCTCTGCGAACATGCCTGACGCGCTGCAGTAGCGTGGCAGCCCCATCAACATCCTGAATGCATTATTATATTGCACGCGCAGCGCGCTGTATGCCCTCTGCGTGTAGTTGATCCACAGACTGCATGTATAGAACGACTGACAATACGCTCTAAACAGCGTAGCTTTTACGTCAGTCGAGCATTCCGCAAATCTGCGAGCCAACATATTACAGCGAACAGCCAACGCCCTGCGCTCGCGCTCAATATCCAGGTTATCTTTTTGGTCTTCAGAAACCCAGTGACCCAGATACTTGAAACTTTTTACTTGCTTTAAGGAACTTCCGCAAAGCTTCAACTGTGGTACAATTGGGTATGTTTTAGTGCCTGCCTTAAAGACTAGTACCTCACTTTTTTTAACATTGTATCTGAGCCCATGGGCCTCCGCATATCTCTCACAAGTCGCGAGCAAACTCATCATCGCGCTAATCGAAGGACTCAACAACACCATATCATCAGCGTAACTAATTATTATATATATACAAGAATTGCTCGTGTAATGTTATTAAATTATTTACCTGAACATCATATGTGGGCGTCCAAGCAAAAATCGGCCCAGATCTCGGCATTTATTAATTTCATACATAAACTTACTCACTTTGGAATTTATTGTCCGAGATATATGCAGTTTTGTAAAAGTTATATATCATACAAACACAAGTACAGATCAAAAACCTGATAAAAAAATGTGCCAGTTTTTGAATCTTTTTTTAAATCTTATTATCATTGATATTCTAGATGCCGAATCTAGTCTTAATTCAATACCCCACTACTGGAACCTTTTGCTCGGGCGGCCCGATATATATATATGCATATGCCTTTCGTGTAGTATGACAAAGTAGCAATTTTCTGTTTTTAGCTTGTAGGGACAAGTGTCACGAGCTAAAAACAGAAAATTGCTCTTAATATAACCAAACAATGGTCAGGCTAATAAAGTTACAAAAAAGGATGTTGCTTTTACTGTTTTTGTTTCTTCACAGAGTCAGAACAGGAATTTCACGACATAGAATATTTAGATAGCTATTCAGATCAAGATGATTTACCACCACAGCTTGAATCGAGCAATATACCACCTCACCATTCTGGGTCACATTCAGAAGATGAGGTTCCTTTTATGAACTTGAAAACTATAGTTGAAGATGAACAAGAAGTATCTAAGAAGAAGCTAAAAACTAAAAAGACGACAAGTAAGTACTTATCATCATAGACAAATTAATTGTAGTAGGACTGACTATGGAGGTAATAATTTCCGTGAGTTTCCGTGAGATTGTAGCACTGGTGTTGTACGTCTCACTGTCAATGTTACCACAATAGTGTTGTTTAGAATTTTACTTAATTATGTCTTTAAAGTATCCTTTTATCACAAAGTTGAAGGCAAACACGTGAGCGCTCGCGATATTCTCCGTGAAAGTGTTGGGGTCGTGTGGCGATGATCATGCAACTTTGCACCTCTACATTTTTTGCTATTCCTCTATGGTCCAGTGTAAATTTTCGGATTTGTAATCACAGGAGCGCCAGGCGTGAAGAAACCAAAACCAGACATACGAAGAGCAAATACAGAAGATTCAGTTGCGCCACAGCAAATGAAAACTGAACAACCTGACTCGCAAATTATCCGGAACGCCCGAAATCTTACGTCCAAACCAGTAACTAAATTCGAAAAGGCTTACACAAATAGTAGTTTTAGTAATGATTTAAATAAACGTGTTCGAATGCACACTGGGGATAAACCTTACAAATGTGATATATGCCAGAGTAGTTTTACTTTAAAGAATCATTTAATACAGCATATCCGTGTACACACTGAGAAAAAGCCTTACAAATGTGATATGTCCCAGTGCGGTTTTCCAGAAAAGAATAACACAGGTGCAAAACATTATAAATGTAATATATGTCAGCAAAGTATTAGTCAAAAGGTTAATTTCACAAAGCATAATTGTAGTTTTCCAGCAAAGACTAAATTAACAGGGTATAAGCGTTTACACCCAGGGAAAAAATCTTACCAATGTGAAATGTGTCAGCGTAGTTTTAAACAAAAGTGTCATTTAACAGAGCATATTCGTGTACACACTGTGGAAAAACCTTACAAATGTGATATATGTCAGCGAAGTTTTACTAAAAAGGGTGATCTCACAAGGCATATTCGTATACACACTGGAGATAAACCTTACAAATGTGATATATGTCTGCGTAGTTTTACCCAAAAATTTGTTTTAACAAGGCATATTCGTGTACACACTGGCCAAAAACCTTACAAATGTGATATATGTCAGCGAAGCTTTATTCAAAAGATTGTTCTCACAAGGCATACTCGTGTGCATACAGCTGCAAAGAAACTTCACCTCTAGAAGTGTGTAAAAAGCGAGATCTATGGGCAGGAGGATATACTACGAGTTTTTAAGTGCGCTATCTCTGTGACCACAATAAAGTTAGTTTTCCGTAGTTATTGACATCGAATCCACAAGTAAGCGTATAATTGATTATGTTATTGATACAAAATGTTCATGCGCTAACCAACATCAGCATATTTAGGCAGCACTGTATGGCTATAGAGGGGTGTTGCGGGTTGAGGGGAAGTAGGAATAATAAAAATAAAAATTAATAGATAATATTTTTTTTTTTTTAATCAGGTGCTTAACAGGCGGTCTTTCAAAAGAAAGGAGATTCACTTATATACGTAGTATTATTTATTATGTCCTTTATTTAATTTCTTTCTTATTTGTTACATTTTAAATATTATTATCAAACACAAAAAAGAAAAACATTTAAAACTATAAAAAAATAGTAGCCTACCGGTATCGGGAACAAAAAAAATCAGAACAGTGTTATTTATTATTGTTATGGCATTAATTAATATGGTAACCTAATTTAGATTAACAAATATTTATTTACTGGAATAACTGATATAGTTTTGAATATTTCAAAAAAGAACAAACATGTTTGAAACAAACAGAACAACAATTTACATCCCTTCAAATTTTTCAAAACAGTTTACAGAAATGCAATTAGGTAATTATAAGAAACTTAAAGTTGTAGCTTTTAACATAGAGGGTAACCTTTATTTTCTATAACTTCTAATCTTGATCTCATTCCATTTACCATATTATTAAAACAAATTGCAATGGTTGCAAATCTTATCCTGGCTAGACAATGAGCTTCGGTTATTTTTTTTGTTGGTTTATAATTATAGATCCCAGTTGCATGTTAATGTCTTCGGACAGTGGTAAGCGAGATGCCATGTCTTATAGCACCAGATCGGGTGGTTGTAAAACTTTTTAACATAAAATCAAACCGACTTCCAGAACAAACACAGATTTTTTGTTAAAAAGTTTTTTTATTTTCTCTTTTTAGTTTTGGTAGGTATCTCCAATTAACATGATAATCATTTATGGCCAAAGTACATCTCATGACGAGCCAATAAGCCCAAGCACTACTAGGATACATTGTTTTATTTCAGAGTTCCAGTGCCTACCTTCCAGCTTCATCATCAGAATGGTGTCATTTTCATCAGTACCATTCATTTATAAGTATTTGCTTCATCATAGTCTGTTAACTATTCGAGATATTTTATACCCGTGACATAATTAGCATTTAGGAGTTCCAGTGGTCATCTGTGGTCTTCTTCATCAGTTCCACTTCACCAAATTATACTTTCTGAGTGCAAATGATTGCATTGTTGATGAAAATACCTTTTGGTATTTTGGAACTCCTCAAATATTATATCCTCGATTTCTCTAGGATCTCATCATCAGATCCTGGCCTGATGACTATGGAACCAACTAGGAAGTATACCCTTCAAAACAAAAGAAGATTTTTTGAAATCGGTCCAGGCTTCTTTGAGTTATCGGGGAACATAAATAAAAATTAAAATGAAGATTCCGACGAATTGAGAACCTCCTCCTTTTTTTGAAGTCTGTTAAAAAGAATCCGTTGTTTGGCTATTCACAATATCACGATGACGGCTGGATTGATTTGTGTAATCAATCGGACGTGGCTTTTGGCTGTTACACTTTATTTAACAAGTTTCTTGATACTGTCGCACCCATAAACGAACTGTGTTTCTCTATAAAGAAGTAAATTAAAAATTAGATTTCTAATGACAAAAAGATTGATATAAATTGATTATAGTTTAGGTTACACTTACGTCGACATTGAATTCTCTAGCAATACTCTTTAAACTGTGATTTATTTCCAAAAGGACGATTATTTTCACTTTAAAATGTTACTCAATTGAGACGTTATTGTAATTATAAGTCGTTATTTTAACAACACAAGCAGACGAATAATTATGCTATGTCATGTTTTACTAAACAAAATTATAGGCTTAGGGCCAGGCCACAACAGTGCGTTGCGGCGTCGCATCGCAAAAATCAACGACGCCGCACAACGCATCGTGGAAATTTCCGATGCGCTGCCGCAGCGTACAAATCTGCGATGCGACAACGCTTTGCCGTTTAGTCGGTGTCCATACTTTGAACGACCTGCACGTGTTTTTTAAGCGAATGGCGCAGTACGATGTCGACCACCTGATATCTTTAATTTACGAACGTCCCGTCCTTTGGGACAAAACTATATCACAATTCAAAGACAAATTTTTAAAAACAGAAGCATGGAGGGAAGTGTGTACAAGTTTATATTCAAATTTTGAGGAGTTAAATAGTGTTGAAAAAACAAAACTCGGTAAGTACTTATAAACATTTATATTTTTGTTAACTGCCAACTAAGACCTCCAATGTTACTATTAAAATAATTACAAAATTCGTTTCTGATTATGTTAGCTCCTGTTCTACTTTCATGTGTTGTTTCGTGTAAAATTTGCAAAGAATCGTCAATAATCATTTCTTCAAACGTTTGTGCGCCATCTCGATTCAATACAAAGTTGTGTAATACACAGCATGCTTTTATAATGTCTATTGTGAAATCGTAAGAAACATTAATGGGTCGATGAAATATGCGCCATTTATTTGCGAGTATGCCAAAAGCGCTCTCAACATATCGTCTGGCTCGGCTCAAACGATAATTAAAAACTCGTTTTTCTATCGATAAAAACTTCCCAGAATATGGGCGCATTATATTATTTGTCAGTGGTAATCCTTCATCCGCCACGAAGACAAAAGGAATTTCTTTTTGAAAGCCAGGTAACGGTTTTGGCGGAGGTATAGATAATTGACCTTTTTTTAATAAGTCGTATAGATTTGAGTTCTGAAAAACAGTGGAGTCACATTCCTTACCATATGCACCTATATCGACATATATAAATTTGTAATTCGTATCAACAAGTGCTAATAGAACAATGGAATTATAATTTTTATAATTGAAAAATAGGGATCCACTGTGATCCGGGCTCAATATACGAATGTGTTTTCCATCTAGCGCTCCTATACAATTAGGAAAGTTGGTCTTTTTTTCATACTCTTGAGCAATTTGTTCCATCAGCTCTGTTGTAATTTTTGGTAATTCCAACCTTTTAAGAATGTTCCATACAATACGACAAACAAATTTTATTATTCCTGTTATTGTAGATTTTCCATGATAATATGTGAAATGCATATCTTTAAAAGTATTTCCCGTCGCCAGGTACCTGAAAGAAAACAAAATAAATCATTATTCGTCATATTTTTTTAGGTAACGATGTCATAAAGAAATGGAGAGGAATCAAGGATAATTTTACAAAATACGAAAAAAAATTAAACGAGCAATGTAAATCCGGAGCTGGGGCCAAAAAAATTAAACAATATCATCTATACGACCAGCTCCTATTTCTGAAAAAGAATTCTCAAAATAAAACAACATCAAGTCTTGACGATGAAGAAATAAGACCAAGCACCTCAACCCAACAAAGCCAGCAACCTGTCATGCCACGTTACCAGCCTGCATCGCGTAAAAGAAAAATTGACGAAGACGAATTTGAGAAGAATATTATAGCTGCTTTAAAAACACCTGAAAGTAGACATTTATCTTTTTTTAAAGGAATTTTGCCATCATTGGAAAAATTGAATGATAATCAAACAATAATTTTCCAAAGTCGTGTCCTACAGATATTAAGTGATTTACACCAACCATCATACTATCCCAGCCACTATCAAACTTCACAAACATCCGTCCAAGCAAACTATCAAACATCTCAAACAACTGTTCAGACTGGCTATCAAACAGCTCAAATGTCTATGCAGAGTGGCTACCAATCAGCTCAAATGCCTATGCAGAGTGGCTATCAAACATCCATTCAACGCAGTGCCTTCCAAAGCGGATGCGAAACATCACCGGCACCTATGCAATCGTCTCCACAAACGCCAAGGAATGATGATGTAAATGAGCCAGAACAAATTCATTTCGATGAGGAACTAACAAATTTGACGAATGACACACAATCGGAATATGAGTTTTGAATAACACTAAATTATGAAAATGATTAAACAGTATGATTATAGTAAAAATAGTTTATTTTTTTCTTACCTTACAGTTAATCCCAGCATCTCCAGAGGTTCGATGGGTTTTCTAAATATGTATTTCTTTTGTAAATGAGGCTTTATCAAACTAAGAAGTTCTTCAAAACTTACTACACTCATCCTAAAGTAATCGAAAAATTTAACCTCGTCCACTTTTAGCGCCTCATATTTCCTTTTGAAGTGGTTTCCATCTTTATTCATAATTGTCAGTAATGGGTGCACCCAGTACTTTCTTTTCTGTTTCTTTTTCTTAATACGCCTTAACGCAAGCAGAAGTAGAACACGCGCAGTGCGGTCCATGTCTCACTAGAAACTGAACTGACGGTTAGCGTCTTGTCGTACGATGTCATATCCGATGAAATTTTTGCGTTGCGACATCGCATCGCATAGCTGTGCAATGTTGTTTTTGCGATGCGACGCCGCAACGCACTGTTGTGGCCTGGCCACTCTCAATCTTCTTCATAATCAAATTTTCATAATATTTTAAAAACGTCACGGCTGACATGAATTATGTGACGGTTGATTTATAAATTTATCAATGAATTTCACATCTATGATAAGTGTCAAATTGGCCCCGCGGTAAAATAGCTTGTGAGTTAAGGGCGTATCCTAGACATATAAGAAAAGACGCGATAAATGATGTCATGTCTTACAATTTGTCTTAAATGCTAGCATGGATGGGTTAAACATGTGACATATTTTAAAGGCGCAAAATGCCTTTCTTGTTGCTGCCCGGCGAGCACGGTCTACTGTGACATGGCTTGAGCCACACATTTCATCGCAGTTTGGGCAATAAAGCCATTTGGTCTTAAATCAAATAAATTTGTGACTCATCGGCAGGCTTATTACGTATCTTTTGCAAGAGCAAAACAACGATTTTTGCGCAATAATTGCTCTTCAATACAAAAGTTTTAGAGTTGTCGGCGATTTTTTTTGTATAAGTGCCTTTGACAAACAGCGATCGATTGCCAACAACGTGTAGGACCTACCATACCGACACTGCAGGTAATTCACAGACTACTTAGAGATACTACGTATGTGCCGTCGGCGCAAGACTAAAACCAGCCTTAGATTCACTAATGGAACAATGCAAACGTGAGGTATGTGAAAACTATGAATCCACAGACTACTTAGAGATACTAGATGAATCAGCCATACCAAAAATTTATGTTTTTTTTTTTAAGAAATATTGCTCACCTGCATTTTATTTATATTAATGATTCCACATGTCTGTGTCATTTGACTGTGAACTTCGAAAAGTGTAAATTATTTCGTAGCGAACTTAGATATCTGGGATATGTGGTGGATTCTCGTGGTTTACGCACTGACCCTGATAAGGTGGAAGCCATCCTTAACTTTCCAACTCCTACCAATAGGAAGGAATTGAAGCGCTTTCTCGGTACTGCTACGTGGTACCAAACGTTTCGTCCCTAACTTCAGCAAAGTGGCTGGTCCACTCAATAAGCTAACTGCTAACTGAAAAAAGGCTCTTTGTTTTCAGTGGTCACTTGAAGCTGACGTGGCCTTTAACGCACTAAAAGAATGCCTGGTTTCCGCTCCAGTTCTTTCCTGTCCGGACTATACCAAACCCGTAGATCTTTCCCGAGAAAAATTACAGCATAACCGAACGGGAGACCCTTGCTGTCCTAGCTGCCCTCGAGCACTGGCGATGTTGCCTCGAAAACGGCCAAACATTTACGGTTTACACTGACCACTCTGCGTTGAAATGGTTTCTCACTTTAGAAAATCCCACAGGACGATTGGCACGATGGGGGGTTAGATTGTCTTCATTTAATTTTGTTATGAAACACCGTCCAAGTGTTGACAAGGTAATTCCTGATGCCCCGTCTAGAGCTTTTCCCGTGAATGCCATCAGTCTTGCTAACGCCAAACGGATGATTTGTGGTATAAGAATATTTTCAACGGTTGTCTGACCACCCCTACAAATTTCACTAAGTTCACCTTAAGTAATAATTCCTTATTTCGACTAACTATAAATATCACCAACCTATTAACGTCAGAATTTGACTGGAAGGAAGTCGTACCGAACGAATTTCGTGAAAGCATTATAGCCGAAAATCACTCTGAGCCGACAAAACTTATCGGCGCTTGTCATTAAATTACTACTGGCCAAACATGCACCAAGATGTCTTTAAATTTGTAGGTTCCTGCTCGGTTTGCTTATCTTATAAAAGGCGCAGAATCACACTACACCATCATTTTTAGTCTACGGTAGGGAATTAGTTTTATGTAGATCGCACTATACCGACAATGACCTGAGCGATGAAGTTTTGTTTCTTCCTCGCGACTTGTACGCTGAAAACTTAGGATGTCTTCGCTCGATATTCAATGATGTGCAAGCTTCATTGTGGCATGCACATGAAAAGAATACCGCACACTACAATCTACGTAGAAAACCGGCTGAATTTAATGTAGGAGACTTACTGCCGGTTTCCCAGGTCTCAATTATCGGGCTGTTAACGTAATCGACGATTAATCGCCTGTTAATTCTACTTTCAGTTTCTCAACACCCAAATGTGACAAGCGGTTGACAATTTGTCACATTTGTGAAGAATCTCGAATTAACCACATGTTACAGCAGTTTTGGGTTTCTGAGAACCTTTTTCAATGTTAATCTCTTGTCAACGAGCCTAATTTATAATTATTGGAAATTGGTCGATTATTTGCAGATTAAAATTAATATTATTATTTTAAAGGCTTATGTTACGATAAAAAGATAATAGGGGTCGGCGAAAACTATAGTATGGGTTGAGTTATAAAAAATATGTTAATTTAGATCAATTATTTAATTAGCAAGATTTAAAAAAAATAGGATATCACAAACTTTTTTAAATTAATTACATTATAAAAACTTGACACAATTATCAGAAATAGTTTAGTTTTTTAGAAATAGTTTAGTATTTTGTATTTAGGTAAAAAAAAAGCATACTGTTACTGACCTGGGAATCGAACCTTCCTCACGCGCATTTATGTTGACTGTACCCTGTACTTAGTTCTTACCGAGGTTAGTTTCTGGATAGATTTGTGTTTAACATGAAGCGGCTGGGGTGCCCATCCAAAGACTAACCTTGGTAAATGTTGCTTAACCTGTGTGGTGTCACCTATCCAAAAACAAGCAAATAATAAAAACGTGGTTACCCATCCAAAAATCGTCCTTGGTAAGGTTTGCTTAACTTGGCGGCTACACCACTATTTAAAGTTACTGATTACGTTATAGTATCGAATGAAGTGAATAAATACTAGCTAGGGTAGCCAACCGAAATAAATTATTAAATGTAACAAGCGATTACGTAATTTCTCGATAATGAAGTGTTGAGAAATTCACTGACAACTGATGGCTGTTTAATTTGTGACAAATTGTTAGCGGATTTGAGATGTGACGTCTACTTCAGAAACCGGCCCATATAGTTTATAAGCGCGCATTTGTTAAAAGTAACAAAGATAAATATTTCAGTAAAAAGCTGGCACCAAAATTTTATAAAATGTCGTATAATTGGAAAACGGTCTCCTCTTGTTTATGTTCTGGAAGATATGTCTGGCAAAAACATAGGCGTTTTATCTAGTGTTTTTATAGATTTAAAAACACTAGATATTAGATAACATGTTTTTTAAATAAGTTTATTTATATATTGGGTCAACTCACCCCTAAAATAACATCTTACGTCTAGCATTGGTCTTCTGTGCGATCTATCATAGATGACTTGTCTATGTAAGGACGCGTCAACATAAATTATTTTGTTGTAGCTATTTTGTAAGGTTGTTTGTTTGATATTATTAAAGGATTTTGGAAGAAATTGGTATGAATGTGTAGTGCTAGTGGTAATCTATAGACGAGTTTTATTTGAGAACAAAACTCTTTCTGAGACGAGGGGGGTAATGTAACATTAATTGTTACATGTCTTAGTTTTAATTAATAATAGAGAAAAGAAATATAAAATTAATCAATTATTTACATTTATTAATCTACATACATACATAAAATCACGCCTTTTTTCCATGGGGGTAGGCAGAAACTATAGAACGCCACCTGCTACGATCCTTACATACTTCTTTTGCTTCACTCACATTCATGCATCTAGTCATACACGCCGGTTATGAGTACTGCGCACCTGGCCTTTTTGAAGAACATCACCTATAACGTCTATGTATGTCTTTCTAGGGCGTCCCCTCCCGGCGTTTCCATTCACGTCTGCCTTGTAAATACATTTCGTTAGTCGCCTTTCATTCATCCTCTCAACATGGCCAAACCATCTTAACATACTATTTTCAATTCTAGTCACTACATCTTCTTTTAGACCACAACGTTGTCTTGTTACCTCATTCCTCAACCTATAATTTAAAGTTACCCCACACATACTTCGCAAGGAGCGCATTTCTACTGCATTAATCCTACTTTCATGTCTTTTTTGCCATACCCACCCTTCACTTCCATACATAATTGTAGGCACCAGCACGCTGTTGTGAACGGCGAGTCGAGCGTCTGGAGACATCGATTTACTGGTCACAACCGCATGTATAGCACCATTCACTTTATTCCCTGCATTCACTCTCCTTTCCACATCCTCTTTGTATAATATTGGGCCTTGGATACAAGCTCTCCACCAACGCGCGTTCAAATTTCGCGCCATTTACTAGACCGAACTGTTCCTATCGGTCACCAATCGCTGCGGGTGCATCGAGGACGCCCTCTCGCGGAGGCGGACGGAATGAACGGGAAGAACAACTTTTTACCGGCCGGTGCGTGCGCTCTCAAATTATTATAAAAAGAAAATCACTGTGAAAAACGAAGAAAAAGACATTGTGTGTGTTTGAATAGTGTCCCGGGACGTGCATCATCCAGAACCTGTCAATGTGAGTAGAGCTTACCATCTTCTAAAGCCCAATTAGAATTTTTCTATTCACGTTAGCCATAGCGCCTACAAATTGGTCCATCGTAGCCATATTCCATTTCGCATTCCTAGGTATTTCACATTCATCCACACTTATACACATATTTCAATTGTTTTTGCATAGTTTTTCACATACGCAAAGCTTTATTTCGAATCTAAAGTTTGTGTTTTGTTATTTCAAGTGTACCTAACCACGAATAAGTATCTTATTAAATATCGACGACTCACGTCTGCCGTGTCAAAATGGCCGAAAAAGATTTAGATATATTAATGAATCCTCTAATTAATAAAAAAGAAATGTATTTTATGCGTTTACAAAACGCGTTCGAGTTATCACAATCTATTAAAACGGGTGATACATCTCTTTTGCAAGAATTGCTTCTACGCCTCAAAGAGATACCTAAAATGCGGGAACTTTTCGAACAGTGCGTCATAGATTTAAATTGTCTAAAAAGGCAGGCTAAACCAAAATACGTTCCAGACTATCAAGAAATACAAACATTTGACGAAATGTATTTTCAAATTTTACACGTCGCGGAGTCTAGCAATGCCAGGTCGAGCGAAAAAACTGGTTCTTCTAACAACAACGACACGCGGTCGGTTAAACCGCGCTTACCTAAACTCAGTATATATAACTTTGATAGTAAGTTGGAGAACTGGCAAACATTTTACGATACATTCACGAGTCTTATCCATAATAACAACGATATATGTAATATAGAAAAGTATTATTACCTACTTTCTGCCGTTAGTGGCCCCGCACTCACTTTAGTAAAAGGCATGCCAGTTACTGCCGACAATTATTCCATTGTATGGGCGTTATTAGTCAAAAAATATCAAAATAAACGAGCCCTAGCTACTAATTATTTGGATCGATTGTTTCAATTTAAGCCATTGTTTGTCGAATCTGTCTCCGGACTTAACTCATTTTTACAAACCTATCAAGAATGTGTCAAAGCTTTAAAACTTATAGGTATCGATGATCTTTCCGGGTTTATATTGTTCTACATGGGATTACGTAACCTGGACCCGATGACGAGGCGCGAATTTGAACAAACAGTCGAGCAAACGGATATTCCTAACTTCGATCAACTGGTTTCTTTCGTCGAAAAGCAAGCGCGGGTTTTGGAAATGTCTGACCATAAGGTCAATCCTTCATCGAAACCACAGGTAAACCAAAAGGGTGCTCCAGCATATGCTGCAGCAAAATCGACTTATAGTAAACCTGGTAATAATACCTATAGTTCGAACAACCAGTCAAAGCCGTGCTTGTCAGCTGTTAGTAACAATAGCAATGAAAGGTCAAACTTGTGTCTGTTCTGCAACAAGCCTCATTCCACCTATCGATGCTTCGAGTTTTTCGAGTTGTCACCACAACAGCGACTTGACAAAGTCAAGCAATTGCAACTGTGCGAGAATTGTTTACGTCAGCATCCGTTGTCTGTGTGCACCTCAAAACTACGTTGTGTCGTGTGTAAACAACCACACCACAATAGCCTTCACATCGATTTAGGTACAAATAATAATTGTCATGTCAACAATATTCAAAGCGATCAGCCTCAAATAAGTCAAGGTCAACCTCCCAATGTGGGCTTAACTTGTTCTTCAAACTCAACCGTGCTGTTAGGTACTGCAATAGTGCACGTCGCAGATCGTTGGGGTACATACCACGCCGTACGTGCCGTTATTGACAGTGCTGCTATGTCGGGATATATGACGAAAGAATGTGCGCAGCGCCTAGGGTTGTCACGTCAAAAGTGTCCGTTCGAACCTCTGGGGCTAGGAGGTGCACGGGTGCAAGATTTCGGTCTGGTTACATGTTCAATAAAACCGCGAAACTCATCTGGTCCTGTCCTTAAAACTGAAACGGTTATTGTGGATAACATCACAGGGAATTTACCCACCATGCCGTTATCAGATCAAGTTGTAAACAACTTCAAACATTTAGATCTCGCAGATCCTAATTTCTTCTCTGGTTCTCCAGTTTCTCTGCTTCTAGCCGCCGATATTTTCCCCTACATATACGATGGTAAAAATATACTACCGCGCCACCCGGGTTTGCCCGTCGCGATGCATTCAATCTTCGGATATGTCATTACCGGACAAACTACCCTAGGTGGTGAAGTAGATTCTAATGGGCCTTCGCTCAATTTATTTACGGCCAATAGCAGCATCGAGAAAATTATGAGCTCCTTTTGGGAAACTGAAAACGTACCTTGTGACTTACCACAGAAACCGGAAGATTTATATGTTGAAGATTTATTTCAAAAAGAGCATAGTCGGGATAGCACAGGGCGATATACCGTTTCTTACCCGTTCAAACCTAGTTTTGAATTAGGTGATTCAAAGCAACAAGCTTTACGCCGTTTTCATAATTTAGAGACAAAACTGCGTCGTCTTCCGGAACTTAAGGAAGAATATAGTAAATTTATGTCTGAATATGAAAGTCTCGGTCACATGACATATTTGGGTGAAGTTGACAGCGTCGGTTCGGAATACATTATTCCGCATTTCTGTATTTTGCGTCCGACCAGCACATCGACCAAGCTCCGCGTCGTGTTTGACGCGTCGAGCACAACTTCAAATAATAATTCCTTGAATTCCGTTATGTATACCGGACCTAAACTACAGTCGGACATTAATGAGATTCTAATAAATTTTAGACTTCACGAAATTTGTTTATCGGGAGACATATGTAAAATGTTCCGTATGACTCTTATTTCAGAAGCTCAACGCAAATATCAGCACATTTTATGGAGGGTTTCGGATGATCAACCGATTCAAATATTCGAGTTAAACACGATTACGTACGGCGTTGCGAGTAGTCCTTACTTGGCTATTCGAGTTCTGCACCAGCTGGCTGATGATGACGCGAAGAAGTTTCCTTTAGCGAGCAAAGTTCTAAAGAGAGGTTTCTTCGTTGATGATTTGTTGTGGTCTGTGGCTACTTATGATGAAGCTGTACAGCTTCAAGACGAGCTCATCGGTTTGCTAGGTGGTGGTGGTTTTGTCCTACGTAAGTGGAAAAGTAATTGTCCTCATCTGTTAGAGCGAGTGCCTGCTGATCATCGCGAAACGCCTATTGCATTTGAGGATGATAAAGACCTATCTGTCAAGGTTCTAGGTCTTCAGTGGAGGCCTGCTGACGATGCGTTTTCTTTCACTACCAACCCACTAGCAACTTCTCAGTCAACCACTAAGCGTAGTGTCTTGTCGCAGCTAGGTCGACAGTACGACCCACTAGGATTTGTAGCACCCTGCATTTTTTACGCGAAATGCTTTATGCAGAAACTCTGGATCCAGAAACTTGGCTGGGACGATAGGCTGCCTGCAGAGTTAGAGAAAGAGTGGTTCACCTACGTGTCAGAGCTCCCGCTGCTATCAAATTTAAGCCACGAGCGTCAGGCAACTGTAAAGCAGCACAATTCCTATCAGCTCATAGGTTTTTCTGATGCCTCAACTTTAGGTATAGCTGCCGTAGTTTATTTGCGTAGCTTCAATGATGACGGTGATATGAAAGTCAGTCTGATCATTGCTAAATCCAAGGTCGCGCCTTTGAAGACTGTATCGGTCCCGCGTCTCGAATTGATGGCCGCACACTTGTTGGCCAAAGTCATCAAATATACGAAGTCGATGTTGATCGAACGAATACCCATCCATGACGTTTTCTTGTTTACTGACTCTTCTGTGGTGTTGGGCTGGTTAAATACTCCCAGTTATAATTTGAAGGTCTTTGTAGCTACACGAGTATCAAAAATATTGGATATCGTGTCTAGTGACTGCTGGTACCACGTTAGCGGTATATCAAATCCCGCAGACGTGTGCTCACGTGGTGCACTGCCATCTGCATTGCTAGCAATGCCAGAGTGGTTGAGTGGCCCGAGCTGGCTGTATGCACCGCAGGAGCATTGGCCGATTAAGTCGATTGATCAATTCAAATATGAAAATGTACCAGAGCTTAAAAATTCTATCATGACTTTAACTCATGCCTCTCTAACAAATAATCAAAATGACTCAAACTTAGTATACCAACTCACGGAAAAATACTCAAGTTTCGTAAAACTTCAAAACGTTCTAGCACGATGTTATCAATTCATCGAAAACTGTAGAGCCAAGCGCAACACGGAAATTTTGTCTCTATCTAACCTTCGTAAAGCTCACGATGAAATAATCAAGGCGGTTCAAAGAGAACATTTCTCAGCCAACATCGTTGCTCTTACAAAAGGAATTAACTGCGATGATATATCATTAAGAAAGCTAACTCCTTTTCTTGACCCCCTCGGTATCCTCAGGGTGGGGGGTAGGTTATCAGAGTCAAGCCTACCGTATCAAAAGAAGCATCCGTTGTTGCTGCCTAAAAAATCAAATTTTACAAGCATATTAATTGATCATTTTCACAAGGTTTATCTGCACGTCGGCCCTCGCTCCCTGCAGAGTTTGATTAGCCAAAAGTATTGGATCATTTCAGCTAGAAGTATAATTCGATCTCGTTTTTCAAAGTGCATTCGATGCTTCAAAGTTAAACCTTCAACTTTGCAGCCCATCATGAGCAGTTTACCTAAATTTCGTACTCAAGATATACACGCCTTCTACACCGTAGGCACCGATATCGGGGGTCCCTTTTACACCAAAGAAAGTAATCGACGCAATGCAAAAATTTCAAAATCTTATTTACTTATTTTTGTCTGTTATTCTACTCACGCACTACATATCGAGATTCTTAGTTCGTTGAAAACTGAATGTTTTATGGCGGCGTTCGATCGCTTTTCAGCTCGGCGCGGGTTGTGTAGGACTTTAATTTCGGATAATGCCAAATATTACGTATCAGCCGGTAAGCAGCTAGCTGAAATAAAACAATTTTATAAACAAAATTCAAACGAAATTTCAAATGAATTTCTTTCTCGGAATGTAGATTGGAAATATAATCCGCCAACGGGTAGCCACTTTGGTGGAATGTATGAAAGCGCTATAAAATCTGCCAAACAACACCTGAAGCGTGTTTTAGGCACCCGATCTCTTTCCTTTGAAGAGCTCAGCACTCTCTTCGCACGGGTCGAGGCCGTGTTGAACTCTCGCCCACTGACCAGCATGTCGAGCGACCCTGCCGAGTTTGAGGCGCTCACACCAGGACATTTTTTAGTAGGCCGTGAACTTCTTGCCGTCCCTGAATATGATTTGACGGATAATCCAGCATATGGACTGACTCGATGGGAGTTCGTGCAACAGGCTTCACAAAGATTTTGGAAACTGTGGCGCCACGAGTATTTACATACCCTACAGCAAAGACAAAAGTGGCTTACTAAGTGTCGCGACATCAAAATAGGCGAACTTGTCTTGCTTCATACTGACGCTCCTCCGCTTCAATGGCACCTTGGCCGCGTGACGGAGCTATTTCCTGGACCTGACGGCGTTGTTCGCGTTGTAAAAGTACGCACGCAAAACGGCGAATTGACGCGACCCGTCGTTAAACTCAGTCCTCTTCCTCTGGAAGTGGACTCTGCCTAAATATTCTAATCAAAGTATTCATTTGACAATTATACTTATAGTTGTCAAGCTTACGCAAATTTAGTAACCTAAGCTTTAGATTTGTAATAATAACACATATTTCACCTACTCAACATGTACTCTACACATAATTAACACTTATTTTAAATATTTTCAATCAATTAATTCAAGACTTCATACAGTCCACTTTCTACAAAAACTATACCATACCTGGTTTGCGAACTGGGTAATCTGGGTAGATTCCCGGTGGGGGGTTTATGTATAATATTGGGCCTTGGATACAAGCTCTCCACCAACGCGCGTTCAAATTTCGCGCCATTTACTAGACCGAACTGTTCCTATCGGTCACCAATCGCTGCGGGTGCATCGAGGACGCCCTCTCGCGGAGGCGGACGGAATGAACGGGAAGAACAACTTTTTACCGGCCGGTGCGTGCGCTCTCAAATTATTATAAAAAGAAAATCACTGTGAAAAACGAAGAAAAAGACATTGTGTGTGTTTGAATAGTGTCCCGGGACGTGCATCATCCAGAACCTGTCAATGTGAGTAGAGCTTACCATCTTCTAAAGCCCAATTAGAATTTTTCTATTCACGTTAGCCATAGCGCCTACACTCTTCAATCTTTCCATCCCTTGTGAACATACTTCCCAGATATACAAACTCAAAACACTTCACTTGCTACACAATCTTATCATTTATTTTCACTTCAAACTCCGATACATCGTCTTCTCTTTCAAACACCATTACCTTAGTCTTGTTCACATTTATACTCATACCTTTTAACTTAAAAGCTTCATTCATCACAGTCACCATGTCTTGCAACTGTTCTGCTGACGATGCAAGTAGAACTTGATCATCCGCATAGAGAAGGCATTTGACAGGCAACTCATTCATCCTCAATCCGCACTCATGCTCTTTCAAACCTATCAGACAACTATCCATGTACAAGATGAACAGCCACGGTGACGCTACACATCCCTGTCTAACACATTTATCTACATTATTTACAAATGAAAAAGTAACTATTTACAATACTGGATTAAATATAAAACAAAAAGAAACTAATAATGAACGCATCGAATCAGAATTCAGCGTAGCTACAATTTATCACCACATTCGTATTAAAATAAGCGACATATTAGGCACCCAGAGACTGATCCTTTGTTCTCGGCGCAGGCGCATCGTTCATGTTGTTCATTCACGACAGAACGCTTCCACGTCGCGGTGACCGATTCTTGGTGTCAAGGCGACTGCGCGTCAATATTTATCGTCCACAGTTTGTAATTATATTATTTTTCAAAATGTATCCGCAACTACTGTCATCTCCGTATCTGATAGTGAATATCCACAGCAACACAGCTACATATTAGTGCTTCCCTATTAAGCGTTGCTGTGGGTGCTCACAGTCTACGGCCAGTAGGTAATGCTTTCGCTTGTTGCGCATTACAGGGTTCAAGGATCACCCTTATTCTGCTCGCTTGCCCGCGGTGACAGTAACGAGTCAGCCCACCTACTGCGGCACCTGTCGGGATGTGACCGATATATCAAAACGTAACTTATATCGAATATGGGGTTCGATATCATATCATATCAATATCAAAATAAACGATATCGCAAAAACTATATGTATCGAATCAAAACTACTTGCGACGAACGAACGATCAACTTAAAACTGTAACAAAGCAAAAACGTACGAACAAAACGAAAACTTCACAACCGATAGGAACCATATCGCTACCTCTTTTACAACCCCTTTTTACGGTCCGTTTAACCGATTTTGAGTTCTATCCAGTAAGTATAAGGATGGCATAAAAAGCATAAACTTGTCAGCCCCGGATCTAAGGGGGGCAAACCGGGGCACTTGCCCCGGGCGGCAGTTTCATGGGGGCGCCAAATCCTTGAGACAAGAATTCGAAATTTCGAACAAACCAAGCCTCTTTTCCTACAATCTCATAGGTTTTTATCAAGTAATCGAATCTTAATAAAATATGTTTGAAAAACAAACTTTTCTAGCTTAAAGCCAACTCTTTTAGCCATTGAAAACAAAACTGCCTATGCGACGCACTTTGAAGAGCTAATAGATTATTTCGCAGAAAAGAAAGCACGCCGTGTAATTTGTAGTCTTTCCTGGTTATATATATTTTCTGTTTCTGTTTTATGTCACAAATGAAAGTTAATAGATAGTAAAAAGTTTAAAATTAAAGGATTATTATTTTAACAAATGTTGACAAAAATGCTACTCATTGGCAGTTTTAACAGGTTTTCTCAAACACTGAAGGGAGGGGGCGCCATATCAAGGTTTTGCCCCGGTTCGAAAAAATCGTAGATCCGGGGCTGGCGAAAATGAACGCAAAAATGGTCAATGAAGGTTCAGTATTATCACTTATACCCCCTCCCGGGCACCCCGCGCCCCTGTCACAGCTTCAACGCGTGTCCCTGGTTCATAGAATTATATTTATACGAATAGATTGTGTCCATATTTTATAGATTTGTAATCGGATATAAAAAAGGTATTAAACAATTAATGGTGTTCCATTACTGATATTGAACCACTAAAACCAATTGCACACTAAACTCGAAATTTTAATTCGATTCCAGATTTGACAATTTCAGTGTTGCAACGTTATGACAAGTACTAAATAGTGACGTTGCAAAATTATTCGATATGGAAATGGAATATTTCCGGATCGATTCTTCTCGTTTATAATTTTACTCTCGTAAAGTAAGTATATCAGGAAATTAAATATTTCTGAACCGATAATTTAGTTTTGACGATTAATTAACGATCTGAGACTTTTCTTTTATAATTGTGTGTGAAATAAATAAAAAAATGTGATCATGAAGGAACATGACCAATAAAACAGATAGATGTATTATGGTAATAATTTATTTTATATATTGTCGCCGTCATCGCTATCGCTATCACTTTCTGTAACATTTATTATAAATGTGTCTGTGATATTGTCAATTAACATATCTAGCCTACTCATGTTTTCCTCTTCTTTGACAACATGGGATACGCATTTAGACCAATCGGTAGCCGTAATTTTTTGAATGCCTTCCTGAAATAAATTTCTCACGTCTGTCAATTTGAAAGTTTTATTATTTTGAGCTACATGCCCCTTTACCTGCGCACATATCAATTCGATAGGGTTTAGCTCGCAATGGTAAGGGGGCAGTCTTAAAACCGTGATCCCATGTTGTGCTGCCATTTCGTCTACAGCGTACTTATTAAAAGACTCGTTATGTGGAATCAGTTCTAAAAGCGTAGCTTTAACCATATCTGGTGCGTAATGAATATTTTTATTTAAAAGCCAATCTTGAATGGCAGCTTTTTTCCAGCTCATTTTTGGTGCCGTTTCCAATTTTCGGGAGTGGTAAGGTGCATTATCCATCACCACAATTGAGTTTGGTCTTAATTTTGGTAAGACTCCAGCGAACCACTCCTCAAAACAAACTGCATTCATCTCATCATGGTAATCTTCACAATTTTTCTTTGCTTTAAAAATCATGAGCCCCTCTTCCAGGAAGCCTTCTTCACTACCTATATGGCTAATTATGAGACGTTTGCCTTTTCCAGGTGGATTTTATAATCCAGTGGTCAGTCCCTCCAAAAACGCTTGTCGAGATGATGTGACTTTCTTGTCCACCCAAGTTTTTTTTACAGTATGACCTTAAAATAAATATAGTACATGAACATTCAATATTACTATTAAATTTAATGTAAAATGTATATAAATTCATTTTGTGTATAAATGTTAGCCTTACCTGCGTTAACCCAAGTTTCATCTTGATAATATATATGTCTCCCTTCTCGTCGAAACTGACATATAGTTCGCAAGTAACGCTGGCGCCATGTTATTATATCATTTCGATCAATAAGTGTGCTCTTGCGTGACCGTGCAATAACTTTAAAATTAAGATGCTTCAAAATTTTTCTGAGGGTGGAGGAGGTCTTTGGAAATCTTGGGCATTTCTGAATCATCGTTCATCACTTGTAAAATCTAAAATAGTAAGTTTTATTTTAGATTTTTTATAATAGCTTGGAATCAATACTTATATATAAAAGATGTAGGTATAAAATAATACTGTCTGACTGATTGACTAACCTTTGCAATGGTTGGAGGTTCATTTTGGTAAAAGAACTGATGAACAATTCTTCGTATTGCAGAGAATGTAAATTCATCAATTTTATCTTTGAAACTTCGCTTTGGTCCAGTTTTTTTAGGAGGAGTTGGCGGCGCACCTTTATTTACTTCCTTCAAAACGTTACAAACAGAGCGTGGGGTTATTCCCAATATGTCAGCAACTTTGCTCATACATTCATTTTCTTCTACAACTTCAAAGGCCTCCAATTGCGCAGAAATTTCATTTTTCACGTATTTGTAGGAGTTGCGGATCATTACTTTTTCAGTAACAGTGAAAGCTTTTCGTGGACGTTTTTTTCTTGGGGACAAGAAAACATCCACGTCTTTTTGTGATGTACTTGGCTGAGGATCCATTTTGATGGAAAACCAAAACAAATAGATTCACTCAAAGTTCACAAAAAACTATAAACGTAACAACAAACACAACGTAACAACACTTTAACAAAAACCCAACAAAATATCGATTCGCAATGAAATAAGATATTCGTGCAGTCACACTGGGAGAATGAAGCCGAATGACACGATAAACAAAATGGCGATAGCTGCACGAGCGCGCACGGGTTGCCAATACTGAAAACTATCGAGGCTCTTGTAGTATAAGTTTTGTTTTTAATATAAAAACAAAAATATTAACTTTTTATAAAATAGAGCAGCGATTACTAATTAATAAATAATTATTATGAATAATTATGTATTTATTTAAATAAAATCAATAATTTAGTCTTTAATTGGCACACTGATGGCACACACACTGATTGTTTATCGATTTTTGTGTTCATCACTACACTATTATACGTGGTATCATTATTTCACAAAATGACAGTAGCTAATGTCAAATCTGGAATCGAATTAAAATTCTGACTATAGTTACAAAATTTTCCTGTATAAATTAATCGATCTTCCTATGCCCCATGTACATTTCCCTAATTCAAGGAAATTTATTTCGATGTAAACTGGCAACACCAACCAATTACTGCCAATATTTTGTGTTCCGAGTGAGCCGTAAATATTACAATATTAGTGGGTAAATCAATATCAAAACTATAAAATAATAAAAGTTACCTATGGAAAGACATTCCATCTTCTATTTTTTGATTTTGGGAACAACTTTTGTAATGTTTAACCTTTTGAGCGCCAAGCGGTATCGAACGCGATGTGTCCCCCAGCGCCAAGCTATAAATGTATAACGAATATATAGTAAAAATTAGTGATGAGGGTAATTGTAGTATCGATAAATGTTACGTACATGTTTTTTTTTTTATAAATGTACCAGAAAAATAGTATTAATGTATTTCGATAACTTAATAAATAAAATAATGACAAATTTCGATATCTTGTTTTATTAACAATAGTTGTGATAAGAAAAAGCAGGATACACTACAGAAAATGACCAAACAGATACATAACTCAATTCAGACATAAGAAGTTGGCTACATCCCTATTTTCTTTTGGCGTCATCTAGTTGTCTTCTTATCAAGACCGTGGCGTCCGTAGCACGTGAAATTTCATTTGTTATAAGGGATGAGTATGTTCAATTTTCTTAATTTTTTTTTTGTTTGTGTTTATGCTAAACACACATTAATATTATTGATTTTGCTTGGCCACGTTACGCGCTTCGTTTCTGGATACGGGGTATCGCATTCAAAGTAAGAACGCAATTTTTGGTATATTCTGTATTCTGAGATATCATACTAATTTCGAATGTATTTTATTTTTTCATACCTACCGTTAAGTAATTTACACTAACTCAAAATCTTCGTCTGATGTACTCTCGTATTTAACGGATTTAGCTTCCTAGTCTACACCTTGTAGGATTTTTAAGTTCTTCAGGACGTCATTCGTTAGCTTCACTCATTATTTTTTCTATTGATATCAATCCATAACAGCGCTGCACTATGTCACACTGACCTTGATTCACTTACGTCTATGACGTCACAGGTTGTCTTCTATTGATGTCCATGGCGCACGAGGCACCGATATCTATTAGTTTCGTAGTGACGGGATCTTTCAATATCGATATCAGTATAAACCAAAGTCCGGCTTTGTGTGTATTAAAAGATTTGAGTAAATATATGTGTAAGGGCTAGCAAAATTACGTACATTCTCCATAAGGATCGCATTTATTTCAAAACTCAACATTTTGATTCGAAATAAAAGTGTTTTTTTTAAACTTTTGTGTTTTTTAAACTTAATCAAGCAACCACAGCATTAGGCGTCTTCCTATAAAGACTACGGCGCCTGGGACACGGCCAAAAATTTGGCTGGTATTAATTTTCTGTTTTTTATATAAACAAAGACCACTATTGAAATAAAACATTTAGTTTAGGGTTTTAGGCAATAGTAGCAATAGCAATACGCACAAAGCATTAGTTCATGTATTTTAATGTAATAAACGATAAGATTATATATTGTCTTCTAATAAAGACGTGGCGTGGGGGCACGGAAACGGTTGTCTTCTATAGAAGACCGTGGCGCTCAAAAGGTTAAAGATACAAGACGGCATTTTTACACATAAAATAAGAAATGACTTGTGACGTGTAAGTAGTGCGACGCGTAGTTTCGTACTAACGTAACGCGAGATTGTAATCGTTTTTCAATTTGTATTGGTGGTTGCGCTGTATTGTTCCGTACGTGCCATCTGTTTACTGTTCTATAATCTAAGGGTAAGGACCTAATATTAGTCAAATCACTGAGCAGCTGCTTATGAGCGTAGGTAATTTAAATTTATATTTTAATTATTGTTATGGTAAACTAAGTTGTTTTATATCTTAATTTATAAATAAAACTTTATTATCGATACAATGTGAATTTTATTGGGTACGATTCAATGATATTCAAATAAACAGATACTTTATACACTCACAAAACAATTGAAAAAAGTGTTCCACGCAGCAGCACATTTCACTACAAGTCGAAAAGGATGGCTTGATAAAACCAACAAGAAAAAAAGAGACAGCTTTGTCACTTGCGTGTGAATGTAAACAAACATTATTCTGACAACCAATGTTGTTATCTTTTTCTAACCGACAAATATCAGAATATTAGGGAAAAAATTAGTAAATTGAGGCGTATTGCGTACTAACATATGGTATGAGATCCCTCCTGTTTTATGTACTTTGGTATCATAATTGGTACAATTTCTAAATACACACGATGGCATTTTTTTTATTTTGTTTTTGTTTCAACAAAGCCTATCGC
Organism: Orthosia cruda; assembly: GCA_964057195.1. Lineage (NCBI taxonomy): Eukaryota > Metazoa > Arthropoda > Insecta > Lepidoptera > Noctuidae > Orthosia > Orthosia cruda. The sequence goes on from OZ059853.1 coordinate 17,443,982, forward strand.
TCTTCGCCATGCGTGACATAAACTAAAGATAGGTCACAATTGTGACCTATTCGAGTCTTCACAATGCGCGCGCTTATAACATATCTGTTTATTTGAATATCATTGGTACGATTACATAAATAGTCAAACTCACTGTCAGTCTAATTCAACATATGTCAAGTCAAACTCGCTGTCAGTCAAGTTATTGTTACGCCAAGTCCTTTTTTCGTCTAATTCAGTTTTAGTCAAATTCTCTTTTCGTCTTCAATTGATCAATATTCATTTATGCCTTCAACGTGTATAACTATAAACAAAATTGTAATGCTGTTACAGCTGTAGTTTGTTACGCGGTGCTAATCTATAAGGATCGCCGAGACAGCATTGACCCAAAACAACACTGCACACGGCTCGACCACGCAGTGCAGCGTCAGCAGAAACGTGCCGCGCGATGACGACAACAGCGGCTTCGCAATAACGGAAACGCGGACCCAAATTCATAATTGATTCACACTTCGAACATTGTAAACCTCTTAGAAATAATTAACTTGTAACTTTTAGTATAATTAAATTTTATTAAATAACTTTTGCTTTTTTTTGGATCCTCCGGTTGTAGCCCACGTAATTGGCGCAGTCGGTAGGATACCAGTAAAGTAGAGTCAGTGTCGTATCGAACGATTAGTCTACGGGTATCCGAACCTACGGGAGCTGCAGTCCAGAGGAGAATCCGACTCTCGATTCGTCAAGAAGAAGCAATGCTGTAAGTCCTTGAATCTTTCAAGTCCTTGCCTATCTTACCCTTAAGTATCCTTGAATATCACAAGCCCTAAGTTTAATCCTTACTATATTCTTATATCCTGTCCAATCTATGTTCATGATATTATTTTTACTTATAATTTCTGTATGTGTGTAAGTTTTTAGCGTTCAAGATTTTCCATCCAACGGAATATCGATCTGATAGGTTAGATAATAGTGACCGAAGCGGGAGTAGGCTCGCGGCTATAGACGAGAACAGGAATTTAGGCGCAATGTCGAGCGACGACGTAGACACGATTTATAAATCCCTGAGATTAGTGCCGGAGTTCGACGGGAACCCGCACGTACTAACCCGTTTCATTAGTATATGTGACCAGTTGGTAGTTACTTATTTTAAAACCGCAAAAGGTTATGAACTAACGAATTTAGCCCTCATTAACGGAATTTTAAATAAGGTTACGGGACCCGCTGCTAGGCATATTAATTCCAATGGTATCCCGGATACCTGGCAGGGTATTCGATCCGCCCTGATCAATAACTTTGCTGACCATCGAGATGAGACCGCTTTATACAGCGACTTATCCTTGCAAACCCAGGGTTCCAGTAGCCCTCAAGAATTCTATGAAAGGTGCCAAAACTTATTTAGCACCATAATGACTTATATCTCGCTTCACGAGACAGTTAACACCACTATTGAGGCTAAACGAATGCTATATAAAAAGTTAACCCTCCAAGCTTATCTGAGGGGTCTTAAAGACCCCCTAGGCTCTAGAATACGTTGCATGCGTCCCGAGTCCATGGAAAAGGCATTGGAATACGTGCAAGACGAACTAAACACGCTTTACCTGCAACACCGCAATGAGGGAGGACCCAGTAGAAAGGACTGGGCTCAACCACAACCGAATCATCATTTACCTTTGAACAATTTCACCCCCAAAGTAAACCCTGTTAACGTTCCTGTCATGCCTGGACCATCAAAACAATTTGCGTTCAATACGCCTGGCCCGCAGCGACAGCAGTCAATGCAGCCTTATGCTCAAGGATGGAGGCCCAGCATGCCTATGCAACAGCAACCCCGTGGCTTAACCCGTACACAACAAATGATGCGCGCCCCCTTGCCATTTTATCACCCGCAAAGTAACGTCTTTAGAATGCCTCCTAGACCTCAACCGCAACCACAATCAAGTTATAATAACGCACCTAAGCCAATGAGCGGCGTTAGTCCTTTTGTGCCCAAAACCTTGCCACCCTCAGGTCGCGATTGGAGACAGTATGGTAATCCACCTCCGAACAACTATTTCAGGACACGCGAGGTTAATTTTAACAACTTAGACTACGACTATGATTATAGTAATTGTTACTATGCCGATTACGAACAAGATTATTATACTAACGAACAGTACCCCGAATCTGGATATTATGAGGATTCGTATCCCTACCACGACACTCCTTCGGTAGAAGAGGTAGACCAAGATACCCAACCTGCTGAAAATTTTCAGAAGGTATCCAAATTAGAAAAACCAAAATAGAGCTCAACTTTCATATACAGAGGCAACTCGGATTTATTCAGATTCAGGATCCACCACTTAAGTTACTAATTGATACAGGAGCCAATCAATCGTTTATAAGTCCAGAAGCCGTAAGCAAATATTTTAACCATATACCACTAAACTATGAGCCATTCGAAGTAACGAATGTTCACGGGACGTCTAAGAATGACTATTCCATTACTTTGCCATGCTTTTCAGAATTAAACGAACATTCAGATGTTACATTATTCGTTTACAAATTTCATAATTACTTTGACGGACTCCTAGGGTTTGATTTGCTTGAAAATTGGGGAAGTAAAATCGATCTTAACCGTAAATTACTAATAACACAGAATGCACAACTACCTATACAGATGTATGACTCACGCAATGTTAATTTGTATGAGGACATAATATCAGCTAATTCATCCAAGTTAGTTAGAGTACCTATTAATACGTTGGATGGTGAAGTAATGATCGAGGATCAAGTCATCTGTAGTTGCTTAATTTCAAACTGTATAACTAATGTTAAAAATAACCGTGGCTGGGTGGAGATTACTAACCCTACGTGTAACGACATCATCTTTTCAATGGACCGCCCCGTAGAGGCTGAGCTATTTAACATTGAAGTCGAAGGTACTGCAATTCCATCAGATCGTGTTAATGCCGTACTTTCTCGTCTCAGAACGGAACATTTAAACCCAGAGGAACTTGCTAACTTAAAAAACCTCTGCGCGAACTATGCCGACGTCTTTTATCTCGAAGGCGAATCATTGACATTCACAAATAAAGTGAAACATCGCATCCGAACAACTGATGAAATTCCAGTACACACAAAAACTTATAGATATCCCTATGTCCACAGACAAGAAGTCAGAGATCAAATAAGCAAAATGCTTGATCAAAATATAATACGACCATCAGATTCGGCCTGGAGTTCCCCTATTTGGATCGTACCCAAAAAGGCGGATGCTTCTGGCAAGGTTAAATGGCGACTTGTCGTGGATTTCCGAAAAGTCAACGAGAAAACGATTGATGACAAGTATCCCATACCCAACATTACAGACGTACTCGACAAATTAGGTAAATGTCAATATTTTAGTACCCTGGATTTAGCCAGCGGGTTCTATCAGGTCGAAATGAACCCTGAAGATATACATAAAACGGCGTTTAATGTGGAAAACGGCCATTATGAATTCCTTAGAATGCCGATGGGGCTTAAAAATTCTCCATCGACATTTCAAAGAGTTATGGATAATATCCTTAGAGACCTAAACCACATCTGCCTGGTATATCTGGATGACATTGTAGTGTTCAGTACATCCCTGCAGGAGCATATTAATAACCTGGAAAAAGTATTTAAAAGATTGCGAGAATCTAACTTTAAAATTCAAATGGATTAGTCCGAATTTTTAAAGTTAGAAACTAGCTTTCTAGGCCACATCATTTGCAACGAAGGTGTCAAGCCAAATCCAGACAAAATTAAAGCCATAGAAAACTACCCTCTTCCTAAAACAGCAACAGAAATCAAACGTTTTCTCGGCCTGATCGGTTATTATAGGAAATTTATCCCGGATTTTGCTAAATTAACTAAACCACTAACTCAATGTCTGAAAAAGGGTAGCAAAATAACTTTGGATCAAAAATACATTAATTGCTTTGAGCACTGTAAAAAACTCCTTACTAACGACCCTATTCTGCAATATCCAGATTTCAATAAAGAGTTCATTCTAACAACCGACGCATCTAACGTTGCGATCGGCGCCGTCCTATCCCAGGGAATAATAGGTTCAGATAAACCCATAGCGTACGCTTCACGTACTTTAAATTCTAGCGAGTTAAACTACAGTACCATTGAAAAGGAATTGTTAGCAATTGTTTGGGCCACCAAATATTTTAGGCCGTATTTATTCGGTAGAAGATTTAAAATAATTACTGACCATAAACCCCTTCAATGGATCATGAACTTGAAGGAACCCAATTCGAGACTCACAAGATGGCGGCTAAAACTGAGTGAATTTGATTTTTCAATAGAATATAAACAAGGTAAATGCAATACTAACGCGGATGCTTTATCACGGCTTGAAATTAATAATGAAGAACTAATGTCTATTGTAGCTAACCCTTCAGAAAATAACCCTGCCCTTGATGACTCTAGAACCATTACGGCTACGGAACCCGCGGATGACTCGGGTACCGCTACAGTCCACACAGATAATGAGAACCCCATCCTAGAGGTTCCCATTTCTGACGATCCATTAAACAAGTTTACGAAACAGATTATTTTTAATATAGTAGGAGACATAAAGGGTCGAACAATTGTAACAAAACCCTTTGACACCCACACACGAATCAACATTCAAGTGTCAGAATCAAATTTAGAGGAGGACGTAGTTAATGCAATAAAAGAGTACGTTCATCCTAAAATTAAAACAGGGCTACTAATAAATCCAACTTTAGGCATGTACTCAATAATTCCCATTATTCAAAAGAACTTTAAAAATTCATCAATGACCTTAACGTTAACCAAAAAGGAATTGGATAACGTTAGAGAGTACTTGAGGCAACAGGAAATTATTAACAAGCATCATGATGGGAAAACTAACCACAGGGGTATTAACGAAACTTACTTAGCTCTATCTCATAAGTACTACTGGCCGAAAATGCGCGAACATATAACGAAATTTATTAACGAATGTACTACTTGTGGTCAGGCAAAGTACGACCGCAATCCGACCAAACAACAATTTAAAGTAGTTCCACCAGCAAGTAAACCATTTGAAATAGTACACCTCGATTTATTAACTATTCAAAGCGAAAAGTTTCTAACTTTAGTAGATTCATTTTCAAAGTATGCTCAGGCGTATTACTTAAGAGATGGAACAGCCATAAGTGTAGTACAAGCCTTGCTTAGCTTTTGCACTCACCATGGAATACCATCTACCATCGTTACTGATAACGGGACAGAGTTTACTAACCAACTAATAGCAGAATTCACAAGGTTACACAAAATTCAACACCATAGGGTTGCACCACATACTCCGAATGAAAATGGTATAGTTGAGAGATTCCACGCTACCATATTGGAACACCTTCGTATCCTTAAATTAAGTCAAAAAGGTGAATCCGTGACTAACCTCATGCCCTACGCCCTCCTAGCTTACAATAGCAGTATCCATAGTTTCACAAAATGTAAACCTATCGAAGTTATTACCGGACATTTTGATCCCCGCGATTCCTTTGACATAGATTTATCCGCTCATTTGCTACAGCAGTATATGACTAGTCATAAAGAGAAAATGACTACTGCATATAATGCAATACATGAGCTATGTATCGAAACCCGCAAGGAGTCTACTGATAGTCGTAACCGTCAACGCGAACCAGAAGTCGATTACTCACCTGAACAACAGATTTTTGTAAAGAATCCATTTGCTTCCAGGCAAAAATTAGCTCCTCGATACACTCATGACGTTGTTATGGCGGACCTCCCTATCCATATCTATACAAGGAAGAAACGCGGTCCTGTTGCGAAGTCTAGGCTAAAAAGGGTTCCTAAAACCTCCCGATTGTTACAGGAAGCTCCTGATTCTACACCTGTTCCTGCGAACAGCTCTATCTCAAGAAATAAGACTTGAGAGCCTGGACGATGGACCTGGGATTGTACCCTTTAAATTAGGCCCAGCTAAGATCTTATCACACCACCATTCCTTCATACAATACGTTAATTTAGACACTCTACAAGATAAAATAAATTCTATTGATAGCCAATTACTAACCAGCAGCCCTAATCTTAATAACCAAACCAAATCATTATTCCAGCCTCATATAGATTACCTGAGATCCAAACTCAATAGTGTATCCGAACAATTAAAATCTTTCGAGATAACTCGTGTAAAAAGAGGGCTCATAGATGGTCTCGGTAGTGTTGTGAAAAGCATTACAGGAAATTTAGATTATACCGACGCATTACATTATAATCAAGCTATAAAATCTCTCGAAAACGATGAACACAAATTAGTCACTGAATTCAATCAGCATGTTAGTCTAACAAAAGAGATGTCCACTCAATATTCTAAAATCATTGACGATATTGTAGATAACCAGAAAAAAATGGCAGCCCTACTAAATAGAATTAACGAAAGCAACGCAGATAGAGATCATGATTTGATAAAATACGCACATTTAGCTCAAATACTTATTATCCTTAGCGATAACGTAGATGCAGTTTCACAGGAACTAAACCGGCTGCAGAATGTTCTAGCATTTATAAAAACCTCTACAATGCACCATTCCATTCTCAGCATAGACGAAATACGCGCTATAATAAATAAATTAACAAGTTTATATAGTAGTGAGAAAGTAGTAGATATAGATATAAGAGAATATTATAATATAATTAAGTTAGGTTCATATTATGTAAGCAATAATATAGTTATAGTATATAAGTTTCCAATATTTCAACCGCATACATACGATCTATATAAGTTATCAATAATACCTAACAAATATCATGAAGTCCTCATTCCATCCTCTCCTTTCCTAGCCATCTTCCAGAAAGATTCTAAGAACATAGAGGCTGAATGCCCGAAGACCAGCAAGTGGTTCATATGTGAGGAGAAACGAAGTCTACAGAGTCATTCCTCTCAAGTTTGCATACACGAACTCATCACCACGCAAAGGAAAAGTTCAACATGCAAACCTGTCGCTATCACCTTGGACCAGCCAGCGTACGAGGAACTTGATGATAGATACTACACCATCAGCTTCCCGGTTCCCACGAAGGTTCATCTCTCCTGTGGACAAGACCTGTACAAAGAAGTTCAAGGAAGTTACTTACTCACCATACCGCAGGACTGTTACATAGAGACACCACAGATCACTATCGCCAATAAGAAAAATCGTCTGAAGGGTCACGTATTGAAGATTATGGACCTACCTCTAGAAGACATAGATAATCAGCTTACAGTCCCGACACTAAAATTGAACTCAATAAACTTGGACCACCTACATGCAGCCAATATGAAGATAATGCAACAACAGCCACATATTCCAGCTAAGAATGACTACGGAATCTACCACACCACGATTCCAATGTACATAGCACTAACCGGTGCATGTGCACTCATGGGTTACTTTATCTACCGACGGTACTGGTCAAAATCTAAGAAGACTCCAGACGAGGAACCACAATGTCACCCAAGGTGTCCAGGAAGAATTTACGCTCTTCCCGAACCTAAAGAGAGGATAAGCTGCAACCAACCCCCACCTCAATTTACTACGAAAATCATCGGTGGTGGCTGCTCTTCGGGGGGAGGTGTTACGCGGTGCTAATCTATAAGGATCGCCGAGACAGCATTGACCCAAAACAACACTGCACACGGCTCGACCACGCAGTGCAGCGTCAGCAGAAACGTGCCGCGCGATGACGACAACAGCGGCTTCGCAATAACGGAAACGCGGACCCAAATTCATAATTGATTCACACTTCGAACATTGTAAACCTCTTAGAAATAATTAACTTGTAACTTTTAGTATAATTAAATTTTATTAAATAACTTTTGCTTTTTTTTGGATCCTCCGGTTGTAGCCCACGTAATTAGTTGCAATATAATAAATATTTACCTTAAAAAGTTTAATTTTTTTAACAAAGTTATTAATTCTCCTTTTATGTACCACTGTAAAACAGATAGATACTCTTTTGTTCAACTAGATCACTGGCAGATTACTAAATTAACAGGAAAACTAAGGCGTGATAACATTTAAAAATGACACGTTGTTTGTGAATAAAATTTTGTACGCTGCGCTATACTTATAATAATTGTGAATTTTCCAAAAAAAAGGAAAGATGGCCACGAGTTCAGACGGTAACCTTTTTTCAACAGAAGTTGTTGATAGCTGGATATCAGTACAATTTAAATATTTAAAACAAAAACGGGACATCAAACTGCAGTTGCATTAATAGAGAGATATGTAATGGTAAGTAATAAATTTATTATTAACTAAACGTTGATACGCAAGGATACATCAGTACAGGCATCACATTGCACATTTGCTAACTTGATTTTATTTATGAATGTGATTCTATTTGATTGATTATATCTAAGTGCACGTTTATGGACAGGCGTGTCATTATTACGATTAATTTTGTATCCCTTTTTAGTTTAGGTTCAGTAACAATAACTCTGATAATAAAATCATTCGCGGTGAAAGGCCGCATTGCTGCACACCTAATTATATGAAAAATTAAATTGATGCACGTATATCCATACTTGCATCAATTTAATTTTTCATATCATTTGTAGAAAGTGGGTTCAAAATGAATTTGAATCCATTTCAAAGATTTTTGATGAGTGTTTTGATGACATGGATACATCGGATTCATACACTAATGATATTACAGTTTCCAAACTGTAACAGTTGTATAATTTTCAAACTGTTCCTTTTTCTTTTTATCAACTTTTCAGGAAGCAGGTTTTTACAGGAAGTTCCAGACAATACACACCAATAGTACCTGCAATATACTGTCTTAAAGTTAACAAAGAGCAGTCAACATACGAAAAGTTATTATATTAATTTTAAAGAACGAATATAACCGTAACTTAAAAATTTTCAAATGTGACTGTGACACAAACAAGGAATGATAAACGCTGTCAGAAAAGTCTTTCCGGACGTGAAAGTTCGTGGATGCTATTTTCACTTCAAACGAAAACGCTATATTCAGAAAAGGAAAGGATCTAGGAATGATGGATAACAAGGGTTTAAAAAAATGTGTATATTTGACTAGTAACCTGCCTTTGATAACAAAACATTTTATACCGGAGGCTTAGTTAACAATAAATGACATATTACCAAATAGCAACGTTACGAAAAATGTTATAGAATATTTTACAAACCAATGGATAAAAAAGATCACAGACGACATAATGGTGTTGTGCACAAGAACGCCATCATAGAACAACAAAATCATTAGAAGCATGGCATAATAGGCTAAAATTTAAAGTCGAAAAAGCAAAATTTGTTATTTATATACCATAAAAAGCAGTCGACATTATACGAAAGAAAAGTAAAAAGTTCAGAAAATAAAAAGCGCAAGACGATAGCAATATTAAAAGATATCAAAATTGAAAAGATCGTAGATGAACTAATGAGAGGCATAATTACTGTTACTAAATGCTTAAATAAATTGACTTGGTAAAATGAAGTAAAATTAATTGAATGCGTTCTTTCTCTAGACTGTACACAACAAGTTCATCAAATAAGTAATTTGATCAATTGAAAACTTAACGAAAAGAGAATTTGACTAACACTGAAATTAGACGAAAAAAGGACTTGGCGTAACAATAACTTGACTGACAGCGAGTTTGAAATATGTGGAATTTGACTGACAGTGAGTTTGACATATGTGGAATTTGACTGACAGTGAGTTTGACATATGTAATGGAACCCTTCTATATTTACCAGTGTGAATAAAACATGTTTTTTAAGCAATATAATTTTTGTGCAAAACGTCTTTGACATTATTTGCATTTCAAATATTTTTCATCAATGTGCAAATGCATATGTTTTGATAAACATTTCTTAACACTAAAACTACGCTGACATATAACACATTTGTATGGTTTATCCCCAGTATGTACACGACTATGAGCTATTAAAGATTTTTTTTCATTAAAACTACGCTGACATGTATCACATTTGTAAGGTTTATCCCCAGTGTGTAAACGTAAATGCACTCTTAAATTACTCTTATTACTAAAACTACGCTGACATATATCACATTTGTAAGGTTTTTTCCCCCGTGTGTACACGAATATGGTATGCTAGAGAGGTCTTTTGAGTAAAACTACACTGACATATTTCACATTTGTAAGGTTTTTGCCCCATGTGTACACCACGAATATGCTTTGTTAGAGAAGCCTTTTGAGTATAGCTACACCGACATATTTCACATTTAAAAGGTTTTTCCACCGTATGTACATGAATATGCGATGCTAGAGAAGCCTTTTGAGTAAAACTATACTGACATATTTCACATTTGTATGGTGTTTGCCCCATGAGTACACAACGAATATGCGTTGTTAGAGAAACCTTTTGAGTATAACTACACCGACATATTTCACATTTGTAAGGTTTTTCTCCCGTGTGTACACGAATATGATATGCTAGAGAAGTCTTTTGAGTAAAACTACACTGACATATTTCACATTTGTAAGGTTTTTCCCCTGTGTGTACACGAATATGCTGTGTTAAATAACACTTTTTTATAAAACTACACTGACATATTTTACATTTGTAAGGTTTTTCCCCCGTGTGTACACGAATATGCGTTGTTAAATTACACTTTTGAGTAAAACTACACTGACATATTTCACATTTGTAAGGTTTTCCCCCGTGTGTACACGAATATGCGTTGTTAAATTACTCTTATAAGAATAACTACGCTGACATATTTCACAATGGTAAGGTTTTTCTTTAATACATAATCTTCGATCTCTATTTATATATCCATTGTCTATACTTTTCCTACCTTTATCACGATGATTCATTTTTACACCAGTATCATTAATACTGTCATTAATGCTAGGTATAGTATTTTTAAAGATATTTATTTCAGTTTCTTTTTGTTGGGCTGCACTTGTATCTTCTAGTGTTGTTCTTCGAATGTCAATTTTTGGTTTCTTCGCAACAGTTGCCCCTGTGATTATAAATCTGGTTAGTACTACTAAAGTCTAGGTTGTTTAGTCGATACAACAAGAATAACAATAAAAGAGATATGCAGTTTCGAAACAACGAAAAGGCGTGGGGTTATGTACGTATGTTGAATATCATCACATAAGAGCAGAAGAGAAGCGTTGTGCAAAGGAACTTCTGATTAATTATATGCAATAATACACTTTATCGTCAAGAGTAAGGAAACCGTGACAGAGCTCGTCAAACCTGGCGTCGCACCGTGTTGGCAAAAGCGACGAGCATCGGAATTATGCTGAACGAATTCAAGCGTGAAGTGAAGCTCAAGACCGTTCGCGATGCTGGACTACTGTGGAAGCCTTTTGTATATAATAACGTCAGTAAGTCTTTTTACCGCAGACATCAGGCCTCGTTTCTGGAGCATGCAACTTCATTTCGGGTGGACTGTTGCTAAGTTTGCTTATCTATTGATAAACTAACTAATATAATAAATAAATTAATTAATTGATGAAATATTTGCACCAAGGGAAACCCCATATTGTGTCCAAGCTGTCTCTTTCCATTCCAGGTTGCCTGGAAGAGATCGCGGCTCGTGATAAGGCCGCCTGTTGTATGTTTGTTTTTGTTATAAGATATATTTTTGAATTATTTTTATCTTGGTGTACAATAAAGTATATAATAAATAAATAATAATATGTACTTACTTTTCGTATGATTAGTTTTTCGTTTTGTCTTAGATACTTTACGTTCTTCTTCAATTTCCAATGTCATCAAAGGAACGTCATTTCCTGGATCTGATTCAGAATGTTGTGCTGATATATCTTCAGATCCAGAATGTTGTATTGGTATATCTTCTGATTCAGAATGCTGTGGAGGTTTATCTTCTGATGCAGAATGATGTGATGGTATATCTTCATTTTTAGAATGTTGTGGTGGTATATGATCTGATTCAGAATGGCGTGTTGGTATAAATACATTTTCTATGTCTGGAAATTCATGTTCTGACTCTGTGAAGATACAAAAACAGACTCTTGGTTTTACTCTTGACATTAGTGATTTTGAATAAACCGAATTCAAAAAAACGGAGGTAATTTTTTTAAATTTCACAATGTTATACAAATATTATTTTATTTGATCAATCATTAAATAGTCTTATCTTATTAGTTATTATCTTTAAAAATTAAATTAAGAACATACCAGTTTGATTTTCATCGTGTAGTCCCTCACAAACATCGGGTAAAAAAAAAAAAATAAAAAAAAAAAAAAAAAACTTTTTTGATAGCATTACTCTCTGTCTGACATTCACCAGAATCTATGCTGAAGTGCTCTGTTGGACTTATAACAAACCCACGAAACTGTAACTGGTCTTGGTTTACTTGAGGTTTTGTCTGTAAAAGATTGTTAATAGTGTTAGAAATACCTAAATATTGTTTATTCTGCACAGACAGAATCGCATATTATAGTCATTTTGGCTCTAATATATAAATAAAAAATATTTTTTAATTATATATTAGAGCCAAAATTGAGTAGACTCAGGTACAGACATAACAGTTTAATTTTTATAGCTTTGGTTAGTTCAAAATTCTGATAATCTTGGTCACTACGAGCACAAAACTAAACTTTGATCAATACTGTATACACCAGGGGTCACCAATTACTTATTAGGCAATAGAGAGACAACAGAAAAAGGCTGAATAAGCGGACGAGAAACACACCGGTGCCTCATCTGCACCCAATCCAAAACCACAAGTAACAGTAGATCTCCAGTACGCAGGGGTCATTGACTCTGACACTAAGGTATAAAAATTTGTATCTCCCATACAAATTCTGGTCAGCTGACGACAAATATGCAATGAAAATTGTTTTTTTGTTGGAATTGGCTATGACATCCTTGAAAGAAATAACTAGGTGATAGTGTAAGTTTTCCTTTTTATCAATCTACTCATGACGTCTTCTAACGATTCTATAAAATGTGTGAAATAATATCTTTGTCTTTGTTTTGATTGCCCGGCAATGCCTAGCAAAGCATAATAAAGATTTTACAAAAGTTGCCACCTTGATGTATGGTATAGTAAACGATGAGAAACATGGGGCGGTCATGTGTCACAAACTACGAGAAAGACAGAACCATGAACAAATATACTCGCTTTGAATGCTGTGTAACACCGTAACTTATACTAGGAAGAAGGAAGGAATATGCATAAATTGACTTGATTTTAAGATCCATTCTAAGTTGTAAGGCGGCACAACTACTAAGAGATCTATTAGGCTGACTAATCACATCAATTTGAACATTATAGTTAGTTGGTTAAAAAAATGGAGCCGTCACGGGACGCCTGGTAGATGTGAAACATCGACGTTATTTCGTAAAAGTAGTATGCAGAAAAGAACAGATTGTGGTAGGAACTAAAAATGTCAATAAAATAAAATAAATTATTAAAATATGCAGAAAAAAATTTTAAATGGCTTCAATATATTAGTGAACTCAAGAATCTTAGCTAGTTATTTCAATATACTACTAAAGATCGTAAATTATAAATATAAATAATGAATGTTTCACTATAAACTCCATTATGATTAGAAAAATTAATTAATTTTTTAAAGTTTAAATTAATAACAAATAAGAAAAAGATTCGTGCGCTGCACGCCATCAGCTGATTTTAAAATAAAGTTCTGTCAGTCTTAATAAATTTATTCTCTAAGCAATTGTTTTAATGCATTAATTTCAATAAGAATGAAATTAAAATTAATAATTAATTTAAAAACATGATATGCAATGAAATTTATGTGAATTTTAATCTACCTAGAGAGTAGATTTTACATTTACTGGCGCTCAATACACACCAAATATACGCGTGCTAAATGCACAGATAAATGCATACTTTAATTATAAAAATATAATTAACTTACTGATGACTTGATAATGTGTCATAGTGTGATTTTGCTTTCTTTGCAGGAGGCTGATCACTTCCACTCTCTAAATTATCACGGTCAGACATTTTATTATCAGAACAGAAAAATGATTTATTTACCAGAAAAACACAGGTTATGAGTACTGTAATAAACAGAGTATACATTATAGGTATCCGAGCTCAGTGGAGCGAAAGAGATGGCTTAACGCCGGATCGAGTGAGAGAGAAACGCACAGTCGATTGCGCGTGGCGACGCGTCGCCACGCCAGAAATCGGTCTCACGTGCGCCTATAGATGTTTCACATCAAAAATGATTGGTGTAATGAATATTGTCCTGCACCCCACGCGGCATTGTTTCGGGTTAGGCAGAACTTCATCTTTTTCATAGCAAGATTCTATACACATATAGAACTATCCTCCCAATTCCTCCATTGAAACAGTACTATCCACATTTTACTGTATGTTTTTCAAAGCCATGTGCATTCATTTTTTTTGGCAAAGCATAATAAATTTTACTATTGGTTTATAACATATGTTTCTATTAACAATGTTAAAGTGCTATCTCCCTAATACCCAAAGACCTTATACGTATTTCTTACTACTAGACTGTGAACCAAAATTTTTTGTTTTGCTAATATGAAATCTATCATCATACGCCTAGGTTAGCTATTTCCTTATAAGCGGTAGCTAACCAAAAGCGGTCCAGGCGAGAGGGCTTCCGCTGGTAGTGTGTCCTTGTCTGACCTCTTGCTAGCTCAACTAATCATTGGGTTTGGTAGAAATGGTAGAAAAAATATATTTTTATTTTTATGTTATATTAAAACGAACAATTTATAGACTTTGACACGTATTTAAATATTTCTAGAAAAGTATATAAATATATCTACAGTTCCTATATTTAATCAATTCGTTGTATTTTTAAAAATTATCATTAATACTGAGTAAGAGTAGTACTTTTAAATGTTTGGGCCTGGTAATACTAAATGTAGGATGGTGGTTTGCGGATTTTTTGGCGGACTTTGTTCGAGTGAAATTCAGCGGCTATTATATAGGATATTAACATATTATTTACAAATTGATTCCTAGTGGAATACAATTGGTGTAGTTTTATTTCTCAACTGTCTACGCAACTCGCAACTGGACAATATGTGAAATCATAGAGATCCTTTGAGGTATATTTAGCTGCCGGTATTTCAAAGCACCGTCAGAAGACTGCAAGGTCATATATCGCCTCTCCTTCATGAGCTTGAGAGTAGGATCAGAGAGCTTTTTGTTCCAATCTATATGATGGTCTTGAAGAATGAAACTTGAAGAGACTTGGGATTTGAGGATTATTGAGTCCTCTCCCTCTCTTCGAACTTGAGATAACCCTTTAAAACTCCATCGTAAACTGCTCATTTCCTCTTCGAGTTCGGTGATATTTTCGTCGGTCCGGAGTGTGCGCGTGTTGTACGTTGCCAGGTCCAGTCATCGGTATTTGTTGGGGTAGCCGGATCTCGTCCGGGATTCTTAGCACCCCTTGCCATACCGTAACCTCGACCGCTACCGTAGTCGAGGGTACAGGCTGCCGGGCAATAGGGGCTATGTTTTATTTGTGCTATTCATGGCGAGTGCTTTGCAGGCGGGTTGGCGATCGCAGTATGGTTGTTACAAATGCACAGAGAACGCTGCTGCCCATTCCCTGGTTTTTCCCTTAGTCGCCTCTTACGACACCCACGGGCAAACATGGGATGGTGAAATTCTTTACGCCCGACACCATACGGTTAGTGATGTAGATACCAAAAAATATAAAACTATTTTTTTATTAACTATAAATTAGGTAGGTTTAGGTAGTGCAGTTAGGTAACATCAACATATCGGAATACTTAAACTATCGTTTTTACAATCAATTTGTCCCGTGTTCTGTTTGGTCATGGTCACCTCATTAGTAAGAGACACACTACCAAAGGGAGCCCTCCCGCTCGGACCGGTTTTTGCGCCATAGTGCACAGTCTAGTAGTAAGAAGTATAAGGTCTTTGCTAATACCTCCTTCATTGATCTGATATCCTAGTAGTCCATGGCACCTCAACTCTATATTATATATATAAACCTCAAAATGAAATCTTCATTCTCTGCAATATCTATTCATCAACCAGTATCCTAACATAATACAAAGAAGATATACTTTTGCATGATTCTCCCCTAATCCATTTATTGATGTTTGGTCAGAGACTAATTATAATCATGATATGAGAACAGTTGTAAGTTGAAAACTCCTTCAATTAGTGGACATCAAACCCATACACTCTAAATGTTTTGGAAATACCTACTTTCATTGTGCGTGATTTTAAAATCAAGAGTGAATAGGTTACTTCTAGACAAGCGAGTTTCACCGTCAACCACATCATCGCTTACCATCAGGTGAGATATTGATCAAGCACTAGCGTGTCTATAATAAAAAATAAAACAATATCAGTCAATTCTTACCTCATAGTCCTCATTCAACATCTGAGCAAACAGCTTCTCAGCTTCCAGACATTCTCGCTGCAATCGGCAGCATTGCTTCAGTTTAGTGCAACAGATGTTACAAGCAAGCATTGGTCTACTGTCTTCAGTCACAAACTGTAATTAAAAGAGAAAAGTATCTGTTTATTAATGAAATAAATGAATACTTCAATCTACCTAGCCTTTTTAACAACTATATTAGGGTCGGCCCACAGTCTACCAGTATTTCACATGGACAAACTGCCTTACTGACATCTACAACCCAGTGGCCCATTGGTAACGGCCGCAACTTAAAAGTTGCAGGTTATGGGTTCGAACCCAGGCGGGCGCTTTAATTGTGTTATTTTTTTCACACCGCTGCTCTTAAAATGGTGAGGAATCCGGCCATGTCTAAGAACCAAAAATTTTAAGACATGCGACATCCACCAACGTGCACTGGGCCCGCGTGGTGGATTACGGCCCATTCCCTCTCACAGAGCGGAAGCCTGCACGTACAATGTACCAAATGCGAGTCTAAGTGCGGGAAAGGGGTCCATCTATCCAATCCTACCCCTAGGCGACTGGTGCAAAATTTTTGGTTTCTGACTACTCATGATTGTCAAAGTTCTGCAAATGACAGCCGGGACCAACAGCTTAATGTGCTTTATGAGGCACGGATGAATCTTGCTATGTTAAGATGACCAGGTGCCCATTTACTGTCGGACCTCAGCAACCGATGCTTAACCTTGTAGATCGACCCATGCAGTTATTATTATGTAGCTACAAGCTCACACAGGATTCTGAATAATTGCTTCCTTTCCTTTATAGTGACACAATGCCATTATTTTTATATGGTCTACAGCGTCAAGTTAAAAGATACTGTAGCGGTGAAGATGCTGCGGCATGTGTATATGTATACATATGTGATGTAAGAGAAGCAATCCAAGAGATGTTTAAGGCATTTCTTAAGAACAGTTGCATGTGCTTATTTGATAAAAACTATGGTCTTCAAAATTATAAGATAATCTGGTACATCTCTAATCACTTACTGGAACAGCAGTCAGCTTCTCATATATTTTCTGCAGGTTTTTGTTGACAACGACGTACATTCGTACATGTTTTACTAAACATAACCTACACATTGGCAGTTTTGCCATCTTTATAAACACTGTTCACTTTTACTATCTGGCTTCTAGAACAACTTCTTCTAAATAGACATCATTGGTATATTGTGTGCGCTTTCTTCGTGGGTTTCAAGTAACACAGGCCCTCAGCCGGGGCTAGTAAGTACGAAATCTCTGCGGATTGTTGGAAGTATACAGAACTAATTACTAAAAATAAACTTTGTGGTTATATTTCTTTCATAATCCACGCAGTATTTTATGGGCATATATGAATTAACTCACACCAATCAACAGTATCAAAACAACACAACAAAACAAATGTCAACAACCAAACGTCAATAACGTCATTTTTATTTTTATAATTTTTATGGCCTGGTTGCCAGGACCTTTTAGCCACGTCTTTGGGTATTTGTATTCTTTAGTATGTATGTATGTTGTAGGGAGTATTCTATTTATGTGCTTATTTTTGTTGATGATTTGCTATATTTCAGTGATAGTGACAGTCAGATCAGAGAGTTCAAGGAGAAGCTGTGCAAGAACTTTGCTATGAAGGATTTAGGTATGGCTTGTAACTATTTAGGGATTAGCATTGCGCAGGATGTAGAAAAAGGAAAAACTGTTATAAACCAGAAAGAGTATTTGTTAAAAGTATTAAGAAAATATGGGAGGTCTGATTGTAAACCTTGTAATTTACCTATTGATCAAAATTTTAAGTAAGAATTGTTAAGAAGGGAAAAGTCTGAAAATAAAGAAATTGAATTTAAATGTAGACAAATAATTGGCAATTTATTGTATGCTTCTAATGCTACAATTTGTGTGTTGCAATTGGTTTCCTAAGTAGATATCAGTACTGTGCCAGTATGTTGCTATTGAAATGTTTACAGCGTGTATTGAGATATGTGAAAGGTACAGTAAATTTGTCATTGGTGTATGAATGTAATGGTAATAATAAATTGGAGGCTTATGTTGATGCTGATTGGGGTGGAGATAAAAAGGATAGGCAATCTGCTTCCGGATACATATTTAAGGTATTTGATTGTATAATACCTTGGTGTACTAAAAAACAATTATGTGTATCGTTGTCATCAGCTGAAGCAGAATATGTAGCACTGTGTTTAGGTATTGTTGAGTCATGTTGGTTAAGAAATTTGTTATTAGATTTTGGATTTAAATTGGAAGTAAATATTTATGAGGATAACCAGAGCATAATCAAAGTAGCAGAACATAATTTCAGTAATAAGAGGCTTAAGCACATTGATATAAAACATCACTTTATTGTAGAGAAATTAAATGATGGTCCTTTGTTAGTAGTACTGATAATCTTGTAGATATGTTTACTAAGACATTAGGTAGACAGTTGTATGTTAAGCTAAGAAGTAAGGTTTTAAAATAGTTTTTACGTTGAGTGGGTGATATGTAAGTAATGTTTGTAATTGTGTTAAGATTAATGTGACCATTGTGTTAATAAGGGGAAGCCAGCTTGATGTTGTTAAGGGATATACATGTAGAGCTGTATTGGTTTATGTACCTACTTAAGAGCGCGGCGAAGCATGAATTGTCCATACAAACGTAATACCAAAATTATTTGTAATTTTAGCATATCTCCACCATATTATGATGATATTCGGATTGAGACAGTATTTATCTAGGTTCCTACGTCTTCTTTTTTTCTTAATTCTTACCTAAAAAGAAGTTTTAGCGAATTCCATTTTGTATATTTTTACAGCGTAAATGACATGTTTTCTTTTTGATATTTCTGTATTATAAAAAACAATATCTATAATGATGTCGTAGTAGGAACATAGCTCATATTATCAAATTACAATTAATCGAACAATTTTTTTTTAAAACATTAAGTTTTCATTCATAATTTTTGGTATTGCGGAACTGTTAGAAAGGAGGTCTTTATACTTCAATGTAAATACTATATGGTTGAGTGAACACATTAGACAGAGTTTAAATCTGACATCTATTATATTGTGTTAATTGTTTTTTTCACGTTGTGTCATGATTTTTCTGATGGTATCAAATAAATCTATTTGTTACCAAAATCCAAGTATCAGTGAATACATTCCACATCTTTATTCAAGATAACTGCGTGCAAGTTAGTTGGTGTGAGTTATACAGCTATAGGCTTACACCAACAGGTTATGGACCGTTCGTAAGTTTTTCCTGATAGAGAATCTTGGACAGAGATAGTGATCGAAGACACAATTAAGGTCAATAGCAGTACAAATACCTACGAGTAGTACGACAACTAGTACGATGTCTAGTAGTAGTTTACCTTCATTCGAGAAGTTAGAGGGCTCGTCAAATTATTCGACGTGGAAATTTTTAATGCAGATGTCATTAGTTCATGACGATCTGTGGACCTACGTAACAACTACGCCAGCTGCCACAGACGTAGAAGCTACAAAGAATGACCAGAGGGCTCGCGCTAAGATCTGTCTTATGATAAATACTGATCTACTAGTATACGTACAGGGGGCTAAGACTGCTAAAGAGGCTTGGCAAGCATTAGAGAACAATTGCCAAGATAAAGGAGTGATAAATAGATGTCGGTTGTTGGGAAACCTTGTCAGCTTGAAGCTAGAGCAATTCAGTTGTATGAAGGACTATGTCACCACTATGATGAAGGTAGCTCAGCAGTTACGTGACATCGGTAAGGAAGTAGACGATGAAGTGCTAGCAGCGATCATGCTACAAGGGCTTACTGAAGAATATGCACCGCTGAAAATGACAATAGAGAATGCCAACATCACACTGACATCAAATTATGTCAAAACCAAACTGCTTCAACAGGATAGTCCAATAGCTTTGACATCCAACGAGAATGCTTTGATTGCAAGAGATAACCGTTCAAGATACAAGGGTAGTTCTTCGAACAGTGGAGGCAATAATAAGCAAACGCAGCAGAAGCGTGAGAAGCAGAAGAAAGAGATAAAATGTTTTGTGTGTGGAGGACCACATAAAGCATTGAGTTGTCCCAAGAATCCCAATGTAAACAAAGTCAAGAAGGAAGCTACATTACTTGCATACAGTGACATGGACAGCAGCAACAATGAGTGGATAGTAGACTCAGGGGCGTCATCTATCATGACCTATCGGAAGGATTGGCTGACTAATTATAAAGACTTTAGTAAAGTGCAGGACATTAGTGTAGCTAATGGTCAGATGTTGTATGCATATGGTTCAGGAGATGTCATTAATGATGGTAGTATGCAATTTGGAGTAAAAGAGGTAAAGTATGTTCCCGGATTGTCTGCGAATCTATTGAGTGTGGATACATTGGTGAGTAGAAACAAAGTAGTCGTATTTTCCGAGAGAGGGTGTGATATATATGACAAGGATGAATGTTGTATAAAAGGAGGAGTGAGTTACAACTGTAAAAGTGAGAATGGAATTTACAAGTTTAAATCCAATATTACAGAACCTGACTCAGCATTTGCAGTTTCCGTGCCTGATGAGTACGAGCTTTGGCATAAGAGACTGGCACACCTTGGATTACCCAACATGAAGCTGTTGAGAGATGGTATGGCGACAGGAGTAAGTTTCAAAAATCCGGATCTCTTACAATGTGAGCCCTGCTTGATGGGTAAGCAAACACGAACACCATTTAATAAGAATAGTACAAGCAGAGCAACTGAAGTAATTGAGCTTATACATTCAGACATTTGTGGTCCAATGAGTACGGACTCACACGGCGGCATGAAATATTTTATTTTATTTATCGATGATAAAACGCGGTACACTTTCGTTTATTTCTTGAGGAAGAAGAGTGAAGTTTTTTCTAAGATAGTAGAATTCAAGTCACTTGTAGAAAATCAAATGAATAAAAAGATAAACATATTTCGGTCTGATAATGGAAAGGAGTTCGTGAACAAAGAGGTTAGTCAACTATTTAGAGAAAATGGGATTATTCATCAACTAACCGTAGATTACTGCCCTGAACAAAATGGCGTTGCAGAACGTGCTAACCGCACTATAGTCGAGAAGGCTAGGTGTATGCTAGAGGAAGCGGGCTTAAACAGAAAGTACTGGGCAGAAGCTGTGAATACAGCAGTGTATTTGAAGAACCGCTCACCCACAAAAGCTGTTGAGGTGACTCCATATGAAGCTTGGTCAGGACAAAAACCCGACTTACGTGAGCTGAAAGTTTTTGGTTGTAAAGCTTTCATGCACATCGACAAAGCTAAACGCAAGAAGCTCGATGCGAAGAGCAAGGAGATGATCTTCGTAGGATATTGCGCAGAATCCAAAGGATATAGGCTTTGTGACCCTATTACAGCTAAGCTTCAGAAGTCAAGAGACGTAACTTTTTTCGAGAACCAGTTCTTCAATAAAAGAGAAAAGATAGTTCCAGAAGAGAATGCTCCTAGTGAATTTCTAAATGTTGAAATACATGGAAATGAAAGGCAGCAAGAACTGACGCAAAAAAACAGTAACTCTGGTGAGGAGATTACTACGACAGAAACTATGGATAACGAAGATAACTTTGAAGATTGTACTGGAGATGCTACAGTAGAAGAGATTCAAGTCGAAAGAGACGAGACACTTGAAACCGTAAACGGTCAAGAGGAGCGATTGCCACCTGAAACACAAGTGGATAATAACAGGAGATATCCACAACGTGATAGAAAGTCCAAAAGTTACGATAACTTTTATTTGTATAATGCCACGGAAGGACACAGTGATGATCCAATCACTGTCGAACAAGCTCTCAGCAGACATGATAGAGACAAATGGCAGGAAGCCATTAATGCTGAACTAAATGCCTTGAAGAAGAATGGCACTTGGAGCCTAGTCAAGCTGGATAAGTCCCATGTTAATTTTAATGTGGTGGATTCCAAATGGATATTTAAAATTAAAAAGGAACAAGGGGGGAAAGAGAGATATAAAGCTAGACTAGTAGCTCGTGGCTTTACACAGAAATTTGGACAAGACTTCACGGAGACTTTCTCGCCTGTGATTCGGCACAGCACATTGAGACTATTGTTCGCTATTGCTGTTGAGAATGACCTTTCTATTGAACAGATGGATGTGGTTACAGCTTTTTTGAATGGAGATTTGACGGAAAGAGTTTATTTGAAACAACCTAAGCTTTGTGAAGAGAAAGGCAAAGAAGACTACGTATGTCTATTGAAGAAAGCCCTGTATGGTCTTAAACAGGCACCCAGAGCATGGAATAAGAAACTACATGATGCTCTCATTGAGATGAAGTTCAAGAGATCTGAAAATGAACCATGTGTTTACTTCAGAAAAAGAGGAAATAACATTGTCTACATTGCAGTGTATGTGGATGATATCTTAATATTTTACGACAATGATATTGAGAAAGAAAAAGTCAAGAACGAATTGAAAACCAAGTTCGAAATGAAGGATTTGGGAAAAGTTGATAATTTTCTAGGAATGAAGATACATCAACATGGTAGTAAGATTACTGTTGATCAGGGTGAATACATTCAGAAAATTCTGAAAGAGTTCGGAATGTCTGACTGTAAACCAGTGAAGACACCGTTAGAGACTGGTAGAAAACTGGAGAGACCCGTGGAAGAGAATTATATCCCACCTAAAGATATTCCCTATCAGAGACTAATTGGTTCACTTATGTACCTAGCTGTTTGCTCGAGACCTGATATAAGTTATGCCGTTGACTATCTTAGCCAGTTCAACAGTTGCTATACAAGTGAACATTGGACTCTAGCAAAGAGATTATTGAGATACCTGAAGGGTACAATCAATTATAAACTTAATTTTGAGAAGACAGGGAAACGTCTAGTTGGATACGTAGATGCTGATCATGCCGGAGATATCAGTGATAGGAAATCTTTTTCTGGCTACGTATTCATTTATGGAGGAGCTCCTGTATCATGGGCAAGCAAGAAGCAACGTACAGTAGCCCTCTCCAGTGCAGAGGCTGAATATATAGCCATGTCTGAAGCATGCAGAGAGTCAACGTTCCTCAAGCGGCTTATAGAAGAGCTTACCGGAAAGGAACGCGAAGCTATCATGCTATATTCTGATAGTCAGTCAGCTATTCAGATAGCGAAGAATCCAGTTCATCATCAACGGACAAAACACATAGATGTGAGATGTCACTACATACGAGATGCATTGAATGATAACATTGTGAAGGTGGAGTACCTGCAGACTGAGGCAATGACTGCAGATATTTTGACAAAGTCCTTGCCACGATGTAAGAATGAGTTTTGTGTGAAAGAGATGAATTTGAGTGCTTGATAATAATGATGAGGATGCGGATACTATATAGTTGTTTCATTGAGGAGGAGTGTTAGAAAGGAGGTCTTTATACTTCAATGTAAATACTATATGGTTGAGTGAACACATTAGACAGAGTTTAAATCTGACATCTATTATATTGTGTTAATTGTTTTTTTCACGTTGTGTCATGATTTTTCTGATGGTATCAAATAAATCTATTTGTTACCAAAATCCAAGTATCAGTGAATACATTCCACATCTTTATTCAAGATAACTGCGTGCAAGTTAGTTGGTGTGAGTTATACAGCTATAGGCTTACACCAACAGGAACACATCAAATTAATCACACATTTTCAATAGCTAGTATTGCTGTCGCGTCAAGCAAATGTCAATGTGTCCGTGGTCGCACTGCTCACGGTTGTGTTTGTGTATCGTTCGTACGGGGTTTGTTCGGGGCACTTCGGGTGTGATTCGGGTGTGTTTCACTGCTTCTTGTACTACTGTTCTGTCGATTGTTAGTTGTCAGTAAAGAATATTACTTTACTATGTTTTACGTGCGTGTTTATTTATTTTCTAAATTTACTTATTTTAATATTTCTGACACTATTGACTTATGCTATGAACTTGGATTTAGATTTGCAGTGTGATTTGAACTTTGGTATTGAGTAATCTACTTTCTTACGAACTTTGCGTTGTTTACGGACTTTGTTATTATTTACTATATGGTTCGGTTGCCGACATGGTCTCCGAACGTTGGGAACGTTGGGTTTCTCACAGGAAGTACCTATTTCCCAATGACATAATACAATAAGTTAAATTAATACGTACCTTAGTATATCTATACTAATATTATAAAGCTGAAGAGTTTGTTTGTTTGAACGCGCTAATCTCAGGAACTACTGGTTGGAATTGAAAAATTATTTTTGTGTCCATTTATTGAGGAAGGCTTTAAGCTAAAGAGACATCACGCTACGACCACTAGGAGCGGAGCATAAATGTTGTTTTTTGCAAAAACGGGCAAAATATTCCTTTTTCAGAGCTTCCGTTGCGTGCGTTGCGTACAATCATGTATGTAGTGTAGAGTAGGTAGCTAGATAGGGTAGGGTAGGTAGGTAGGTAGTTTATGTTAGGTAGCCAGATGACGGTAGCGAAGCCGCGGGGGACAGCTAGTTTTGTATAAATTAGTATTTACCTACCTACGTACCTATTCATCAACTTACGAAGCTTTGTTTTTTTCGTTTGTTTATTCATGTCATGAGACAAAGCGGGCGTAGGTAATTATCTCAAGGACACCGCTAAAGACTTACCTACATTGCTCCTCTTTACTAACTGTGACGTTAGTTCGGCCAGTTCGGCTCACCCAGGGTAGGGTGACCATGCGATTGGACTTGCCTGCACAAATGCGGCTTTATGCCCTCGGTCCAGTTTTTGCTAGACTTTTTTGTAAAATTCCTTTGACAAAAAACTAAAACTAAAAAGCCAAATTCGTTCTAGTTTATTTAATTATTCTGGGGTGTTCGAATAAACTTTGATAACTGGCTAGCTAATCGACTACATAATAAACTGCAAAATATTTACAGAGCCACGACGATCAAGTAAAAAACGCCTTTTCCATCAATTTTCAGTAAGAAACACTGAAAAAAAGTAAGAAAATAAGCGTGTTTAGTGTGGATCTTTGACACTATGTTTCTGATTACCATTATTGTATTTTTTGTTTTTCCTTCAGTCGATAATATAATTATGGTCACCCTACACGACTTTATCAAGTTTATATTTTTTAAACAGATGATAATCTATAAAGTAAGAACATAACAAAATAAATGTTTATTCAAAATCCTTGTTTTTAGGGTTCCGTACCCAAAGGGTAAAACCGGGACCCTATTACTAAGACACCGCGGTCCGTCTGTCTGTCTCTCTGTCTGTCTGTCACCAGGCTGTATCTCATGAACCGTGAAATCTAGCCCGTTTAAATGTTCATAGATTATGTATTTCTGTTGCCGCTATAACAACAAATACTAAAAACATAACTAGTACAATAAATATTTTATTTTTAATAAACGGAAAAAAAACACGTTTGTTGTATGGGAGCCCTTCTCCCATAAACCAAACGTGTTTTTTTTTTCCGTTTTTGCGATAATGGTACGGAACCCTTCGTGCGCTAGTACGACTCGCACTTGGCCGGTTTTTTTTTAATATTCTTTGTTCAGAGCGCTGTTATTTATCTATTCCTACTTATGCTTAAATAGGCATATGTAATACTTGCATTCATTATTTATTATAAAAACACATGTTTGAGGTTTATTAAAGGAATACCTACATAAACAAGACAAAAGAACGCGGGCGCCGTTCGCGTCGGCCGTCTTTCGAGTCGATAGGATGATTAGGTAGCAGGGGCGTAGCTACCGCCGTATCTGCCGTATCAATTATACGGAGCCCCCGGGCCACGGAGGCCCCCAACGTGCGTAAGCAAAAATTAAAACTGATAAAACTTACCTAAGAACTTCGATGGGACATGAACGCCCTTCAGACCTGTCACTATTGTCCTTAGAGGCAGAAACTTTAGAAAAACTAAAGTCATCATCAGCTATAAATGATTTAATTAATCAGTTTGCCGAAAAAAAGGCAAGGAGAGTGTATATTTAGTTTGAATTGTTTGTAAAAATTTTGGCAAAAGTAACAGATAGATAATTATGATGAATAAATATTTTTCTCAAAAATGGTATGTAATGTTGCCATTACATCTCTAAAAAGTATATAGAAAGTGAATTCTACCGGAGACTTATTCACAACTGTCCAGAAAGAAGCGAGATTTTAAATTTGGAATCTCCTACTGTCCAGTAAGTAAGTATGTAATTTACTTACTGGACAGTAGTAGGGATAGGTCGGATATATCAAAACGTAACTAATATCGGATATGTGTTAGATATCATATCATATCGATATCTATATCAAAATAACCGATATTACAAAAACTGTATGTAATAAAACCTTACTAGCGTGCGAGAACGAATAAGTCAAAAATTAAAACCGTAACAACGCAAAAACGTAAAAACTACTATTTGGTACTTTGGTATGGCATTTTATGAGATAGATATTTTTTCGAGTCCATTAATCAAGATGTACAGCGAACAAATATAAATAAATGCCCCCGGTAAATCGATCACAATATCTATCAGCAATTGCCCTAATATGAATCTAACCTAATAGCTATTTATGCAACTGTTACGTTATGGTCAGTCTTTTAATACGAGTGCCATTTTTCGGTACAAGCGTAGCGCGTACCGAAATAGGTGGGCACGAGTTATTAAAAAACCAATAACGTACTGACTATGGTTTATCCCGCGTCTACTTTTTATTTTATATTTTTATTTAGTCTTTATTAGGTATAAGCTGCAACAGCCAAATAGTCATACTTTTGTTCTAAACTTGTTCCATTTTTAAAAACATTATTTACATTGACTCAATTTCGAAGTAATATTATAGGTATCTGGCTGTATGTTCAGAATGCCTTTGCTTGTGTTGTAGAATTTATCACGAATCGCATAATGCAATCCAATGTCGTTATGGGTATCTTAATGAAACCGCTGTTAATTTTGTAATTCGAATATAACGAAACCGAAGTAGATAAAATATTAATTAAACGAATTTGTTGTTAAACGTTCTTTCATTTTTGAAAAAAGCATTATACAAGCCTCAACCAGTAAGAAAGCCATCCTGGCCTCGTATATAACCGGACCTCACCTGCGGTTCGGTCCTTTTAACTCATACTTGGCCAGGAAGGCTTACTTACTGGATTCTGCAGTAATGTACTATATTTTAATTTTATGCAAAAAATTTTTTTTCTTTTTTGAGAAATCTTTACCCTTCATAAGGACCCCCAAACAAATTTTAATACGGGGCCCCGGCAAGGCACGCTACGCCACTGTTAGGTAGCGATATCTATCTGCTCACACACACACACGGCTACGCACGGCGCACCGCGTGTGCGTGCAAACCGAGATAGCAATACTCCGAATGAATTTTTCACTCGGCTCGAATTGCATTTGCGAGCTTTGTTCGCCGCGCCCTTAATCAAATATTACGTGTCGAGGGGGTGGGTTAAAGATGCTGTATTAAGTGGCAACACTTATAGTTGATTTAAGGTTATTTTAAATTGTTACGTTAGCAACCCTCTCTCAACCTAACTATCATGGACGCTACATGTTGTGTGGTTTCTGTCGTCGTTCACCTAAATATAAATTCTGTGTGAACTCTGGGTTGTTATTTCCAAAAGTCCTAATACTCCCTCCATATCATCCGGACTTCTATCCGATAGAAAACATTTGGTCGCAGGTGAAAGGTCATGTAAGCAAATTCAATGTTGCCATGATCATTCGCATCCATCGGGCCAGACGAATGGCAAAAAGTTGTAGATCATGCCATCAAATGCGAAGTCAAATTTATGAAACTGGAAGAGGCCATCGACGATAGATTGGACCAATTTGTAATAAACACCAACGAAGATACATCACCCTCATCGCATAGTTCGAGTCGTGATAGTGATGGTAATAGTAGCGACGCTCAGAGTGATATTGGGATAGCAGGAGTGCGGCCTTTAGATTAACCCTCAGTTTCCCACCTTAAAATTATCGGCGAATTAATGTGACAAATTGTCAAACACGCGTTATCTTCTGTGATTGGCTGTTGAAAATTCATTCAACCAATCACAGCAGATAACGCGTGCTTGACAATTTGTCACATTAATTCCCCGATAATTTTAAGGTGGGAAACTGAGCGTAAGTTTGTCTGTTGTTTACTAAATAAATACCTGTTTGTTTATTAAATAAATCGTACATTTTAAATAACCTGTATTTTTAATTAAATATTTTTTGATGAAAACGGTTGGCCCAAAAAAATTGGCACGAAGTATAATTGTGCGGGGGGGTGTGACTTTCGAGTGAAACGGAACTAACAGCTACAGTTTATTATGAACCTTATAGTAGTGATCTAAGGTTGATTGTAAGTTTTAAACATTCTTTCGTTAATCTTCGGGACAATACCTCCTTTTCTGTGCGAACGAAGATTCACGACGCGCCTTATCAGTTGGGTACCACTGTACGCCAGTTCTACATAGGCATGGCACGCACTGCGATTTTTATTCGCGCGAATTTTTTTCCGCGCATTCTGTGTCCTATGGAAATGTATGAAGCTGCACGCACTGCGGAAAAAAAATCGCGCCCAAATAGTACTAAAAAATTCGCGCGGAAAAAAAATCGCGCGAATGAAAATCGCTGTGCGTGCTATGCCTTACTCGCATTCTCCTCCACTCTTTGTTTCTTCACAGATAGCTTGTTTGCTTCTTCTTTTTCTACTTTAAACTCCATCACAAGTCTCTGACTAGTATATAGTTATCTGTGATCACAAGGTCACCATCACCTGCATGAGATTCATATTGTTGATCTGGTATAATAATATTTTCTACATCAGAGTGGCTAAAATCTGTAAATAAAGAGTTAGTGATCAAAGAATTTACTTAGAAAGTTATTTTTTGGCTCAAAACATATTGAGACAAAGCCGGTGCGAATTTCTTAAAAGTCTAGCGTCTTTTCATGATTGTTGGATACGCCTTTTTATGGTCTATTAATACGATTTTACCATCCTTTATGATTTTCGTGAAAACTAACCGATGAATTATGGCAACCACTGCTTTACGAGAGAACACGGAAACTCGGGGTCTGTCGAAAAATATCTCCTTCTAATATAGCTAATAGCTAAAAAGCTTTTTTTAAACAAGCTTTTTAGCTGACCGTGCATTGTCATCCAAACCAAACGTGTATGCAAATTTCATCGTAATCGGTTTAGGATAATTGTTTAAAAATTCAGTTGCAAGATTTGACCCGAACACAAATACATACATTGCAAGTTAATAAAAAGCTAGTAAAAAACCGGCCAAGTGCGTGTTGGACTCGCGCACGAAGGGTTCCGTACCATTATCGCAAAAAAACGGCAACAAAATCACGATTGTTGTATGGGAGCCCCACTTAAATATTTGTAGGGAATACTGTGTAATTGTCAGGAAAAGCCATTATTTGCATGGGTTCTTTTCGGGCTAATACGAGTTAGACAAACAAACTTCTTAGCTGACACAATATAACTGACCACTTTATGTATTGGAGAATAACATTCACAACTCAACTCCTCAGTCCTTGACCGATCTCTCTCGTTCGCGCCAAAAACTAGTGCTTAATGTTTTACGTCAAGTTGACATCTGTCAAAGTCATTCGAAACCATGGCACTCGTCAGAACAAAACCCTCAGAAGTGCCTACATATTTATTTTATTCGGTTTTAATTTTTTGTTGTTATAGCGGCAACAGAAAAACAACATCTGTGAAAATTTCAACTGTCTAGCTATCACGGTTCATGAGATACAACCTTGTGACAGACAGACAGACGGACCGCGGAGTCTTAAATGAGTATTAGGTTCCCGTTTTTACACTTTGGGTACGAAACCCTAAAAACCACTGTGCTGTTATACCTACTCCATGTTATTTTTAACCGGCTTTCCAAAAAGGAGGAGGTTCTATGTTCGAATTTGTTTGTCATTATGTCCTTTTTTTTCTTATTAGTTACATTTTTAAATAAAAAATATTTAAAAATGTAACTAATAAGAAAAAAAAGGAAAACATTCAAAAATATAAAAAATAGAGACCCACCGGTATCGGTGTCCAAGCTACCAGCGCGCTGGTAGACACAGCCCTGACCGCTGCAGCGGTCAGGGCTCCAGAGAGAGGAACCTCCTAACAATACGAGCCGTGCCCAGCATTACTGCTTTCTGGATCAGGCCCTTGACCCAGCCGCCTAACGAGAGCCTCCTAAAGTGTTGAACGAGGCTCATGGCTATTAAGCCATTGGCTGACACGACTATCGGTATAATGATTGCTGTGTCCACATCCCACATGTCGACAACCTCGCGAGCCAAGTCAAGGTACTTGATTTGCTAATCTTTCTTGGCTTTCACGAGGTTCCCGTCATGCGGGACGGTAATGTCAACAATCATTGCACGCCTCTCGATTCGATCCACCACCACAATATCAGGCTTATTGGCTACAATAGTCCTGTCAGTGATGATGGAGCGATCCCAGTACAATGTTATATTGCCATTTTCGAGAAATGAGTCGGGCACATACCTGTAGTACGGTACCTCCGATGCCACAAGAGTGTATTTCAGAGCAAGTTGCTGATGTATAATCCAAGTACTCTTCGTTAGCTAGCCGAGAACAACCAAAGATAATGCGGCTGATCGATTCACCAGGGCGGCGGCATGCCCGACAGATGTCAACCATGCCATCTTTCACAATAAATCTCCGATAGTGATATCTTCGTCCATAATTGCACAGACAAAACATTCGGTTTCCCAAAGAGGTCACCGAAACGCAGCCAGGCTACGGACGCTGATTGATCTACATCGGACCCATGTAGGGCCCTTACACTGCCATACCTCCCTGCGGTCGTTAGTGTCAAGCACAACAGGCTTGCACAAGTTCTCATTCGCTAAGGAGAGCGGTATTAGTCCCTTGTCCACTGCTACTACGAGTACATCTCGATACCCACATCGGTGTGTAGAAAATATTTCCTGAGATTGCATATCTCGCGGTTGTATAGGTTTTTACATTCAAAAAGCCTCGGCCTCCACACTTCCGCGGGATATACCTACAATCTCATGACCGACGATCGTGGGTGATGCATTCGATATGCAGTCAGCAGTGTACGGACCCGCCTATCCAGGGCGTCAAGTTCCGTTTGAGTCCATTTGAGTATGCCGAAAGAGTACATCAATATCGGCATGACCCAACCGTTGAAGGACAACGGATTAAGTAAGCGACAACGGAAGAGTTTAAAAATAAACTTTATTTGTACCCAGTTACAGCAAGACAGTAATTAATTAATTCTACAGAATCTTGATCTTATATACTAATCTTATTGCTAACCAATCATCTCTGCTAATGACGCATGTCCTAGATAGCATATGCTGACATATAGTAGTTATTCTAATATAATATAATTATTGGCTGATGAAGCTATTATTGGGGGATTGGGGTTCCTTAACCTTTGGGGTTCGCGCACCTTGTTTCCGCCCGAAAGATATTGATTACCTTCTTAAGGTGGCCAACGAAGCGTTCCTTCAACGATTGCTTCATGTCAGTAGTGCTGATACCTAACGCTTCCGACATACCCAAATACTTATAGATTTCGTATGGAGAGAGGGATCTCAGGTTTATGGTATCCGTGAGTTGAATTCCAATGGATACCACAATTGCATGACCGCACATTTGTCCACACCAAACGCCATCCTGGTGGCGCTACTAAAAGTTTCAGTTACCTTCAGAAGCTCCATCAGCTAAAGATTGCTGGGAGCAAAGAACTTCCATGTAAAGGAGGTGAGATATAACCTGACGACCTCTCTTCATCCGATAGCCTAGCCCTGAATTCTCCAGCAGCATGCTGAGGATACAGGGCAAGGCAAAACTAAAGTAGACTCAAACTATCGCCCTGGAATATACTCTGGATATTTCGACATCCTGGATAGCGAAGATCTGTGCTGCATTGCCCCATACACGACATCAGGAAGGTGTGTGGAGTTATATCTATTAAATACAATCCTAGCACCCTCATGAGCCATGTATGAGGCACCGAGTCAAAGGCCTTCTTATAATCTATCCAACATGTCGACAGATCCTTTCGGGAACGCCGAACCTTTTGGCTAATGACCATAGCTATAAGGACTAGTCCTCCTTAGTACCGCGGGACCCGTTCCTACATCCATTCTGAGAGACCGACATGATGCAGTTATTGTCGACGTTTTTATTATTTTTTGTTATTATATCATTTATTTATCTTTGTTCTTATTATATTACATTTTTAAATATTTCTTATTATTTGTTATTGTCAATTGTGGACCGGAATTGAAAAATCTTTTTTTGTATGAAATACTATGCTCCCAAATTAAGCTCATTTTAATTTGGTGAATATCTGATGAAGAACTTTGGAGATATGCAACAGAACCACAGTATAAATATACAAACAGTATGGAAACTAAGCCTAAACTAAGCCTGCATTGAAGCAATAGGGATGTAATTTTTAATGTTATTAATATTGTTTTTTACCCGACTGCCGAAGGAGGGTAATGAGTTTATCAGTCTATGTATGTATATATGTTTGTTTGTTCCTACGTGGCGTTCCAGAGACCAAACCAAACTGTTGACCGATTTTGATGATTCTTACGTCAATCGATTCGTCTTAAGACGGAAACACTTACGTGTCGTGGCGTGGCGTGGCGCGGGATCCAACACGGTCCGTTGTCCCCGTTACGGGGACACAGATTACGGGGACAACGGGAATACATCAATCAAACGACTTTGTTCCAGCCTAAGTCATAACACAACGACTTTTGTAGCCAATCAACTGCGTCAGAAGGCGCCATGCCACTCCACGACACGTAAGTGTATTTCCGTCATTAACCTAGAAAGTGTCACTGGCTATATAAAAAAATAGAAATAGCAAAATGGGGGCTATTGAATAATGCTAGTGCCATTCTCTTTATGACATACAGTGCATGCGAAGAAAACTTAGCCCTGCAGTAGGACAGAGGCTGGTATTACTAATATTTTGTTCGCGGCTTCGCTCCCGCGGCCTTACCTGCAGTCCGTGCATGTTCCCCGAGATAAGAAGTAGCCTATGACACTCACAAGAGTGTAGATTCTTTCAGTGCCGTTGTGATGTCTTTCTGTCTTGGACTCTCGCCACTGAGCGCACGACAGGTGAAAAGTTAAGTTGATCGTGTTGTAAACCAATTTCGATGAAAACAGGAGGTCCTCAATGAGGGCTGGCGGTTTTGTGCCCACCAGTTGCGCCACAAGTTGTTATTAAGCACACGGAAGTAAAGTCTGATTTAAAATCATTTATAATCCAAAAGTATGACCGTAACTCTTATTAAAAAGAAGTAAAGGTATCATCACCGGTAATTTTGTGCTTATCGGCAACCTACTTTACACCAACGATGTGCGTCATAATCATAATGCAACCGTATAAAATAACATGACAAACCAAACTCCCGACGATAGTGATCTCATAGCCGTGCTGCTATCCTTATAAAACTAAGAGAGAAGTAGTCGCCTTCCACCTTTATAATACTGTTATTTAGGTACTTAAAGTCAAATATATTCAACTAGTGAATTTAACTGTAACGTGTTTCTCTAACCAACCAAACTCTGCGGCAAATCAGTGTTTCTACGACCCGTGCATTGCAGTCTATTCACTGACCTCTATCATACATTGTACACTGGACTTCATATTATCGACGACAATATGAAGACATTTGATTATCGCCATTTTGGCGCTGATAGCAACGTGAATTAGAGATGGGACACAGCTTTCGGTAAAATACTTTTATGGGTTTTATCGATCGTGAGAATAATTTAATACGTAAGAGAAAGAACAAACCAGTTATTTTTATTATGATTAATTTTTAAGTAATAGGATAATTGCTGTAAAGGTTAACTGAAAAATATTTTCAGTCAGATTGCAAGCTATAAACTAGTGGATAGCGTGCTAGTAAAGTTATAGCACATTACTGTCAGATCAGTGAGATTTAAATACCGGGGATAGGCTAACAACTTATCCTTAAAACCAGTATATTTGAGCAAGTATCTCCTCGCACACTAGTTAGTTAATACTTACAATCGTTCGGATTCACTCGGTTGACGCCCATCGGGTTCGTGAAGGGCACACCATTTATACAATAATAATAATAAATGAGATGGATAATCATTTACAACGGACGTATTTCTCGCTATCATCGCTGAGATCCTGTCTCTGTAGTGTTAAGGTGCAAATAAGAGTGGTATCGCATTCCAGCAAGGTGAAGACTTCAACTTTTCTGTCACTGCAGGCGCCACTTTCAAACTGCCTCTAATATACTCATTTCTCACTTTATCCAATCTCGTCACGCCGCACATCCATCTCAACATTCTCATCTCTGCTACATGCAATCTCCTTTCATCCATCTTTCATCATCTTCCCAACATTCTGATCCATACAGTATGACAGTTCTAATCACGGACTTGTATATTTTACCCTTTAACTTGAGGGGCCCCCGTGGATCGCAAGTTGTTCCAGTGACCTGTCGCCATTTCATCCATCCTGAGTTGATCCGGTGCGTTACGTCTCGGTCTATTTTGCCATCACCTTGGCCAAGCGATCCTAGGTACCGGAAGTCGGAGCAGATTGGTATGGGCGCTCCAGCGAGAGTTCTGGGCACGGAACTGGAGAGACCGCCAAAATCGCAAAACAAGTATTCAGTTTTGCTTCTGCTTAATTTCAGGCTCTCCAGTCTGCGCCACCATACCTCCAATCTGCTCTGGACCTCTAGGCCACTCTCGGCAACCAGCACAATGTCATCGGCAAACAGCACACACCAGGGTGCCTCTTCCTGTATGTCCGACGTCAGAGCGTCCATTATCAACAGGAAGAGGTAGGGACTGAGGGCCGACCCTTGGTGCAAGACTGCCACACTGAATGTGCCAGTATTGCCCACTGTAGACCTAACTTCGGTACTGCATCGACTGTACATCGCTCGGATCAATTCTACGTACTTGCCAGACACATCTTTCTTCTTAAGGGCCCTCCACAAAACCTCACGATGAACAAGGTCGTATGCCTTTTCGAGGTCAACGAACACCATGTGCATGTTTTTATGTGCACCTCTGTATTTCTCGCACAACTGGCGGATTGCGAAAATGGCATCCGCTGTACCCCGACCAATAAAAAAAATAAAGCCAAATTGGTTCTGGGATATTTCACTCTCTTCTCTCAGCCGCCTTTCAATAACTATCTCCCAAGCTTTCATACTATGTGACATTAGCTTTATTCCTCTATAGTTGTTGCACTCCAGCACATCACCTTTGTTTTTAAAGATGGACACTAGTGAACTATTGCACCACTCATCAGGTATGGCTTCTTCCCGCAGCAACTTGTTGAAGAATAAAGCTAACCACGTCCATCCATCTACGCGCAATACCTTCCATACTTCAACTCGTATTCCGTCCGGACCAACTGCCTTTCCATTCTTCATTCCATTTGAATAATACTGTTAAAAATGTATTATTTAATTACTTATGTCGAATCACTATGGCAAGTTACACGATTGAACAGCACGTTCAAATGATAAAAAATCTGCATGAGCGATTTGAGCGTATGGTTTTCTCTCGTAGGGGTGATGTGAATTGGCCACAAAGGTCATGTGATTTGACACCGCTAGACCTTTTCTTTTAGGGTTTTTTGAA
This sequence comes from Orthosia cruda, assembly GCA_964057195.1. Lineage (NCBI taxonomy): Eukaryota > Metazoa > Arthropoda > Insecta > Lepidoptera > Noctuidae > Orthosia > Orthosia cruda. The sequence continues at coordinate 17,479,977 of OZ059853.1, forward strand.
GTCGTAGGTCTATGCAAACAAACCACAATCGACCGATACCCTAAAGGTCATTGCTCAAATTCAGCCGGATCTATGCAGAAGAGTCAGTGAAAATTGGACCACTCGGATCCGTGCTACTATAAACAGCCGAGGCGGGCATTTGAATGATGTCATATCATAATCCACACTTAATGGCACAAGTGTGCCTTTCAAATAAAAAAGAAGTTTGTTAATACCACAGCTTCTTTTATTTCATTTCAACATCTACACGTACTTATAAAAAAAAAAACGAGAGAAAAAAATCCTGTTTGTCATACTGTGTGATAATCTGGTGTGACTACGAGTCGGCAAGTTTGATAAACCCTTTAGTATAACTAGAACAGCACTAGTTAGGAATAAAAGGTGTGGAAAAATCAGTGGTGTGACAAACGAGAAAAAATATCCTGTTTGTCACACTGGTGTGATAACCTGGTGTGACTACGAGTCAGCACTCGTATTTCTCGCTATCATCGCTGAGATCCTGTCTCTGTAGTGTTAAGGTGCAAACGAGTGGTATCGCATTCCAGCAAGGTGAAGACTTTAACTCTGTTTCAGATGCAGATAATAAATTATTTGACTTCACAAGTAAAATTTAAAAATTTAAAAAACCCCCGACACATTTATCTTGCGAAAACATCCCGATTCAAACAGTAAAACGCCCATAACTTTTGAACGGCTGAACCGTTTTTTTTTAAACATAGCTAAGAACACTCTCGACACAATCACCTTTCCAACAAAAAAAACTAAATCAAAATCGGTTCATCCGTTGAGGCGCTATGATGCCACAGACAGACACACAGATACACAGATACACAGATACACAGATACACAGATACACAGACACACAGATACACAGATACACAGATACACAGATACACAGATACACAGCAACACACCTCAAACTTATAACACCCCTCTTTTTCCGTCGGGGGTTAAAAACATTTGTTAATATAATTATAACTATCATGATATTAATTTAAAATTAATTCCAGGCTCAGGAACGTGGTGATTGGTACAAGAGAGAGGCCTGTGCTCAGCAGTGAGCGAAGTCGGGCTGTGGATGATCATGATGATGATTCCAGAATTTAGTATTACACATCGCTTTTGAACATATTATTACTGATTATTAGGCATTCATATACCTAACATTCATCACCAATACCAATATGAGATATTTAGTTCCAACATACTACGAGAAGTCAATACAGTAAATGAGTGATACGCCTTGCCAAGACTACTATTTTGATATTAGTGTAATTTAAAAATATCACTAATACTGATATATTAGTTACAATATTATAATATTTCCAGTCAAATATATTAGTATTACCTAATTTTTAGAAATATCGGTAGTATCCTATCTCTATATGTGTCAATTTTAATTCCTGATACGCTCGAGCGGGGCACTTTGAATCAGCACAAAAATCAACTGTCATTTCATATAATATGTTTAGTCCAGCGTACTTGTATAATAGAGGTCAGTGAGTCTATTTTATTAAAACATCTCCAATTTGTACTGTAATATATTTTTTTTAAACATAATTATAGCGGAAACCAGCGTGTAGTAAAACGGACTTACCTTTTCGACTCGATATAAATTTAAGTCCGATGCTCGTAGTGGGCAAATACATTGTAATTTCTACATTTATTTTTAAATTATTAATACTTTACTGCCTAATCGTGGTACCTACATATGACAAAGTCATATAATAAATAATTATATAATGAATATGATTGGCCATTAACATGATGATACTGACATGGAAACTAAAGGAGTTTTTATGCTCGACAACATGTGTGCATCAGAATGGCGGGTGTATGACTACAAATGGTCATGCTATATGCGTGAGAGCAATGTACGAGCAATGTACCGAATGTACGTAAAATTTGAAGCAATGTACTATTTTAAAACCACAGTTTTTAGAAAAAGTATTTGAGTCGCCAACCTGATATCAGAATGGCGGGTGTATTAAAAATCTGAACAAATTACTAACGATTTGACTGTGAAATGCCTACCATAGCAATGTACGAGCAATGTACGTTATCATATTAAAAGCATAACCAGATGCTATCAACGGTTAAAAGTTATTATAAAAATAAAATTTCTCCACATTTAGAGCCTGTTTAATTTTATTAGCAACTAGTTATGCTTACGTTAAACGTTGCTATGTCTAAACTCAAGGGTTTTCTTGTGTGAAAAATGGCCATATTGGCCATGCGATATGCGTGAGAGCAATGTACCGAATGTACGTAAAATTTGAAGCAATGTTCTATTTTAAAACCACAGTTTTAGAAAGAGTGTGAGCTCCAACCTGATGTCGGAATGGTGTATTCAAAATCTGAACAATTTCCCAACTATCTGACTGTGAAATGCCTACCGTAGCAATTTAAGAGCAATGATCGTTATCATATTAAGAGCATAAACAGATGCTATTAACGGTTAAAGAGTAATTTTAATAAAAAAATCCCCATTTAGAGCCTGTCTGATTTTATTAGCAACTAGGTGTGCGTACGTTATACGTTGCTATGTCTTAATTACTCGCCGTCAGTGCTGCCAACTCATCTAAGCAAAAACGCGCTGTTAGCTCTTTAAAAAAGAGCTAATTGGGCGCTGGTAAAAAAAAACAAATAAAATCGCTGTATTCGGCGCCATATTAAAAAAAAGACGCCCAATAATTTGAGACTACTACAAACGTATTCTTTTTATTGAAATAAAGTATTTATTTATAATATACTTTATTGTACATCACAAAAACATACAGGACAAACATTTACAAAACAAGTGTACAATGGGCGGTCTTATCGCACAGGGCAATCTCTTGCAGACAATCTTAAAAACCAACCAACATAAAAGAGTTACATACATTATATTACTTGTTTTTTAATAATATAATAAAGTAATAACGTGTTAATATAATTATTTTATAAGATAAAGGCATTAAATTAATTCATCATCATCTGATTCTACTACTTTGCTTCTGCCGCCGAATTATGGATGGTTTTGATCAGTTTTGGACTTTAAATTATATTTATCTGTGGATGAAATTTCCTGAACACGTCGTATAGAAGTTGATAGTTTACAGTTACTTTTTTTTAAAGGCATTCCAAAGTTTCAAAAAGCGCTAGATTTAGCGCTAGGCGCTAGAACGCGCTATTGAACAAAAAAAGCGTTAGATCTGGCGTTAAAAGCATTAAGTTGGCAGCACTGCTCGCCGTCCAGCCTGTCATTTTACATTTTGACAGCTCAAAAACTAATCATTTAGTGATGAACTAACGTGGTAACCGATTCGATTTCATATAACAATTGAATTTATCGATTAAAAATTTTTAATTTTTTAAACACATAGTTACTTTATTTTTGCTTTTTACCACACTGCCGATGGAGGATAATGTGTTTATCAGTCTATCTACGTGTGTATGTATGTTTGTTTCTAATGGCGTTCTAGAAACCAAACGCTTTGGCCGTATTTTGATGAGTCTTACGTCAATCGATTCGTCTTGCGGGTGTCACTAGCTACATTAAAATTGAAAAATAGAAAATGGCGGTTTTTGGGCGCTAAAAGAAAAAAAGGAAAAAGTAAAGTAGTAGCTACTATCAAAATCAATTAGTTTATTTCAAATAAACCTTAGAGGTACTTATGAATAGCCAAAAAAAAAATTACTCTTGTTGCAAATTCGCTAGCGTCAGTAGGTCTCAATGGAGAAGAATTTTCAAGAAACTCCACGGACACTTTTTTCCATCAGTTTTTAAATTTTATTGGTTATTATTTCAAGAAGAATGATTCTTCTTGAAATACTACATGTATGTGAGAACAATGTAAAAAGATGTGCACGTCAAGCTTCTATGGTAACAACGAATAAAAAAGTACAATAACAGGCCGAGGCAGCAAACTTATGACCAATCCCAACTGATGGCGCCCGTTCACGAATATGACGCATGGATCGGCACTACTCAGCTCAACCATCATGAAGGGAACCGAATGATCCAACACATGTGCCACCATCAGAGAGAAATTAGAGAGAACATGAAACACTCAACTGCCAGGGCACACATAAATCAACGAAACGACACATAGGTGCAGTGAATGGTAGATTTGCAGTCGAAACATAGTACTGTAGAAGGCGTAGTCAGAGGTTAACAAATAAGTAGATATATTACTTTTATAGCTCATATATTTAGTAAGAATTTTACAATATGCCTGCCTTCTGGGCGGCTACACTAGAATTGACAATCAAAAACAGATTCACTTATTTTCTATTCGAAATTCATTTACCTTTCAAGTAATACCAATTGCCAGTATTTTTTATAGGCAAGTGGGTTGCCTTCCAGTTGAGCAGAGTCCTCACAGTACTCACACATGTGCTGTGCTGTTATATAATACTAAAAGAAATTGAGTTTATACAATACAAATACATTAATACAGTCTTCAGCACGACCAACAATACTTCTAAACTTTTCTGCCCATCACTTGTTCACCCAAATGGCGGCGGAGTATGTCCAGCATTGAGCCAAGCCTTTTTATCAGCTATGTAATCCCCCAACTTATAATATGCTTGCCTGCATAGTGTGCATTTTATACATTCCTTCTCATTCAGTTTTAAAATGTGGGGCGGTATTTTATTGTAACATTTTATACAGTACCCATAAAAGATGTTGCTACTTTAGCCAGCCTGAAACCTGGTTGAATTAATTGATCCCTATTTCTAGTAACATAATTATGTCTGTTGCCGTTTTCACTAAAAAATATTTATATTCTTTCTAACGTACATGATGTTTTCATAAATATATTGACAAGGTACCGTCATGATGTTAATGTCCTTAAACAGTTGCCTTAGAAAATCGCGCCGGCGAAGATTTTATATCGCTCTGATGGCTCGTTTTTGCAGAATAAAAATCGACTCAATATCTGCAGCCCTTCCCCATACTAAGATACCGTAAAACATTATACTATGAAAGTAACTAAAATAGATTAGCCTCGTGGTACCTACGTCTTTTTAGGTCGCTTCTTAAGCAGTCAGTACTTCTAAGTCAGTTAAGTCAGTCAGTAAATTCAATTGATAATTGAAATCGAATCGGTTAGCACATTAGTTCATCACTAAATGATATGTTTTTGAGCTGTCAAAGTGTAAAATGACAGGTTAGACGAAGAGTAATTTAGACATAGCAACGCATAACGTAGGCACAACTAGTTGCTAATAAAATTGAACAGGCTCTAAATGTGGAGAAATTTTATTTTTATAATAACTTTTTAACCGTTGATAGCATCTGGTTATGCTTTTAATATGATAACGTACATTGCTCGTACATTGCTATGGTAGGCATTTCACAGTCAAATCGTTAGTAATTTGTTCAGATTTTTAATACACCCGCCATTCTGATATCAGGTTGGCGACTCAAATACTTTTTCTAAAAACTGTGGTTTTAAAATAGTACATTGCTTCAAATTTTACGTACATTCGGTACATTGCTCGTACATTGCTCTCACGCATATAGCATGACCATTTGTAGTCATACACCCGCCATTCTGATGCACACCATTATTACACTATTGTTACGTCTTATTACCCTCCAATCTTCGCCTTATGTGGTGTCGTGATAATAGATAGATATTTGATGCTGTCTACCATCTAAGGCATGTAAGCATATGATATATGTTTAGACGAATCGATGTATTTATGTTTGTAACTTATACTCTTTTTTTTTATTCGGAATCAATATAGTAGTAGCAACCCTAGTGAATCTGTCAAGTCTAGCTGTCAATTTCCTAAACGGCGGGAGTGGCCCTTCTGTATACTTTCTATTTTGTGGTCCTACTTTGTTAAAGGGCACACAACAATCTTGGTAAGTAAGAACATGCTAGAGAAATAAAACTAGGTACTTTTAACAAATATTTTATTTTATTTAGTAGTGAAATTTTAACTAAATACTAAAACCACTGTTTCTTATAAACTAAAACTTACTTATTTTTATTATAATCTAATTAGCTGGTAGGCGAGCTGGTGTCATAGAAACAGCAAATGCCATGGCAGCCATGCGAATTGCGGATGGTGGAAGTTCATAAAAGGAAGTGCATAGTGTGTCCTCGCTGTCTATTGCTTCTGGCATGTCGAATAAGTAGAATGTGCTACCTGACAGCTATGGTGTGCTTCACGTATTGAATTTTATGTTACGTTTTTTTTACTTATTTTGCAAATCGTAATTCCAAGGATTAAAAGTTTGTTTATTTTATACTGTTTCACTTCTGGTTCTTAAAACTAGTCTATATTTCGAGATATTTTTCAAAGAGCTACTTTTCGACGTATGTAGAATTTTGCTTATTTTTTGTTCTTTTATAAAAAATTTAAGATGAATAACTTCGATGGTTGATGTTGATGAACCTATTGTCGTGTAAATAAACATCATAGATCTTTTTTAGTAACTAAAATTTTGCCTCGAAAAGCAGAATGGCCCATAAATGAACCGCTTAGGAATATTTTTTTAAATATTCAGATAATTAACTGAATAATAAAAAGGCTGCTTGACACATTTTGTTGACTCCGTATCAAATGGTCCTATTCGCAAAACGACTGAGTAGAATGTCGTATTCTCAAAATTACCATTATATTATTACCAGAATGTCCTACTGTCAAAGTACAGTATTTACCGCGCGCATACACCGTACGGACCACCCACTCCAATGCGTTGCTTTTTCTTCGCAAATGTGTTGAAAAACGTCGTATGAAACTCGTGAGCTCTGCTCATTACATGATCGGCTGGATTACGCTCTCGCATGAATAATTCGTTGTAGGTACCACAGATAATAATACTGTTGTACTGAAAAATCACCTACTATTTTTCATATTTATTTTATTTTTATGTTGCCCCACACTAGGAAGTTCTTCCTGTATCGTGGATACGTTTACAAACATTTAAATTCACACACACAAGACACCCAGAACCGGCACAACTACCTGTAGGCCGTACAAATATTTGTTCCAAGAACTTTATTGCTGTTTTTCTATTTTTAAATATACAATGTCTTTTTCAAAATATAACCTATATTGGAATGGTGAACCTTAATTGCAAGTCTTATTTATAATTACAGTATTATTATGTAACAAATATTCAATTTACAATGCGATATTTACTGCTACGTAAATTCGATTTAACTGTGAATTTTAAATAATCGGAATAACGAAGCGAAAAAGCACTTTGCTTCACTACAGTAAGCGTCGATGAAGTATTGCATTTTATTGTCTATGGTTACCTATTATTAATTTTTCTGCCATATTTCGCTTTTGTACGTTTGTCCACTAACTAGCGTGTATCAGAATATGCAGCGCCGGCCTTGGGGTTGCAAGTGGAGCGGTCGCTCTAGGCATCAAAAAGCCAAACGCGAAATACAATTACCAGCGCAATATAAATGTTTGATGATGCCTTTTGTGAGGCTCGGTCGGGGGATTTATAAATTTTACCTTAAGTGAAAGCGATAAGCCAAACTACGTTTACCAATAAACCTACGCTGGCATATGTCATACTCATAGGGTTTTTAGCAGTGTCTTCGAATATGGTTAGGCAAACTACGTTTACAAATAAATCTACGCTGGCATATGTCACATTCATATGGTTTTTCACCAGCGTGTCTTCGAATATGGTTATTCAAAGTACGTTTACAAATAAATCTACGCTGGCATATGTCACACTGATATGGTTTTTCACCGGTGTGTGTTCTAATATGAAGTGTTAAACTAGGCTTTTCCTTAAACCTACGCTGACATATATCGCACTTGTAAGGTTTTTCACCAGTGTGTGTCCGAATATGATGAGATAAACTAACTTTACAAATAAACCTACGCTGGCATATGTCACACTCATAAGGTTTTTCACCAGTGTGTCTTCGAATATGAAGTGTCATATGAAGCTTTTGCGTAAACCTACGCTGACATATATCGCACTTGTAAGGTTCTTCACCAGTGTGTGTACGAATATGGTCAATTAATACATCTTTACGGTTAAAGCTTAACTGACAAATATCACATTTGTAAGGTTTTTCACCGGTATGTTTAAGAAAATGATGGTTCAAATTCCTTTTCCGAGTATACCTTTTTTGACATATATCACATTTGAAACGTTTTTCACCAGTGTGTGTTTGAAGATGTCGACCCAAACTACATTTTCTAGCAAAACTGTGCTGACATATATCGCATTTGTAAAGTTTCTCATTACTATGTGTACGAATATGTGTATTCAAATAACTCTGTCGAGTAAACTTTTTCTGACATATATCACAACTGTAAGGTTTATCACCAGTGTGTAAACGAAAATGTTCTACCAAAATCCTTTTTGTAGTATAACTACGTTTACAAACATCACAATCAAAATACTTTCTTTGAATAGTGGATTTACTCCTGGCATCATCTTTATTGCTATTGTTACGATAATTAATAGCGATATCAGTATTTGAATTTCTATTCATTACTTTTGAAATAGTTTTATCTATATATGTGCTAATAACTGCAGGTGAAGTGATAGAAAGAGACTGTTTGATTTTTCTTACAGATTTGGACGTACGGTTTTTAGTTGTATGGTAAAATTTCGAGGCTGATATTACGTTTTTCATTATTGTTCCTTCTTGTTTTGCTTTTGGTAAGACTAGTTTGGCTTTCTTCGTATCGGGTGCCCCTGTGATAATAAATGCGGTAAGTATAACAGATAAAATTTACGTTTGATGAGTTCCATAATGACCTATTGAGGTTAAGTAGTACGCATTCACTGGTGGTAGATTTCAACCGAAAGCTTTTGATCCTCCAACGGGCAAATACATACCGCCAAACCGGCCTAGTCGTGTTCCGGTATGATGCCCAGTACAGCCATTGGAAGAATTGGATCGAGATAGCAGTTCCACTGCAGGCAGGCCGGCTGACTTGCGCTATTATGGACGGATAGGGGGATTGGTCGCGGAGGGTAGCGGTATCCGAGGCATGGTGCACCGCTGGTCGACCGCAGGTAGTTGAGGGTCCACGTAGTGTGCCAGCCACACACGAAAGGCTGCCCCGACAACTGGTGCTAAATCCCGGGACGCGGCATCGTGCTGGTTGGCGATCAGACGAGAGTGCAGTAGGTTTCCAGCATAAAACCTCATCTCACTGCCTACTCCTCTCCTTCCTTCACTCACAGCAATAATGCCACTCACAGCAATAATGCCAAGGAACAATAGAAAAAATGCTGTAAAGCGGCAGCACTCACTCTCACAAAAAGTGCACCTCAGCAACAGCCGATGTCTGCACTCGAACCTTGTTGCAGTACATCACCACCTCGAGACTGAGAAGCCACCAGCATGTACCCATTCCAAACCAATCTACTTTTCATTTCGGCTCATCAATTCTAGCGCCACTGGAATAGTATAGACGGCCAATCCAGTACTAGAGTAAACGGTGAACGGTGAACATGAATAATTGCTGATTTTTGTGAACATGCGTCATTGTTGTTCAACAGCTTTTGAACGCCTGAATAATGTAGACGATTTGCACTGGACTGGATTAACTTGCTGGATTATTGAACTGGATTAATGTGAACCGAACATGATATTATGATAGATTTAAGTACTAAGATGATGTTAACTTTTGTGGTCCCCGACGCAAGTTGGAGTTGGTAAAAAATTACTAACATAAACTCTTAAAACGTATGAGGCCAAAACATATTTTAATTTTTATTATTTCCTACTTTGTTAATTTTATGTCGAGGTTTTTTTATATGGTAACTCGCAAAACCATTTATTTAGAATGTTATTTGTCTTTGTAATACTTTCTTTACTTCTTGTGTACTTATTAAATTTCAGGTTTGGACGCACCTGTTCTAGCTTTCCGATTATTTCTTGAGTTAGATGGTACAGTTTTCATTTGTTCGGCATGCGTTGTATCTTCTATTTTAGCTCTTCGTGTGTCTAGTTTATGTTTCTTCGCGAGCGTCCCTGTGAATATAAATTTGGTTAGTAACCGCAAGAGGAGGTGGCAGTCGTGGGTAAGAAACAGCCGCATGATTTGCCTTCAAAGTTAAGCAAAGCTTGCCGAGATCGATCAGTGGATGGGTGCCAATGTATTGCATATCGAGACTCCTCCATGCTTCGGAAAGCATGTAAGCCGTTGGTCCCGGCTGTCATTTGAAGATCTTCATCACAATACTGACACCAGTCTTGCCGGGTTTACCTAGTTGTAACCTAATTACTTGGTTGTGGATGTCAGATCGACAGTCATCATCTTCATCATCATCATCAGCCTATAGCAGTCCACTGCTGGACATAGGCCTCTCCAATTGCACGCCATTTGCTTCGATCTTCAGCAACTCTCATCCAGCTGCTACTCCTAACCTGCGAAGGTCGTCGCTTTACCTAGCCTGAGGGCTTACGACCTTACGTTTGCCAGTTCGTGGTCTCCACTCATGAACACGTTTACTCCAACGGTCATCGGTCGTACGGCTAATATGGCCGGCCCATTGCAACTTCACCTTGCATCTATGAGCTATGTCGACAACTTTGGTTCTATGCCGGATCATCTCTTTCCAGTTTTGATCCCTCAGAGAGACTCCTAGCATAGCCCTTTCCATAGCTCAATGAGCAATCTTAAGCTGATGGACCAGCCGTACCGTGAGTATCCACGTCTCGGCCCCGTAAGTCATAACAGGTAGGACGCACTGATTGTAGACTCTGTTTTTTAAGCTCTGTGGAATAGGTGACGAAGTTGCCCAAACGCCGCCCAGCCCAGTTGTATTCTTCTGCTAGCTTCCCTCTCAAAGATGTTTTTACCAAACTGCAGAGTTTGCCCGAGGTGAAATGTATTCTTGAACAACCGATCGGCAGAAGTTTAATATTTTATATTAATAAAATACTTAGCTAAGTATTTTATATTAATAAAATACTTAGCTGAATCCGATTTGATTGGAAACCGAGCCCAATGCAGTTGGGAATCAGCAGACAGGTTTTGACTCATATGTGAATTACCTATGTTTTGTTTTTTTAGCTTCTCATGTGATCTACCTACTTATCTATTTAGTGCCTTGACATTCACACAGAGTGGTCACGTGATGTGGTCTTCACGAGGATTATTAACTTACAAACAACATATTTAAATGTTACGCCAGTTCTACTTACTCGCAGTCTCCTCCACTCTTTGTTTCTTCACAGATAACTCATATTCTTCTTCTTTTTCTACTTTAAACTCCATCACAAGTTCACCATCATCTGCATAAGATTCATATTGTTGAACTGGTATAATAATATTTTCTACATCAGATTGGCTAAAATCTGTAAATAAAGAGTTAGTTATCAAAACTAACCGATTAATAATGGCAACCACTGCTTTACGAGAGAACACGGAAACTCGGGGTCTGTCGAAAATATTTTTCCAATTAAAAAGCTTTTTTTAAACAAGCTTTTTAGCTAACCGTGCATTGTCATCCAAACGTTGCACGGGTATGCAATTGCATCGTAATCGATTGAGGATAATTGTTTCAAAATTCAGTTGCAAGATTTGACCCGAACACACATACATACTTACATTGCAAGTTAATACCGATTAAGTAAAAGACCGATATTGTAAATCGTTTTTGTTTGAATTGGTCCCATTTTAATTTGGTGAAGATCTGATGAAGAACTTCTGAGATATACAACAGAATTACAGAATAAATATACAAACAGTGTGGAAACTAAGCCTAGTTGATGAAACTACGCTCCATTGAAACAATAGGTTTGTAATTTTTTATGTTTTTGATATTGTTTTTTACCTGACTGCCGAAAGAGGGAAATGTGTTTATCAGTCTATGTATGTATACATATATGTTTGTTCCTATGTGGCGTTCCAAAAAGACCAAACATGTTGGCCGATTTCGTCAATCGATTCGTCTTAAGACGGAAACACACTTACGTGGCGTGGCGCGGGATCCACCAATCAAACTACTCTGTTCCAGCCTACGTCATAACACAACGAGTTTTGTAGCCAATCAACTGCGTCAGAATCAGAAGGCGCCATGCCACTCCACGACACGTAAGTGTATTTCCGTCATTAACCTTGCCAGTGTCACTAGCTATATAAAAATTTTGAAATAGAAAAATGGCGACTTTTGGGTGCTATGTTGTGGGGGCCCAATTTTTATTTTCTTTCAAAGCCATCGTGTCGGGTATCAAAATAAAAGTCTTGAATAGTTGATTTCAAAAATATATAACACATATGTTTAACTTTAAATGTATTTAGTTCGAAATTAGTTAACTAAAAAGTTATAAATAAAAAAAGTTAATTAAATTAACTTTTTTTAATTAACTTTCTATTTGGAAGTCGGTGTCCCTAACTAAGAAAAATGGTACCTACCAAAGACACTGACTTCACAAATCTAAAATCGCCAAACCGCATTGAACAAGCGTTGAGAATAATGCTAGTGCCATTATCTTTATGACATACAGTTAGCCCTTTGTTTGTATTTAAGTTTTAAGTTTCCTTTTTTATTATTTAACTTGGTGTACTTACAATAAAGCATATATAAATAAATACAGTGCATGCGAAGAAAACTTAGCCCTGCAATAGGACAGAGGCTGGTATTACTATTATTTTGTACTCAGCAATAGTATAGATTCTTTCAGTGCCGTTGTGATGTCTTTCTGGCTTGGACACGAGAGGCGAACAGTTAATTTGATCGTGTTGTAAACCAATTTCGATGAAAACAGGAGGTCCTCAATAAGGGCTGCCGGTTTTGTGCCCACCAGTTGCGCCACAAGTTGTTATTAAGCACACGGAAGTAAAGTCTGATTTAAAATCATTTATAATCTAAAAGTGTGACCGTAACTATTATTAAAAAAAGGTAAAGGTCTCATCACCGCTCATTTTGTGCTTATTGGCAACCTACGCCAACGATGTGCGTCATAATCATAATTCAACCGTATAAAATAACATGGCAAACCAACCGCCGACGATAGTGATCTTATAGCCGTGTTGCTATCCTTATAAAACTGAGAGAGAAATAGTCGTCTTCCACCTTTATAGTATTGTTATTTAGGTACTTAAAGTCAATTATATTCAACTAGTGAATTTAACTGTAACGTGTTTCTCTAACCAAACTGTGCATTATTTACATGTTTGTAAAGGGTGATATCTGCTTGTGCTGATTCTCAATCTATACCATCTATACCAATATTATAAAGAGGACAGATTTTTTTGTTTGTTTGTTTGTACCGAATAGGCTCCGAAACTACTGGACCGATTTCAAAAATTCTTTCACCGTTGGGAAGCTACTCTATCCCCGGGTGACATAGGCTACTTTTTATCCCTGTATTCCCACGGGAACGGGAACTACGCGGGTGAAACCGCGAGGCGTCCTCTAGTTACAAATAAGCTTACACTGCGCCAGTTGCACAGTAAAGTTGACAGTAATATACGTCCAGAATATTTACCATCACTTTGATGTTCCACTTTTAGCTCAGCATCAAATGGTTCCTCACAAACAGCTGGTAGTTCTTGTTTGATTGCTTGGCATTCTATTTGACCATCACCTCCTATACTTATGTTCTCTATGGGCGATATAATTAACCCACCCATAAATTCTAAGTGATGTCGATTTGATAACAGTTTTTGCTGTAACAGAATAAACTTTGATAGTAGTTAATATTGGGCGAAATATGAGTGTAGGTAGGAAACTACTATATATATGTACCTCTGTCTAAAAATTTGAGGAATACAGGCGTGATGTTATGTTGTTAATGAAAACAAATTTTTCAAATGAAATCCAGACAATTTTAATTTGATTGAATGCAAGAAAATCAATCTGCCTAGCCTTTTCCCAACTATATTGGGGTCGGCTTCCAGTCTAACCGGATTCAGCTGAGTACCAGTGTTTTACATGAAGCGATTGCCTATCTGACCTCCATAACCCAGTAAATAGGTAACACGGTACCTCTTGGCAAGACTGGTGTCAGATCTCAAGCTTCTGTAACGACTGTCAAAGATCTTCAAATGGCATCCGGGACCAACGGCTTAACTTGCTTTCCAAGGCACGGAGAAAACTCGGTATGTTGAAATGGTCACCCATCCACGAACCGATCTCGTCAAGCGTTGCTTGACCTTGATGATTGACCAGTGCGGCTGATATTATTTAGCTACGAGATCCTCAAAGGAAGGCAAATTCAAATTCCACTTTAACAGACAAAAGTTATGAGAATAGTTGTTTGTTCATGAATCCCTCACCTCATAGTCCTCATTCAACATTTGCGCAAACCGCTTCTCAGCTTCCAGACATTGTCTCTGGAATCGCCAGCATTGCTTCAGTTTAGTGCAGCAGAAGAAACAAGTGAGCATCGGTCTACTGTATTCAGCCACAAACTGCAACAAATAAAACCGGCCAAGTGCGAGTCGGACCCGCGCACGAAGTTTTCCGTACCATTATCACAAAAAACGGCAAAAATATCACGTTTGTTGTATGGGAGCCCCACTCAAATATTTATTTTATAGCGGCAACATAAATACACCATCTGTGAAAATTTCAACTTTCTAGCTATCATGGTTCACCAGATACAGCCTGGTGACAGACAGACAGTAATAGGGTCCCGTTATTACCCTTTTGGTACGGAACCCTAATAACGTGATTTGTAGGTAATTGGGTAAAATACTTAAAATTTTGTAGCTTTAACATGTTGGGGTATTTAAGTTAAGAGCGGATAGGTTACGCCCAGGCAAGCGTGCTTCCCCGTAAACACAGGCGAGATAGTGGTCAAACGCGACCCTATAGAAAAAACGAAAACCTGGGGTCCAAATTGGGTTGTCGAAATTGAAACATTCAAAACTTTTTTTGGAAATTTTCTCTCACAATCAAAATCTGCTAAATATATGAGAAATTGATTCCAATCAGCAGCCTCATTTTTTGATAGCTCGAAGCAACCGCGGTAATAGAGTTAATTGCTCCATATGATTATTTATCCTTTTAATTCATTTATGTTTACAAATTCGTCTTTTCGACAGCGTAACACGCAATTACTAGGAACCTACTGTTGATTTGTCTAATTATAAAAGTGTTTGCGAACACGCAATTAGGCTGCCATGCTGGCTATTTTGATAGCTACTAAGCTATATGATACTAAGCTATAAACCAACTTTTGGCCATCATTTATAAAAAAGGAGTTGGATAGTGACCTATGGACAGCTGCCTAAGCCATTGTGCAGCTCTTACAATGCTCTGGACAGCAGTTAACAAACGACGATAATGCACTGGGCAGGTTAATTTGGGGCCTATTTAGGAGGAATTATAAGAGCTGTGTAGCCGGATTTACAGCCCTTGTACAGAAAGCTGAGTTAAAAATCCTTTGTCCGATGACTATAGAGCTATGTGTGCTGCTTGGGAAGGAACATCTGCCGCTCGCTCATGAATTGCAGTGGCCTATATGGAAGTACCCAAGTAGGCCGCGCAAATATTCAATACATTTTGTCATAATGGGGGATTACAGATGCGCCAAACACCCGTTGCGAGTGAGATGCTCCTGTACAGAATACGTCACACTTGCTGGGAGTGTCGTGGCTGTCTATGCACCCTGGATAACCTGTACCTACAGTGCTTCTGACGCAGTATTAAGCGTGGCCGCCTACTAGACCTAGACCATTTAATTAAATGTACCGTCGAAACGAAAATAAGAAGAGACTTGTGTCTACTTACTGGAGAATCAGTCAGCCTTTTATATATTTCTTGCAAGTTCTTGTCGGTAACCACGTACATACGCACATTCTCCACAAAACAAATCCTGCACATTGGCAGTTTTTCCAATGTATCCATCTTATTATCTATTTTCAATTATCCTCTAATATTCAGTTCCATTTATTTTATATTTCTAGTAAGAACCGTTGAATTTCAATTCAATAACATTTGAGACCCAGGTTGAAATCAAACGTTGGTCTCTGATTCAAAACTTGTATCGTGTGCATCAATAAGACAGAGCCTTATTCCTTAGGTTTCTTCACAAGATTACACTCTTTGCCCTTCGATGATTCGATACCGCCCGACCAGAGCAAGGCACCGGACAACTTCCAGACAGCCGGTGGTGAAGGAATCCCTACAAGAGCGCTTGCCTATTTAATCTCCGTAGTTACTCCATTCCCTTATCACTTATAATAATTTTAATTTTCTTTTTGCGTGAAAACAAAAAAAATACGGAACGTTTTGTTTTTTATCAACTGTCAATACATGAGGAACTGACATGTAAGTGTCAACACAAGTTTTTTTTCTAATAGCATTTTTTTTCATAGGTATAACCGCCTCCTTGGTCTTGCGGTCGCAAATTGCGACTGCTGAGCGTGAGGTCCTTCCTGGGTTTGGTTTCCAGGTCAGGCAGTGCAATTTTCTTTTTATTCATTGATATTTTAATTAAGATGTGTTACTTAATTCTAAACTCGCCAAACTTTTACCTTTGATGGCGAGATGCGCTCTTTTACATCACAATGCACCACCTTACGTACATACCTAGTACTTATATATTATACTAGTACATGATTAATTACTTCTGTTTTCTATCTTGTATTGGTATTTATGTACGACGCAAATAGCCAGATATTCCGATTCTCGCACCATTGCCATATAGTTTTGGTTAAGTCGGTTAAATGAGGGAATTGAATCCCTCCCATTTTATTTTTTTAAGTAATAGCAGTGGTGTTGTCAACGCGTAGCAAAATATTACAATCATTGTACTTTGGGTCTCGAGCGAAGCATTTTAGACCAAAAAGACAGCAAGCAATTCTAAATAATTAATATGAAAGTTGCGCTCGCTGTCTTTCCAACCACACGTTCGTTGTTACAAAACGTACCCCAACCTGCTTTAGAAGCATGAGTGAAGATTTCTACAACAATATTTTGAGATTCGAAAGGATTTGATGTGAAATTTATATTTTAAATCCACCACTCTAAATCAGATAAGATTATAGCAGAAGGTCTAAATTTAGCTTCGTATGTTTGATATTTTTCAAGATCCTAATATTTCTGTCTCTCTAGCTGTTTTGTATAGAGCCAGCCATATCTAACGGCTGGACATGCTGCGGGCAGAACCCCTAACAAGCGAGAAAATGCCCTAATAGTACAAAAAGGTAACTTTAAATATTTTTGCACAATTTGTAATATTTTGTGTCGCTTTTCTAACGGCAATAATATTGACATGTTTATAGAGTTGTACATAAATCCTAGAAATTTGCAACATTGTTGTGGGTGTAGACTACTTTTATCAAAGTTTGGACCAGTTAACTTAAAAAAAAAAATGAGTTTCCGTTAATATGGACGACGTTCAAAGTAGGTGCTTTGAGTAGCTTACAATTGTTATGAATCGTATATCCTTTCAGAAGTGTTTCTTTGGCTTCGCTTTGTATACGTTTTTAAGAATTGGTAACCAACGTTGAGCCAACTTGTCGTGTATGTCCGGGCCGTAGACTGGAATATCGACAACAGCATCGCCCAAAGCTTCTAATAGCTCTGGTTCAAGTTCTGGCTCAGTGCTTACTACTCCCGAGGCTGGTGGCTGGTCATCGTGGTGGTTGCGTTCCGTTATCTGTAGCGTTTTTTTTAATTTTATTGAGTGTAGTTAACAAAAAAGAAATGTTTATACAAATATTCGATGATTGTTATAGGAATCGTTGCCTCAGGGTCCAAACGGTACCCTATTTTTGTTGCTTTTACAAGATCAATGCCTTTGTGTTAAGCCGCTGTTGAACCTCCAGGCTGATATTTTCTAGCTTCATGCTAACCCATTGTGATAACCCGCAGTTGATCCTCCAGGGAAGCTTATAGAAGCTGAACGCATGAATAGATTCCACTTACTATTTCATCACTTCACTTTGGCATGGCAAAAAAAAAACTCACCTTGTATTTCCTCGGAATCAGATGATGAATAGTACACTATTAAGCGACTACGCCTTTTTTCCTTGCCTTGCTTTTTCAACTTCTTTATTTTTGCATTATAATATTGTATTCTCTCGTCAGCACTTCGTTTAGGCATTTTATTTTACTTTAATAACTTATTTTATTCCGGAGATTAGTGTGCTTTTTGCCACGCACGAAAAAATAATGACGAGTCAACTTAGTGCCTGCACGGAGGTGGGAACAAAAAAAAACAACTAAATTACTCTTTACCAGTGCGAAGTTGCCAGTAGGATAAAAATTACTACAGTGTTGTTATTATATCTGAAGAATGAAACGTCGAAATATAATAAAGTTTTGTTCTAAAAGTACACTGACATAATTCGCACTTGTAAGGTTTTCCACCAGTGTGTACACGATAATGTTCTTCAAAATTAGCCATTGTAGTAAATACATGTTGACAAATATCACATATGTAAGGTTTTTCAGAGGTGTGAGTAAGAACGTGATTTTTCAAATGTGGAAGTTGTCGAAAACTTCCTTGACATTGTTTACATTTACATGGCTTCTCGCCAATGTTTATTAATGTAAAGAAACACACGCAGGTTGGTTAATTACTGATTTATTTCCAAACACCCTCACTACAATAACAATTTATATTAGACATTCCGTCACAATATACTACATCTCTTCCCTTCAAAGAAAACAATTAAATGCCAATATAAGTTACAGTCATGCCACACAGCTGTTATTGGTAAACAAGTTACAAAAGTAGATAAGTTCATGTAGGCAAATAATAGTTATCTTGTTCATGTGCAGACATTCCCAATTCTATCTTAACAGTATTTTCTTATACTAAGTATTTACTTAATATTATGCTTATTTTAATTATGCTACTTATAAATACTTTTACTACTTCGCCCTTTTTTTTATTATTATCCTTATCATTACACATTTTTTTTACCTCTAATTATTCTTATTCACGGTCAATTAATACATCTTTCAACATTCGCGCAGTTCTTTCCTTCGACCTCGCAATAGGAACCGAAAGTGGCGACGGTGTTGACGGATCATCACTAGTTGCAATTGGACTTTCGTAATTACTACTAACATCCAACAATGGCGACTGGTTGTGGCTAGTTGGACTTGTCTGTGTTGGTGTTGTAATTTCGGTATGTGCCTGCGAACATTCCGCCAATAACAAATCACAGTCTGCAATAGGTATTATTTGCCCTACAGTCATCGTAGCCTTTGTATACGCCTACGAACACCTGTTGTCGTGAACATGCTTTGTGTCTTGCTACTATCGGTACTAGTAATTGGACGCCTCGCAGACTTCCTGTACTTGCTGAAGATCCAGTCATATGCACAACTAACTGGCTTCGCGTACGTCGTAAACGAACCCCACGTTCGTCTTCGACAATATATGAGCGAGGTTTAGATGCGTGTGTTAGAATCATGAATGGAACTCTTTATAAAAGTATTAATATCTACCAATATAGCAAGCTTTGAATGTCAAAATGGTTGTTGGTTATTTACTGTGTATCAGAGTTCCAATATATGTGGTGTGTAAGGAAAGGGTTTGATGAATAAAAGCACAGAAAGACAAGACTGGGTATTTATTTAAGTAAGGCTTGTCTATTAATTCATATTTATAAGGCTCATTGAGCTTACCGCCCGTTCGCTAGACTAGTGTTCGTGGGGAAGAAGGGCAACAAACCCCACGGAAGCTATTTCATAGTATTTAT
Organism: Orthosia cruda; assembly: GCA_964057195.1. Lineage (NCBI taxonomy): Eukaryota > Metazoa > Arthropoda > Insecta > Lepidoptera > Noctuidae > Orthosia > Orthosia cruda. The sequence goes on from OZ059853.1 coordinate 17,499,588, forward strand.
CAATATCTTTTACAACCACATAAAATATTTACAATATTATAGAATCAAAATAACAAGGATAAGGCAAAGGACATAGAGCAGCCCTTAAATCAATATAACATATTAGGCATAGAGGCCATAATATGATATAGATACAGTTTCAACACAACCATTAGCAATAATAAAGTTATAATATCAAATAACTTACGTTAGCCTTGTGTAGTCGATCTTACAGCAAGTATTTTATGTAGTATACTTCTATATAACAATATCTGGCCTGTACTGGCTTGTAGTTCACAAAAAAGTAAGTCCGGTTATCAATTACACAATACTTTATAATATCGGGTCTATCTGTGTCTCAATACGACCAATATGAGAAAATGGCGCGGCATCCCGCCATTTTCTATATTGCTTCAAATAATCTCAAAATTAGGTAAACAATAATCAATTACTATGAAGTGAATATGTTTTAAAACGTATCAAGACAATTAAGGAATTTAATATCGCCTATATAGTAATACTTAATCAATATTCGAAAAAATATTGATACTAACAGTCAGTATTGTACTAATTGTTTCAAAGGACTTATAATATAGCATTATAAAATGCAGGATACATCACAATGATCATTAAAAATTACGTAATCATTTATAGGAATATTATCAACGTGGCTTAAATATAAGTTTAGAGTTATTTCTTGTACACACAACAATATTTACTTAGGTGGGTACTCTTTTACATTTGAAGGTAGTTGACACCACAATAATAATTACGGTAGGTACTTAGACATTTGTCGGTAGGTGCTTAATAAATATGACAGGTATGTATTATGTAGCAAACCATTGAAAAATTAAAATTAACGATTTAATGACGTCACACATACTTCAAATTCTAACACGCGCGTGCGCGCCATCTCTGTGATATCAATGAAACTGCTAAGATATTCTAACTAGAAATAAAATAACTGACGGCGCTCATGCAAGCGACCGATAGGTAATATCCATCGCATCTTACCTATTGATATTTTTAAACTGCCAAATGTGTTTAACAAACATTATACTTTAAAGATTTCTAAAAACTCAAAATAAAATATATTGTTTTTATAATATCGTTAGGGCGAAGCAAGATTCTAACCTGCCCGGCGAGCACGGCCTACTGTGACATGGCTTATGACACACTTTTTATCACAGTTAGGGCGATATAGCCATTTTGTCTTTTAAGCTAGCACGGCGGCGTGAGATATTTTCTTGACTTGTGGCATAACTTCTTGACGTTTATTTTTTCGGGTTTCGGGTTAACCTTGACCATAAAAACTATTTAGGTTCTGAGAAGCATAGCCCTACAACGCAATGTTTCCGAATTATGAGCCTCCGAAATTCATTTTATTTTGCATAAAATGCTCTATAATTCCAAAATGATATCTCGTGAACGGTGTTCTAGGCAAAAAATAACCAAAATTTAGCCGTTGCTCCTTCCATGCTATCAGCATCCCAACATGAATGTATGAAAATAAATATTTTCATACATTCATGTTGGGATGCTGCTTTTCCTCATTTTTTTTATATTGCATCGTAGGTTCTTTGTAGGTGTTGGTGACAAGATATGATGAAATATCTCATGTCATACAATTTGTCTTAAATGCTAGCACGGGACAACCATGTGACATAGTTTAAAGGCGCGACATGCCTTTCTTGTTGCTGACTTCATAGTGCGACATAATCTGAATAGACGACCAAATAAAATAATACGTATATAAGTGTGCCGTTACACATTACACATAAACGTTCACGTTCACGTTATACAGATAAACAACTTTTTAATTTTGTTGGGAACAAATTAATATTTGTCCCACGACCATAGACTGCACACTTTATTTTTCTTTATTTGTTTGATAACATAGTAAATTATTGTGCAAATTTTAATAATTACTTAAAAAATATTATAGCTTGGACCCTGTTCCCGATACCGGTGGGCCCCTATTTTTTATATTTTACTAGCTTCTGCCAGCGGCTTCGCCCGCGTGTTAAAAATAGATAGTAGCCGATTCTCAGACCTACTGAATATACATAAAAAAATATCATATAATCGGTCAAGCCGTTTCGGAGGAGTGTGGTAACTAACATTGTGACACGAGAATTTTATATATAAAGATTTATTTATATTATTTTTTGCGGGTTTTATTTAAGAAATATTTAAAAATGTAGAAAGTAGTGTCCGATCGAAGGTTCGGTTTCGGTAGAGTTTCGGTTTCGGCGGCAAACCTGCCGAAACTACGACCTAAACCGAAACTGCATTCCGGAGTTACCGCGCTGTGATCGGTCATGTTCGGCGCGTTAAACGCGACGAAAACATTTTACCGCGTCTACGTGCCTAATCATGTCATGACTGGCATGTGTTTGTAGTTCGTTTTGTGTGTTGTGAGTTTTCGTGTGATTTATTTTGAATTCGGTAAGTTCACGTGATATTTATTTATTTATTTTTCAGTTTTAGGAAAACTTACAGCAAAATAATTTAACACAAATGAGAGTAACAAAAATTAGGTCAATTAAGTTTTCACAGATAGAAGAGAGCTTATAAACAAAAAAAAATAGAAGGTAGACAGTTTTTTAAGTAAAAATAGTAACATAATTAAAAAGAAAACGAATATACCTACAATCGAATTGAGAACCTTCTCCTTTTTGAAGTCGGTTAAAAATGTGACTCAAACAGCGTGAATTTCAGTTAATTACGAGTAGTTTACGTTATCAAAGAAGAGATTACAAAGAGTCCTTTTTAATTTTGATATGCTAGTATTGAAAACATCGATGTCGACGTCCCGGCAGATCGCATTATATGTATGACTCGCTCATATTAAGTATGAATTTCGTTCCAAACTCAGAAGTATGCAATTCACAGGGATTGCGCCGGAATGTAGAAGGCATCCGCAGACCAATTTTGTTCAGCAATTCGGGCAGCTTGGTTAAACCATTAGCAATTCTAAATCAAAAACGCAGAGTCTGCAATTGTTCTACGTTCAGAAAGAGGAAGTGGATGGAACCTTTTACAGCAAAGCAGATAAGTGGGAGAATAAGTTTTAGACCGGAATTGAATATACCTCAAAAAAAATCTCTGTATGCCTTCCTATCGATTGATGTAAATGTTGTAATTGGGATTCCAGACTTGAGAGGCATACTCGAGATGGCTGCAGATGGCTGGGAACAAAAGTACAGTAGATAATTTTAATGGTTTTGATGCTCCTGAACTCAGACGAGACTCTCAAAATGAACTATAGTGATTTTGATGATTTATTAATGATTTGATCTACGTGTTGATCAAATAATAATTTTGAATCAAATACTACTCCCAAGTCTTTGACTGTGCTAACTTTAGAACTCTAGCTAGGGATTTAGCATAAGAGTAGGTAGTAAATATCAAAAAAAAATCGAAGACTGCATATCTATTTGATTTTAAAGATAAAAAAATCAAACCGACTTCCTGAACAAAAAACTACAAACCAAAAAATAACTTTCTTTTCCGAAGTCGGTGTCTTTGTACCCATTTTTTTTCAGTTTTTCGACACCGACTTCGGAAAAGAAAGTTATTTTTTGGTTTGTAGTTTTTTGTTCAGGAAGTCGGTTTGATTTTTTGTTAAAAAGTTTTTTTATTATTCTCTTTTTAGTTTTGGTAGGTATATCCAATTAACATGATAATCATTTATGGCCAAAGTACATCTCATGACGATTCCAATAAGCCCAAGCACGACTAGGATACATTGTTTTATTTCAGAGTTCCAGTGCCTACCTTCCGGCTTCATCATCAGAACAGTTCAATGGTACCATTTTCATCAGTACCATTCATTTATAAGTATATGCTTAATCATAGTCGGTTAACTATTCGAGATATTTTATACCCGTGACATACTTAGCATTAAGGAGTTTCAGTGGCCATCTGTGGTCTTCTTCATCAGTTCCACTTCACCAAATTATACTTTCTGAGTGCAAGTGATTGGATTGTTGGTGAAAATACCAAAATCACTATATAAATGCCTATAATATTTGAGGAGTTCCCTCGATTTCTCTAGGATCCCATCATCAGATCCTGACCTGATGAATATGGGACCAACTAGGAAGTATACCCTTCAAAACAAAAGAAGATTTTTTGAAATCGGTCCAGGCGTCTTTGAGTAATCGGGGAACATACATAAAAAAAAAAAAAAAAAAGATTCCGACGAATTGAGAACTTTTTTTTGAAGTCGGTTAAAAAATAAAGACTGACTGATTATAATAACGTTTTCTTTATTTTTCCCTCAAAACATGATCCTTGTAAGGGAGATTCGGTTTCGCTTTCGGCCGAAAGAAACTGAGACGGTTGCCGAAATTCGTTTTCGGTTTCGGTCGTAAAAAACACTTTCAGTCGGACACTAGTGGAAAGTAAGAAGAATATGGAATATAAGAAATTTATTATAAAAATAATAATAATCAAAATAATAATTAAAAATAAGAAAAACAATAAAAAAAACACAAATAGGTATAAAATAAATATGCATAAAATTCATTAATAATTCTGTAACATTTCAATTAATTAATATTGATTATTTGATCATCACACACACAAAATAAATCTCTGTATCAGGTTCATATTTGGCTTGCGTAAATATGATCACGTTTCTGAATTTCGTACTAAGCTCAAATGGCTTCCTATTCGCCTTCGCTGGAATGCCCACATACTTTCTATACTTTATAATGTGCTATTTAATCCTTTTACTCCTTTTTATCTCAAAGAACGCTTTCGTTCCTCTGTGACACGCATTCTAGGTCCTTGAGATCATCGGAAAATCTAAAATTAAGTATCCGTATGCATTCCACTTCCTTCTTTGACAAATCTTTCACGATTCAAGCAGCTCGGTTGTGGAATGCATTACCTATTGAAATAAGACGTGCTCAAACACTGCCAATATTTAAGAAAATGGTGAAGGAGCATTACCTTTCACTATAATTTTTATTCTTCTCCTGTCTCTGTTATATTTGATATATATAAGTATATTTTGTATATAGTATTTTTGTATTTTATGTTATTATGTCTAAGTAGTGTATTATTTATGTTAATTTGTACACTGACAGCCCTAAATTCTTCTCCTACTGCTCAGTCCATCCAAAGGTTGTCTGTAAGAGATTGCCTAGTGCGATAAGACCGCCCATTGTACACTTGTTATTGTGAATGTTTGTCCTGTATATTTTTTTGTGGTGTACAATAAAGTATATAATAATAATAATAATAAATTTATTGCCATTTGGTGCATTAATTAGAAGGAAAATATTTTTTTTTAACTATATAGTTTTATCACCATCACCGAACGAAAGTGATACATTTTTCTTAATCATCTGTCAAAATGTGACATTTGTGACAAAATGGGGTGCGCCCGTATTAGCAATTAAGACCGACAGGCTTATTGCGTGTCTTTTGCAAGAGCAAAACGATAGCGATCAAACGCTTTATGTCAGAAAAGTCTGAATTACCTGCAGTGTGGGTATGGTAGGTCCTACACAATCGTTGGCAATCGCTCGCTGTTTGTCAAAGGCACTTATAAAAAAAAACGCCAACAACTCTAAAACTTTTGTATTGAAGAGCAATTATTGCGCAAAAATCGATGTTTTGTTCTTGCAAAAGATACGTAATAAGCCTGCCGATGAGACCCAAATAAACGACAGGCAATTTTCTCACGCCGCCGGTGCTAGCATTTAAGACCAAATGGCTTTATCGCCCAAACTGCGATGAAATGGCTCAAGCCATGTCACAGTAGGCCGTGCTCGCCGGGCAGCAACAAGGAAGGCATGCCGCGCCTTTAAAATATGTTACATGTGTAACCCATGCTAGCATTTAAGACAAATTGTAAGACATGACATAATTTATCGCGTCTTGTCATAAATGTCTCGGAAACGCCCTTGCTAGCCCCGCTGGACCCTATAACTCCCGAGTCAAGCTATTTTACCGCTGCGCCATTTTGACACTTATCATAGATGTGAAATTCATTGTTATATTTATAAATCAACCGTCACATAATTCATGTCGGCCGTGACGTTTACAAAATATTATAAAAATTAGATTATAAAGAAGATTGAGGATAAGCCAATAATTTTGTAAAGTAAAACATGACATAGCATCATAGCATAATTACTCTTCTGCTTGTGTTGTTCGAATAACGACTAGATTTAAAAAAAAATTACAATAACAAGAGATGCTCGAGAATTCAATATCGACGTAAGTGTAACCTATCCTATCAATTTATATTTAATTTAAAAAAAAAAAACTAACCGAAGCTCATCGTCAAGCCAGGATAAGATTTGCAACCATTGCAATTTGTATTAATAATATGTTAAATGGAATGAGATCAAGATTAGAAGTTATAGAAAATAAAGGTTACCCTCTCCGTTAAAAGCTACAACTTTAAGTTTTTTATAAGTACCTAATTGTTTTTTTGTAAACTGTTTTGAAAAATTTCAAGAGATGTGAATTGTTTTGTTTGTTTCAAACACGTTTGTTTTTTTTTGAAATATTCAAAGCTATATCAGTTTTTTCAGTAAATAAATATTTGTTAATCTAAATTGGGTTCCTCTATTAATTAATACCATAAAAATAATAAATACTACTGTTCTGTTTTTTTTTGTTCCCGATACCGGATGATATTTTTAAATGTTTTTCTCTTTTGTTTTCTTTTTGTGTTTTATAAAAATATTTAAAAATGTAACAAATAAAAGGAAATTAAATTAAGGACAATAAATAATACTTCGTATATAAGTGAATCTCCTTTCTTTTGAAAGACCGCCTTTAAAGCACCTGATTTAAAAAATAAATAAAAATATAGTATATACCTATTAATTTTTATTTTTAGCATACCTACATCCCCTCAACCCGCAACACCTCTCTATAGCCATACAGTGCTGCCTAAATATGCTGATGTTGGTTAGCGCATGAACATTTTGTATCAATAACATAAACAATTAGACGCTTACTTGTGGAATCGATGTCAATAACTAAAGAAAACTAACTTGATTGTGGTCACAGACATGGCGCACTTAAAAAGTTGTAGTATATCCTCCTGCCCAAAGATGTCGCTTTTCACACCTCTAGAGGTGAAGTTTCTCTGCAGCTGTATGCACACGAATATGCCTTGTGAGAACAAACTTTTGAGTAAATCTTCGCTGACATATATCACATTTGTAAGGTTTTGAGCCAGTGTGTACACGAATATGCCTTGTTAAATCAACTTTTTGGGTAAAACTACGCAGGCATATATCACATTTGTAAGGTTTCTCCCCAGTGTGTACACGAATATGCTTTATTAAATTATTCTTTAAAGTAAAACTACTCTGGCATATATCACATTTGTAAGGTTTATCCCCAGTGTGTACACGAATATGCCTTGTGACATCACCCTTTTGAGTAAATCTTCGCTGACATATATCACATTTGTAAGGCTTTTCCCCAGTGTGTACACGAATATGCCGTGTTAATAGATTCTTTGCAGTAAAACTTCGCAGGCATATATCACATTTGTAAGGTTTTTCCCCAGTGTGTACACGAATATGCTGTATTAAATTTATCTTTAAAGTAAAACTATTCTGGCATATATCACATTTGTAAGGTTTATCCCCAGTGTGTACACGAATATGCCTTGTGAGATAACCCTTTTGAGTAAATCTTCGCTGACATATATCACATTTGTAAGGTTTTTCCCCAGTGTGTACACGAATATGCTCTGTTAAATGACACTTTTGTTTAAAACTACGCTGACATATTTCACATTGGTGAGATTTTTTCCCTGGGTGTAAACGCTTATACCCTGTTAAATTAGTCTTTGCTGGTAAACTACAATTATGCTTTGTGAAATTAACCTTTTGACTAATACTTTGCTGACATAAATTACATTTATAATGTTTTTCACCTGTGTTATTCTTTTCTGGAAAACCGCACTGGGACATATCACATTTGTAAGATTTTTCCTCAGTGTGTACACGGATATGCTGTATTAAATGATTCTTTAAAGTAAAACTACTCTGGCATATATCACATTTGTAAGGTTTCTCCTCAGTGTGTACACGAATATGCTTTATTAAATTATTCTTTAAAGTAAAACTACTCTGGCATATATCACATTTGTAAGGTTTATCCCCAGTGTGTACACGAATATGCCTTGTGAGATCACCCTTTTGAGTAAATCTTCGCTGACATATATCACATTTGTAAGGTTTTTCCCCAGTGTGTACACGAATATGCTCTGTTAAATGACACTTTCGTTTAAAACTACGCTGACATATTTCACATTGGTGAGATTTTTTCCCTGGGTGTAAACGCTTATACCCTGTTAAATTAGTCTTTGCTGGTAAACTATAATTATGCTTTGTGAAATTAACCTTTTGACTAATACTTTGCTGACATAAATTACATTTATAATGTTTTTCACCTGTGTTATTCTTTTCTGGAAAACCGCACTGAGACATATCACATTTGTAAGATTTTTCCTCAGTGTGTACACGGATATGCTGTATTAAATGATTCTTTAAAGTAAAACTACTCTGGCATATATCACATTTGTAAGGTTTATCCCTAGAGTGCATTCGAACACGTTTATTTAAATCATTACTAAAATTACTATTTGTGTAAGCCTTTTCGAATTTAGTTACTGGTTTGGACGTATGATTTTGGGCGTTCCGGATAATTTGCGAGTCACGTTGTTCAGTTTTCATTTGCTGTGGTGCAACTGAATCTTCTGTATTTGCTCTTCGTATGTCTGGTTTTGGTTTCTTCGCGCCTGGCGCTCCTGTGATTACAAATCCGAAAATTTACACTGGACCATAGAGGAATAGCAAACAATTTTGAAGTGCAAAATTGCACGACCCCAGCACACTTTCCCGGAGAATATCGCGAACGCTCACATGTTTGCCTTCAACTTAACTTTGTGATAAAAGGATACCTTAAAGACATAATTAAGTAAAATTCTAAACAACACTATTGTGGTAACATTGACAGTGACACGTACAACACCAGCTACCATCTCACGGATGAGCTGCCAATTATTACCTCCATAGTCAGTTCTATTACAATTAATTTGTCTATGATGATAAGTACTTACTTGTCATCTTTTTAGCTTTTAGCTTCTTCTTAGATACTTCTTGTTCATCTTCAACTATAGTTTTCAAGTTCATAAAAGGAACCTCATCTTCTGAATGTGACCCAGAATGGTGAGGTGGTATATTGCTCGATTCAAGCTGTGGTGGTAAATCTTCTTGATCTGAATAGCTATCTAAATATTCTATGTCGTGAAATTCCTGTTCTGACTCTGTGAAGAAACAAAAACAGTAAAAGCAACATCCTTTTTTGTAACTTTATTAGCCTAACCATTGTTTGGTTATATTAAGAGCAATTTTCTGTTTTGAGCTCGTGACACTTGTCCCTACAAGCTAAAAACAGAAAATTGCTACTTTGTCATACTACAGTAAAGGCATATGCATATTATTATATCGGGGCGTCCGAGCAAAAGGTACCAGTAGTGGGGTATTGAGTTAAGACTATATTCGGTATCTAGAATATCAATGATAATAAGATTTTAAAAAATATTCAAAAACTGGCACATTTTTTATCAGGTTTTTGATGTTGAAACTGTACTTATGTTTGTATGATATATAACTTTACAAAACTGCATATATCTCGGACAATAAATTCCAAAGTGAATAAGTTTATGTATGTAATAAATTCCGAAATCTGGGCCGATTTTTGCTTGGACGCCCACATATGATGTTCAGGTAAATAATCTAATAACTTTACACGAGCAATCCCAAGTAGCAAAATTTAGTCCTGTAGGTATTCTAGGAGCATGCATTTTTTAGCCCTATAGAAAACCTATAAACGTTTATAGAACCGCATTTGGGCGCAGTTTATAGGACTATTAGTTCCTGTGATCGTTGTGTTACAGTCCGGTAAAGTGCAATCAGATTTTATAATTATCTTATTAGTTGCTTTTACAGGATACATTATCCTATAAAGATCCGGTAAACGCACTGACTAAGCGCGATTAGTCCTCTAACTCTCTAGTGCGTGACGCGTACCGGTGTAATTAGTCCTGTAACGATCTAGTACGTGCCGCTACTGGTGTCATTCATCCCACATTATGATCACATGATGTTATTATAGAGCATTCGTTTTTTATTCTTTTAATAACGGTGCCGTGGTAAATGTCTTGACAAAAAAAATGTTTAAGGGATAAGTACTTAATACACTTTAAAAATATATTATCTATTAGCATAACATAGGTAAATTTTGTCTTTTACTTTTTGTATAACGAATGGCTAATCAAATTGCGATATTAATTTTATTGATAAAGTGGTCGAAGATAATAAACATATCTTCATGCCCCTTCCAAATTAAATGTATTTATTAATTGTTTATTCGATAATAATTAAAAAACATATATGCCGCCATGGGACCGATCGCGTTCCATTATATTGCATTTATCAAAACCTTTACAATACTATTTAGTCAAAGTTAAGACTACTATAGGACATACCTACTTCGCCACCATATTTTAGTTTTAGGGTTCCCTTAGAGAAATACATCGGAACTATCCCGCATGTCAATACATGTATTGTTATGTCTAATTACTCTATAATACTTTCTCCATAAAATTGATTTCGACATAGATGAAGAGTGGCAGTGTAGGGATGCAAAACATTAAATTAATATATTATAATATTCAGTACATTCGTCATCAGTACCCACTTTTACGTTATTATTCGGAATAAAACTTTTTTGTTGCGTGTTGATTTCTCTTTTTTACATCCTCCTGCAATTCACAATTTTTGCAAAGTAAGGGCGGTTGTCATCATCACTGCTTCCGCCATTACTTTCATTATCTTCTTGGTTAACCTAACTTGGACTAACTTTCAGAAAAAATAACTTCGCACTCTTCTTGGACTATTTCCTTTTTATGTTGTACGGAACCATCACGAACTTCATAAGAGTCTCGTGTTTCTTGTATTTAAGAAGAATACCGACCCGCACTTCGTTCCTGATTTCATTACAAGTTTTTTTTTTTAACTCTTCTTCGATAACTGCCACTACGCTTAAATCGTTTCCATTTGTTTTCATCCATTTTTAGTTTTTTTGATTTCTAAAACGTATAACAAAAAGGTCAGTAACTCCAGTAATAGCAAATGTAGGACATATATAAGCAGAATTTTACCTATATACATCGGTGGGCATACTAGTTTCGTGCTAACAATCCGTTAGAAGTCATGTCTCAGACAAATCAATCCTTTAATATACTTCACCTATAGCACCTATATCTAAGACTTTTATAGAACTGTATGCCATATAGAAGAATGGAACAAGACGTTAACAAGCATAAACAATCTTATAAAATGCGTTAATAGGATCAAAATGCAATACTTGCTAATTAGTTTTATACTATGCGGTTATATACTCGTAACTCCAAGGTCCGGTAAGAATCGTATCTTATTAACCTGTAAACGTGTATAAAACTAAGTAATAGGATCGAAAGTACCTGTAGCGCAAATCATCTTATGTGATGCTGTTGTGAGATCAGTAATCTCAGTCAAAGCGTCTATTAGATTCCTATTAGACGTTTAGTCGTGAATCTCGGAAACGGCTCCAACGATTTTCATGAAATTTAGTATGCAGGGGGTTTCGGGGGCGATAAATCGATCTAGCCAGGTTTCATTTTTAGAAAACATAATTTTCTCTATTTTCACCCGAGTAGAACTCGGTCGCCCAGGTACTAATAGTTGGTAAGATGATGACTGCTATTAATGAGGATGCACTAATTAACGTCAGTTGAAACGTGAAACATTGACTAAGGACCATAAATATAGCTGTTAAACGTTTTTATTACGCACACGGAAGCAAAACCTGAATTAAAATCATTTATAATGTCGTATAAGTGCGATTATTATAAAATCAGTTTTGCGCAGACCCTTTTTAAAAGGAGAATAACATTTTCCGAAACAAAAGCTCTATTAAAGCAGTGGTTGGTAAATCCCGTACCTATCTTAATCTGCCATACTTGGAAAATATTCACAAAAATAAATAAAGAAACTCGCGCTAAAAGCCATAAAACTATTAAATATGACAAATCTGACACCTCACGCCTGACTAGCGACCCTAGCGGTGTTCAATGTTACCTTTGGAGATTGACTCAGCACTCGGCCCGGCTGACGCGCGGCCCAGATAAAATACTGTTTGGTTGCATCTTACACGCATAGGACACATATATATTTGTGCATTAGTGTGTATTAAGACAATATAGTATATAAGCTGTAATAGTACATTGTGTATTTAGGGCGGTAAGTAAGGAATTACGATCGAGACTCTAGTAGAAGCCCGAAGTCGAAGACTGAGGGCTTTCTGAGTCGAGGTTCGTAATTCCCGTACCGCCCGTGATACATACAATGTTTTTCATCACATTTGCGAGTAATAATTATGAATTACAGCTTTAATACACAAGTCAGCTCAGCTGTTATTACGAAATACGTGAACTTTTTTTAAGCGGTTGGCGAATTTTTGTCCACACCACAGATTATACAGTGTTACGTGCAGAAACTTTAAGGGCAAATACTTACGTAGGTATACAGCCAAGACGGAGTGTAAAAAGAATTAAATAATTTCGACGTTTTCATACTATAACTATTAAAATCGATTATAAAGAACATTAGTTGAGTATTTAAGTAACATGTAGCGAGATTGCAAAGAAATTCCTGTTTAGATAACATTTTAAGACAATTTTTCAATTGCGTGTAAACTCCTTGCTTGAACTTGCATGACCTGTGTGCTGTGCCATAAATTAAAAAAATATTACTTACCGCCCTAGGGTTTCATGACAAAAAGAAAGCCCGAGGGTTTTATATGCGGCATTACGGCCAAGTTAACCTGTATGTATATACTTTTTACGTGCAAATGTGATGAAAAATAATGTTAGTAAATCAGATTTGAATTTATATTCTTGTCTCATTACCCCTCACTGTGGTCAAGACACCTTTAGCCATCTCTGATCAGTCCCGTGTGTCTGCTGGACTGGCAGTGAGTGTACCGTTCCCGAACCTGGAATTCCTGCCCACTATCCGTCTGTAACCGTAGGTCGCATGGTCCAGCCATCCTGAACTTATCTATATATTTATTTATCACACACTAGGTTGTGGTAGGTTAGGGCTGTAGGGCTTATAAGTCTTAGGTTCGTAGGGACTGTTAGGCTGTAAGGTGTTAGTACATCCTTTAGCTTATCATATATTTGCATGTACTGTCACACCCTTAACATTACTGCAGCTTTACGGGACGTATGTTATGGTGGGCGTACCTTTTGGTGCTTCGAGCATTTGAATCACGCGGTCCCCTTGCCCACCGTAGGGATTCACAGACTGAAACTTCAGGGAACTGGGGCCTGGTGTACGCAACAAAGCATCAGTTTTCAGTGATCTGAAGTACGTTGTACTAGGGTGTTCTGTGGGAAAGTCTCTCGTTACGGATCGGTCACTGGCCTCCCATAAGCGGGTTTAACCAGTTGAATGAGAAGTCGCACAGGTTTAACAAGAGCGCAGATACCACTAGTACAGACTAACCATTCGATGAGGGTAGGGCCGATAGGGAAGAAGAAGGAAGAGCACTATGGAGATACAGGAAGTTAACGAACTAATCAGGATCCAGGCAGCGGATAACAATGATATCAAAAGGGTGTTATCAAACATAAAAAAGGACTCGCCCACAAGGAAAACAGAAAAATACATCAACGAAAGAAAGAAAACATTGGACCATGTTTTTCAGCGAGTTTAATAAAACCACTTAAGTACTACAGGAGCAAGAGATGTTATCAACTCATAAATATATTTATCTACTTCGGTTTCGTTATATTCGAATTACAAAATTGACAGCGGTTTCATTATGATACCCATAACGACATCGGGTTGCATTATGCGAATCGTCATAAATTCTAAAACACAAGCAAAGACATTCTGAACATACAGCCAGGTACCTAGAAAGTAATATTCTAGGTAACTGGTCGAAATCGAGACAATGTAAATGTTGTTTTTAAAAATGGAACAAGTTTAGAACAAAAGTATCGTATACTATTTGGCTGTTGCGGCTACAAGATCTTTGCCTTATACCTAATAAAGAATAAATCTATACCAATATTATAAAGAGGAAAGATTTTTTTGTTTGTTTGTTTGTTTGTACCGAATAGGCTCCAAAACTACTGGACCGATTTCAAAAATTCTTTCACCGTTGGGAAGCTACTCTATCCCCGGGTGACATAGGCTATTTTTTATCCCTGTAATCTCACGGGAACGGCAACTACGCGGGTGAAACTGCGAGACTTCCTCTAGTAAAAAATATAGTGGATGCGCGAAAAAAAATCTGAGTGAAATTTTATTTCAAATTTTATTAAAATGTCTTCAAAATCAAGTGAAAAGTGTGAAAATACACCAGATATAACAAATAGAGCAGTTGCGGCTACAAATAATTTACTACCAGAAAAATCAAGACATGTAAGAGAAATGAAATACTTAAACACACTTCCTGAAATACTTATTTGTCTATATCTGTGTTTTATTCCTTTCTTCGTAGATAAAATCTTGTATGCAACTGTACGTTATTGGTCTTTTAATAACTCGTGCCCACCTATTTCGGTACGCGCTACGCTTGTACCGAAAAATGGCACTCGTATTAAAAGACCGTCCATAACGTAACAGTTGCATAAATAGCTATACTACAGACTATTTTGGCAACATAAAGAAACATTACGACGAAGGAATCGACTACCTTAAAAAGTGCGAAGAAAGGCTGCAACTTGTGCAAACAAATTACGAACCAAGACTTTTAGATGAAGATGAAAACAAGGACGTTGTCAGTAGCCCAAAACTGTTTAGACAGCTATTCCGAATGTCACAGATATCTAAGAAAATATCTCAGGCTAAGGAATCTATTACTCAAGACAAGCCAATATGGCACTTACAAACACTATGTGACGCCTCGTCGCGAACACTTTCCTTACATTTTTTTAAATCCATCCAAAGGTTGTCTTGATAAGATCGCTTTTAGCGATAAAGCCGCCCATTGTGCCACCCAGTAATGTTTTCTTCGTCTATACTTTCTGTAACTTATATGGTGTACATAATAAAGAGTATTCTATTCTAACGATGCCTTAATTATTAAAATACGTCAAGTGGTTTAAAAGAAATACATACATACAAACATACAAGATACGCGCGAAAAACATAACCCTTTCCTTGCAGCCGGGTAAAAAGCCATGCGTGTATATATAGGATCACGTTTGTGTGTACGAAGAATCAGAGCGAGGGACTCCAGCGAAGAATGTGTGCGGTCTATTCGTTTGTTGCTAGTATTATATGTGCATGATCTCGTCTCACTTCACTAAGACCAGTGCCCTCTGGTTTGAGCAGCTGTTTTACAGCTACCTCGCACACGTCTGTTGGAAAAGTACCCTAAGATCTGGTTTGAGATGGCGCGGGAGAAGCGTGACTGGAAGGATTCAGGGCAGGTTATTGCCTAGCGATAGCAATATTATTTTCAGCGCGTTTTGTCCCAGTGCAGGGTAAAAGCTACCTTTCTAATACTCTCCAGTTACCGCCAATGAGGATCAATCATACCCAAAGGCATCAAGCTCGTACCACTATCTCCGCCTGAGCCGCAATGTCGTTAAGCCCTTACCTATATTATAAAAAAAAGCTGCAAACAAAATTATAAAACATACCAGTTTGATGTTCCTCCATTAACTCATCAATAATATCTTGTCTCTCACAATCATCTGGTAATTCTTCTTTGATAACATCGCTCTCTGTTTGACGTTCATCAGTTATGATGACGAGCACTGTTGGACTTACAGTATACCCACTGAACTCTAACTGGTCTTGGTTTACTTGAGGTTTTATCTGTAAAAGTTTGTAAATAAATATTTTTTCTTTAACTTCATTAGTTTTTTTTTTTTAGTGTAATGTGAAAGTGTGTTAACCTAACTTATATTAAAAAAAACACTAGAATTAGTTTTAACTCATTTTACATACTGTTAAATAAAAGTAAACTTTACAACACATTGCCACCTAACCTGAATGTTTTAAAGCAAGCAAAGACTCACAGACGAAACCAAAGCTATTCCATGAGTGATTATACCCAGCAAATAATTCAAAATTTTGGTTCCAGATTAAAGAAGCGTCAGGAAGTGAATGTTGGTAGTAGTAAAATCAAAATTTGCAAAATCAAAATTTCTTTATTCAATTAGGCCATTAAGCGGCACTTTCGAACGTCAAAAATAAAAATTAAATGTAATAATAATTGATTCTACCGTCCATTCGGAAATGTAGCTTGTTATGGAGAAGAACGGACAAGAAACTCCAAACTTACTCTTTTAAAAAAACATAAATGTGTTTTACAAGTATTTGGTTACAATAATCTTGTAGGAAAAATACATATATGAACGATGTAAAAAAAAAAAAAACGCACTTAAAAGCGTCTAGAGTAAAACAAACAATTAAAAATACAATAAATAGGTAATTAAAAACATGCAGAGGCAGCTAAGATATGACCAATCCCAACTGACGGCGCCCGTTCACGAACATGACACATGGATCGGCACCACTCAGCTCAACCATCATGAAGGGAACCGAATGATCCAACACATGTGCCACCATCAGAGAGACATTAGAGAGAGCATGACACACTCAACTGCCGGGGCACACTGAAGTCAACGAACGACACATAGGTACAGTAAATGGTAGATTTACAGTTAGTACATAGTACTCACATATGTGCTGTGCAGTTATATAATCCAAAAAATAAATTGAGTTTATACAACACAAATATACATTATAATTATTCGTACAGTCTTCAGCAGGTCCAACAATACTTCAGAACTTTTCTGCTTATCACTTGTTTTTGTGCCCTAGTGGCTGTGGAGCTGGAATAGCGTTGGGCCAAGCATTTTTATCAGCGATGTAATCCCCCAACCTATAATATGCCTGCCTGCATAGTGTGCGTTTTATACAAGTTTTAAATTTCGTCTCATTCAATTCTAGAATGTGTGGCGGTATTTTATTGTAACATTTTATACAGTACCCCCTAAAAGATGACGCTACTTTAGCCAGCCTGAAACCTGGTTGAATTAATTGGTCCCTATTTCTAGTAACATAACTATGTCTATCGCTGTTTTTACTAAAAAGATGTAAATTCTTTCTAACGTACATGATGTTTTCGTAAATATACTGACAAGGTACCGTCATGATGTTAATGTCTTTAAACAGTTCCCTTAGAGAATCGCGCCGGCGAAGATTGTATATCGCTCTGATGGCTCGTTTTTGTAGAACAAAAATTGACTGAATGTCTGCAGCCCTTCCCCATAGTAAAATGCCGTAAGACATTATACTATGAAAGTAACTAAAATAGACCAGCCTCGCGGTATCTACATCAGTAAATTGACGAATTTTTCTAACAGCATAAGCCGCCGAACTTAACCGCCCCGCAAGTGATATTAAATGAGGACCCCATTGTAACCTTGAGTCTAGCGTGATACCCAGGAAAACGGTTTTGTCGACGAATTCTAGCTTCTCGTTGTTTAATATAATGTCACAATCATAACTTTTGACATTCGGCAAGGCAAATTTTACACAATTAGTTTTTTTAGCATTCAAAACTAAATTATTAGCAGTGAACCAATTTAGAACTTGCCGCAATGCATTATTTACGTCGGCAACGTTACTCGTACGTCTATTTATGTTAAAAATCAAAGAAGTGTCATCAGCAAATAACACCATGTTCAGTTTGTTTTTCAATAGATGGGGTAAATCGTTAATGTATACTAAAAATAAGAAAGGACCTAAAATTGAGCCCTGGGGTACCCCCATTTTCACGTTCAACCCCGACGAATTGACACCGTTTATTTGAACTAATTGCTGTCTATCATTCAAATAGGATTTTACTAAATTTAATGCTGATTGGCCTAGCCCGTAATGCTCAAGTTTCAAAAGCAATGTTTCATGATCAACGCAATCAAACGCCTTCGACAGGTCGCAGAAGATACCTATGGCATCTTGTCCCTCCTCCCACGCATCAAAGATGTGTTTTATTAAGGTGACACCAGCGTCGGTTGTACAACGTCCTTTGGTGAAACCATATTGTTTCTCGTGTAGGATGTTTTTCGTATTAAAATAAATGAGCATTTGATTTAGCATTATCTTTTCAAATATCTTGCTGAAAACCGGCAACACGGATACTGGTCTATAATTATTTGTGTCTTTACTGTCCCCGGATTTAAAAAGTGGTATAACCTTACTATATTTCATTAGATCCGGAAAGACTCCCTGATCTATACACAAATTAAAAATTAAAGCTAAGTACGGCGCTATAGTCTGAATAATGGAGGTACAAACTTTGATGGACATTCCCCATAGATCTTCTGTCAGTTTTATCTTTATTTGCTTAAAAGCTTTTATCACTGTTATTGGGTTTATATGTGAAAAGTTAAATTCAGTCGGGCATGCTGAAACGTTAGCGTGTAATAAACCATAAGCGAGCGACGGCGAAGAATTTAAGGTTTCAGTAGTTTTAATTGGGATGCTGGTAAAGAAATTTACAAACTCTTGAGCAACCTCTTTGCTATCTCTAACAAGTCCATGTGTAGTCTCAAGCGTGTAATCAGTATTATTTCTTTTGTTCCTGTTTGTTTCATTGTTAATAATTTTCCAAACCGTCCTAATTTTATTTTCTGCGAATTTAACCTTATTGCTAATGTATAAAGCCTTAGCTAGTTTATATGAATTTAAAAAAATTCTTGAGTAAGTAGCAACATACTTATTAAAAGTTTCAGTGTTTATATAAGGCTTAAGGCCATACAGCTCGTAAAGTCTTTCCCTACTTTTCCTGATTCCTTTAGTCGCCCAGTCACTGAATAAAAACTTACGGCATATAGTTTTAGTTTTCTTCTTAAAAGTGTTATTGAATTCTGTTTGAACAACTAAGAAAACTTTTTTGTATAAAATATTACCATCGTTCACTGTGAGGTCCTGACAACTCAACTTACCAATTAAAGCGCTGTTAAATTTATTTAATTTGCCGGATGTTATTGGTCTGGATTGAATCTGCACTTGCTGTATTGGTATGCTGGACTCAAATGTTACCAGTAGCCCACTATGATCTGAAGGCAGACAATTCATAATGGCTTTGTTTAAGTAGTCGCAGCAACAAAAAACATTATCAATACATGTAGCAGTAGTCACAGTTGTTCGGGTTGGTTCCTCAAACACATGCGACAAATTAAATGATTTGAAGAGATTCAAAAGTCTACTGCTATCTGAATTATTTTCTAAAATATTTATATTAAAGTCACCACAGATTATGACTAGTTTATTACCAGTTGTAAGTTTTGCCAAAACATCTTCCATCACTGACTCAAATATACAGTAGTTTTTATAATTGGGGGGTCTTTAAACGCACACTATAATATGCTTATCCAGCTCAACACAGGACAGTTCAACACTATGTTCAACTGATAGATCTACAATATCTTTACGAGATTTTGATTTAATACCATTTTTGATTAAAATAAGTGAACCTCCACGTAACATAACATTTCTGTTAAAACAGCTGCCCACAGTATAATTTTCATAATTAATAAGCATTGAATGTTCTTTCAGCCAATGCTCAGTAAAACAAATAATTTCAAACATTGTCTTTTCTAAAAACAGTTCTATTTCCAATTGCTTTGCAGAAAAACCTTGAATGTTTTGATGGAATAATTTTATAGAATTCTGCTTAGTAGTAGGAAACTCCCGTTTCCACACTAACCCTCAGTTTCCCACCTTAAAATTATCGGAGAATTAATGTGACAAATTGTCATCTTCTGTGATGGCTGTGATTCTGTGATTGGCTGTAGAAAATTCATTCAACCAATCACAGCAGATAACGCGTGCTTGACAATTTGTCACATTAATTCTCCGATAATTTTAAGGTGGGAAACTGAAGGTTAGACTCCCAATCGGTCCGTTGTGCGTGGGGGTACTGGAGCTCTGTCCAAAAGCACAGAGGGAACTTCCTGGGGGCTTCACATGATTCACGGAGCGCCCTCACTGTTCCGAGGATTGTGGTGCGCATTTACTATTGTTTTTTATAAACAAAATTCAAAAACCGCTCTTTAATTAACAATAATAAAAAAACCAGTTTGAACAAATCCTATTTTTTTTTTTTAAATTATCATAAACGTTGAACATTCTGTGACACCATATATTAGGTCATTACATGTAAAATTGGCGAGGTAAGGGAGGAACATAAAGTCGTTTTTTTTTAAATATAATATAATAGCTGACCCGGCAAACTTTGTTTCGCCATAAAAACACAAAACATTCATCTACCCTACCTACACTACCCTACTCTACCCTACCCTACCTACCCTACTCTACCCTACCTATGTAGGTAAGGAACCATTTTTTTTTCCTTATTTTTTTTTCATAAGAACCTTCTCCTAACAATAACAAACACAACAAAAAAAGAATTAGTGAAATCGGTGAGCCCGTTCTTGAGTTATAAAATTACAATGAAAAGTGGCATTTATTTTTATATATAGAGATTTATTTAATCAAAGTATGTACCATTTCTATCGATGCACTTTTGCCATCTCTTAGGTAGCTCATTGATCACTTTACTAAAAAAAAACATTCGGACGGGCATCAATAAAATCTTTGAAGGCGCTTTGGACTGCCCCATCGGAGTTGAATTTTTTCTCTTGCAAGAAGTTATCCAAATTTCGAAAAAAATGGTAATCTGTTGGAGCAAGGTCCGGGGAGTACGGTGGATGTCTTAGACATTCCAATTGAAGCTCCTCTAATTTGGTAGCCGTCTGTTGTGTAGTGTGTGGTCTAGCGTTGTCCTGAAGCAGCAGTGGCCTAGAGCGATTGACCAGCCTCGGCTGTTTAACAGCTAGCTTTTCCATAATGGTTTGCAGTTGCTGACAATAGACATCCGCCGTAATCGTCTGGCCAGATTTAAGAAAGCTCTAGTAAACAACACCGGCACTAGTCCACCAAACGCTCACAAGTAATTTTTTTTAATTCAATTTTCGCTTGGTGCAGGATTTGGCTGGTTCGCCAGGGTTCAGCCATTGCGATGAGCGCTTCCGATAATTGTACAGGATCCACTTTTCATCACAGGTAATGATTCGATTTAAAATCCTTTCATTATTGTGCCGGTTGAGTAATGTAACGCAGCAGTCGACGCGCGTTTGTCGATTTGCTCCACTCAATTCATGAGGTACCCACCTTTCAAGCTTTTTCACCTTCCGAATTTGCTTCAAGTCGATTAAAACAGTTTTATCACTAACACCGCAGCCTGCAGCTAACTCGGGCGTGGTTTGCGATGGATCCGCTTCCACAATAGCCTTCAGTTCTTCATTATCAACTTTGGTCTCCGGCCGTCCACGGGGCTTGTTCTGCAGGTTGAAACTTCCAGAACGAAAACATTGGAACCAAAAACACGCTGTGTTTTCTTTTGCGACACCGTCGCCATACACATCATTAATCCTTCGAGCCGTTTCTGCAGCACTGTTGCCACGATGGAAATTGTACTCGTAAATAACTCGTTATTTCCAGTTTTCCATTTTGTTAACTGACTGGCCAAAAGAAAAAACCAAAAGAGGAAAAAACAAATGAATTACGGTTTTCCAAACACAAAAGCATGAGTAAATAGCTGTATAAATTTAAAATTGGAATCCCTAACCATAGAGGAGATATTTGAGATTTGAGATGTCATTGTCAAGTCAACTTATGGCGGCAAATTTTTTTTAGTCTTATTTTGATTTTAAGAGTTTTTCACTATAGAGTTGATAATTTTAGTCTTTCTTTGGTAGTGTTGTTGGGTTAGCAGTTAGTTTTATTGGTATTACGAGTTTTCTTGAGTTAAGTGTTTTTATTAGTGTGAATTTCAAACAAGATTTTTCTTGGTGTTTGTGTTCTAACATCCAGGGTTTGTATGAATCTATTTCTTTAATAGATTTAATTTTTTCAACCGGTATCCGTCATGGATAACAAGAAACCCCCTGACCCTCCCGATCCCTTTGATTACAGTCCGATTCTAACCATTACTCTCCCCGATGACAAAATTGATAACGCTATGGACTCCGAATCTGCGCAAAGAAAAAGACCCGCATGCTCGCCCCCCGCTACTCCTATCAATCCTCCGAAACAATCCAAGCATACGATAGGCAGACACACATACAACTCGAGAGATAACGCACCATATGTAGTTCACGTGTCCTTAAAAGATGGACAGACCTCTGGCACTGTTCTACATCCTGTTAAGTTTGGTATGTTCCTCACAAATAATAACTTTGCTAATGTTTTTCTCGGAAGCTTGAAACGTTTGGGGCGAAATAGACTCGCAGTAAGTTTTAAGACTCGCCTGGATGCAAACAGTTTTCTAATAAGCCCAATACTGACATCACATGGATACATTACTTCTATCCCTATATATAACGTTACGCGCATGGGTCTCGTCAGAGACGTACCTATCGAGTGGACAGAGGAAGAGGTCATTGAAAATATCAGGGTTCCCACTGGATGCGGTCCAGTAATTAAGGCCAGGAGAATGAACCGAAAGGTGAGTTCTCCGGGCGTTAATGAGTGGAAGCCCACTCAAACCGTTATTCTTACCTTTGATGGCCAAGTTTTGCCAAATCGTGTATATTGCTTCTACTCTACTCTCCCAGTTGAAAAGTATATGTACCCAACTATTCAATGTTTCAACTGTTGTCGTTTTGGTCACACACGCACTGTATGTCGCTCACAACCACGCTGTTTTAAATGTGGTGAAGACCACCTAGGTGATGGCTGCCAAGTCCCCACTGAATTTGGCTTTTGTGTTTCCTGCTCTGGAAGTCACTATGCCACCGACAAGTCTTGCCCGGAGTTGGGTCGGCAAAAAGGAATAAAAGCACTGATGGCTGAGAAATCAATCTCTTATGCAGAAGCAAGTCAGGTATTCCCACAAGTTTCAAGATCGTATGCTGAAGTAATTAGATCATCTCCAAAAACCAAACCTATAGCCAGTTCTCTTCTGTTCCCCAGATCAACTCCCCAAACTCCAAAATCACACCGCAAAACTGTATTAATCAAACCAAAATCCCATGCGCCCCTGTCACCTAGTTATGATAAGCAAGCTCACCAAGCCCTTATTCAAGATTATTCATTCACTCCTGTCCAAAATGGTGGTGCTTACCCTCGGGCAAGTACTAACAGTCCTATTTCTTCAGAAAGTATTTTAAATATTATATCCAGTATGCTAATGGCTATATTAGCAAACCCTGCTCATTCACTACCTGACCACGTTGCCAACAAATTGACATCTATAATGAATTATATTCACAATGCTCCCCCTTCACCTTCTTCAGTGGAACGACAGGAGTATTACTCCCAGGAAACATGATTTACTTTTCCTCATTAATAAATTCAAACCATCAATCTGCAGCATTGCTGAGACATGGCTTCGTTCTGAAAGTAATTTCAGAATCCCATGTTTCAATGGTGTTCGACATGATAGATCAGATGGATATGGGGGATGTGCTTTGTTCATCAATAACAAAGTATCATTCACCCCAATTCCTCTACCCTTTGTAGGTGACAACATCAATGTTGTTGCTGTTAAGGCTGAGGATATAATTGTTTTTAGTTTTTATATTGCATACCCACAAATTGATGATCTTGATATCATAAAAAGTTTGTTAAGTAATGTACAAGGTCCATTACTTGTCATGGGTGATTTTAATGGTCACCACTATAGATGGGGGTCAGAAACCTGTGACAATTTTGGTATAGGCTTAGTGGATATATTAGATGAACTTAATTTATGTGTGATAAATGATGGGTCTGCCACACGTCGGGCTGTGCCTGGGCAAAATAACAGTTGTGTTGATTTGACATTTTGTTCATCTAATATAGCCAGCCTTTTTAATTGGAGTCGCTTGAATATGACCTATGGGAGTGATCACTATCCCATCATGGTGGAAATACCTTCCAAAATTATCCCTGATAGAATCTGTGCTCCTCTTTTAAAATATCAACTGAACTCAGTTGATTGGGACCTTTACTCAAAAATTATAGATTTGCGCGTCTCCTCTCTTCCTTCCATTAATGATGAAAATGCTCAGGAATGCTTTTTGTCATTCTCCAACATAATATCTGCTACAGCAGATGATTGCTTCCCTGCCAAAAAACTGCCAAAGGGCAAAATCCCATCTCCGCCATGGTGGGATAGGGAATGTTCTGCTGTGATCAAAGCTAGGAATGAGGCTGAAATGAATTTTAACTTAAATATGAACCTGGAGAACATCATAGCTTTTCAGCATATATTGGCTAAGTCCAGAAAATTACTTAAGAAAAAAAAAAGAGATAGTTGGCGTAGGTATTGTGATTCACTGAGTCCATCCACTCCAGTTTCAGTAGTATGGCGTAGGTTGAAATCCTTTAGGAATAATTTGAGGCCTCCCTCTGGGAGCATAATGTCTGATGAGCTTAGTCACCAGTTTTTTTCTAAATTAGCCCCAGCTTATGTTCCTGGTAAATATGAATGTGTCTCAATGAACCACCAAACAGCATCAGATGATCCTTTGGACAGACCATTTACATTGGAGGAACTTAAATCTGTCCTTGCCCATGTAAGGGACTCTGCCCCTGGGGTGGATGGATTCCCATATTCCTTCATAACCAAAGCTGGAGATAAGACCCACCAGTATTACCTGGACTTGGCCAATTACTGCTTTTCCTCTGGATATATTCCTCCTGATTGGAAGGTTCAAATTATTATTCCAATATTAAAACCTGGTAAAGATCCTAGTGATCATTGTTCCTACAGACCAATTGCTCTATCGTCCATACTCATTAAACTCTTGGAACATCTTATTAAAAACCGTCTGGAATGGTTTGTGGAGAGCAGGAAATTGCTACCAACATCTCAATTTGGCTTTAGGAAAAGTCTGGGTACAGCTGATAGTGTGGGTACCCTCACATCAGAGATCCGGTTGGCCCTTAGTAGGAATGAGTCTGTGGTAGCCGTTTTCTTAGACATTTCAGCTGCATATGATTCTGTCCTCATCCCTGTTCTTGGGCAGAAAATGAAAGAGCTGGGAATCCCGCCTAAAATTCGTCAGACCATATCAAATATCTTTTTAGACCGTAGTCTTAAATTAAGAATTCCTGGGGAGGAGTCTGCATCAAGATTAGCTTGGCGGGGCCTTCCTCAGGGATCCGTTCTTAGTCCCCCTTTATACAATATTTATACCTGCAATCTACCTTCCTGTTTAAATCTTAATTGTAAAATCCTTCAGTATGCTGATGATATTGCGTTATTGGTCTGTGGCAATTCCATCGTGGATGCTGCTCAATCTATGAATGTTTCTTTGTCCTCATTAAACCAATGGCTGTTAGATCATGGGTTATCTTTAAGTGCTCCAAAAAGTACATCAGTTGTGTTTACTCGCAGACGTATTATCCCTCAACTTGACATTAATATAGATGGCCAATTTATACCAGTCAAAGAACAGGCTAGGTTTCTGGGAGTTATCCTGGATTCTAAATTGTCAGGTGTGGACCACATTAATAATACAGTTAAAAAATGTGAGCGCTCAGTTTCGATTCTTAAGGCTCTGGCAGGTGTCTGGTGGGGGGCTCACCCATACACCTTAAAACTGGTATACAATGCTCTGGTTAGAAGCGTGTTGGATTACTGTAGCTACTTAATTGAGCCATGTAATAAAGAAGCCCTACGTAAATTCGATGCAGTCCAGGCCAAATGCCTTAGAATAGTTATTGGCGCCATGAAATCTTCCCCCATTAACGCTCTCCAGGTTGAATGTGCAGATCCTCCCCTTACCCTTCGTAGACAATACTTAGCAGATCGTTTCTTGTCAAAAGTTTTCTCCCTCTCATCCCATCCCTTACTTCCCATTTTGGAGCAAATCAACCTTTCTTTTAATGTCTCTTCTTACTGGAATAATAAATGTATTCCATTGATGAATAGGTACAGGGAGCTTAAACAACTCTCTTCGCCTGTTTGTCAATACCCTTCTCTTCCAGTATTTGCTTCCCCATATGAGGTGGTCCATTTCAAGCCAAAGATCGTCTTGGGCCTTGGTATCACTAAAAACTCCCAGGACGTAAAAGCAGAGTTTGCTCGGGCTATTCAGAGATACTGGAAGGGTTGGAATTTGTTCTATACGGATGCATCTAAATTATCATCAACGGGGTGTACAGGTGTTTCAACATACTTCCAGAACTCTAAAATAGCTCTTTTATTCCAATGTCCGCCAGAATCTTCAGTTTTTACAGGGGAATGCATCGGTATCCTAGAAGCCATCAATTTTATATTATCGCACAATATCCAAAATTCGGTTATTTTTTCAGATTCGCATAGTAGCATCCAGGCTCTAGGACAAAATCAATTAAAATCTAAAATTCACAGCAAGATTATTGTAGATATACGTAATTTACTCTTCTCTTGTCACAACAAAGGTTTAAACATTGAAATAGTTTGGGTTCCCAGCCATTTGGGTATATGTGGCAACGAGTGTGCTGACTCTCTGGCAAAATTTGCTACATCCAAACCTGTGGATAGAAAACACTATCTGCTTCATAGTTACGACTTGCGCTCAGACACCAAACTTAAATTATTCAGCTCGTGGTCAGCGGAGTGGCAAGCAAGCTCGAAACTCAAAGGGGCATATTATGCCAACATTCAACCTGACATCCAGCGGAAACCTTGGTTTTTCAGATGCCCTAAAATGTCTAGAAGAGCTGTTTCATCCTTGTGTAGGCTGAGACTCGGTCACTGCTGTAGTCCAGTATTCCTAAATAAGATCCGTGTTCGTGACTCTTCCTTGTGTGAGTGCGGCCTTGATGATGGTACATTAGACCATATCTTTTTTTCATGTCCTTCGTATTCCCACTCCTTTGACTTGTACCATATGCTTCCCAACATTAAAATCCCCCTCCCTATCAACTTCCATTCCCTTTTAGCAAATTTCTCTCCTAAAGTTATCAAACTCCTTTCAAAATTTATAATTGACAATGGCATCAAAATGTAGTTATTTTTTTTTTTTATCAATGTCTATCTTTGTTAACTACCACAAAGTTCGTCGGCTCATCTCACCTCGCTGTCGCCTCTACATGACACTGGAAGAATAAACAAAGTTCGACGGCTCGACTCACCGTGCTGTCGACTCCACATGACACCGAAAGAATAGCTCAATTCGACGGCTCGCGTCATTGTGCTGTCGTCTCTACATGACACTGGCAGAATAGTCGGCATCGGCTCAGTTGCCAAAGAAGGAAAAAAAAAAAAAATTTTTGAGATCAAAGTAGCCAGTACGAAATATGACAATTTCATAGGTAAGTACCTAATACTAACATTATACTAAGTGTTCAACTGAAGCTTCAGCTTCAGTCACCTTCATTCATCCAGAAATACCAACTTCAGCCAAGATAGCCCAAAGTGCTGACTGAAGCTAAAGGTTTCCTAAAAGGTATGAAAGCTTCAGCTTCAGCATATTTCCTGAAGATGTCCAGTCAATCCTTACCTCATAGTCCTCATTCAACATCTGAGCAAACAGCTTCTCAGCCTCCAGACACTTTCTCTGCAGTCGCCAGCATTGTTTCAGTTTAGTGTAGCAGAAGAAACAAGCCAGCATGGGCCTGCTATCTTCCGTCAGAAACTGCAATAAAACACGAGAAAACTATATGTTGTATGATGTTTGCGGATGTCAATGTCCAGCAGTGGACGTTTTATGGTCCAAAATGATGATGATGACTTCTAATCAAATAATTATTTGTTCTACTGCCTTCAGCATCAAGTCAAAAGGTGCTGGTGCAGTGACCATACAGCGTGCGTAAGACTTACAAGTCGGATAACTTGGCGAGGAAAGAGAGTTAGGTCCAAGGGTCATTTTAGGCATGTGTTCAGAACAGTTGGATCTGCTTATTTGTCAAGAAATATGGTCTTCAAATTATTAGATAATCCACTTACTGGAAAATCAGTCAGCTTCTCGTATATTTCCTGAAGTATCTTGTTGGCAACCACATACATTTTAACATTCTGCACTAAACATAACCTACACATTGACAGTTTTTCCATCTGCATATTAAAAAAACAAGTGCTGACTTCTCCTATCTGGCTTTAAGAACAACTTCTTCTACATTGGCAATCTCCAAGTAGATTCTTATTGTATCGTGTGCGCTTCTTTCGTGGGTCTCAGTTAAACAGGCCCTCCGCAGTGAAGTTCTAGAGAGCTACACTTATGATATCTTTGCAGGTTATCGTTATGATTCAGAAATATTTACTATAATTAATCTTTTATGTTTTATTTCTAGAAAGAGACCGTCCACGGCGTCCACGAAGTATTTAAAATAACAACATGAACAGACAAATTTTAATAACAACCATGTATCTAATAGTAATCTTTGATAACAACAACAAAACGTCAGTTTATTTTATCAGTAACGTCACTGTCACGGTCGGTCAGTCACCCTTGACAATTCTTTTCGGTCTTTTAATTACCTGGCTAGTGAAGCTTTTAAGTCGATATACATATTAAAAAAAAACCCAAAACGGGGAATCGACTTACCTAACCTTTTCAACGAAATTCCTACAAGAATAAAGGGAATATTGCGGACTGATGCGAAATTAAAAAGCATCAAACTTACCTTTCACACCATTAAGATCTGAGAAAGTATCACAGGTAACCTAGTGAAAGAGGTTTGTATAACCTTTTTTGTAATATTCAAAATGGTTGTGATGACAATTTAAAATTACCAACCTAATGCAACACTAAATCAGTGCGGGCCCTGAAATAAGCTACAATGTCTGCGCAGTAGTAAATTTCATTCAAAAACAGCACCGTTTCGTGCCTTGCGCATCGCCAATTACAGGGCGGCCCAAAAGTTTGGCGAGCACTATACCAGCGGTGTGTGCACCAGAGACTTGATTCCCTCTGTTAAGTTACGTGTAAAAATACAAGTCTCGCCAACAAGACCTCCATATGTTTTTCATCAACCTCTAAAAGAAAAGACGTTCGACAAAGTTCCGCGAGAGCTTATATGGCAAGCATTGAGAGCACAACTAACGCCAGCGCATTATATCGAGCTAGGTAAAGATCTATACAACAATGATGAAGCATTTGAGGTCAGAGTAGGTGTTCATTAGGGAGCTCTCTACTTTATTCAAGCTGTCAATGCACCGTATCACTCCGGATATACACAATCCAGCACCGTAGTCACATATATATATGCCGATGATGTAGTCCTTTAAAGACGAATATTTGGCAGAAGTGCAAACAGACCTGACGGTTCAAAATATGTATTGCGACTTTTCTGGAGTTAATTTGGGTTAATTCCATATCCATCCAGCGCAAAAAGACCTCTTAGACAGAGTTCAATTACCTTGGATTCATTGTAACACCAAAAGACTGTGTAGAGTAGGACATATATAGAGAATAGAATTCAGATAGCCTGGATGAAATGGTGATCGTTGTCTGGCATTCTATGTGATTCCCGAGTTATTGGCAACTTTGGGAAGGGAAGTTTAATTCCAAGGGAAGTTTAATTCGTGGTATTTTTATAGTCGCTAAGATACATGAATACCACCTGCGCTTGAACGGACATGTGTTAAAACGAGAAGATTACCACTGGTCTGGACTAAAAGAGTTATGAAAATAGAAGACATAAATATAAAAGGCCACGTGGACGACCACCAAAAATGACATGATAGCGAGCAACACAACATAACCCACACAGGGTTGCCACGTTTGTAAAAAAAAGTCTGGACAATCACAGGGCAAAACAGGCGCAGAAGTACACTTGCACTCGCAAGGATGTATACTTGTACCCCATTGATTTTAAAACTACACACAAACATAAAAAAAACAAAAATTATACAGTTAAAATAGCTTCATTATCTTAAAAACGTTATAAGATATTGAAGTTATAACTTCACTACATAATGCATATATATGGGCAAAATTAATGCTTTGCTTTATTTAAAATACAAAATAATATCTCGCATGTATTACAAAATTAAACATAAAATATTTCCAAGTCGCGTATTGAAATATAAAATACAAAATACAGTATTTTAACTAATTAATACACAGAAGTTTCAAGAAAATAATCGTTTGAAAAATTGTCAATTTGACGTACGCGGTTTCCATGGTACATTAAGTTTCTTCCCGTGACAGCTGGGTCACGTGATTGGCATAAGACTACGTCATCAATTGCGTTGCAGTTCTCAAACTTTTTTTGTGGGGTAAAGATAAAATAATACAATAGGTTCACACAATAGTTACAATATGTACTACATTTTTATAATTTTAATAAATCGACATATTTGTTTTTTTATATTTTTTTTTACTTTGCTTCTTTTTTAATTTATTGCATATTATGGTTGTATTTCTTTTCCTTACGCGTAGATATAATGAGATGAGAATGTTGAGATGAATGTGCGAAGTGACGAGAATGGAGGACGTGAGAAATGAGTATATTTATTTATTAAAACTTTATGCACAAGTACAAAGGCGGACTTAATGCCTTAGGCATTTTCTACCAGTCGACCTTAGGGTGGTACAGAGATAAAATAAGGCAGGTGCAACTAAATTAAGGGATAAATTGAGAAAAAAAAACATATATAAAAAATATATACAAATATATATTTAGATACATACATACAAAAACAATGCTATAGAGAAACCGAAACCAACAAATCAATTCTGTGATGATCCTGCAAACTTCTTGCGAATGTGCTCACGTGCCTTAAATTTGAAAGAGAACCGACTGTTTGCCATCCTGATATTCTGAGGGAGCGCATTCCAAAGAGAGATAGCCTGGACAAAGAAGGACGAGTGGATAAAACCAGAGCGGTGAGAAGGACATTGTAGAAGACGATTATTGGTGGAGCGAAGATTTTTACTGTGAGCAGAGCAAAGGAATTGAACATGAGAAGTCAGATAAGAAGGAGAAGTGGGTTTATCAATAAAAGAAAACAGGGTAGTCAAGGCCCTCAGCGCTCTACGTATATTAGAGGAAGTTTGAAAGTGGCGCCAATGACAGAAAAGTTGAAAGGAAACCGTTTGTCCTGGTATGGTCATGTGAAGAGGAGGGATGAAACGCATGTTACTAAAAGAGTTATGAATATTAATGTGGATGGATGGAGAGGGAGGGGACGGCTAAAGAAAAGATGAATGGACTGAGTGAGGAGTGATATGAAAGAAAAGGGAGTTAGTTATGGCGTGACGGAGGACAGGACGGTATGGAAGAAGAAAATGTGTTGCGCCGACCCCAAGTGACATGGGGCATGGGCAGGAAGATGATGATGACTCGTAGATAGGTTCTTGTTTGAACTAAACAGAGTAATACTTCATAATGAATTACAAGTCCATGAACAATCCGAGACAAGTTGAAAATTAATTTTTCATTGTGCAACGTTTGACCGTGGTATTGATTAAATTATTTCTCCATTATATCAGCAACCCTGATCAATTCTTTGCAAAGGGTAAATCAGTATTCCCCTCGACACAAAAAAAATCCAATCACAGGCATCGCTACTAATTTTATTATTTTTAGCCCGGAGAAATGCTCATGTATTAGCATAGCTGCTACCACGGGTAAATAGCGCAGTTATGTGGGACTCCAACCCACTAAAACACCACGATGTCCTGTGCCGCTTATGGCGGGAACACGGGCACGCGTTAGCACTCACCGCGAACCCGCCGCGGCCATCCGTCACCGGACCCTCCTTTGGGGTGTACCACCCATCACCAGCGCACCAGAACACATTGCAAGCCGTGACCACCCCAGGGACCAAACCAGCACATGGGCGCCAGACGGTTCAGTGTTTGGCACCCTTGGCCCTCCTGTGACGGGACAGGTCAGTGGCCCCGCCACCTATCACTTTTCGGCCGCAGGCGATAGGGACCTCCCCTGCGGCCCCACCTCATCCGCAACCAGACGGTGGCGACCCCATCCAGGCCACGGAAGGTAGGTAGAGCGGCGCAACGCAATACCGGCACTCCTCTCCCACCGCGGTGTCCAACCCACAGCTGCGACATCGTATGGGACGCTCCATATGATATCGAGCGAGCCTCAGATGCGATGTCACATGTTGCCAACAGGTAGGTTGCGGTTCCCGCAACCTACTTGTTGGCCGCTACGTCGTCGGCTTAATCGGAAAAAGGCCTAACGAGCGGCCCCTCCTCGGGTTCCTCTTAGCTTCACCGTAGGTGACCAAGCCACGGCTACTGAGACACTGAACGAAACTACGCCTTAGCTTGTCTGTCGAGTTTTTTATTTGATCTGAGAGCTCCACTGACAAGCTAAGGCATAGTTTCGTTGTATGTATAATTGAGTATGTATACGGCAAGGTGTAGTTTTAACCGGCGTCACCTTGTTGTTTGCAACGTTCCATCTTGACTTTTTATTTGATCTGAGATCTAGTTAAACAATGTCTCTGACAAAACAAATGTTGTAAAAGTCACACGCTGCGCCTGTCTGTCTGTATGAACGTGATAAAACGGACCAACTTAATTTAGTTCGGAACGAAAACCCACAAAAAATGACTTGACTAAAATAAGTCAAAACTAATTAGGTTAGGTTAAGTTCGGGCGTACAGCCATATTGACATAGCTATGCCTTAATTTATGGAATTTACAACGCGTAGATAAATGAAATAATATCTAGAAAGGCACATACCAGTTCTTTTAGCTGAATTTTATTACATTATTGAAGTCACGCATATGGTAGCGTCTCTTCGTTGGGAAAAGGAAAAAAACTTATTACACCGCCTTTTAAACTTCTGTTTTACAGTTTAGTACGGAACAAATAACAAATTTTCTTGTGTATCTTTCACAGTTCACGGGTGCACCACAAATGTTTGGGAGCCACAGTATTTTGCTCACCGAGCGAAACAACGCTATAGATGTGAGCGACACGAAAATAGCGATGAAATGGCGAATATAATTCAATATATATGAATCACATGAGTTACAAATAGATAAGTTAGTTAGTAATTTATTTTATTTTCATTAACTACATGAGAAAGTACCTAAATATTCTGAAAAGGACAATCAATGGTAACACTTATCGTGACGTAGTCTTAGGCCATCCTGTAAAGAGAATACCAGGCGAAGTATACGGAGTATATTATTATACCATGGCGGTTTCCATGAAGAAGCCATAAAACTTGCAAAATCCGTTACAAGTAATTGAAGTACTGCGAAACCCTGATAACAATATACTACTATGTATTGTAACTTGAAAGCCTCACTAGCTAGGTCATTAGATTGCCAAAAAATCAGTCAACGAGGACGTGACAGTACTGACAGTGACGTTACTGACGTTTCGTTGTTGACAACTTGACATTTGTTTGTAATTTGTTTTGTTGTGTTGTGTTGAAGGTTGATTGTTGTGGAGATATTTCAGATTTTCCCATCAAATACTACGTCGACGGTTTCTTTCAAGAAAGAAATATAACAAAATAGTTTAATTTTAGTTAATATTTCTGAATCCTTACAACAACCCGCATAGGTTTCGTAGTTACTAGCCCCGGCTGAGGGCCTGTCTTACTGAGATCCACGAAGAAAGCGCACACGATATACCAAGATTTTTTAAGAAGATTGCATAGGTGGAAGAATTTGTTCTAGAAGCCAAATAGTAAAAGTCAGTTTTCATGATGACGGAAAAACTGCCAATGTGTAGGTTGTGTTTAGTAGATAATGTTCGAATGTATGTGGTTGTCAACAAGAACCTGCAGGCAATATACGAGAAGCTGACTGATGTTCCAGTAAGTGGGTTATTTAATAATTTGAAGACCATAGTTTTATCATATAAGCAGATGCAACTGTTCTTAAAAAATGTCTTAAAGGCCCCCCCCCCGCCCGCCGTACTCCCTTGGAGCTCTTCTCTTACATCAAGAGTCACCAGGTTATCCGCCTTGTAAACCTTACGCTCGCTGAAGCATTGCCACCGCTCCTAAATCTTTTAACTTGACGCTGTGGACCGTATAAATATTATGGGATTGCCAATGATGATTTGACAATCATGAATAGTCAGAAACCAAGAAATCTGGCATGGCAGGCCTCCGCTTTGTGAGAGGGGATGGGCCACCACGCGAGACCAGTGCATGTTGGTGGATGTCACATGTCTTCAAATTTTTGGTTCTAAGACATGCCCGTTTCCTCACAATGTTTTCCTACACTGTTTTGAGAGCAATGGTGTGATTTAATTTACACAAAGTAAAGCGCCTGTCTGGGTTCGAACACACACCCTACAACTTGTAAGTCATGGCCGTTACCAACGGGACACCACTGCTCTCTTGCCTAGGAGTATCCTGTGACTCAGTTTCTGGGATGTGATTGTCAGCAAGCCAGTTACACCATGTGAAATACTGGTAGACTGTAGGCCAACCCCTACATGGTTGAGAAAAAGGCTAGGTAGATTGAAGTACCTATTTTTTTCATAATTAACAAATAGTTTTCTCTTGTTTTATTACAGTTTGTGACTGAAGACAGTAGACCGATGCTTGCTTGTAACATCTGTTGCACTAAACTGAAGCAATGCTGCCGATTGCAGCGAAAATGTCTGGAAGCTGAGAAGCGTTATGCTCAGATGTTGAATGAGGACTATGAGGTAAGAATTGACTGACTTTGTTTTATTTTTTATTATAGATAGGCTAGTGCTTGACCACTCTCTCACCTGTTGGTAAGAGATGATGTGGTTGACTGTGTAACACGCTTGCCTAGAAGTAACCTATTCACTCTTTGAAATCACACATAATGAAAGTATTTCCAAAACATTTAGTGCTTATGGGTTGGATGTCCACTAATTGAAGGAGTTTTCAACTTACAACTGTTCTCATATCTTGATTATAATTAGTCTCTAACCAAACATCAATAAATGGATTAGGGGAGAATCATGCAAAAGTATATCTTTTTGAATTATGTGAGGATACTGATTGATGAATAGATATTACAGAGAATGAAGATTTAATTTTGAGGTTCATATAAATAATATAGAGTTAAGGTGGCATGGACTACTAGGATATCAGATCAATGAAGGAGGTATTACGGGGGCAGGCAGTACTTTAACATTGTTATTAGAAACATATGTTATACACCAATCAAAAAGTTTAAATTGCTTTACCAAAAACCGGCCAAGTGCGAGTCGGACTCGCGCACGAAGGGTTCCGTACCATTAACGCAAAAAACGGCAAAAAAATCACGTTTGTTGTATGGGAGCCCCACTTAAATATTTATTTTATTCTGTTTTTATTATTTGTTGTTATAGCGGCTATCTGTGAAAATTACAACTGTCTAGCTATCACGGTTCATGAGATACAGCCTGGTGACAGACGGACCGCGGTGTCTTAGTAATAGGGTCCCGTTTTTTCCCTTTGGGTACGGAACCCTAAATAAGTATTCCAATGGCTTTGAAAAAATACATTAAAATGTGGATATTATTGTCTCTCTAGCACAGTATGCCAATAAACCATACTTTTTCTATGTAGGTAGATTCTATTCACATTCTATTCACCTCTGACCTACACTAGAGTCAAGAGCAAACCCATCACAAATAAAAAATAACATTTAGGACTATCCTGGGAGGATAGTGTAGAGGTAGTAATGTGCCACCGGTACATGTTGGACATCCCACCCATACGTACAAAGCGTTTTGCGAATAATATCATTGTACGCACAGCTAAGGAGTGGCATTCTTTCAGCTAAGAGTCTTTGTTTCCTGATACCTTGGGGTCTTTAAGTCAAGAGTGAATAGGTAACTTCTAGGCAAGCATGCTTCACCATTGACTACATCATCACTTACCATCAGGCGAGATAGTGGTCAAACGCGAGCCACCCGATAAAAAAATAATAAAATAAAAATAACACATTTTATAGAATCGTTAGAAGAAGTCATGAGTAGTTGGAAAAAAAATCTTGCACTAAAACCCAGTAAGTTTTTTCAAGGATTACATAGCCAATTCTAATAAATAATTGGATTTTCTTTGCAAATTTGTCGTCAGCTGACCAAAATTTGTATTGAAAATACATTTTTTTTTACCTCAGAGACAGAGTCCAAGACCCCAGAGAGTGCTCATAGTGTTGCCCCACCCTACGACTCCCTCAAGCCCCTCATCCCGCCGGGTGCCTAAAGCATGATTAGGCCATTTTCATTCCCGGCTCCCTCTCAAATTACGCCCTTTAATATACAAAGCGATTTTTCAAATTTCTTCACAAGAAAACGTTTTTCAAGGATAGACATCATAGAACAGTACAAAACAATTGAGTTTAAAAAGGGTAAAGGGTTCTAACAAAAAATCTGCTAAAGGTTGATAACCGATTGCAAGATAAAAAAGGAAAAAAAAAAAAAAAAAGGGTAACGCAACCAAAAGTAATAGGTTCACATAAAGAGTCTTCTGGACTCAACTTTGTAAATTGGTTGGTTTACCTATACTATATATTGCTAACGCTTACTGCCTTGAGTCTAATAGAACATCTCTAAGTTCTTTCATTAATTTCATAAACTTTGCCATAGTTTTGTCGAATATAGATATTTTTCTTCATGCATGGCTGGCTCTGTTTGGTTTCTCGTTTGCATACGATGTGGGTACTCTTTACATTTGTCGATCTGCGTACTGGAGATCTACTGTTACTTGTGGTGTTGGATTGGGTGCAAATGAGGCACTGGCGTGTGTCTCTTCCGCTTTTTCAGTCTTTTTCTGCTGTCTCTCTATTGCCTAATAAGTAATTGGTGACCCCTGGTGTATACAGTATTGATCAAATTTTGTGCTCGTAGTGACCAAGTTTATCAGTATTTTGACCTAACCAAAGCTATAAAAAGCAAACTATTATTATTGATAAATGATTTTATTTCTGTAAGTTGGTTTGTACAAACACTTTTACATGTCGAACATATTTTTAAAACTAGATGAGGTCGGCGTTTCCTATCTGACTACTCTGAGAAGAAAGGCCGAAACAAACTCAGAGTTCACAGTCTCTTTTAAAGTCCTGACAAAATCTTGATTAGATCATGTGAAGACCATGTAGACTGATGTCTGAAATGGTCTTTTGAGGAAAGAACCAGCCAGATTGAGTGGACCTGTCCAGTCAGTGCACGCATTTGTCAATAACCGAGCAGCTCAACTCAGAATTTAAGGAGCTCAACGATTCGACGAACAATACCAAAGAAAGGACATTCGGGTAGGCCGCATAAACTACTCAAACTGCCAGACCATGATTAAAAACTAAGATAAATTTAAATAAAAACAAAAAAAAAAATATCCACATAGTCTTCACATTCACAATAATTAAAATAAAATAATATAATACTTTAAAAAGTAAATATTCTTGTCATTGCAAGAAAACCAAAAAAATAAAAAAAATATTAATAATAACAAAATGCATAGTGCAAAATATAATAAAAAAACAAAATTAATTGGAGCAGCTCAATCCCAAGCCTTTTTGTCCTCAATGTAATCTTTTGTTGTATAAAACGCTTTCTGGCACAACTTACGTTTAATGAAAGACTTGAATTTATTAAGACTTAGATCTTGCACGTGGCTTGGAAGCTTATTATAAAAGCGTACACATTGACATCTAAACGAGCCACCTATTTTCTTGAGCCTTGTTGTAGGTACTACAAATTTGTGTTTGTTCCTAGTATTTATGTTATGGATATCACTGTATTTTTTAAACAATTTTATATTTTTATGGGCATATAAAAGATTTTCATAAATATACTGAGAAGGCACAGTCATTACATTAATCTCCTTAACTTTCTCTCTGAGAAAAAAAAAAAAAATATAAATTGATCGAACAGCTCTTTTCTGCAAAACAAAGATAGTCTGGATGTCGGCGGCATTTCCCCACAACAGAATACCGTATGACATTACACTATGAAAATAACTAAAGTATACTAAACGGGCTGTCTCTATGTCAGTTAAATTACGAATTTTTCTAACAGCATATGCTGCGGAGCTTAGCTTCTTTGACAATTTATCTATATGTGGGCCCCACTGAAGCTTAGCATCCAAAGTTAAGCCTAAGAATACTGTGCTATTTTCAGGATTCAATTCTTCGCCCTTTATCAACACATCGGTTTTCACCTACCTAACGTGAGGTAGGGTAAACTTAATGCATTTGGTTTTTTTTTCATTAAGAAGTAAATTATTAACATTGAACCAGTGAACTACTTTTGAGATCGCGCTATTTACATCGTCAGTAACCAGCTGCTGACGTTTAAGATTAAACAAAAGTGAAGTATCATCCGCAAACAACACTATATCATGGTTATCCTTTATGAGGTAAGGCAAGTCATTAATATAAATAAGAAACAAGAAAGGACCAAGAATCGAGCCCTGCGGGACTCCCATTGTTACCATAGATCCAGGAGATCTTTTTCCATTAACGTCAACGGTCTGAATCCTATTACTCAAATATGAAGTAAGAAGATCCAGAGCGCTGTTCCGGATCCCGTAGTGGCGGAGTTTTCTGATTAGCGTTTCATGAAAAACACAATCAAATGCCTTGGACAAATCACAAAAGATTCCCAAGGCATCGCACTTATCTTCCCATGCATTATAAATATGTCCTAAAAGCTCAACATCAGTAGTTGAACGACCCCTTGTAAAACCGAACTGTTTGGTATGTAATAATTTATGTTTATTAAAAAATCTTTGCAATTGCTCTAAAATTAATTTCTCAAATATTTTGCTAAACGTAGGTAGTACTGAAATAGGTCTATAATTTGTAGGGTCTGATGTACTACCTGATTTAAACAAAGGTATTATTTTACTATTTTTCATAAGGTCAGGAAACTCCCCACAGTCGATACAATTATTAAAGATAATAGCTAAACTAGGTGCGACAATGTCAATAATAGACTTAGCAACTTCTACAGAATGACCCCACAGATCTGCAGTCTTTTTAACATTTAAAGTGTGAAAGGTTTTAATTATGTCTTTACAAGTAATATGTTCAAAACGAAATTCCGAATTGCAAACATTAACATTTTCTTTTAGCAAAGACTCAGCAACAGAAGGTGATGAGTTTAAGTATTTAGTAGTTGAAATGGGAATATCCGAAAAGAAATTTTCAAAGGCCACTGCGACTTGTGAGTCTGATTTTATGATGTTGCCATTAATAGACAGGCCGTAGTCAATATTTCGGTTACCAGATCTTCCCGTTTCACTATTAATAATATTCCAAGTCGTTTTAATAACATTACTACTGTTTTTAATCTTCGAGCTCAAATAACGCGACTTGGCCAAACAACAAACTTTTTTAAATAATTTTGAATAATTTCTGACATATAAATTAAATTCAGCAGTGTTTACATAAGTCCTTTCACTGTACAGCTCATAAAGCCGTGTTCTACTTTTATGAATACCAATGGTATTACTAACTATTATATTATGTCTGTTTCTGGATCTAATCAATTTTACTCGTTACTTTTATAATGTCTTTAGAAAATATATTTTTTATATATTAGATTCTAAATTACTATAATATGCGATTCTGTCTGTGCAGAATAAACAATATTTATTTCTAACAATCTTTTACAGACAAAACATCAAGTAAACCAAAAGCAGTTACAGTTCAGTGGGTTTGTTATAAGTCCAACAGAGCACTTCAGCATATCTGGTGAATGTCAGACAGAGAGTAATGCTATCAAAAAAGAAATACCAGATGTTTGTGAGGGACAAGATGATGAAAATCAAACTGGTATGGTATTAATTTAATTTTTAAAGATATAATTATGGGTATTAAAAGATTATTTATTGATTGATCAAATAAAATAAAATTTGTATAATATTGTGAAATTTAATAAAAATACCGCTGTTTTTTGAAGTCGGTATTTAAAAACCACTAATGCCAAGAATAAAATCAAGAGTCTATTTTTGTATCTTCACAGAGTCAGAAAATGAATTTCCAGACATAGAAAATGTATTTATACCAACACGCCATTCTGCATCAGAAGATATACCACCACAGCATTCTGAATCAGAAGATATGCCATCACAGCATTCTGAGTTTGAAGACATACCACTACAGCATTCTATATCAGACGATAAGCCAATGCAACATTCTGAATCTGAAGATATATCAGCACAACATTCTGAATCAGACCCAGAAAATGATGTTCTTTTGATGAAGTTGAACATTGAAGAAGAACATAAAGTATCTAAGATAAAACGAAAAGCTAACCATTCGAAAAGTAAGTACATATTAGTTAGTTTATCAATAGATAAGCAAACTTAGCAACAGTCCACCTGAAATGAAGTTGTATGCTCCAGAAACGAGGCCTGATGCCTGCGGTAAACAGACTTACTGACGTTATTGTATATAAAAGGCTTCCACAGTAGTTCGCCATCGCGAACGGTCTTGAGCTTCAATTCGTTCAGCATTATTGCGATGCTCATCGCTTCTGCCAACACGGTGCGACGCCAGGTTTCACGGTGACGGTCATTGTTTTCTTACTCTTGACAATAAAGTGTATTATTGCATATAATTAATCAGAAGTTCCTTTGCTCAACGCTTCTCTTCTGCTCTAATGGGATAATTCCCAACATACGTACATAACCCCACGCCTTTTCGCCGTTGGAGAAAGCGTTCCTATACACCAGGGACCGAAACCGGTATGATTAATACCGGTATGTTTCGGTTAGTTACAGGTATTTTAAAAGGTTACCTTAATTTTCAAATATTAAAAATAACCTTTTTTAATACCGGTTACCGAAATAAAAATTTCCTCTATCTTACACGTGCCGTCCGTCGGCATTAGTCAAACTGGCAAAGAGCGCGCATCGTCCGTGTGTGTGTGAAAGGGCCGAGATTAAACGCGCGCGCCGGCGAACGCTGACCAATCACGGTTCTGGCTGGCACAGCGACGTGTCTCTCAGTTTACTAGCGAGGCGTGTGTTGGTCGTGTTGGATAGTTTTGTTGGCTGGGTAAATTATAGATAAAATATATTATTAATATACTTATAAATGAGACGAAAGCAAAAAAATAATGTTTATGGATATTTTACCTACCAAAGAGAAACATATACCTCTAAAGGCCGATATCACCAATGTAACTAATCGCGATTATTTCAACTAAACTCAGTTTATACAACAGTTTGCGCACCAGGCAACTATTCGCTACTAACTCTTGCAAATTTAATGCTGGTGTGCGCTCACTAGTACGCCGTTAAGTCGATACATACAATAAGCAATTTTGTGCAATTGTCATATTATTTGTAAGCAGATATACTTTTAGAACTAACATAATCAAAATGTTTAAGGATCAACAGTAGCTTCTTAAGTTTCTACATGCCCTGAATACAATAACGTTTGCTAATCAGTTTGTCTTACTTTTGTAAGTAGTAATCTGTGGAAAATGTAGTGGATGGTATATTTGTTAAGTTATATGTTAAAGACACTTTGTATATTTTTATTATACTACTGTTTGTATTCCCTACAAAAATAAATAAATATATACAAATTTCGCGTTTAGCGTTCTGATTGGTTGGTACCGCGGAGAAGCTACCAATCAGAACGCTGAATTTGCATAAACTGAGTTTAATTGAACGAATCTCGCGCGTAGATTTGGCTTTCTTCACTGTATCGTTCGCAGCGCTGTGTCTTGTTTTTTTTTATTTAGTCTGAGGCTGTGGCTAACGTTTGTTATTGTAATGTTTTTTTTAAATAATTTTTTCGGGCAAGTGAAGGTAGTCAAACAGAACACAGAGCGTTGCTAACAATTGTGCATCGGTCATGGCCAGATCTTAGAATTGATCATTTTATGAAGGTGTTCGACTATTTTGTGAAATAGAAGATCGAACGCTCATGATGCACAACTACTTCACGATGTATTCGTGATCATAAATAATTTTCCGATGTTGATAGGCGTGGGTGTAACATGGGCATTCAACTTAACCTTGGTTTTGTCCATGTTCATCCTAAGACCCACTCTTTCGGAAGCTCTACTGAGGTCATCGAGCATTGAACTGAGGTCCTCCATGGTCTCAGTCATGACCACTAAATCGTCGGCAAACCGAAGGTGAGTGATGTACTCGCCATTGTCGTTGATGCTTTGCCCTCTCCAGTCCAGAAACTTGAACACATTCTCCAGTGCAGCGTTTCTGAATAGTTTCAGATATATTTCGTCTCCCTGTCTCACACCTCGCTGCAGAAGGACGGGTTTCGAGGTCTGATCCTGAAGTCGAACTGTCATGTTGGCGTTTTTGTACATTCACTTCAACACTTCAATGTACCGGTAGTCTATTTGGCACCGTTGGAGAGACTGCAGTACAGCCCAAGTCTCGATCGAATCGAAGGCTTTCTCGTAGTCCAAAACCCTAAACAGAGAGGCAGGTTATACTCTTCGGTCTTCTGTATTACCTGCCGCAGCGTATGTATGTGGTCTAAGGTGCTGAAACCTTTACGGAATCCGGCTTGTTCGGGAGGCTGGAAATCGTCAAACTTGCGCGCGAGACGATTCGTAATGATTCTTGAAAACAACTTGTAGACATGACTAAGAAGTGAGATGGGCCTATAATTCTTCAGTAGGGCATTGTCACCCTTCTTGAAGAAGAGTACCACCACACCCCTGCACCATACCTGTGGCATTTTCCCCTCAAGTATGACGGAATCAAACAGCTTCTGAAGGGCCTTTAGTAAAGTCAAAACGTTCATACTGTTGTTGTTTTTACGCTTTTTTTAGTACTGG
Organism: Orthosia cruda; assembly: GCA_964057195.1. Lineage (NCBI taxonomy): Eukaryota > Metazoa > Arthropoda > Insecta > Lepidoptera > Noctuidae > Orthosia > Orthosia cruda. Next base: position 17,542,346 of record OZ059853.1, read on the forward strand.
TTTTCTACTCGCCTTCAGGAGTTCGGCCGTAATTCCGTCGTCATCCGGTGCCTTGTTGTTCTTAAGCTGTTTCAGAGCTATCCTAATCGCATATAGGCTGACGTCCGGAATGTCTTCGGTATAGTATCGGGTCAATCTAGCTCTATGGTCATTTGCTTGATTCGCGACAGGTTTACTGGTTGACGTGTACAACTGCCCATAGAATCTCTCGAACTCCCTCAGAAGCTACGGTTCGGCGGATACTGCAATTTTGTGCAATTGTCATATTATTTGTAAGCACATATACTTTTAGAACTAACATAATCAAAATGTTTAAGGATCAACAGTAGCTTCTTAAGTTTCTACATGCCCTGAATACAATAACGTTTGCTAATCAGTTTGTCTTACTTTTGTAAGTAGTAATCTGTGGAAAATGTAGTGGATATTTGTTAAGTTATATGTTTAAGACACTTTGTATATTTTTATTATACTACTGTTTGTATTCCCTACAAAATAAATAAATATATACAAATTTCGCGTTTAGCGTTCTGATTGGTTGGTACCGCGGAGAAGCTACCAATCAGAACGCTGAATTTGCATAAACTGAGTTTAATTGAACGAATCTCGCGCGTAGATTTGGCTTTTTTCACTGTATCGTTCGCAGCGCTGTGTCTTGTTTTTTTTATTTAGTCTGAGGCTCTGGCTAACGTTTGTTATTGTAATGTTTTTTTTAAATTATTATTTCGGGCAAGTGAAGGTAGTCAAACAGAACACAGAGCTTTGCTAACAATTGTGCATCGGTCATGGCCAGATCTTAGAATTGATCATTTTATGAAGGTGTTCGACCATTTCGTGAAATAGAAGATCGAACGCTCATGATGCACAACTACTTCATGATGTGGTTAAATATTCGTGATCATAAATAATTTTCCGATGTTGATAGGAGTGGGTGTAACATGGGCATTCAACTTAACCTTGGTTTTGTCCATGTTCATCCTAAGACCCACTCTTTCGGAAGCTCTACTGAGGTCATCGAGCATTGAACTGAGGTCCTCCATGGTCTCAGTCATGACCACTAAATCGTCGGCAAACCGAAGGTGAGTGATGTACTCGCCATTGTCGTTGATGCCTTGCCCTCTCCAGTCCAGAAACTTGAACACATTCTCCAGTGCAGCGTTTCTGAATAATTTCAGATATATTTCGTCTCCCTGTCTCACACCTCGCTGCAGAAGGACGGGTTTCGAGGTCTGATCCTGAAGTCGAACTGTCATGTTGGCGTTTTTGTACATTCACTTCAACACTTCAATGTACCGGTAGTCTATTTGGCACCGTTGGAGAGACTGCAGTACAGCCCAAGTCTCGATCGAATCGAAGGCTTTCTCGTAGTCCAAAACCCTAAACAGAGAGGCAGGTTATACTCTTCGGTCTTCTGTATTACCTGCCGCAGCGTATGTATGTGGTCTAAGGTGCTGAAACCTTTACGGAATCCGGCTTGTTCGGGAGGCTGGAAATCGTCAAACTTGCGCGCGAGACGATTCGTAATGATTCTTGAAAACAACTTGTAGACATGACTAAGAAGTGAGATGGGCCTATAATTCTTCAGTAGGGCATTGTCACCCTTCTTGAAGAAGAGTACCACCACACCCCTGCACCATACCTGTGGCATTTTCCCCTCAAGTATGACGGAATCAAACAGCTTCTGAAGGGCCTTTAGTAAAGTCAAAACGTTCATACTGTTGTTGTTTTTACGCTTTTTTTTAGTACTGGTTTTCTACTCGCCTTCAGGAGTTCGACCGTAATTCCGTCGTCATCCGGTGCCTTGTTGTTCTTAAGCTGTTTCAGAGCTATCCTAATCGCATATAGGCTGACGTCCGGAATGTCTTCGGTATAGTATCGGGTCAATCTAGCTCTATGGTCATTTGCTTGATTCGCGACAGGTTTACTGGTTGACGTGTACAACTGCCCATAGAATCTCTCGATCTCCCTCAGAAGCTACGGTTCGGCGGATACTGCAATCATCGGTCTTCAGTTTTATGATATGGCTCTGCCCAATAGACAGATCTCTTGCAAAGACTTTGGAGCCCTTATTCCGGTCATTCGCGTCTTTAATACTTTCGGTATTAAAGCCCTAGGCACTTGAATCGATTCTGGAGTTCGAGCTGAAAGGTGTCGGGGTTTTGGATCTGGATCTGTGCTGGACGGAGCGTAGACTTCATCAGTCGAGACCTTTCATGCTTGATATTAATGTTCAATGTGCCTCTTACGATGCGGTGATCTCACCCGGTTTTCACCGAATTGATCACAGAGACATTATTGAACATTTGCCTGGTTGACATGATGAAATCCATCAGAAATGACATAGTACTTTTTTATTTAGTTTTGTCAAGCTTTGGCACCTAATGCCCAATATTAAAAAGCTACTCAATTTTAAGTTAAGTCTCTTGCTGTCTCTATCACTTTAAGTCAAAGTGACTATATCACCACGAGACTTAAGCCCTATTTATACGATGCAAGTTTATTGCCTGTAGTAATAAACTTCGTGTAAATAGCGCTTCAACGGCATCTCAACATCAAGTAGAGTTTGAATATGTGGCCACAAGTCCTGTAATAATAAACATTTTATGACTAATTTGTATTTTTTTAGGTAACTGGTATTAAAACGGTAACCTAAATAAAGGTAACCTGTTTCTTCTTCTTGTGTTACCCATATAGCGGTTACCTAAATCGTAGAGGTTACCAAAATTCTTCAATACCGGTACCGTAATTTATAACGGTTTTCGGTCCCTGCTATACACGAAACTTCATACCTCTTTTATTGTTATGCTTGTTGTATTTACCAAACAACCTAGACTTTAGTACTTACCAGATTTATAATCACAGGGGCAACTATTGCGAAGAAACCAAAAATAGACATTCGAAGAACAAAACTAGAAGATACAAGTGCAGCCCAACAAAAGAAAACTGAAAAAATAATCTTTAAAAATACTATACCTAGCATTAATAACAGTATTAATGATACTGGTGTGAATATAAATCATCGTCGTAATAGTAGGAAAGGTATGGACAATGGTGATATAAATAGAGATCGAAGATTATGTATTAAAGAAAAACCTTACCATTGTGAAATATGTCAGCGTAGTTATTCTCGTAAGACTAGTTTAACAACGCATATTCGTGTACACACGGGGGAAAAACCTTACAAATGTGAAATATGTCAGTGTAGTTTTAATAACAAGTGTACTTTAACAACGCATATTCGTGTACACACGGGGGAAAAACCTTACAAATGTGAAATATGTCAGTGTAGTTTTAATAAAAAGGGTAATTTAACAACGCATATTCGTGTACACACGGGGGAAAAACCATACAAATGTGAAATATGTTGGCGTAGTTTTACTCAAAAGGCTTCTCTAACAACGCATATTCGTGTACACACGGGGGAAAAACCTTACAAATGTGATACATGTCAGCGTAGTTTTAATGTAAAAAGTTCTTTAAAAGCGCATATTCGTGTACACACTGGGGATAAACCTTACAAATGTGATTGATATATGTCAGCGTAGTTTTAGTAATAAGAGTAATTTAAGACAGCATATTCGTGTACACACTGAAGATAAACCTTACAAATGTGATATATGTCAGCGTGGCTTTAGTGTTAAGAAATGTTTATCAAAACATATGCATTTGCACATTGGTGAAAATATTTGAAATGCAAATAATGTCAAAGAAGTTTTGCACAAAAATCATAGGTATTGCAAAAAAAACATGTTTTTATTCACACTGAAATGTATAGAACCTAAGGGACAGCTACCACAAGACGTGACGCGATCATACGGCAATGCACATTTTTGTCACTTTGTTCCACTACCTTGTCAATTATGTAACACATTGCCTAAGAAATTCGTTTCGAAATATTAACATTTAGACACAAGATTATACATTAAAAAAAAATAACAGTTACGAAATGACATTTGTGTTCAGTTTTGATATCATTATGTAACTGGCAGAATGTTACTGAACCTGTTAGTGCGTTGATTGAGTGTATATAGTCTGTGGTTTTTAGTCTTAAACGTTTCTAATAAATTGTTGTTGGAACTTATTTGCATTTAATTAAATAAGCTCATCAGGTAATGGAAAAAGAATCGTTCGTGTCTCGCATAGAAAGGCTTTATTTTAACACTCGCATGTAGCTTTAGACGTTCGCCTTCGGCTTTTTCTTTAAAATTCATCTCGACTTTTTATGCTCGACAGGAAATGTACTATTTCATACCTTCTTTTGAGTGGGCTGTTTTCAAACAAGTACCCTTGTTAAACTTTTGCTTGCTTAGGAACCTCAATATCGGTATCAATATGGGGATTGAAAAACGATATTACATAACTTGTGCACGACTTTATTGACGCTAAAAGACTTTTTTCAGTAAGAGAGTTTGATTACACCCAGCGGGATTTAAAACTTGAATTATTTCAGCCGCTATGCCTCCCATACGATATCATGGCCCGTCTTAGTTGCGATATCGCCTTTGCCAAGCGGCACCGCAACCTAATTATTGGCCGCTATGTCATCGGCTTATATCCTTAAGCCATGACGAGCGGCCCCTCCTCGGGTTCTAGCTTCGCTTCACCGTGGGTGACCAAGCCACGGCTACTAATCCTCTCCGCCTCGACAATGAGAGGGATCCCACCGAGTGGAGGGGGGGAGGCACTTACCTACCTACTTATCTTGCTACCTAACCTACCTACCAATGTTTTTTATAGGGTCATTTTTCAATTCAGTAATTGCCATTCAGAAAATGACGTCAAATGCACAACGCCATCTATCCAATAAGGAGTTCAAATGTGCGAGTATCTGAATTGCGTATGTTGTGATATTTTACTTCCTGAACACTTTAAATACGTCTTACTTTAAGGCGAGTGAACTGATTGCGATGAAACAAAAACTAAGTAATACTTCAAGTTATGCACTATTTTTATTTATAAAAGTTATCTACATTGGTTTCATACACTTTACGTGATGCGTGCACAACCGACAAAATGCCAAAAATGCTGGAAATGAGTTCTGTTGGTTATCCTTTTGTCCCGGTCTCAAGAACTACCCCTACCTTTTCCACTTAACCTAAGCATAGGTTCCTAGGAGGAGAGTAAATAAAAAACAGGTAGGTAGAAAATTCGGAACATTTATAATAAAAAAAAGGTCTAGCTCGGTAGGTGGGTCGATATAGTTGATTAGGGCCTATACAGCGATTACAACTTTCCACACTGGTCTAGCACTTCCCTGACGTCACTGCCCACTGCTGGCGATGAGTGCTCGCGTGTCGATCGCCAGGTCTCTCAGGATGCAGGTGCTTAGAGATGGGCGTTTTCGGTTTTTTGCGCAAACGGTTATGTAACCGATATATAGTTTTCATATCGATACAAAAAACGGTTTTCGGTAGTACGTACAGTTTGCAAAAGTTAACATGATATTTAGTTGAGAAAACTAACAACGAACGCAAACTTTTACAGTTATTTAGTAAAACGGTGCAGCTACTGGTATTTAAAGTTATTTATCAGTTTAGCTAATTGTAACTACGGAAATTTCCCTTGAATGCTATACTAGGCTTAGGACTAGCAGAAAAGTTTTTGAATAGTAAATGACAAAAATACATAGTATAGTTAAGGACGCTATTACATTTTTCTACAAATAACAGTGCTTTTCAGGTTAGGCATGGGTAATCTTGATTCCGGCAAGTGAATTGATTCACTGATTCCGACTCCGAATCCGGAATCGGTTCACCTTAGTGATTCCTTTGGCACCGTATGGCTCCGGCACTCACTCGGTCATTTTGGTTCCCCGGTTCACCCAAAACATTTGATTCATTCGGTTCGTTGAATCATTTGGCACCTTTTGAATTGGACAGTTTACAGACTTTACAGTAGGTCATTTTAATCATATGATTTAAATTTCGGAATACAAATATATACGAATAAAACAATGTTAAACTTGGTAGAAGAATATCAAATAAAATAAAATAGATAATAATAAAACCGTGGTGAACCTTTTGGGCGACTACAATGACACAAAAATCACATTTTTTGCGTGCCAGTCAATCCATATTAAACTCTAACGCTGTAGAAATTAGAGCGCACCGTACTGGTAATATAGTGACACGACGCACCGAGTGAGCGAGTGAACAAGTGCCAACCCGCGCTCCACGGCTCCGGCGGCGCTACTCCGCTCCGGAATCATTTGGTACCGCGGAGCCGATAAGAATTGTGAGGACTCAATAAGGTTTACGGATCCGCGTTCGGAATTGGCTCCTTTGAATCAGTAACTCCGGAGTTACCCACCGCTATTTCAGGTACAATTTTAATGTATATGCAATCACAGGGTTGAATATATCATGAATTTAAAGGTAATATATTCAGCTCCAGATTGGCATCAGAAAAATTGTATGACATCATACAAAATTTTCGCACAAATACATTTTGCCCAACACAATAATCGCAAAAATATTAAAAAAGTAGGTTTCATTTTCATGGTTTTTGGGGTCGCTTAAAAAAATCACGTTTGTTGTATGGGAGCCCCACTTAAATATTTATTTTATTCTGTTTTTATTATTTGTTGTTATAGCGGCTATCTGTGAAAATTACAACTGTCTAGCTATCACGGTTCATGAGATACAGCCTGGTGACAGACGGACCGCGGTATCTTAGTAATGGGGTCCCGTTTTTACCCTTTGGGTACGGAACCCTAAAAAAGTATTCCAATGGCTTTGAAAAAATACATTTAAATGTGGATATTATTGTCTCTCTAGCACAGTATGCCAATAAACCATACTTTTTCTATGTAGGTAGATTCTATTCACATTCTATTCACCTCTGATCTAGAGTAGAGTCAAGAGCAAACCCATCACAAATAATAAATAACATTTAGGACTATCCTGGGAGGATAGTGTAGAGGTAGTAATGTGCCACCGGTACATGTTGGACATCACACCCATACGTACAAAGCGTTTTGCGAATAATATCATTGTACGCACAGCTAAGGAGTGGAATTCTTCCAGCTAAGAGTCTTTGTTTCCTGATACCTTGGGGTCTTTAAGTCAAGAGTGAATAGGTACTCGTAACTTCTAGGCAAGCGTGCTTCCCCGTCGACTACATCATCACTTACCATCAGGCGAGATAGTGGTCAAACGCGAGCCACCCGATAAAAAAATAATAAAATAAAAATAACACATTTTATAGAATCGTTAGAAGAAGTCATGAGTAGATTGAAAAAGCAAATCTTGCACTAAAACCTAGTAATTTTATTCAAGGATTACATAGCCAATTCCAATAAATAATTGGATTTGCCTTGCAAATTTGTCGTCAGCTGACCAAAATTTGTATGGGGGATACATTTTTTTTTTACCTTACAGTCAGAGTCCAAGACCCCAGAGAGTGCTCATGGTGTTGCCCCACCCTACGACTCCCTCAAGTCCCTCATCCCGCCGGGTGCCTAAAGCATGATTAGGTCATTTTCGTTCCCGGCTCCCTCTCAAATTACGCCCTTTAATATACAAAGCGACTTTTCAAATTTCTTTACAAGAAAACGTTTTTCAAGGATAGACATCATAGAACAGTACAAAACAATTGAGTTTAAAAAGGGTAACCCAACCAAAAGTAATAGGTTCACATAAAGAGTCTTCTGGACTCAACTTTGTAAATTGGTTGGTTTACCTATACTTTATATTTCTAACGCTTACTGCCTTGAGTCTAATAGAACATCTCTAAGTTCTTTCATTAATTTCATAATCTTTGCCTTAGTTTTGTCTAATATAGATATTTTTCTTCATGCATGGCTGGCTCTGTTTGGTTTCTCGTTTGCATACGATGTGGGTACTCTTTACATTTGTCGATCTGCGTACTGGAGATCTACTGTTACTTGTGGTGTTGGATTGGGTGCAGATGAGGAACTGGCGTGTGTCTCTTCCGCTTTTTCAGCCTTTTTCTGCTGTCTCTCTATTGCCTAATAAGTAATTAGTGACCCCTAGTGTATACAGTATTGATCAGTTTGTGCTCGTAGTGACCAAGTTTATCAGTATTTTGACCTAACCAAAGCTATAAAAAGCAAACTATTATGTCTGTTCCTGAATCTAATCAATTTTACTCGTTACTTTTTTAACGTCTTTAGAAAATATTTTTTTTAAATATTAGATTCTAAATTACTATAATATGTGATTCTGTCTGTGCAGAATAATCAATATTTATTTCTTACAATCTTTTACAGACAAAACCTCAAGTAAACCAAGACCAGTTACAGTTCAGTGGGTTTGTTATAAGTCCAACAGAGCACTTCAGCATATCTGGTGAATGTCAGACAGAGAGTAATGCTATCAAAAAAGAAATACCAGATGTTTGTGAGGGACAAGATGATGAAAATCAAACTGGTATGGTATTAATTTAATTTTTAAAGATATAATTATGGGTATTAAACGATTATTTATTGATTGATCAAATAAAATAATATTTGTATAATATTGTGAAATTTAATAAAAATACCGCTGTTTTTTTGTAGTCGGTATTTAAAAACCACTAGTTCCAAGAATAAAATCAAGAGTCTATTTTTGTATCTTCACAGAGTCAGAACATGAATTTCCAGACATAGAAAATGTATTTATACCAACACGCCATTCTGTATCAGACGATGTACCACCACAGCATTCTAAAAATGAAGAAATACACTCACATCATTCTGCATCAAAAGATCTACCAACACGTCATTTTGCATCAGAAGATATACCACCACAGCATTCTGAATCAGAAGATATGCCATCACAGCATTCTGACTTTGAAGACATACCACTACAGCATTCTGTATCAGACGATAAGCCAATGCAACATTCTGAATCTGAAGATATATCAGCACAACATTCTGAATCAGACCCAGAAAATGATGTTCTTTTGATGAAGTTGAAAATTGAAGAAGAACATAAAGTATCTAAGATAAAACGAAAAGCTAACCTATATATAATACATCAGACCTTTTAAAATATGTATCCATATTGTAAAAACTCAAATTCAACCTTATTACTTCGATCTGTAGTTCTATTTTGTATAGTAATAGTAATTGTCTCACTAATATCAAGTAGCCCCCAGCCGCCAAACCACGGACAAAATGAGATATCGTAACTATACAATAGAAATTAAACCTTATTGTTAGTAGAGTAAGATATATTTTTACGCACGCCATTAACCAAACAAACATGACAATAACTCCACTTGATATAACATTATACATTTAAATAATCCCATTTTACAGCCCGTTCAACCGATTTTGACTTCTATTGCGTTGGTAATATGACAAATGGCAGCTGTAACACAGTTACAACAGTTAGTTTTGGTAACAAGTTTATGCTTTTTATGCCATCCTTATACTTACGGGATAGAACTCAAAATCGGTTGAACGGACCGTAAAAAGGGGTTGTAAAAGAGGTAGCGATATGGTTCCTATCGGTTGTGAAGTTTGCGTTTTGTTCGTACGTTTTTGCATTGTTACAGTTTTAAGTTAATCGTTCGTTCGTCGCAAGTAGTTTTGATTCGATACATATAGTTTTTGCGATATCGTTTATTTTGATATGGATATTGATATGATATGATATCGAACCCCATATCCGATATAAGTTACGTTTTGATATATCGGTCACATCCCTACAGGTGCCGCAGTAGGTGGGCTGCCTCGTTACTGTCACCGCGGGGAAGCGTGCAGATTATGGGTGATCCTTGAACTCTGTAATGCGCAACAAGCGAAAGCATTACCTACTGGCCGTAGACTGTGAGCACCCACAGCAAAGCTTAATAGGGAAGCACTAATATGTAGCTGTGTTGCTGTAGATATTCACTATCAGATACGGAGATGACAGTAGGTGCGGATACATTTTGAAAAATAATATAATTACAAACTGTGGACGATAAATATTGACGTGCATTCGTCTTGACACCAAGAATCGGTCACCGCGACGTGGAAGCGTTCTGTCGTGAATGAACAACATGAACGATGCGCCTGCGCCGAGAACAAAGAAACAGTCTCTGGGTGCCTAGTATGTCGCTTATTTTAATACGAACGTGGTGATAAATTGTAGCTATGCTGAATTCTGATTCGATGCGTTCATTATTAGTTTCTTTTTGTTTTATATTTAATCCAGTATTGTAAATAGTTACTTTTTCATTTGTAAATAATGTAGATAAATGTAAATAATTGATTAATTTTATATTTCTTTTCTCTATTATTAATTAAAACTAACTGCCGGTTTCCCAGGTGTCAATTATCGGGCTGTTAACGTAATCGACGATTAATCGCCTGTTAATTCTACTTTCAGTTTCTCAACACCCAATCGTGACAAGCGTTTAACAATTTGTCACACTTGACAAAAATCACGAATTAACCACATGTTAAAGCATTTTTGGGTTTCTGAGAACCTTTTTTAATGTTAATCTCTTGTCAACGAGCCTAATTTATAATTGTTGGAAGTTGGTCGATTATTCACAGATTGTTAGCTCGTGGATGAAGAGTGGACTGTATAAAAAGGCGGTTGGTTTTAAAGCCGTTATATTTACTAAAGTAACTGTCCCGGACAAACAATTAGATTTTAGGAAGAGGTGTCGACTGGTGCGGTGGAGTCCGTGGTAGCGAGTGTTCGCCGAGCCGCGCCGCGTCGCCGCCGTGCTGCGCACACACACCGATGCCGTGTGAGTCACGCTGATGTGTGTGTAGCGTAGACGGCGCGCTCCGGCCGCCCGAAGTGTTGGGTAGAATTCCCAACATGCTGGCCGGGTTGAAGCAATGGCTTCAAGAAATCTGGAAGGGGGCAGATATGAGAACATGCCCCTCAAAATGATGCTCCTCGTTAGTCACCTCACTTGAGAGCTCTTCAAAATAAGGCTTCTCGTCGCCATCAGAGTCCTGTGGATGAGAGTAGAATAAGTGGCCGTCCAATGGCAACAGAAGGAATAGGTTTAGAAGAGTTGTGGGGATTAGAGGAACAAGAAGTAAGAGAATGGAAGTTTAAACTAGCTTTACCAGAGTGAGGCAGCTAGCCATTTATCATAATGAGTAAGTAATATGAGCAGTATTATGGTAGATCGTGTCTTTTGTAAGACTGATAGAATCAGCCTTCAGCCCACGGGAAACAAAATCCACCGTATTGTGTAACGACTGTATGTGTGTATGTATATGCGTGAAGGTATAAATAAAAAATGTTCGAGATTAATAGATATTGTAAGTAAATGAGGGTATATATAAAATAAAGTAATGTATTAAAATATAAAAAATATCAATTTAACGAAGACAGCTAACCGAAGGCTCCCTGTCTTTGTACCTGTATTTGAAGACAGAAAGTTTAGGACAACGCTCACAAGACATGAACTGACAATTTGCATTGAGTGTACCGCCTGTGACTGAAGGTAACTTTGGCGTTCCTTCAGCGGCATGGTAACCCCGAGTGTCAGTCGTCCTGAATGCAGCGTTTCCCAAATTTCTGCTACTCAAGACACAGAGAGCGCTTGGCTGCGTCCATCGACGGTATCTGTTACCGATGAATCCCAAAAAAAAGTTATATATAAATTATGTAAATAACCCTTTTCTTTTAGTCGGGTAAATATTTTGATGTAGAATATGTGTTGTAAAGGAGGGTACACACTCGGAAAATATAGTGGTGTGTTTTATAAAACAGTAATAGGGCACCGTTTGGACCCATCGGGTACGGAACCCTAAAAATATGAATTTGAATGAAGATAGGTGAAGACTCCCTGTCTTTGTACCTGTATTTGAAAACAGAAGCTTTAGGACAACGCTCACAAGACATGAACTGACAACTTGCATTGAGTGTACCGCCTGTGACTGAAGGTAACTTTGGCGTTCCTTCAGCGGCATGGTAACCACAAGTGTCAGTCGTCCTGAATGCAGCGTCTCCTAAATCACTGCTTCTCAAGAGACAGAGAGCACTTGGCTGCGACCTGTGATGGTATCTGAAACTGGGCAATAATAGCGGATTGGTATTTACTAATGTTCAAAAAAATTATAAGCTTGAGAGAGGGTGTGAATTGAGTTTGTGGTTATTGATAGAAAATTTGTTTCATTATTGTCATATTATATTTTAATTTTATGTCGTTCATGTAGGTAGATTTGAATAATTAAATGTCTGGTTTTGTGTATAATTAATGTATTATGTTCTTGTAAGTTCCTAATAAGTCAGTTCTGTAGCTAAAGAAATTTATAAAAAAGACGCGGGTAGTTGCTGAAATTTTTGGGTTTTGATCTCAAACGGCTGCGTTTTATAACGAATTTTTGAACTTTTTCTTCAGCCATTGCGATCGTAATAACTGTATAAAACTCTTATATATAGGAATCGCAAAACAGTTCAAACGAAGTATTAAATATAATTACTGCGAATGAATGACGCAAAAAAAAAATGATCAGCTGCGCACAGGTAAGTAGGTACGTTCGCCGAGCGATCAGCTGTTTAGATAAGAAGTAAACAAATATGATAAGTTATGAAAATTACTGACTACAGCTTTTTAAGCATAAAATATGATTTTGGAGAAATATAAGGCTATGAAATAAGATAATGGTCACTGTGAGACGTAAATGAAGTTATTATGATAGCACTCACTTAAATATAGCTATTTAAACATAGGAAATAAGATGAATAAAGGTATAAATAAGGGACAAATTGGAACGAACTCACTGAATGTCTAACCCTCAGTTTCCCACCTTAGAATTATCGCAGAATCCATTCAACCAATCACAGCAGATAACGCGTGCTTGACAATTTGTCACATTAATTCTCCGATAATTTTAAGGTGGGAAACTGAGGGTAAACCATCCACTGGATTGACGATGATCGGAAAGTTCTTTGTCCATGACTCGAACGTTCGACGGGTCCGAAGTCCTTCGTTGGTCGACCTCTTGACGGTTTCTTCTCCTCTGGGCGTGTGCGGGTGCTCGGCGAAGTTTCCTGAGCAGGATGTTGACTCCTGCTGGAACTGCCCCTGCTGTAGACCGCAACTGTAGACCGCTGCTTTGAGGTAGTCGAAATTTTGCCGGAGACCGTTAATTTTCAAATAAGACGGCGAAATCCTTGAAGGACCAATGCTAGATTTGAATTGAGAGGTGTCGACTGGTGCGGTGGAGTCCGTGGTAGCGAGTGTTCGCCGAGCCGCGCCGCGTCGCCGCCGACGGCCGGAGCACCGCCGACCGAGGGACGCAGCCACCAACACCAGCAGACGTCATCCAGAGGAAGCCAGGGTAGGCAGCCGATCACCGACTCCCCTGCTTCACCAACATCACCAACAGCAAGGTACTGTGCCACGGCAAAGGGCCGCGCTGTTCCCGAGAACGCCCCGGTACCCACAAAAAGTGTTGCTACCGTACGTACCCCGGAAAAAAAAATTTAAAACCCGCTCGCGCTGTATGCAGACGACGCCGCGTACATAACTACATCACTCAACACCAAACACGCGGCGCGTAAGATACAGCGCGCCCTCGACCTTATTCCAGAGTGGCTGTCCAAATGGCGACTGACCGTGAACGTAGGTAAGACGCAGGCTCTCGCCACGGGACTAGGAGCCCTACCACCACGTCTGAAGCTACAAGGAGCCGACGTCGAGTGGTCACCCCATGCCAAGTACCTGGGAGTGATGATCGACCGCCGGCTCACGATGGGGCTGCACGTCACCAATGTGGTGAACCAGTGCAGGGTCGCACGCAACCTGCTGAATCCAGTGCTCTCATCCCGCCTCCTCGCCCGCACCAAGCTGGGCGTGTACAAAACTTACATCCGTTCCATCCTAACCTATGCCTCCCCAGCTTGGTTCGCCCTCACGAGCGAGTCGAGTAAGAGGAAACTCCGCGCGCAGCAGAACCTATCGCTGCGCCGCATCATCGACGCTCCTCGCTACGTGAGGAATGATGTCATCCTGCGGGACACCGGGATTGAGAGCCTGGACGCCTTCGTCGCCTAGCGACGTCTATGTTCGCGCGGGCCGACGCTTCTGCCTGGCCGCATATCAAAGATATAGCGCCATGGCACGCGCGCCCGCCGGACAAAAAACGTCTCCCACGTGACCTCATCACTGCAGACTGTGCAACCCCATCCACCTCCCGGACTTGACGCCTAAGTAAGCAGCAACAGTCTACACGCTGCTTACTCAAACAGAAACACTACCCACCCCACACTGCATCCACAGCGTGAAGTTTGTTCTAAGTTAATATAGACTCACTTCGCGCTGTAAACAGACAAACATAACTAGACATACGCGAGTACACTTGCACCGAATAGCGTGCGGTCGCCTGCGCGCTATCGGTAATCATGAGCGGTGTAACTCAGGTCATTGCCGCTCCCACATACATTACGGCGCTAGTAGTCGCTTTCATTACCAAACTGTAGGTTCGTCCAAGTCGGCACTACTGATGCAGGTCACCTTTGCTGAGCCTCCCAGGGTACGCCCTGGGTCTCACTCGGCAGGGGTAGACCGCCAGAGTGCCGTGAAAAAGCGGCGAGTCGTTCAGCAACGCCCGCCGCCGTGGCGCGCCTACAGTCACATACAACATAACATACATAGCGGGCGCGAGTTTTAGAAATTCGCGCTCGCAACACACCATGCCCAGAGGGCAACCCAGCGACGGGTTCGCAGTTGCGAGCCACGGTGCTGCACCCGCGGGCTGGGAACGCTGTTCCGGCACCGCTCGCCTCGCCTCCCTACGGAGGCGAAGCGACTACCACTGAGGAAAATTGTTTAGTACGAGCTAGCGCGCTGGGGTAAGCAGACGTATGTTTTGTTTATACTATTTATATCTATAAACTATTCTAACATTTGTTTGTGACGCCTCGTCGCGAACACTAACACGAACACTAACACAAAAGATGCATCTAATCCTGTTGTCGTGGACTTAACTTCCGTACTGCTAAAAGACAAAATTCTCAAAGCTGTCAAGAGCTTCAATAAAACACGAGTAAAGGGAGAAAAGTTAAATATTAAGCATTTAAACCACTCATACCAATTAAAACCAATTTACATAACTGAAACGTTAACTCACAAGACTCAGAGATTGTATTTTCTGACCAGGCAGTTTAAAAAAAGCCACGGATATGGCTTTTGCTGGACGACTAACGGGCTTGTTTATCTTAAAAATTCCGAAGACTCATCTCACGTACGCATAAATTATGAAACGGATCTGGATAGGTTAAGAAATTCAATATGACTATTCCATATTGTAACTCTCATTTACGGCCTCTCATTGATTTACTTTATATTGCATGTTTTTTTATTATTTCGAATTGCAAGTTATTTTTGTTTACATTTTAACACACAATACATAAATTATACACTGCACTTGAAAGTCAACACATTTCTTTCTAAATTTAAACACCACTCTACTCAGAGTATTTACTACAAAATTACATACTCATTTAATACACATTTTGTTTTCCCATTTCACGGTCATTTAGACACACTCGAACCTTTTATAATAACACTTATGTATGACACGATTTCAACAACAAGATCACATTATATATACACATACATCACAAATATAGTGCACGCAAACCTTTTTATTATATCCTGTAGCTACACTATTGCATTCCAAATACTATTCTGTGACCACCATTTCATACAATACTTTTTACTGACGTCAAATTCAATGCTATAATTAACTTAACAGAGAATATCTATAAGCTGTCTGTATCGCAATCGCACGAAACAAACGTTGAAAACTGTCATAAATTAATATCATTGCACCCTAATCACTTACTAATCTTCGCACGCTAAACATACGCAGCATAAGCTGTAACATGCCAGGGCTTGAAGTTTTATTAACAAGAATGAAGTTAAAATGTGATATAATTATACTGACCGAATGCTGGCTCCCAAGTTCCTCAGCTATACCAATTTTAGCAGGATATTCTCATGTCGGGACTAATATAAACCCTAAACAAAATGATGGTGTAGTAATTTACTATGAGGAAAACCTTAGTTTAACAATAGAGAAAAAATGAAAGAATGTAACTGTCTGATCGCAAAAATAGACAATCACATCGCGATACTAGCCTTCTATCGGTCCCCATCTTACAAAAACATTGACCAATTTCTTTCATCCCTAGACACATTACTACACACAGTATCAGCCTACAAACAGATCTTTGTAGTGGGTGACATTAACATAGATATTAATCCTAAAAAAATAAACCTAAAAGGGGAACGCTACCTAACGTTAGCGGCTTCCCATGGTCTCTTACCAGCTCACACTTTGATAACTCGCTATGAAAGCAATTCTTGTTTGGATCATGCGTTAGTAAAGACCAATTATCCGGTTACTACCCTAATTCCACAAACTACCCTAACGGATCAGTACCCTGTTTTGTTGAGTGTGACTGCTAAGAAAAGGCGTCAATACGCAGAAACAACAATAACTAAAGTTGACTTCACAAACCTAGAGCAAGATCTTCTAAAAATTAACCTTGACCTAATTAATCACTTTCCAAACCCGAACTTATCTTTAAATTACTTTACAAATTTTCTTCAACACGCAATTATAAACAATACTAAACATATCACTCTATCTAAACGTCACAAAATCATAAAACCATGGATGACACAGGGGTTGCTACGATGCACAAGAAATAGGGATAAATTGCATTTGAAATCGAAGCTTGCACCAGAAAATTTCATTCTAAAAGTGACATACACACGATACAGAAACTTCTGCAATGCGTTGCTAAGAAAAGTTAAAATAGAGTATGGAAAAAATCAACTTCAAAATGCACAACAAGATAATAAAAAACTGTGAAAAGCAATAAAAGAGATCACAAATACAACAAAAGTAACGAATCATCCGAAAGAACTACTAACGCTATCAACCTCTCCTGAAAAATCATTGAGCGAAGTAAATAGTTACTTAATAAATGTAGGAAGTTCACTTGCAAACAAAATACACCAGCAAAACATGCACACTATAAACAACAGACAAACCAAAACACCCACAGCTACCAGTAGTCCACATTCATTTGCTCTCATAGACACAACTGAAGATAGGGGTAGAACGTCTCATCCTCGACTCAAAATCAGACTGTGCTAGTGGTGGCGACAATATTAGTAATAAATTTCTGAAAACTTATAGAAACATTATTGTACCACCTCTTACAAATATCATAAATGATTGTCTGCAAAATGGAGTGTTCCCTGACGTCCTTAAAAAAGCAGAAGTTTGTCCAATCTATAAGGGTGGGGACAGAAATCGTATTAATAACTATCGACCTATTTCTATTTTACCAGCAATATCAAAAATACTAGAAAAAAATATAAATTTACGATTAGTTAAATATTTAGAAAAAAATAAACTGCTTTCAGTTAACCAATATGGTTTTCGACAGGGAAAATCAACTGAGCAAGCCGTAAATAAACTTATACATTTTGTTACTTCCAATTTAGATAAAAAGAAAAAATGTCTCACTATCTTTCTAGATCTCGCAAAAGCATTTGATACGATTTCTGTTTCCCTCTTACTGGACAAACTCGAAAGATTGGGGATTAGAGGTACACAGTTGAAACTTTTTACTAGTTACCTGACTGGCCGGTCTCAGTGTGTTCGTGTAGGTAATCATAAAAGTTCTCACCTTCAGGTTACACACGGCGTACCACAAGGTAGCATACTGGGACCCACCTTATTTCTTGTGTACATGAATGGTCTCACGAGTCTTGAACTCACCCATGGTGAAATCATATCTTTTGCAGACGATACTGCCCTTTCTTTTGCTGCCAACGCTTGGGAAGAGGCTTTCGGTGCTGCACAGCGGGGCTTCGATATCGTGGGGAAGTGGCTTCAGAGTAATATTCTTACATTAAATGTGGACAAAACCAAGTATATCTGCTTTAGTATAAGAAATTTAACTGGAGATGGCATCGTGCGAAATATCATGTCGCACGAGTGTCGCGCCGGAAAAAACTGCAATTGCCCTTCACTGGAACGCGTGCATACAATCAAATATCTAGGAGTTAACATAGATAGCAACCTCAATTTCAAAGAGCATGTTAAGCTGCTCTGTTGTAGAATACGAAAGCTCATATATATTTTTAAAAACCTGAGGCACATTGCTGATTTTAAGTTGCTCAAGCAGCTATACTATGCTCTTTGTCAATCGCTTCTAACATATTGTCTATCATCTTGGGGAAGGACATGAAAAACAACTCTGAAGTCTGTTGAGGTCGCTCAGCGTGCAATACTGAAGGCGACCTTCAAGCCTATTCGTTTCTCTACAATATCACTTTACGAAAAATGGGAGGTCATGACCGTGAGACAATTATACATACTGGGCGTTGCTCTCCTACAACACAGTAAACTGAGCTACAACCCAACACTTCTCCTAAAACGAAGAAAAGATATGGTGTGCGAAGGAAGTGGGCAATTTAAAACTAAATTTAGTCAACGCTTTGCCCACTCCATTGGTCCATTGATCTACAATAGGTTGAACAGAGTCCTTAAAATATACCCATTAACAAAAATGCAATGCAAAAGGAAACTTACAGAATACCTCAAAAGTCTTACCTACGAACAGACTGAACTTATCCTATACATTACATCCTAATAAAAAGCCTATGAATTACGATATAATATAAATTTATCATAACATACACAAGCGCACGCACGCTCTCTCACACCACAATACACAGCAGAACACTAGACAACACCATATACACCCTCTTACACATCAGTCACGTATATTCCCATCTCACAAGAGGTCCTTCATGCAAACACTATACAATTTTTTTTCTCTATTTCATATACTTTTTCTATCCTTAATACCTAAGTACATACATTATTTTGTTAAATAGATTATGTTTATGATACAAATTAAATCATGTCAATGTATGTAATGTCTACTATGTATGTATAAAACTCGAGGGGTTTGGCGCTGATAGCCGAAATACAGGCTCTGCCTAGTTCGGCTACAGATGACTACACCACTTAATCTCGACCTAAATTAGCCTGTTAAAATATTTTGTAAATTATGTCTAAGTTTCTTTAAATAAATAAATAATAATAATATATACACTGTATACTGCCTTAGTGACGTCACAAGCCCCCACTCCTGAAATTTGATGCGCGATAACTTTGTAATTTATTATTTATTGGTTTAATGTATGTTATGAATGTGTATAATGTAATGTAGGTATGTATGTTATGAATAAAGTTAAAGCAAAAAAAAAAAAAATGTATATCTATTTATTCACCGATGAAAAGTTATTCCTTTGCACTTCGCCGTATTAGTTGAATTATTAGTGCAATATCTTAAAACACACGACGGCATATTTAATGCGTCTGAACGAATTAGGCTGATTTATGTTTTTTCTCACACCACACTGTTTTATACAACACGAGGGCATGATTTTTCTATTAATGTCCAAACTCAGAACACCAAAATATCTAGTTTCTAGACGTATTTCTCTATAAAACAACAAAAATATTTTGAGCAAGCAACTGTTTGACAGCACAACTACCACAAAACCCATAGACCTAATAAATAATATGGACTCGAAATACCTACAAAAAAAAACGTGCCTACCTAAACCTTAAAATTGCACTTAAAATAGCTGCCGATACTATGGTTGTGTTAATCACGGAACACACTCACATTAATAATACAAAAAGAAAACAACCATTTGACAGCAGGACTACCACGAACACAACCACAAATTTCGAAAAATTGAAACCAATGCTTGATAGATTGTACGGAGGAGATCACCGTCTGCCACATCCCTGAGATTTTTAAAGACCCATGTAAGTTTCCTGACTCTTGACGAGACCATGTCGATATGGGGTTTTAATGAGTAAGTTCTATAGTAAGGTACCCACAATGTCCAAAGTTATGCCGGAATAGATTACCCGAATAAATGACGATGAAAAACCCGAAACGAGAGTGTGACATGCAATGCAATTGCAGCAATCCCGAGAGATTTGCCGTTGTTTATTTAAATGTTCTGTCATATATCTCCGAAGTTCTTTATCAGATCTTCACCAAATTTAAATGGGACCAATTCGGGAACCTACTCTTTCAAACAAAAATAATCTTCAAAATCGGTCCACAATTGACTGAGAAAACAGTACATACCGTAGAACCTCCTCCTTTTTGGAAAGTCGGTTAAAAAACAAGTGACCTACTATTTTTATTACGAAAATTATTAGTTTATAAATTTATTCAGGACCTCCAACGAAAGATGTACACAAAAAACACAATGAATCGTCTATATGAAGTAATGACAAGTAGTTACACTCCAATATTATAAAGAAAAAAAATGTATACGAGTATTAGTTAATTGTTCAAGAATTGTGTGCACAGCTGTACCAGTCCAATAATTGTACAACACTGGAAATTTTAGAAAGTTAGCTCTATTACTGTACGGCCGCTTTTTTGTACTCATTCAAATTTGGTCGGTTTATCCCTGTATTGCGATTGTTATGGTATTTTTATTATATCTCGTGAATAGCTGCATTAATACATTAACTATTGGCATAGGTTTTACGTTGCTTTTCCATTAAAAAGTCCTACAATCGGTTGTCATACAATATAGTGGTCCAGTCGTAGTAAATTATGCGACTGCTCATTCATTAATAAGAACACATACATGAAACTTGGCAGGCCATTGTAGACCCTTACAAGATACAAATAAACGTTATAAGTTATGCTCTAGTGTTCCTATTTTAATTACTTGCACCTAATAACCTTATTTTACTTTTACGTGTATATCTTCTGAACGGTATGTTTTTTTCTAATTCTGTTTTAACAATCATTACACACAAATTCAAAGCAACGTGCGTAACAAAATTCAAATTTGCGCCAAGCCGTTTTATATGATTTTCATCAAATTGCCAAACGTCAGCGCAGCGGAAACTTGATTATCTTCACAGTTTTATAACACACAAATTTCATTTAAGCATACACATTTACCTCTCGTTACACACTAATTATTGGAATTTTTTTTTCATCTACCTTGCTATGGAAACAAATGTTCCGCTGGGATGTCGTAGTTCCAGCGGAAACAGTTTTTATTGAATAGCTTCCCAATGGTTGGATACACAAATTTGTAGTTACCATACACAATTACACGACGTCATAAACTAAATATCTGCTAAACTGAAATTAAGAAAATCAACATTTTTCCGCTGCGACTACGAACACGTTTGTACGAATATACATATAAATCACTCATAACGACAAACAGTGCTGACATACAGCACACATGGTTTATCACCTAAGTGTCACAAGTAGGTGGAAATACCTCTTTGATTCCAATTTCAATTATTTATATTCGACCCACATCAACAATACTTATGCTTTCTGTGTGATTTATTATAAGCCCATTAAAATTCTCTAGCTGGCCTCAGTTTGACTTTTTGACCATAACTAGGCTTACTTACATCCCACTTGAAAGGTTTTACAGTGTTTCCCACTGACCTCTAATATACCTTGTTTATTAGGGGTCAATGGTGTGTACGAATATGCCTATATAAATTATGTTTATGACTAAAACAGCGCTGACATACATCACATTTGAAAGGTTTTTCACCTGTGTGTGTACGAATATGAGAAATTAAATTATTTTTAACACTAAAGCTGCGCTGACATAAATCACACTTGAAAGGTTTTTCGCCCTTGTGTGTACGAATATGCGTATTTAAATTATTTTTATGACAAAAACAGCGCTGACATACATTACATTTGAAAGGTTTTTCACCCGTGTGTGTACGAATATGCGAATATAAATACTTTTTAACACTAAAGCTGCGCTGACATACATCACACTTGAAAGGTTTTTCGCCCGTGTGTGTACGAATATGCGTATTTAAATTCTTTTTATGACAATAACAGCGCTGACATACATTACACTTGAAAGGTTCTTTACCTGTGTGTGTACGCGTATGCGAATTTAAGTTCTTTTTAACACTAAAGCTGCGCTGACATACATCACACTTGAAAGGTTTTTCACCTGTATGTGTACGAATATGGCATGTTAAATGATGCTCAAAATTAAAGCTCCGCTGACATATATCACATTTAAAACGTTTTTCTTTGACACATAGTATTTGATGCTTATTTATATCATCAGCTTTGTTCGATATCTTATATGTATTATCATCTTTCGTGCTATTATTACGTTTACTAATTTCAAAAGCAGTATTACTAGTACCATTACCAACTCGGGGTCTCGCCATACGATTTTGAGTAGATGGGACAACTTTAGAGTGTGGTTTTTCATTGTTTCTTTGCTCTTCTGTAATTACATCTCCTAGTTTTACTCTACATCTGTCCAGTTTTAGTTTCTTCACGAGGACGACGGGCACTCCTGTAAATATAAATCTGATGAGCAAAAAATTCGAAGTAGATTGGGGATCAGAATACAAGGTCTTTGTATGAAATAGATAGGTTTGCGCTAGGATTTGAGGATTCAAAAATATTAAAGTTCTTTGTGTTTCACATATAGTTTCTGGACCATTTGCCCAACCTAAGACATTAGTTTGTGTCATCCTAGGTATTTGCATAGGTAGAAATTTAGGTATTTGTCTTTTCGACCAGTATTGGACGAAAAGAAAATTAGAGATGAAAATTTTACTTTCATGATAATAACGAAGTAGTAACTGATGTACGTAGGCATTTTGTGTCACCCGTGTCCACGAGAATCCTAATACTTAATCAGTAACACGTCGCCCAACTAGTTCTAAAAGAAAATTACAATAGCTTAAATAGGTGTTACGCGTTTTAGAGTAATCATATCTGTTGTTTAAAAGATTTTATGTCGAATTCATCCACGACTTTTATAGATATTTTATTTTTTTAATACAACACCCCGTAAAATCGACAAAAGAAAATGCAAGTTATTAGAGTTGACGTGTTTTTGATTATTATGATGTAACAAAACACTTTTCATAATTTGTGTTGTTTTCATCTACGAAATCTTAATTAAATAAAAATACTGACTTCTTCACACGATGTGCGAGCGCAAAGAAAAGCGCGGGCGCGGGCGGCGGCCAGCCAGCCTCGCGGCGCGTTTATTTGTTTACATTCGGTCTTTGCAAGTTGCAACAAACAAGTGCGTGCGTTATTTATGATGTATTTGATAGATTACTTAGTTAACTCAGTTAGTTGCTAAAACTAGGTTAAATTGACAGTTTGTTATAAAATATTGTCAAATAACCTCGTGTTAGCAACTAATTCTAAGTTAAGTTTTTTGCGCAAGTGGGCCTTAAAAGTTAGTTATGAAACTGTGAAAGACTAAAATGGAGGTTGAATATAATAAATGTGTTATATCGACACCCAATATGAATAACATTGTAACTCAATAGCCGCGTCCAGACCGGCTGAGCGCGGCTCGCGAGTCCCGCTTAGACTTCCTGCTGGCGAGCCGTGGCACCCGAGCTAATTTGGAAAAGTTCCGAGCCGGGCTCGCAAGCCAAGGTGAGCCGGTTTGAGCATTCAGATTCTCTCCGTATAATCCGGATCGCGGGTGTCGTTACGTCCGTCCACACCGGGCGAGCAGCTCAGACTGAGCCGCCTTTGAGCATCGGCAAAAACCGACAACGCATGGCTCGGGGCCGAGCGGCGCTCGGCCGAGCTAACGTGTGTCCGAGGAAGCCCGAGCGCCGTCCACACCGGCCGAACTATTGGCTCGCGAGCGTGACTCGCGAGCCGCGCTCTGCCGGTCTGGACGCGGCTATAAAGGCATGGTTTTCAACACAGCTATTTGTTTAGCAAAGTTTATTATGTATTTGCAGTTGGAGGCATAAGTTGTTCTGTACAATTTTAGGTTTCATGTTGTTAATTTTTACTTATCTTTCAGTTTTGATAAAACCACTGCAAGTATGATTTTTGCAATGTTACAATGTACAGATTTTAAGCATTTTTAATATCAAAAGCATTGCAACTACCGTTACAATGGAGTCATGAAAACATTTGAAACATTTTTCTGTGTATATTATTCTATCTTAGGGACCATCTCCACGAGCGAGAGAATCGCGGCGATATTATCGTCCGTTATTTCTATACACTCTCTTAGGGGCCGTCTCCACGTTCTGGGAACTATATAACACAACTTGTTACCAATTTCTGAACAATCATACGAGTTATTGCATACATCATACAAAAATGTAGTTTCAAGAAAAGTACGCCTTGAACTCAAAGAAAGCAGATTATATTTCTTAAGTAACTCACTATAAGAGAGATAACAACTTTTTAAGCATCAATAATGCATAGACTTTAAAAATTTACGTTGTATGCTTTCTATACACTCAATATATTTATTGTAGAAGGGGTTCTACACAGGTACGTCATATTCCAATTGAGACCTAACTAGTGATCGATAGAGATATAAATATGTACTAGGGTGCTTAAACTCCGTGGATGATCTCATCACAAGGCCGTACATGCGATAAGCATTATTGACAATTTTATTAACATGTGCGTCTAAGTGCAGTTTATCGTCAAGTAACATTCCGAGGTCCCGGAACAAACTCTCCCCTGCCAAAGTTTCACCGTGTATTGCATAGGGATATTGAAATATATTTATATTTTTAGTGAAGCTAATACAACAACATTTAGAAATACTGAGTTGGGAGTTTGTTTTTAGTGCAATAATCTGCAAGACGATTGAGGTCTTGTTGTAGCAGTTGACAGTCAAGAATAGTTTTGATAGGTCTAAAGACTTTAAGGTCATCTGCGTAAAGTAAGAATTTAGAATTAAGAAAGCACATGTCAAAATCATTGATAAATATAATAAATAACAAAGGACCCAGAATCGAGCCTTGAGGCACCCCTGATGAAACAGTTATGGATTTGGAATGGAAACCATTAACCACCACTTTTTGCGTTCTATTTGTAACATAGGAAGTAAACCAACGGAACAAATCGCCACGAATACCGTTAAATGCTATTTTGCTCAAAAGTAATTTATGATCGATCTTGTCAAAGGTTTTACGGAAATCAGTATAAATAGAGTCCACCTGTACACGTGTGTCTAAATTATTGAATAAAGAATCAGTATACTCAATCAAATTAGTAGTTGTAGATCTTTTCTTGACGAACCCATGCTGTTGCTTAATAATCTGATCATGAATAATCGGATAAAGCTGATCGTGGACAAGCTCCTCGAAAAGCTTTGACAAGTTCGGCAAAATGGAAATAGGACGGTAGTTCTCAATTTCGTGTCTTGGACCAGATTTATGGACAGGGGTGATATTGGTTCGT
Source organism: Orthosia cruda (assembly GCA_964057195.1). Lineage (NCBI taxonomy): Eukaryota > Metazoa > Arthropoda > Insecta > Lepidoptera > Noctuidae > Orthosia > Orthosia cruda. The sequence goes on from OZ059853.1 coordinate 17,567,578, forward strand.
TTCCAAACTTCTGGAAAAGTCCCTTGGCTCAAACACTTATTATAAATAATAAATAGAGGAAGACTTAAAATATTAGCGGTATTTTTAAGGAATAGTGGCGGGATGCCATCAGGTCCTGGACATTTAGAACAATCCACGGATTCCAAAGCACTGTGTACTTGTTCAATACTGATCACAAGATTGCTAATAGGGCGACGTTATCGCTTAGCGATAAAGCCCTTAAAAAAAAAACAGATTCCTAACGAGACGGCTATTCTCAGCATCGTCGAAGGTCTGTTGCTGCACAATGTTGAGAGTGGAATGCTCATAGACAGAATGGAATTAGTTTAAAAAGAGATTACAGATTTCATCTGGATTGTAGGACGACTGTCCCTGGTAATGCATAGTTGAAGGAATGGAAGCTATGGATTTATGGTTAGATATAAAACTCCAGAAATATTTGGTGGTAGTTTTTATGCTATCCTCAACAGACTGTAAGTATTGGTTATAACAAGTTTTAGATTCAGCATGAAATCTCGACATATATAGTGAAAATTGTTCGTAATCTGATAGATATTGATACGACTTCCATTTACACCACGCCTTAGTTTTATTTTTAAATATTTGTATCAATCATGGTGAAAACCAGACCGGGTACTTAGAAGACTTGACCAATGTTAAGGGAACATGAGTTTTAATAACTCTGAAAATAACTTCATAAAATGTATTAACTGCATCTTCAGCAGACTGCTCCTGCAATAATTCGTCCCAGATAACTTTGTCCAAATCACCATTAATTTCTTCGTAATTCGCCTTATAGTAATTGTACCTCTGTGTAGATTTACGTGTCATGGCTCGGTTACCCAAATTGAAAGAATCCAATATACATAAGGGTGGGTGATAAGGGTCTGAGCTTAATAGTGTATCAGTGGGTGCCATAACAGAACACTCATTATTGCTGATCACCAAATCCAAAATCTTGCCGGTCGAATTTTTTATATTATTATACTGGTAGGCATTAAAAATGGACATGAACATTCTTATGTGTCTACAAATTGGAGAGTTGCTGCTATTTAAATCTTGTATGGTAGAACATGAATCTCCATTACCTAACCAATCAATGTCGGAGCGATTGTAATCACCAAACAAATATAAATTTTGAACACTTTCACTCTCAACAACTGCTTGTAAAAGCTCCAAATATGCAACATAAACACTTTCGGGTGTTTTTGGTGGAATGTATGCTGAACATATGATATCGTACTTTCCTCTCGTTGCGCTCGGGATACGCAGAATGACATGCTCAATGTATTGGTTTAATAAGATAGTGGACTCAATTGTGACAGACCCCAGTCCCTTCAGCATCGCTATAAGGGTGCCGCCACCATCCTTCTTTTGAGTAGCCTTGCGATCCCGATCACATCTATATACGGAATACCGTTGATCAATAAACTCAGAGTCGGATATTACAGGGGTTAAGAGGAGTCTCGAGTCACGAATAATTTAAAAAATAGGTATTGGAAGAATCTGTTGCCGTCGCGCTGCGCCCGACCAAGTGAGCTATCAATGTGTGAACAAGTAGTGTATTTGTGTGCGTAAGAGCGCGTCGCGCCGCCGCCCGATGCCCGCGCGCACCCGGGCCTCTCTCACGCCCGTACCATTCATAAATTTCATACTACCGTCTCTGACTCGCTTTGCTTGTTGGCTTGACAAGCGTGAAGCGTTTGCAGCGTGCGCTATTCTAATACTAGTTACCTACCCGCTTTTATCATTGTGTTTGACTTGGCTATTGTTTACGGACTGGATTATTTGCTTCACTGTTTTGACTCGGCTTGTGTATCGGATTTTATGTAATTATTTCGACTGAAGAAAAATCGTAGGCAAGTAGTTTTGTTAATATTTTATGAGTAACTATTTCATTCATTACTTATCTAAATAAATGCTTTATTACCATAACGGTATTAAAATAGATAAAAAAATAAAAATGAAAAATGCCTACCTATGTACATAGCTAATCTTTTTTTCCTTTCAGATAAACCTTTGTCTATATACATAAATAATGAGTGGAAGAAAGGGGAATAAAACTCGTTTATTTATGAGTGCTCAAAGAAGAAAACATCATTCACGTATAAAACGACAAATCCATGTGGCACCTTGTACAATACCATATAAGTAAGTAGATTTTCATTGCCTATTCAAGTACGTATTCTTATAATATTTTAAATCAGTCGGCGGCATGTTGTGGCGGTGAAACTGCCAAATTAATTTTAACTGTACTAAAATATCTCTCCTAAATTTAAATTCATTTTGGAATGAGTTTGTTCTCAGTTCGAATATTGTTTATATTTTACTTTTTTCGACATATGGATTTACTTGAGAGGATCACTAATTACTTTTGAGTAGGCAACCGCGACGTGAAATAAATAAAAATCTATTTATAGAAGTAATAAACTTCTTGATCAGCAACATCTTTTTCCTCTTTACAGGTTCAATCACAATTAACTTTTTTGGGATAGGTACTCATAATTTTGTATTTTTTTTAACTGTTTTTTTTGTTTGTACGGGTATACAGATGTAGAAATAAGTATTGCATTATAAGCAAACTTCATTTTATATATTTTCAATCTACAACAAGGGTTTCATGCGAAAACAAAGAGCGGTTGAAGTAGGTACTACTTGTTAGCTCGTTCGTTTCGTTTGCGTGCCGTCCGAACTAAACACATCAACACGGTCTAGGGATATTTTAAAAAAAGCGAATTACTATCAATGTGTTAATTATATATATTTGAAAGATACGTTATTTCATATTCTACCATTTTTTAATAATGGTTAAGAAACTTCGATTAAAATTTCAGGATTTTATGGAAAAAATGAAGCATAGACGGAAACCGTATATGAATTAACTTTTAATTTATGAGTAAAAACTGAAAAAAATAGAAAAATCATTTAATTTGTGTTTATAAACTTGAAGTTAGTATTCTGAGAAAGCGCCCATGATGTTCATAACACATCGCCAACGATTCGGCATGCTCAGAACAAGATTGTCAATGTCTTGCTGCGGAATATTGTCCTTCTGAGGTGCGCAAAAAGTTGATCTTCTGTAGCCAGATTTTCAGGAACTTCCTTCAGAGCTCTTCTTTGCAGCATATCCCACGCATGCTCAATGGGATTTAGATCTGGCGATTGAGCAGGCCAGTATAAGGCCCTAACATTGTGTGTATGTAACCAAGCTGCTACCGTTCTCGCCGTGTGTGCCCGGGCATTGTCGTGCATGAGCAGGAAATCTTGCCCCATTTGTGTTCTGTGGGGCAAGATTACGGGCCCCAGCACCTGTTGCACGTATCGTTCTGCCGTCATATTGTCCGTCCTCCAAGACGAATTCCTGTCTAAACCATAATTGTTCCTCCTTGGTATGGGTGAACTTCCTGAGGGTTCTGAAGACGGCTCCATCGTCCAGGAACTCGCCAAACACGCGTCCTTCGTGAATCTGGATGGAAGCCGAACCTGGATTCATCCGTGAACAGCACATTGGACCATTGCTCACGGCCCCAGTCCACGTGGTTCCGAACCCATTCTAATCGTCGTTCACGATTGCCTCTCCGTAAAGGTGGGACTCGGAGTGGTCTACAAGAGCGTAGATTGCTTTCATGCAGTCGCCTTGTTACAGTTTGGTCACTCACAAGCACTTGGTGTTCCACTCGCAGCCTTTGGACCAATTGAGTCGCCGTTGCATTTGGTTGAGCTCGCGCAGTAATTTGCAAAAATCGGTCTTGTCTGGGGGTAGTGATGCGACTTAGCCCCCGGTGCCTCTCCGCTACTTCACCTGTGGCACGATAGCGTGTCCACAATCTTGAAATTACATTTTGGTGGGTCCCTATGGCCTCAGCAACATTACGCTGAACAGACCCAGTTTCCAGCATTCCCACAGCTCGTAACATCTCCGCCCTCGTCAAATGTTGGCGTTGCATGGCTACAATACCTCAATTTTAACTTTATCTTTCGTTTAAAAATGAAAAACTAAACGACTAAACGTAATTCGTATTGTTTTCTAAATTTCGCTCAAATGAAAATTCCCTCTCCTACACTTCAAGACATTATTATGCCACCGAAACAAAATAATTTTCAAAAATTTGAATTTGGAATTAGTCTGAGATAAATTACAAACAAATCGGTGTATAAAAGATTCCAATGCGGCCAGTACTTTTTGAGTTATTTAATTGAGTATGAAATATCCCTAGACCGTGTTGATGTGTGTATTTCTGTTGCATTACATGTTACGTGATACAGTTGAACCTAGATAATTCAAAAACCTCTGTATCTCAAAAAAAAATGTTTGTCATTGATTCTTATAAAATAATGTAAGAGTATACAGTAAACGGATTTACCAAGTCTACTAAATGATAATGGTGTTTATGACTTACGTTAGCACATGCTTTTGTTTTATGGTGTCAGATGTCATTGTTACTTGTAATTTTGCACATATAAGGAAAATAATTATTAATAGTAGGTATTTTTATCTTTCCAGTAATGAAAACAAAGAAAATTCTGCAACACCTTCCAAGAATACTCGAGAAGTAGTTGAAGAAAATGCCAGCTCTTCCACGTCAACCATTACACTGATGATTGTGATGAAAAACTATCAAACGACCTTCTGCCAGAAATAATTGATGGTCGCATACCACGAAATTCACCTATACGGGAAAGGACTGAAATTACGACAGAATAAATGTTTTTTTTTATTGTTATATATTCTATGTTTTAATTTAAATACCTATAAATCCCACTTCTCCAAAATATATAAACATTTTTTAAAGTACCTTCTTTAAAAGATATTAAAATTTAGTTCGCATGATACTGGGTATAGATCAACCGAAAGAACGCAAATCAGAAGACAGGACGTAAGGTGAGCGAACGATTCAGTACATCAGAGCCTCTGGGACGGATTTGCCAAATACCAGCTTTATGCACTAGATTTGATCGAAAAACGGGCTAAGAGGCTCATCGGCAATGAGGCACTGGTCGAGTCAAAGCTCAAGAGCCTTGAACATCGTCACAGAGTTGCCAGCTTGTCGTTTTTTTATCGGTTGCTTTTCGGGGAGTTTGCGATGGAATTGCATGATCTAATTCCGTGTAGCCCGTTTCATTGTCGCATTACAAGACGTACGGTGATGCGCCATCAGTACAAGGGGGGCATCCCGCCAATACTTACTTTCATTATGCATACAGCTAAGGAATGGAATTCCTTGCCGGAGTCTGTGTTGCCCGATAGCTACAACCTCGGTAAGTCAAGAGTGAAGTTACTTCTAGGCAAGTGTGCTACACCGTCGACCACATCATCGCTTACCATCAGGTGAGATAGTGGTCAAGCGCGAGCTTATCTATAATAACAAAAATCAGGGATTTCTTTTCAACAACATTTGTTAGTTCGTTCGGCTGTTCTGTACCTAGCATTATTCTGGACCCTAGCTTAATTTTCCTAACAAATTGTGATAGTGGAATCGCAACTGCACTTTCCAGTTCTCATGCATGATTAGGATAATCATTCGACAAGTGTCTTCATCAATAAAAAGTAATATTTAAAATCATTGTATAGTGTAAATATCGAGATCAGTGTATATCACTAGAGTATCGATAAAAATATCGATACTTCCCACTTCCCTATTAGTGTACGTGTGAGCCTTACCCTCCCTCACCGCCAACCTCCCCCCGTAAAGTGCGAAAGGGACAACTGCAGCTCAGGCTGATTTAACCTACAAAAATCTTGACCAAAAGACGTTTCGTATTCTGCTGTTTTCTTCTTCAAAACTAGACTGATCTAAAAAAAACTATATCAAAATTTTGTTAAAAACCTATAAATATTGTCTGAAAGTTGTCTGAACATGGCGGTAAAAACGGGCATTTTTTTCTGGTTTTTGGATGGTCATATTTCTTTTAGTGATTATGTTTTGGAAAAAAGGAAATGATAGGGGCACGTAGTAATTAGACCTAGATTTTATGGAAAATCACTGCTCTAGAGGCATTATCCATGAAGAAAACAGCAGAATGTTTTTGTATGGTAAGTCTCCGTCTCCGTAAGTATTATGACATCGTAGCAGTTGGACAAAATATTCATAAATAGAACATGCAGTTTAGTGCGAAGCCCCCTACAATTTTGATAGTATATCATTAATTTATCAGCCATAATCGTAGGTGTACAGTCTGTGGCCAACAATATTGAACCCACTTGAGTAATAGCCAATTTGAACCTTATCGCGAAGCATTTCGATAAATCATGTTATTAAGCGAATGTAAACATTATATTGTTGTCGTTAGGGTTGAAAGGCTAATGACTAACACGACTACTAAAACTAACCAAGGCGAGGATGGATTAAAATAAAATATCGCGCATCATTAACACTAAAGTTAACTGTCTACGGATAATAGCTAATGCCTTGATCTATTTTAACAGCTGCTTGTATTAATTGTGCGATAATGAACTTTATGAAAATTTACGATATGGTTCAAAATTCTTTAAAATATTGCGTCAAACATCACAACATTCACAACTAAGGTCGAATTTCAAGAGGGATTAGAAGAGTTCAGTTAGTTTTATGGTTACTAAGGCATATCGACATTCATCGTTGTCTGCATTCGAAACCAGGCATAACCTAAATATAGCTTTTTGTTCACAATGTTTTGTTTTTAATTATTTATTTATGTACACACAAAACACTTTACAGAGAAAATAAAGAATACAGATAGAAGAGCACAAAGGTGGTGTGGGCAAAAAATCGCCAACCGCTTAAAAAAAAGTTCACGTATTTCTTAATAACAGCTGTGCTGACTTGTGTATTAAAGCTATAACTCATAATTATTACTCGCAAATGTGATGAAAAACATTGTATGTATCACGGGCGGTACGGGAATTACGAACCTCGACTCAGAAACCCCTCAGTCTTCGACTTCGGGCTTCTATTAGAGCCTCGATCGTAATTCCTTACTTACCGCCCTTAATACACAATGTACTATTTCATCACACTTGCACTAAAAAGTATCTAAACATACAGGTTGACTTGGCCGTAATGCCCCATATAAAACCCTCGGGCTTTCTTTTTGTCATGAAACCCTAGGGCGGTAAGTAATATTTTTTTAATTTGTAGCACAGCACACAGGTCATGCAAGTTCAAGCAAGGAGTTTACACGCAATTGAAATATTGTCTTAAAATGTTATCTAAACAGGAATTTCTTTGCAATCTCTACATGTTACTACATGTTACTTAAATCCTCAACTAATGTTCTTAATAATCGATTTTAATAGTTATAGTATGAAAACGTCGAAATTATTTAATTCTTTTTACACTCCGTCATGGCTGTGTACATTTGCCCTTAAAGTTTCTGAACGGAACATTACATACTCTTTGCGAAACACTGTATAATCTGTGGTGTGGGCAAAAATTCGCAAACCGCTAAAAAAAAAGTTCACGTATTTCTTAATAACAGCTGTGCTGACTTGTGTATTAAAGCTATAACTCATAATTATTACTCGCAAATGTGATGATAAAGATTGTATGTATCACGGGCGGTACGGGAATTACGAACCTCGACTCAGAAACCCCTCAGTCTTCGACTTCGGGTTTCTATTAGAGCCTCGATCGTAATTCCTTACTTACCGCCCTTAATACACAATGTACTATTTCATCACACTTGCACGTAAAAAGTATCTAAACATACAGGTTAACTTGGCCGTAATGTACCATATAAAACCCTCGGGCTTTCTTTTTGTCATGAAACCCTAGGGCGGTAAGTAATATTTTTTTAATTTATAGCACAGCTTACAGGTCATGCAAGTTCAAGCAAGGAGTTTACACGCAATTGAAAAATTGTCTTAAAATGTTATCTAAACAGGAATTTCTTTGCAATCTCGCTACATGTTACTTAAATACTCAACTAATGTTCTTAATAATCGATTTTAATAGTTATAGTATGAAAACGTCGATATTATTTAATTCTTTTTACACTCCGTCATGGTTGTACACCTACGTAAGTATTTGCCCTTAAAGTTTCTGAACGAAACACTGTATAATCTGTGGTGTGAGCAAAAATTCGCCAAACGCTTAAAAAAAAGTTCACGTATTTCGTAATAACAGCTGTGCGGACTAGTGTATTAAAGCTATTACTCGCAAATGTGATGAAAATATTGTATGTATCACGGGCGGTACGGGAATTACGAACCTCGACTCAGAAAGCCCTCAGTCTTCGACTTCGGGCTTCTACTAGAGCCTCGATCGTAATTCCTTACTTACCGCCCTTAATACACAATGTACTATTACAATGTATGCCCTCGAAAAGAGACAAGCAGCCAAACTCTGAGGAAATTAGTCACCTTTTTTCACTAGTGCTTTTTAATTTCAGTATTTTTTTAATTTTTAACTCCGTCGTCAGAGTTTTTATTATTTGAGAAAGAAAATTGGGAAAACACACACTATAGCTGATAATTCATATAAAGGTAAAATATATCTAATTATAGGTGATTTTAATTAAGCTAGATGATTTGATCAATAAATTAATTTTAAATATTTATTATATGTTTGGAAGAATGTATATTTTGCTCGTGCCTTTTTGCGTTACGAAGTGAGAGCTATGTGCACATGCGCAGTAGATATGCCCGAGGAACTATTTAGTTAATCTGTGGATATGCTGAGTGCGCTTGATTAAGCACGCCATTTTATTAATTTGTTGCTTGGTTCAGATATATTGTTTTATTTCCTCGCACTATGCATAGTAAAATGTTGTATGATACACGTACGTAAGATGATTCCCGACTCGTGTCGATTTATTGCCACTCATCGGGAATCACCTACCTTCCGCACACAAAGTACGTAAGGGGCGGCGCGCCACAGACAGAGGCCACTACGAACAAAGCGTCATTTTGCACACACACATTGACATTGCGATTTTACAGGTAATATTGGGCAATAATGGACCGAGCTCAGTCGCGGCTGTCACGAGTTCTTTGTGCGGGCGTTTGTCACTTCATCATTATCATTTCAGCCGAAAGACGTCCACTGCTGGACATAGGCCTCCCCCAGGCGTCGCCACATTGACCGATCCCGTGCGTCTCGCATCCAGCGCCTTCCCGCAACCTTAACCAGGTCATCAGTCCACCTAGTGGGAGGCCTTCCAACGCCGTTCTTTGTCACTTCATTCATACATAAAGTACTGTAACGAGGTTGCATTGGCTGGGTTACCTTTATTAATTGTTACAGACCGATTAAATTTTAAACTAGAGGACGCCTCGCGGTTTCACCCACGTAGTTCCCGTTCCCGTGGGAATACAGGGATAAAAAGTAGCCTATGTCACCCGGGGATAGAGAAGCTTCCCAACGGTGAAAGAATTTTTGAAATCGGTCCAGTAGTTTTGGAGCCTATTCGGTACAAACAAACAAACAAACAAAAAAATCGATGTATTCCCGTTGTCCCCGTTATCTGTGTCCCCGTTAAAGGGTACAACGGGAATTTTATAAAATAATTAAAATTACTTCCCGTTGTCCCCGTACGCTGTCCCCGTTAATTTATTGTAAAAAATATTTTAAAAATTATGCCCGTTGTCCCCGTTGCGTTAAAATTATATAAGTTAAGAGTGCCATAATAGAGAGAATTTTATACCTTTAGAAATGCTTACACATATAATAAAATAAAAAAAAACGCAGATGCTCCAAAACGCCGCACGCTGAATGCAATTGACATCGACGAATTTATTACAGAGTCCCAAATGCAACTTGTTAAATCGCAATTTTATTGATTTAGATAAGAAAATCTAGTTGTTTTGTGTGTAAACATTTCTAATTTGTTTCTATATTTTAGATTAAAATATATTATATTTTGTTACTGTGAAAGCCATTTCGGACTTTTACCAGTCATCATCTACCTTGCATTTTCCCAACTACATTGTGCTCGGCTCCCAGTCTTACCGGATGCAGCTAACAGTGTTTTACATGGAGCGACTGCCTATCTGACCTCCACAACCCAGTAACTGGGTAACACGGTACCCCTTGGCAAGACTGGTATCTGATCTCAAGCTTCTGACTACTCGTAACGTCTGTCAAAGATATTTAAATAACAGGAGGAAACTCGGTATGTTGAAATGGTCACCCATCCACGGACCGACCTCGTCAAGCGTTGCTTAACCTTGATGATCGACCAGTGCGGCTGTTATTATTTAGCCACGAGCTCCTACAAGTAAGGCTTGGTAAAATGCCGGTAAATCCTAGGTTTTCCATCTTTCATTTTAGTTTTCGTCTAGCCGCGCTAAATTAGCCAAGTCTAAAAAAGAAAAAAAAAATAAAGGGGACAACGGAACGTCATAAAATTTCCTCCCCACCAACAGTGACGATCTGATGTCAGATGCTCGCCGCCAGTTTGAAATAAGATCTTGCGCGGTTATATTTTTGTAAAAACCATCGGAAGAGTCCGTTTATGATGCGGGCCTCTGTGGTCGGCCTTGTGTATTTAATTTTCAAATACTTTTCGCTCCAATTTAAGTTTGCCCCTAAACTATCGATGAAAGTGGGCGTGGCTTAGAACCTCGGATGTCGATTGTCAAGTGTTCGTCCTTTTCCCCTTAAGCAGTCGGCTTTTTTGATTTTATTAACTTTTTTTTCACATTTATATTTTTGTCAAACTTTGTGCTTTTTTATGTTTTTAATGGGATCATTATTACACCATTGTTACGTCTTGTTACCATTCAATCTTCGTCGTATGTGGAGTCGTGATCTTTAATATATATTTGATGCTCTGTCTACCCTCTAAGGCATGTAGGCATGATATGATGTATGTTTAGACGAATCTATGTATTTATGTTTGTAACTTATACAACCTACTATAGTTTTAAAATTCGGAATCATTAAATTAGCAACCTTAGTGAATCTGTCAAGATTAGCCATTGATTTAAATGTACTACATACTAGAGGAGACTCCTCAACTCAATTGTTTGTAACACGCGTTAGAGCACGCGTACTCCAACTCACTTAGTCTGTGGCAAGCGCTCGCTGCAACGTGACACGTTTGAGAACTAAGTTTTGTTTCTTATAAAGTGCCTTCGTGTGTATTGAGATACTGTTTAAACAACTCGAGAAATATAAATAAAATTCAAGGATTGAGTTTTCAACAGTAAGTTGAAAGACGCTTAATTTAATTATATTTTATCAATTTATTGTATCTCGTGACGTCGCGTCACCGCGGAGGCGGGAGGGCGGCCATGTTTGTGTAAATGTCAAAGAGTAAGAAAAAGTTCATCTGCGCGCATTGATTGTTTATCTGTGAGAACATAACCCCCCCCCCCTCCCCTGCTTGCCCCGCAGTCACCGAATTAAGGCCTACGCAGACCGGGACGGCATCGAAAGGGATTTTTTTTTTTCCTAATTGACATTCAAACGTATCGATATAGGAATACGACATAAATTGCTATGCTTTAAAATGATGCCGTGGCATCGAAAGGGATTTCAATGCATGGCGTTGAAAGACGCGCCACGGGCTCCCACGGTGGGATGCCGTGGCGTACTGCGGTAGGCAACGGCATGCCAAGGACTCCGGCGCTCGTTATGACATACCGCGGAGTGAGGCGGCCGTGGCAAGGCGCTGGAATGCGCAATTTTTTTTCTTATAAACGATTATTGTTTTGTTATTATTTATTCCATATACTCTTTTTTTGAAAATTCTACTCCTTAAGTTGTAGCATGGCAACACTGTTTTCTTAGAACTGTCAAGTTATTGAATACGAATAAAAGTCAAACCTAAGTTTCCGCTCACACTGAGGCACGATACTGAACAGACGTTTAGGATAGCCAAAAAAATAACTATACATAGCTTTATTTATTACTACATAAAAAACGAGTGAAAGACTTCGAATAATTTAATTTTAAATTTCACTCGGTGTGATAACTGAATTTAGTGCAACTAAATAAAGTTTGACATAGTAGCGTTGCGTCTTGGTGCAAGCTGAACTTTAGGTTCAACGAACTTCAGTGTGACTAAGAACATGTTCATTCAAATAAGATTTACGTGATAACATTTTTAAGCTTTTTTGCATTTGTTAGGTTTATCACCCGCGTGCAAGTGCATACGTTTCGAAAAATCTCTCTTATCTCTCTAAAACCACGATGACATATATCACATTTGTAATGTTTTTACGCCTGAGTGTACATGAATATGCTTTGTTAATTCACACTTTCGTTTAAAACTATGTTGACATATTTCACATTTATAAGCTTTTTCCCCCGTGTGTACACGAATATGCCTTGTTAAATTATTCTTTGATAAACAACTATATTGACATATTTCACATTTGTATGGTTTTTCGCCTGTGTGAACACGAATATGCGTTGTTAGTCCACTCTTTTGAGTAAAACCACGCTGACATATATCACATTTGTGAGGTTTCTCCCCCGTGTGTACTCGAATATGCCTTATTAAAGCACTCGTTCCAGGAAAACTACGCTGGCATGTATCACATTTGTAAGGTTTTTCACCTGTATGTACACGAATATGCTTTGTTAAATTAATATTTTGTGTAAAACTCCGCTGACATATTTCACATTTGTAAGGTTTTTCTCCTGTGTGTACACGAATATGCTTTGTTAAATTACCCTTTCCACTAAAACTACGCTTACATATTTCACATTTGTAAGGTTTTTCTCCTGTGTGTATACGAATATGCTTTGTCAAATCACCCTTTCCACTAAAACTACGCTTACATATTTCACATTTGTAAGGTTTTTCTCCTGTGTGTACACGAATATGGTGCGTTATATCACACTTTTTAGTATAATTACGCCGACATATTTCACAATAGTACGGTTTTTCTTTAATACATAATCTTCGATGTTTATTTATTTTACCATTGTCTATACCTTCATTACTTTTAATACGACAATTCGTTTTCGCAGCAGTATCACTAATACTGTTATTAACGCTGGGTTTATTATTATTTTGCTGGACTTCACTCGTATCTTCTAGTTTCGTTCTTCGAATACCTTGTTTTGATTTCTTCTCAACGGTTGCCCCTGTGATTATAAATCTGGTAAGTACTAAAGTTTAGGTTGTTCAATTCAATTCGATTCAAGTCAAGGTTGTTTGGTAGATACAACATGAATCAAAACAAAATAAGTATTAGGTACGCCTTCTGCGACGGAAAAAATGGCGTGTGATTGTACGTACGTTTGAAAGTTTCACATAAGAGCAGAAAAGAAGCGTAGAGCAAAGGAACGTCTGATGATATACAATTATACACTTTATCGCCCAGAGCTCCAATAAAAAAACTATACGGAATAGGAATACGCGTGAAAGCCCATGATTGGTTTGAGCATATTTAAAGTGCATAGAGCAATTCGTAAATGTTGAATATTATGATAATGAAACAAAAGAAACACAGCTCATAAGATCAGTTGTCAGACCAACACATGCATCAATTCGCCAGGGAAGTGTAGCTGTTATTCCTTATTTACATAAATGACTTTTCATAAACCCTTTCCTTTGTAAGTACGGGCCACCATGTATGCAGATGATATTTCTCTCCTCACATAATGACAAATAAATGACAATTTAAACGAAAAGCTTACCATTATTCTTAATCAAATAATAAGACTGGGGCCCAGTTTCGAATCCGAAAGCCGGTATATTTGATAGCTACTTAATTTTTTCTATCGACTTTCGTGACCGACTTCCGAAACGAAAGTTATTTTTCACTTTTAGTATTATGCTTTTGAAGTCGGTTTATTTTTTTGTGAAAATGATTTTATTTTTTCTTTTCAGTTTTAGTACACTAACATCAAAAAATTAAAAAGTTCTATAGTAAAGTAACTAAAAGACCTTTACACATTCGTGCTGTTTGACGCTAAGTTCGGTTGTATGTTCCATATCTTGAACACTGCTGATCCGATTATGATGAAACTTAAACTATTCCCTAGGTTGAGAGATACTCAATCCAACACAAAAAGAATGATCACGATCCGATAAGTAGATTCGGAGTAAGGCGTGGACAAACATACAAACATTCGCTTATGGAATTTGGCACACGTGGAAGCCCACAGAGAGTAACATATGTGAATATTGCGCAATTCCAACAATATTACATACATACGTGTCGAATTGATTACCTCCGTTTTTGTAAGTCGGTAAAAAATAGGTAGGTAGGTATGTAGGTAGGGTAGGAATATAAGTAGGTAGGGTTGGTAGTTAGGCATGGTAGGTAGGGTAGGTAAGGTAGGGTAGGTAGCGTAGGGTAGGTAGCATAGGGTAGGTAGGGTAGGATAGGCTTACCTATAGGTATTGCATGCAATTTCATTTCAGGTGGACTGTAGCTTAGGTTGCTTATATATTGAGAAATTAACTCATACTTACTATACGTGTCGTTAGCCTTTCGTTTCGTCTTAGCTACTTCTTGTTCTTCTTCTCCATCAGTTTTAAACTCCATCAAAGTAACATCGTCTTCTGAATCTGATTCAGAATGTTGTACACCTTCAGGTTCAAAATCTTGTGCTGGTAATTTTTTAGATTCAGAATGGTGAGGATGTATATCTTGTGTTTCAAGCGGTGGTGGTAAATATTTTTGATCTGAATAGCTATCTAGATATCCATGTTCTGACTCTGAAAAGATACAAAAACAGACCTCTTAGCATTACTTAGTGATTCTTAGTTTTATTAAAGAAAGCTACAAAAAATAATCAATAATCTCTAGATCACAATCATAATATGTTTAAAAATATAACAAAAAAACCGGCCCAGAGCGTGTCGGGCCACGTGCAATAATGGGGTTTCGTAGTTGCACAATAATGCAGACTAAGAAGAGGGCTTTTTGTTGTTACATGAACATTAAAACAGTTTCAGTGGCTCATGTCCAAAAACGGGCCCACATAGGACGATGGTAACTGAAGAAGGAGTGAAAAAGCCAACTTCACAAGTGAAGTTAGAAAAAATGTTATCCATCTGAATACCACCGCGTGTAGAGGCAAGCGTTTTTATTATAGATTGATAATCAGCGTCACGTTATAATTTGAATATTGCCGTTAAGGATATCTCGAAGAAGTCTTCGTAAAAATCTGCAAATGTTTACAAAGCAAAAACAAATATTAGTATGAGTATTTTCAAACAACCTACATACTCAACTAACAAAAAGTAAAATCAAATTATTTAATAATAGGAACGTAAATAAACTGCAATAAATAATCCAAATCTCTTTTGGAATTTAAAAAAAAAATTCAATGTATTACTATTTCGTTCCCGAAATTTCTTCGCTACTGAATTAGTGATGTAGTCGTGTCGGATGGATATGATATGTACTTTATAGATGAATATCAATAAAAGAAAATAAGTAATTTAATATTTCTTTACGATAATATTATAAGCCCCGCCCGCTCGCCTCAAGGAGTATAATTAAATTAGTACATCATTTCAAATTGATTTGATTTGATCAAAATATATATCCATACTTACTTATTGCCCGTTACTTCTAGGCAAGGAGTTACACCGTCGACCAAATCATCGCTTACCATCAGGTGAGATAGTGGTCAAGCGCGAGCCTATCAATAAATATTAAAAAAAAAAAATGGTAAATAAATGGTCCATGGTGGAGCACGCTTGCCTAGAAGTAACCTATTCACTCTTGACTTAAAGACCCCAAGATTGTAGCTATCGGGAAACACAGACTCCGGCAGGGAATTGCACTCCTTAGCTGTACGCATAATAAAAGTATTCCCATAACGTTTAGTGCGTATGGGTAGGATGTCCACCATATATCGATGACGCATCGCCGTACGTAGTCCGATGATGGAACGGGCTGGGTGGAATTAAATCATGCAATTCCATCGCACACTCCCCGAAATGTAACCGATAAAAAATCGACAAGCTGGCAACTCGGCGACGATGTTCAAGGCTCTGGAGCTTTGACTTAACCAGTGCCTCATCGCTGATGAGTCTCTTGGCCCGCTTTTCGATCGACTCCAGTGCATCAAGCTGATATTTGGCAGATCCGTCCCAGAGATGAGAACAGTACTCCATGCATGATCGAACTTGCGCTTGATACAAGCTGAGCAGCTGTTCTGGCGTGAAATACCTTCTCACCTTTGCAAGGATCCCCAGCTTTTTGGCGGCCAGCTGAGCCTTTGCCTCAATGTATGGCCCAAAATTGAGAGTCGATGTCAACGTAACGCCAAGAAGCTCAAGATGGTCAGCTATTGGCACGGTCACATTTTGGAAAGTTGACAGCGATGTGGACGAATTTTTCGACGCCCAATGACCACTGCCTTTTTTATTTAAATGTATATATAGGTAGTTATTGTTGATTATGTATTTTATACTACCTAAAGTAAAAAAAAACATGTCTTATTTTTACGAAGTAAGAAATCGGGTATATCTATCAATATCGATTTACTCTGCACTGATGTGGCCTTGGTTGAATAGTAGTAAATCGACCTATCACCGAATATCAACCTTACGGCAAACAAAATTAATTTTATAATTGCGATCACTGAGAATACCAGTCTTGTTACAACCGGCACGGTGAAAAGAACTTGAACAAAAATACAAAAATACCCTGTTGTGCTGTTTTAAAATGTAAACACGACAGCAGAACCAACAATTTATCAAATGTAGGTATATCATACCATCGGCCAGTCTTAATTGATTTTATTTATTTATTATATTCTTTATTGTACACCATTAAAAATACATACAGAACAAACATTTTCAAGCACAGTGTACAATGGGTGGGTGCTTGGATTTTATTTCGATTTAAATTTGAAAATCTATATTTAATTAAACAAGACAAGTAAAAGTTGATTTTATGTTGTTAAATTTAAGGTTACTTTCTTCTACACTCAAACATATTGTTTTTTTTATGGCAAGTTGCCGAAGACAATTCCTGCCCATGTCGTGTAGTGAAGACTCATGTGCCATATTATTGAATTTGCATATTAATTTTTAATTAATATCTTGAGCTTTTTATGGCGATCCTTTGAGAATTAAAATGTATGCTAGTTCTTTCTTGAATTTTATAACATGCATTAGAATGCGGATGTAAACATTCTAATGTTTTTTGGAGTATTTTGCAGAAAATTGTATCGAGTCATCCTTCCCCATAAGTGGTAGCGCCATCTCTTGTAAATGTCATAAATCATCATCTTCCTAGCCTTTTCCCAACTATATTGGGGTCGGCTTCCAGTCTAACCGGATTCAGCTGAGTACCAGTGTTTTACATGGAGCGACTGCCTATCTGACCTCCACAACCCAGTAACTGGGTAACAGCGGTACCCCTTGGCTAGACTGGTGTCAGATCTCAAGCTTCTGACTACTCGTAACGACTGTCAGAGATCCTCAAATGACAGCCGGGACCAACGGCTTAACGTGCTTTCCGAGGCACGGAGGAAACTCGGTATGTTGAAATGGTCACCCATCCACGGCCCGACCTCGTCAAGCGTTGCTTAACCTTGAAGATCGACCCGTGCGGCCGTTATTATTTAGCCACGAGCTCCTAAAATGTAAATGTAAATGTCATAAATCAATGACCAAAAACACATAGACAAACGCATTTGAGATTTCGCGGGCGATATATCGATCCTAATTATCTCGTTCCTTCCTCATTCCTTTTCCCTTTATGTACGCCTTAATGACAGGTCGCCAGAACGAACCGAAACTTCAACGTGAACGGGCCTCGTATCTCAACCGCCAGCTTTCCAAGCCACCTGGCTGGAGACTGATGCATCTAATTAGTTAGATTGCAGAGAACCTTGTGAACCGTGTCTATTAACCCGCCTCGCGGATATAAAACAATTGTGTGAAGTGTGTGGATCCTGAAGGAGCCATTTTGGAGTAGAAGAACACCAGCTCGCTGCCACACGTGGGCTGGCATCGACCACTACAAGGTAAGGCGTACTACTTCCCTCATTTCCATACTAGATCGCCCGAATTGATCCGTGAATATTTTCCCGCTTATTTTCAACGCACTATTGCCAGAACCCTTCAAATACAGTCCACTTTTCATGATAGACACAAGGATGAAGAGGTTTCTCAAACCGCTATAACATTTTTGGTCCTTCGTAGCCCGATATATTACTATAATATATCCATTTTCCTTTATTTCTTACATAGGAATCAATCATAAATTCCTACTAGGGTCGTGGCACCTAGCCGCCTACCCACATAATCAAGTTGTAAACCCAATACGTGGTTCCATCAACGCCGCTATAGCATGTTCATAATTACGTATCTGCTATTATTAAAAATAATTCTTATTTAAAACTAACTTGTCGTATTGTAAATTTCCATATTTCAAGCGTCTTTTAGTTTAACCGCCCTTATAGGAATCACCTACCTCCAATTATAAATTGTTAGGAATAAGTTACTTTCCGAATACCGCGGGGTAGACATTCATTCTATAAGAGAAAAATAAAATAGGTGTACTACTTGTAGGTACCTACGCAGTATAAATATCATAGCTTTACCGAATACGTTTAGACGATTGCGGGCTATAAGTTGCATATTTATACCTATTCATTTATCTTAAACAATATTCAAACTTAACAATAAAACTGGTTAGGATAGTAATGCTATTAACATTTTGTACTATCTAATTACTTTGGTTAGTGGGTACTACGAAAAAACTTATTTCGTTATTACGCAAATATTGCGAAACCCGTTGTCACAGTACAGTCACAATCAGTAGTATTACTTTTCTACATATAGTTGTTCGTTTAAATAATTACCGTACATTGTTTTGTTTGTGTGGTTATTTGTAACTACATAACATAACAATGCCGCGTGATGCGAAAGCAATCGCTTCTTCGGAAGATCAACAGTTAGTGATTTTAGAAGCTAAGCGTAATATACTTTTCGAGCGTATTCAGTCAATTTATGATCGCTCTAAAGTCGCTAATACTTCCGAATCGGTGAGAGAAGGCTTTGTCAGTTCTTGTGTAACAATAGATGATATTCGAACGGACTTTCATAAATTATTGGATGATTATAATGCTAGGTTACTGGCTATATATTCCGATGCGAAGCCTAGCTATCAAGCCTACGCCTCATTCGAGGATATGTATTGTTCCGTGAAACGTGTGATGTCTCAATTGGAAGATAAGCCGTCCGGGAGGCACAGTATGAGTGATTGCGCAACATGTAGACCAAGGTTGCCGCCAATCGAACTCATGTCGTTCGACGGTGATATACGAAACTGGCCATTATTTTATGCAAGTTTTAAATCTACAGTTCATGACAATAAGTCGCTGACGGATGCAGACAGGTTGTACTATTTAATAGGTAAGCTGTCGCCGAAGGCACAGTCTGTGTTCGCGGGAGTCACACCGTGTGCTGAGAATTACCAAGTCATGTTCCAGGCACTCCTCGATAGGTACCAGGATATTCGTGTCCTCGCGTCTACCTATTTGGATCAAGCTTTAAATCTTAAATTATCCGGTCCCGCGTCTGTTTCGAATTACCAGCTATTTGTGGACAAGTTCGTCACCGCAATTAATTCCCTAAAGAATCTAAAATTAGTTGACCTTCTGGATTTCATTTTATTGCACCTCGCAATAAAAAAGTTTGACACTGAAACTATTCGCGCTTTCGAGATGACAGAACGTAATCGTAAGATTCCCACTCTAGATAGTTTTGTCACCTTCATCAATGATCAGTGTCGGATTTTCCGTAATACCCAACCACCCTTAGCTAACAATAATAAGCCGAATAGTTCAGACAATTCACATAAGTCTAATAAATCGCGTAGTTTTAATAATAAAATGACCGCTCCTAATCCACAATCCTATGTAGCTTGCTCTGAGTTAAATAATTCAAACAAGTGTCTGTGCGAAGCATATATCCATGAACACTTATATAAATGTCCCGCTTTTGATAATTTGACTCCGACAGCTCGTTTCAAATGTGTGAAAGACAACAATGCTTGTGTCAATTGTTTGAGTATTAAACATAAAACGGTTAACTGTTCTTCTAAATTAAAGTGTCGCGCATGTAATCAACGTCATCATACATTGTTACATTTTAATAAAAACCCGCAATTATCAACTGTAGTGACGTCACAGCCGAATCCGGTCCCAACGCCTATGCCGACTGTACCTTCTATTACCTCACAATCTGAGGTATCGTTGTGTACGACCTCTGTCGCTGGCGCCGCTCGATCGCGTTCGATTGACACTCGGTGCATTGCGGCGTCGCCGTCGGCGAGAGATAGCCCGCAATGTACGGCGTACACAACCGTTCTGCTCGCTACTGCTCAAGTAGTTATGTACGATGCAAATGATAAGCCCCACATAATACGTTGTTTACTAGATAGCGCTTCACAAAATAATTTTATTACTTCTGAATGTTTTAAGCGTCTAGGACTTTGGAAGAACTTTCATACTTCTAATTTAATAGTTAAAGGAATCGGTGGGTCGGAAAAACCAGTTAAAGGTTCCGTAGATATTAAATTATATTCTCGTTTTAGTAATGATATTAATTTTAACGTTTCTTCGCTTATTGTTGAACGAATAACGGAGACATTGCCGACCGCTCTCGTCGATGTCTCTAAACTTACACATCTCAAAACATTACCGCTCGCAGATTCGAAGTTTGCGGAGCCGAGCGGTATCGATGTTTTGATTGGTGCTGCTATATTCCCGCGCTTGCTTTTGCCTAACATAGTGCATAGCGAGCAATATAATATACCTCCCGCTATTGAAACTGTGTTGGGGTATGTGGTAATGGGTTCCGTACCTACGGCACATACTTCACACTGTACGAGTACAACTTCATGTTGTTCTGTTCTTCAAGATCCCAGTTTAGATTCGCTTCTCAAGCGATTCTGGGAGCTTGAAGAAATTTCCGCCTCGCCCTCGCAGAGCCGTAAGGATCTCGAGTGCGAAGAACATTTTCGCGCTACCACTGTTCGCGATGTCAGTGGTAGATATATTGTGTCGCTGCCATTTTGCGACGACCCTTATTCGCTAGGCGACTCATACGCTGCCGCACTTAGGCGTTTTCATTGTTTGGAGCGCAAACTTGATGCGTCCTTAGGGTTACGCAGCGCTTACAATGACGTCATGCGGGACTACATTAACAAGGGATATTTGAGTCCGGTTTTAAAAGATGACAACGTTTCTAATCTGTCATATTACATTCCGCATCACGGTGTCGTTCGCGAAGATAAGACTTCTATTAAACTTCGCGTAGTTTTAGACGCTAGTAGTCAAACTACATCGGGACAGTCGATCAATGACATTCTACATGCAGGCCCTAATCTACAGGGTGATTTATTTAATATTATAATTCGTTTTCGTCTCTTTCAAATAGCCCTGTCTGCTGATTGCCGCCAAATGTTTCTCAATGTCGGCGTTCGTGAATCGGACCGTAGATTTCAACGCATCTTTTACAGATTCAGTAAACATGAACCTATAATGGTCTACCAATTTAATCGTGTTTGCTTCGGATTTAAGTCTAGTCCATATCACGCGTTACGTGTAGTCCGCCAGTTAGTCGCTGATGAAGGCGATAATTTCCCTGCAGCGTCTGCTGCTGCTTCTGCCGCCCTATTTATGGATGACATTGCCTGTAGTGTCATGTCCATACCGCAAGCAATTTCGCTTTGTGATGAGCTTATTCAGCTCTTCAAGCGAGGCCAGTTCGACCTTGTCAAATGGACAAGTAACTCGAAAGAGGTTCTCGCACACATACCTGATACTCATAAGGCTTCGCCCGATATCGAGTATGAGAAGTCTATACCGCATAAGGTCCTGGGTTTACGCTGGGACAAGTCTTGTGACAGTTTCCGCTTTGACGTCACCACACCAGATGATAAATGTACCAAGCGAACCATGCTTTCCACAGTGGCTCGGCTATGGGACTTAATGGGTTTTGTCGCCCCCACTATTCTGTACGCTAAGCTCTTAATTAAGGAACTTTGGCTAGCAAAGTGTGACTGGGACGACATACCACCTGAACATATAGTCACCGCTTGGAAGCAGTTTTGTACTGAGCTTTCTACGCTTAATGAAATTATTATCCCGCGTCATCTGGGGTTGGTCGACGGATGCACCATGAATTTAGTAGGTTTCGCTGACGCCAGCGAGCGTGCTTACGGTGGAGTCGTATACATGCAAATATACAATGGTTCTAACTACTCCGTGCAGTTAGTTAGTGCGAAGTCTAAAGTCTCACCTGTGAAAACCATTTCGGTGGCTAGACTAGAGTTGTGCGCGGCCCTACTGTTGTCTAAGTTGCTTCGCAAGGTACAAGACACAATATCGCCCCACTACCGCATCCATAAGGTATACGCGTTTACTGACTCTAAAGTAGTGCTCGCCTGGATAAATTCCTCACCGCACCGCTGGCAAACTTTTGTTGCCAATCGGGTTACTAAGCTGATAGAGCTTATACCCGCTAATTGTTTCAACCATGTCACAGGTACTGAGAACCCCGCTGATTCTCTGTCTCGTGGTGTCACGCCAGCTAAGCTCTTGCAGCATCCATTGTGGTATCGTGGACCATCGTGGGTTTCTCATGACCCAGCTGAGTGGCCCATACATACTTTCGAACACAATGCACTGCATGAGGGCGTACCCGAACAGAAATCAGTCGCTCATGCCGTGGTTTCTGAGGTTACGGAATCACCAATTTACGCGCTAGCACTACGTGTTTCGTCGTGGTCTAAGTTGCTACGCGCTATTGTTTACGTCTATAAGTTTTTAAGACAACTGCCTAGTGCACGTACTGTATCAAGCTCTGATCTGAAATATGCAGAAATTAAATTGCTGCGAGCTGTACAGAATGTTCATTTCCGTAACGATATTTTAAATTTAAAAAACAATAAACCATGTACTCCCGCCATCCATAAGCTTAAGCCGTTTCTCGATGAGCACGGCATCATACGAGTTGGTGGTCGTCTCACAAATTCGGACGAACCCTACGAATATAAACATCCCTGTATTCTACCACGTCATGACCATATTGTTGATCTTCTTGTTGACTTTTGTCACAAGAAACATCTTCATGCCGGTCCGGAGTTGCTTATGTCCTTACTCAGGCATAATTATTGGATTTTAGCTGCACGTCGAATAATTCGTCACAGAATCCACAACTGTAACACTTGCTTTAAGTTCCGCCCGCGTCCTATTCTTCCACTTATGGCAGATCTACCTAGCCAGCGTGTTAACCAAGTCGACAAGGCGTTCACTCACACCGGCTGTGACTATGCAGGCCCGCTACAGTACACACCATTTCGTGGTCGAGGTGTTAAGAGCCGTAAGGCTTGGCTCTGCATTTTTACGTGTTTGACGACGCGTGCCACGCACATTGAAGTGGCAACAGATTTAAGTACAGTGACTTTCCTTGCAGCCTTAAAACGCTTTCTTTCGCGACGCGGTCCTATATACCGATAACGGTACTTGTTTCGTAGGTGCAAGTTCTTATTTACGCGACCTTCACAAATTTCTTAAAGATTTTCGTCCTCATCTTGAGGAAGAACTTTCCTTCAATCATATAGATTGGAAGTTTATTCCGCCTGCTTTCCCACATTTTGGAGGATGTTGGGAAAGTATGGTTAAGGTAGTTAAAACTCACCTTTTTAAAGTTATAGGTCAACAAATCCTCTCCTACGAGGAACTTATAACTGTCCTTAGTCAAGTTGAGGCTCTAGTTAATTCGCGGCCACTTACTGCTTTGAGTAGTGACCCTACTGAACCATCAGCACTGACCCCTGCGCATTTCTTGCACACTGCGCCATTGTTGTCCCTTCCCGCTCCTGAAGCAGACTCGCTCAGCTTGCTTCAGCGACATACTCTACTTGACAAACTGGTGCAGTCGTTCTGGCAGCGCTGGCGTTCAGAATACTTACATCAACTTCAGGCTAGATCCAAATGGAATAGTCCTGCACCTTCTATACAAGAGGGTACTATTGTAGTTATCATTACTGATAACTCTCCGCCCCTTTCATGGCCGTTAGGCATTATTGATAAATTGCATACCTCCAAGGACGGTACAACCCGTGTTGTTACTGTGAAAACCGCAAAGGGTAGCTATGTGCGCCCTGTTGTGCGTCTGTGTCCATTACCGACTCAATAAGGCCTGGCTTGATAGTTAGGTCTCTTAGTTTTAGTTAGTTAGCGACGCAACATAATTTTCTATAAAAAATTAACTATAGGTATGCAACTTAATGTATTATGCAACTCGCAGTATTTATCTTAAATCTTAATAATTGAAATGTAAAAATCCGCATCTTAGTCCGTATTGCTGAATAGGTATACGGTAGTACACCTCATAGGGCTAAGTTTAATTTTCATTAAAGATGACCCTTTAAGGCCGGGAAAATGGTAGCGCCATCTCTTGTAAATGTCATAAATCAATGACCAAAAACACATAGACAAACGCATTTGAGATTTCGCGGGCGATCGATATCCTAATTATCTCGTTCCTTCCTCATTCCTTTTCCCTTTATGTACGCCTTAATGACAGGTCACCAGAACGAACCGAAACTTCAACGTGAACGGGCCTCGTATCTCAACCGCCAGCTTTCCAAGCCACCTGGCTGGAGACTGATGCATCTAATTAGTTAGATTGCAGAGAACCTTGTGAACCGTGTCTATTAACCCGCCTCGCGGATATAAAACAATTGTGTGAAGTGTGTGGATCCTGAAGGAGCCATTTTGGAGTAGAAGAACACCAGCTCGCTGCCACACGTGGGCTGGCATCGACCACTACAAGGTAAGGCGTACTACTTCCCTCATTTCCATACTAGATCGCCCGAATTGATCCGTGAATATTTTCCCGCTTATTTTCAACGCACTATTGCCAGAACCCTTCAAATACAGTCCACTTTTCATGATAGACACAAGGATGAAGAGGTTTCTCAAACCGCTATAACAATAAGCTTTGCGGAGGTATATATAATACTACAATAAAATTCACCGCTCCACTATCCCGAGATCACTTCTGTCAATGATTTCACATATTGTCCATTTGCGTAGACAGTTGAGACACAAAACTACACCAATGTTATATCACAATAACCACTATAGTCAGAATTTTAATTCGATTCCAGATTTGACATTAGCTACTGTCATTTTGTGAAATAATGATACCACATATAATAGTGTAGTGATGAACACAAAAATCGATAAACAATTGAAAAACAAAATGAGCTGGAAAAAAGCTGCCATTCAAGATTGGCTTTTAAATAAAAATATTCATTACGAACCAGATATGGTTAAAGCTACGCTTTTAGAACTGATTCCACATAACGAGTCTTTTAATAAGTACGCTGTAGACGAAATGGCAGCACAACATGGGATCACGGTTTTAAGACTGCCCCCTTACCATTGCGAGCTAAACCCTATCGAATTGATATGGGCGCAGGTAAAGGGGCATGTAGCTCAAAATAATAAAACTTTCAAATTGACAGACGTGAGAAATTTATTTCAGGAAGGCATTCAAAAAATTACGGCTACCGAATGGTCTAAATGCGTATCCCATGTTGTCAAAGAAGAGGAAAACATGAGTAGGCTAGATATGTTAATTGACAATATCACAGACACATTTATAATAAATGTTACAGAAAGTGACAGCGATAGCGATAGCGATGACGGCGACAATATATAAAATAAATTATTACCATAATACATCTATCTGTTTTATTTGTCATGTTCCTTCATGATCACATTTTTTTATTTATTTCACACACAATTATAAAAGAAAAGTCTCAGATCGTTAATTAATCGTCAAAACTAAATTATCGGTTCAGAAATATTTAATTTCCTGATATACTTAGTTTACGAGAGTAAAATTATAAACGAGAAGAATCGATCCGGAAATATTCCATTTCCATATCGAATAATTTTGCAACGTCACTATTTCGTACTTGTCATAACGTTGCAACACTGAAATTGTCAAATCTGGAATCGAATTTAAATTCCGAGTTTAGGAATCAATCTGCAAATAATATTAACAGCCGCTGAACTTCACCCGAAAAAATCCCGCCAAAAACCCCCAATCACATTGTTCTCTAAGATTCCAACTCAAATGTCACAGTCAGCAACTCAATTAGAGATTGCCGTTATCGATAATGAGTTATCGATATTTTAAACTTACAATATTCTCTGTGTTCTATGATACGAGTATATTGCGAAAAATGTAAACCTGCGTGCGGTTTTTATTTGGTTTTTCAGTATTGGTTAACAAACACATTTCCTTATGCGGCACAGTTTATAATTTATGCAGTCATTTGCGTACACTACATTTGTAAATTGTGTTTGTTGCAAAGTAAAGGTTAAAAATGTCCATGTTGCACCCTTTTATTTTTCTAATTCTTTCTTAACCAAGTTTGAAATAAATGAAACATGGATATAGGTAATCTATTCGCAATATTCTAATCGAGAAAAGGTTAATCGAACAAGTTTAATTATCAAAGTTTCAAACCAATAAAATAGTGGGTTTCGTATTATTTTTTGACTTCAGATTCGCTAAGGATCCAGATGGATTGAAGCGACTGGAAGGCAAATTTGGTTGCTTGCAAAAAGTAATACAATTTGCTCAGATCATTTCGTAGAACTAGCTTTTTTATTTAAAAGCGGCAAATAGAAATATATATCCGACAAAGCAGTGCCAAAACAAAAAAATGTACATTTTCAAGTACATAGGTGCAGAAAACGCCACAGAAACTTCACCCCTAGAAGTGTATAAACAGCGACATCTATGGGCAGGAGTATATACTACTACTTATACGTGCGCACCGTCTCTGTGACCACAATGAAGTTAGTTTTCTGTAGTTATTGACATCGATTCCACAAGTAAGTGTGCAAGATACCCATTTAACAACAATTGTTTACGTAACTGATACAAAATTTTCATGCGCTAACCAATATCAGCATATTTAGGCAGCCCTGGTGGTATACTACGATGTTTACGTGCGCGCCATCTTTGTGATATCAATGAAATTAGTTTTCTGTAGTTATTTATTTATTATTTATTATATTCTTTATTGTACACCACACAAATATATATACAGGACAAAAAATCATAAAAGCAAGTGTACAATGGGCGGTCTTATCGCACAGGGCAATCTCTTACAGACAACCTTTGGATGGACTGAACGAGAGGAGAGGAATTTAGGGTTGTCAGTGTACAACATATCTTAAATAATAATACTTAGACATAATAACATAAAATACATACATACAATAATACATAATATACTAATAAATAACAAAAATATCATAGAGAAAGGAGAAAACTAATTATAGTGAAAGGAAATGCTCCTTCACCATTTTTTTGAATGTTGGTAAGGATTGAGCACGCCTCACTTCAATAGGTAATGCATTCCACAAACGAGCTGCTTGAACTGTAAAAGATTTGTCGAAGAAGGATGTGGAATGCATACATATACTTAATTTTAGATTCTCCGATGATCTCAAGGACCTAGAATGTGTGTCACAAAGGAACTGAAAGCGTTATTTAAGATAAAAAGGACTTGATGGATTAAAGAGCACGTTATATAGCAAAGAAAGTATGTGGGCATTCCGGCGAAGGCGAATAGGAAGCCATTTGAGCTTGGTTCGAAATTCGGAAACATGATCATACTTGCGCAAGCCAAATATGAACCTAACACAGAGATTTTGAAGTCGCTCAAGCTTGTCCAATTGGTCTTGGGTGAGATCAAGATAGCTGGCATCAGCATAGTCCAGGATAGGGAGAAGTAGAGATTGTGCTATCGCAATTTTAGTGGTTATTGACATCAATACAAAATTGTCATGCGCTAACCAACATCAGCATATTTAGGCAGCACTGTATGGAGGAGTGTTGCGGGTTGAGAGGAAGTAGGAATAATAAAAATAAAAATTAATAGGTCTTATACTATTTATTAATATATATTTATTTTACAAAGGAGATTCACTTATATACGTAGAATTATTTATGCCCTTTATTTAATTTCTTTCTTATTTGTTACATTTTTAAATATTTATTATAAAACTAAAAATAAACAAAAACAATTAAAATATAAAAAAAATAGTAGCCCACTGGTATCGGGAACAAAAAAAAGGGGTGAGTCGGGAGACACACTTGGACCAGGCTAGCCAGAGATAAGAGAGTGTGTAAATGCATGGAGGAGGCCTAGCCCAAGGGATATAGGGGGGATGTAGCCCCCCCCCCCCCGACGGTATTTTATGTACTCTGGAGATTCCATCACAGTACATACTTAGAAGCAAATCTAATAATTAGAGTAGTTAAAATATATGAATAAAATAACAGAAAGAAACTATTTACCGCTGCACAGGATGTCTTCAATGTTCTGGACTGGAGGTGGAGAGGGCTAGGCATCAACGTCAATGGTGAGCACATCACTCACCTTCGGTTCGCCGAAGATAAATCTGTCATGGAGACCATGGAGGACCCCAGTGCAACGCTCGATGACCTCAGTAGAGCTTCCAAAAGAGTGGGTAAAAAATGAACATAGACAAAACCAAGGTGATGTTGAACGCCCATTTCGCACCCACTCCTATCAAGGTCGGTGAATCCAGAGCCGAAGCCGTAGACAACCATGTCACCTGGGACAAACGGTCCAGCTAGGCAGGTCCAACCTCGAGAAAGAGGTCAACCGTCGAATCCTACTCGGCCGAGCAGCATTTGGGAAGCTGCGCGGCATCTTCTCGTCCAACGTACCACAGCGTCTAAAGACAAAAGTCTATGACCAGTGTAACACACACAGTCTATGACCACTCACAATGGGCTTCATCAGAAAGCTTACAGTCACCCAAAGGGCAATGGAGAGGGCCAGGCTCGGAGTGTCAGCAATGTAGAGATCCGCAAGAGAACCAGAGTTACCGACATAGCTCGAAGAATTGCCAAACTTAAGTGGCAGTGGGCAGGGCACATTGCTCGCAGAACAGATGGCCGATGGGGCAGAAAAGTTTTGGAGTGGCGACCGCGAACCGGAACACGTTACGTTGGAAGGCCTTTCACCAGGTGGACCAATGACCTGGTGAAGGTTGCGGGGATCCGCTGGATGCGGGACGCACGGGACCGATCAATGTAGTATGAGGCCAGCAGTGGACGTCTTTCGGCTGATATGATGATGATGAACAGAAAGAACATGAGCGAAAATCTTGTCTTTCATAAACCTTCCTATACATACTTGAACTTGTAGAAATAAACATGAAGTATGATACTTCAAGTTTCTTTTTGACAATTATTGTTGATTTTTTTGCCCGTCCGCCCCTTGTACCCCTCCCAGAAAAAAATCCTGGATCCGCCCTTGCCTATGCCCAATCTTGGGTATCCAAAAATTAAATTAAATATCTGTTCTAGTCCATATTTCTATGATTATTAATCATTTTTTAAATCTTACTGTTATAATTTAATTGGTTTATATTAAGTCAATTTTATAAAATAGTTTAATTTATTAATTGCAATTTTTCTAATTTATTTTAGTTACATTATTGAGCAATTTTATTTTAAAATTGAAATTTTTTGATACTTTTTTATTAATTGATTCCTTTTTGTCAGTCATAAATTGATACCATATTAAAATTGTTTCACATAATTATTTAAATTAATTGATACATTTTCGTGAAATTTATATTAAAATGTAGCTTTAATAGTAAATTATTTATTCATAGTGAATACTAAGCTAATAGACGTGGCAGACTTATCAAATTTATTTTTATGGTTTAAATTTTACCAGATATTTTGTATTTATTAAATGATTATTGTATGGATCATAATTGTAGTCTATATTGAAATTATCAAACTAATTGTTCAATTGATTTGAATTGTTGGACATTTTGATGCACTCGATTAATTGAAATGCACAATGATGATATTATTATAAATTGTATTTATTTTAAATGGATTGCCGATCAAATTTATTTCATTTAATTGGAACTTTTATGAATCATTTAACTATTATTAATTAATTACAATTTTATTTGTCATAATTGATATCATACAGAAGTTATCGGACTGGGGGCCGATTTTTCAGTGGTCTGATGGCTTTTGACTGGGGAGTGGGAATGGCCGTTTGACATATTTTCTATACAAAAGCTGTCGGGCCGCCGTTTTTGTGCCTCGGTTGGGGGTAGACGGCGTATTGAGGGATCGGACCTTAGTCGTTTTGTTTAAATTGAATGTGACATTTTAATGGAATCGATTGGATTGATTGTATTTATTTATATATGCTTTATTGTATGTACACCAAATTAAATCAAAGAAAAGGAAACTTGAAACTAAAATACAAACAAAGGGCGGCCTTATCGCATACCGCGATCTCTTCCAGGCAACCTGGAATGGACAGTGA
This sequence comes from Orthosia cruda, assembly GCA_964057195.1. Taxonomy (NCBI): domain Eukaryota; kingdom Metazoa; phylum Arthropoda; class Insecta; order Lepidoptera; family Noctuidae; genus Orthosia; species Orthosia cruda. Next base: position 17,597,861 of record OZ059853.1, read on the forward strand.
TAGCCTGGACATGAAATGGGGTTGACATTGGTGTAACACATAACATTACGAATATTAACTTTAAATTTACAATCAGATCGTCATAGATACACAAATACATACATATGTTATATAATAGATACATAAATACATACATACTCCAATATGTATAGGCAATGAAAGTAAATGTTGACTAACGACAATCACAATGAAAGGTAATGTTCTTTTACGAGTCTTTTAAATACAGGCAACGACTGGGCGCGTTTTATTGGGTCGGGCAATGCATTCCACAGACGAGCAGCTTGGACGGTAAAAGATTTATTCAAGAAAGCAGTGGAATGCATTGGCATTTTAAGTCGCAAGTTATCCGATGACCTAAGTGATTTCGTGTGGGAATCGCAGATAAACTGAAAACGATCCTTGAGGTAAAAAGGAGTGGAAGGAGTAAAGAGCACATTATACAGAAGAAAAGAATATGAGCATTCCGGCGAAGGCGAATTGGCAACCACTTGAGCTTCAAACGGAAATCGGAAACATGGTCATATTTGCGCAAACCGAATATGAACCTTATGCAAACATTTTGAAGCCGCTCAAGTTTATCGAGTTGCTCTTGAGTAAGGTCAAGATAGCTATCTTGGCATCAGCATAATCAAGGATGGGAAGAAGAAGTGATTATGCAAGCGCAATCTTGGTGGCAGTTGGAAGGAAATGCCGCAGTCTCCTCAAAGTTGCAGCAGATGCAAATAACTTGCGGCTTACTTCGCAATTGGGCAGTCCAAGATGAGTTCTTGTCAACGAATATTCCCAAGTTCGTAACTTTTTCACTGAAGGGAATAACTGAATTGTCAAAAAGAACCAGGGTCTATAAAGATAATATTTGTTATAATTATAGTGAGATAATATATGTGATTTCTTTCTGCATGAAATGGATTAGATGTTAGCGATTGTAATAGTTGTAATATTTTGTTTTTGGAAATAATTGGCTTATTATTATAAAACAACTGAACTGTAGCTTGTGGGATGCTTACGGAGAGGGTAAACTTTATTTTCTATTACTTTTTAAACTTTGATTTAGTTAGAAAAGGACGATTATTTTCACATTTAAAAAGTTACTCAACCGAGACATCATGTTATAAGTCGTTATTCGAACAACACAACCAGACGAGTATTTATGCTATGATGCTATGTCATGTTTTTTTTAGCAAAATTATAAGCTTACCCTCAATCTTCTTCATAATCTAATTTTTATAATATTTTATAAACGTCACGGTCGACATGAATAATGTGATGGATGTTTTATAAACGTAGCGATGAATTTCACCACTACGATAAGTGTCAGAATGGCGCGGCGGTATAGCAGCTTGACTAGTGAATTATAGGTTCCAGGTTCGAATCTTGCTTAAGCCTAACGTTTTTAACAAAATTTAAAATTACGTCGTGAGTTTATAGAAATATGTAAAAAATTGTTTGTTAAATACATTTGGCAGTTTAAAAATATCAATAGGTAGGATGCGATGGATATTATCCAGCGGTCGCTTCCATGAGCACCGTCAGTTTTTGTTATTTCTAGTTTGAATATCTTAGCAGTTTCATTGATATCACAGAGATGGCGCGCACGCGGCGCACGTAAACATCGTAGTATATCCTCCTGTCCATAGATGTCGCTTTTGATACATTTCTAGGGGTGAGAATTCTCTGTTGCATAAAGTATATAATTATGTTATTATTTCTTTGTTGTTCTATGGGCAGTACGGATGTGAACACAAAGCTCAGCGCAGATGTCGCTGGCGGCAAAATGGCTGCTGTCAAATCATTTTTGCTTTGTTTATATCACTTCTTTTTGTTATTTTTTGTGTTTAAACCGGTCTACCATCGTTATTGAAAAATGTATGGAAGCTCAAGGAATTTAAAGACGAACTTAAAAATACCAGGAGCAAAGATAACTGGTAAGAAAACAGATCTTATTGAGGGGCAGACTTTTATATAATAAAATATATTTTTATATCTATCGTGAAAAATAGCATTTCATATCCCCACTGTCTGTATAATTTGTACGGTTTAATAACATATTTGCTTGTATACCCATACTAAAAAAATAAAGTGGCTGAAGTTGTCATTCGAACTATGGATGGGAAACTATTTAGAAAAGGAGAAATAATGACCAAAATATTAATAAAGTTTATTGGCGAAAAATTGTTCCAAGATATTCATCAAATTGGAAGATTGGCTGTAAAAGCATTACAGAAAGCTAAATTAATGTGCGGATACATCATCTACTTAAAATTTATATAAAACAAACAAAAAGGCAACTTCTTAACAAGTACGTATTATTTCAAGGCCAATAATCTGTGTATTTTTGTCTTTAGTTGTTTTAATTAGGTAATTAATAAAGCCATTATTTATTATCAATGAAGGTCATAAGTCTAAGTTTCAAATTGTTTACGAATCTAACGCTATACGCATATAAAGTATCATGATAAAAAAACAACCGCCTTAAAAATCTACAAAGTTTAATATTTAGTTTCGACAAAGTGAAAAATAAAAGCAGATAAATAGGAAAAGGACCGCCTTCTTTTTAGAAGTCAGTTAATCTGAGATCTAGAATCTACCTATACACCAAAATTTCTTCAAAGTATGTCTAGTCAAGCTAAAAATAGTACGAGTATAGCCGCAGGCTTATCATATCAGTAGTGTACCCGTAGTTACTAATCGCGTAGTTCAATATCTATCGCGTAATTCTATTGATAGAAAGAAACACCACAGGGTGTATTTTACTATCAATAGAATAATTTTCAAAAACGTATTAGTAGTTTAACTTAACAATTCTTAATTATATTTTCTATAAATCATAAGTATTAGAATTTATTTAAATAAACACTTGATTTCAAACATTATTATCAAATCTAGCTGTTGATCGTATTTTGTTTGAAAAAAAAAACGGAATGTCGATAAATAAGTCAACGACAGTGGTAAATCCCTAGAAGAGGACGAATTGTAATGACCTCATTACGCAAATATAAATCTTATAGATTACGAAATACAGCTTTAAATTGAATGCATTTATTATAGTGACATCTAGCGGCGGGTAGCGTAACGTGCTAATTAAACTATTCCGTGTGCGCTTTAAACGGAAAATGTAATAAATACTTAAAAAGAGTAGACAATAAACAACTCTATGGTCATGACTGCTTAAAAAGCGAACTAAAAAGACGTAAACAAGAAGAAAATTATGCTGTGCAGTCGGAGGATACATATTCGCGAGCTGGCTGACCAAAACCAGATGTATCTTCCGACTGCACAACATAATTTTCTTCTTGTTTACGTCTTTTTAGTTCGCTTTTTAAGCAGTCAGGTTTTTTGAATTTTTTAATTACCTTTTTTTTTAATTCGTATTTTAACACATTTTGGAACATTGTAAAAACGTGAATCGTCAATATATTTAAAGAAAAATTGTAACGAATCGAGAAAACTCTTTTACTTACAAGTGGCTGTTAACACCATCTATAGCTGTGGAACGTAACCGAACGGGATCGTAATACATATAAAAATAATCAGCATAATCAGACGAAAACAGCTAGTTACGTCGGCACGGTTTCTTTGTATGGAATGAGGCATCTGTGTTATATTATCTGTGGGCACGGTATAATATTTACTTGTATATATAGGACTGTCATAAATACGATGAAAATACTTGAATTTTAGGCTACTTAAAGTACATATGTACTTTTAAAATTCAAGTTCTCAAATCACCGGGGCGTTAGTAAGAATTTGTCATAGAAATATATAAGATAATAACTAGACCTTTTGCGTGGTATAACATGGATTCGAATACATGGGGCTGGCCAAGACACTCTTGATTCCCTTATTTTTGGTACCAGTTATACAATAATTTGCATTAGTATAGGTACCAACGAACCTAACGAACCTGTTTGTCTTACTTTCTGATCCTTTAAATATGTTTCTTTCTGAATAAATGATTATTGTTTTGTTATTAATTTATTCCATTTACTCTAGTTTTGAAAATTCTTCAATTTAAGTTGTTGCATGGCAACACTGTTTTGCTTAGAACTGTCAAGTTATTGAATACGAATAAAAGTCAAACCTAAGGTTTCGCTCACACTGAGGCACGATACTGAACACACTTTTAAGATAGCGGTAAAATTAACTATTTATTACTACATGAAAAACGAGTGAAAGACTTCGAATAATTTAATTTTAAATTTCACTAGGTGTGAATTCTATCACTGAATTGACCTTATTTTGCACTAAACAAAGTTTTACATAGTAGCGTGGCGTCTCGGTGCGAGCCGACCTTTAGGTTCAACGAACTTCAGTGTGACTAAGAACATGTTCATTCATATACCATGAAAACATTTGAACCTTATTTGCATGTCTTAGGTTTTTCACCCGCGTGCAAGTGCATATGTTTCAATAAATCTCTCTTTTCTCTAAAACCACGATGAATAGTACATTACTGCAGCGGCCAGCAAAAGAGGCATTGATGGACGAACGTGTAAATGTGGGCCGAGGCGAAGCCGAGGCACACATACGTAAGTCCATCAATGCCTAGTTGTGGCCAAGGCTTGTATAGTACTTTTCTCAAATATGCGCAGAAATTTAAACTAAGTATTACCTAGAACTCATTTTGTCAAAATCAATGACGAACAACAATAATTGTTCCCGCATTAGTGTTCATTTGTTTTTTTTTTCAATAAACAGCGTTCTATTTGCAAGCCAGTTCGAAATTTAAATGAAACCTTTGATAAGTTACCTCCTTGGTGGTCATGCTTCGGCGAAAAAGATCGTTCCATTTTTAAATTACACGACAGATATGAGTTTACTATGGAATTTATTTGGCCGCTACACACGACAGATATGGATTTTCATACAACTTTTGCCGGCCGCTGCGCGTATGTATTTGGCCAGTACAGCAATTGCGATTTATCTCGAAGAAGGTTGTCAAAATAATGCTCAAATTTCCAAGCATGTTTGAGAAAATATAATTATCACATTTGTAACGTTTTTCGCCCGTGAGTACATGAATATGCTTTGTTAATTCACTCTTTCCTTTAAAACTATGTTGACATATTTCACATTTATAAGGTTTTTCCCCCGTGTAGTACACGAATATGCCTTGTTAAATTATTCTTTGCTATACAACTATATTGACATATTTCACATTTGTGAGGTTTTTCTCCTGTGTGTATACGAATATGCGTTGTTAGATCACCCTTTTGAGTAAACCCACACTGACATATATCACATTTGTAAGGTTTCTCCCCCGTGTGTACGCGAATATGCTTTGTTAAACCAGTCTTTTGTGTAAAACTCCGCTGACATATTTCACATTTGTAAGGTTTTTCTCCTGTGTGTATACGAATATGCCTTGTTAAATTATTCTTTGCTATACAACTATATTGACATATTTCACATTTGTGAGGTTTTTCTCCTGTGTGTATACGAATATGCGTTGTTAGATCACCCTTTTGAGTAAACCCACACTGACATATATCACATTTGTAAGGTTTCTCCCCCGTGTGTACGCGAATATGCTTTGTTAAACCAGTCTTTTGTGTAAAACTCCGCTGACATATTTTACATTTGTAAGGTTTTTCTCCTGTGTGTATACGAATATGCTTTGTTAAATCACTCTTTCCACTAAAGCTGCGCTTACATATTTCACATTTGTAAGGTTTTTCTCCTGTGTGTACACGAGTATGGTGTGTTAAATTACACTTGAAAGTATAACTACGCGGACATATTTCACAATTGTACGGTTTTTCTTTAATACATAATCTTCGATGTCTATTTATTTTATCATTGTCTACACCTTCATTACTTTTAATACGACAATTCCTTTTCGCAGCAGTATTACTAATACTGTTATTGACGCTGGGTTTAGTATTATTTTGCTGGGCTTCACTCGTATCTTCTAGTTTCGTTCTTCGAATATCTTTTTTTGATATCTTCGCAACGGTTGCCCCTGTGATTATAAATCTGGTAAGTACTAAAGTTTAGATTGTTAAATTAAATTCGATTCAAGCCATGTTGTTTGGTGGATACAACATGAATCAAAACAAAATGAGTATTACGTACGCCTTCTGCGACAGAAAAAATGGCGTGAGATTGAACGTACGATTGAAAGTTTCACATAAGGGCAGAAGAAAAGCGTAGAGCAAAGGAACTTCTGATGATATACAATTATACACTTTATCGCAGAGAGTTCCATTGAAAAAACTATACGGAATAGGAATGCGCCATGCGGAAAGCCCATGATTGGTTTGCATCATATTTAAAGGGCAGAGAGCAATTCGTAGAGGTTAAATATTATGATAATGAAACAAAAGAAACACAGCTCATAACATCAGATGTCAGACCAATACATGCATCCATTCGCCAGGGAAGTGTGGATGCCTATTATATCTCATTTACATAAACGACCTTCCAAAACCCAGAGACGGGCCATGTGTACTGTTTGCAGATGATATTTTTATCCTCACCTCAAGCCAAATAAATGAAAATTTAAACGAAAACTTACCATTATTCTTAATCAAATGCCGCTGGATGAGCGAGCATAATCTTGACATCAACTTCACCAAAACAAAATTAATTACCATTCAATCCAGACAAAAAAAAAAACTATACTTATAATCAACAAAACCTAGAAACAGTTAATGATTTCACTCATATAAACTGGAAAACCCACACACAGAAAGTTAAAAAAAGCTCTTCGCGAAATAAAAAAAGACTACCAGCCTGCAAGACGCACTAGTGACATACTACGCGCCCACGCTTGATTTAGCTATGGCGAAATCTTATGAGGAAATATAACGGACGCCCCCTTCCTTATTTATCTTATAAATAAAAACGGATACGAATAATAACTAACATACAACAAACCGACAGCAAGCCTTAGTACCCGCCTCAGACCGCCTTTGTACCCGTATACTTAAGTTTTTCTTATAAAAGAGATGCAACTGTTCTGATGTAAATAAATTCTATTCTTTTTTATTTTATTTATTGTTGACTGGTTTGCGCTTGACCACTATCTCACCTGATGGTAAGCGATGACGGGGTCGACGATGAAGCACGCTTGCCTAGAAGAAACCTATTCAATCTTGACTTGAAAGACTCCCAGGTTGTAGCTATCCGGAAATACAGGCTCTGGCATGGAATTCCACTCCTTTGCTGTACGCATAATAAAATTATTCCCAAAACGTTTGGTGCGTATGCGTGGGATGTCCAATATGTATCGATGACGCATCGCCGTACGTCTTGTAGTTGTAGTCCGATGATGGAACGGGCTAGGATGAATTAGTTCATGCAATTGCAACGCACACTCCACGAAATGTAACCGATAAAAACCGACAGGCTGGCAACTCGGCGCCGATGTTCGAGGTTCTAATTCAACCAGTACTTCATTGCCGATGAGCCTCTTAGCCCGTGTTTCGATCGACTCAAGTGCATCCAGCTGGTACTTGGCAGATCCGTCCTAGAGATGAGAGCAGTACTCCATGTATGATCGAACTTGCGTTTGATATAAGTTGAGCAACTGTTCTCGCGTGAAGTACCGTCTTAGCTTCGCGAGGATCCCCAATTTTTTGGCAGCCAGCAGAATGGACCAAAATTGAGCGTCGATGTCAACGTAATGCCAAGAACCTCAAGATGGTCAGTTATCAGCACGGTCACACCTCGGAAAGAAGGGAGCCGGGTGGAATTGGTTCCTTTTAGCGGAAAAAAGACACGCCTGGGTCTGCATTGAACCTGACCAGATTGGCATCACCTCATTCGGAGACTGCCTTCAAGGACAGATTCAAGCGCCCAACCATGGCCTCCCGGAGAGACCGGATCTGAGGTCCAGTAGCACGCGCTTCGGACACGTATCTCTCAACAACAGTGCTGTCGTCCGCATACCCAAAAGCAGATTATTTATGTGCAGCAAGAACAATGTTGCTGAGAGTACCGACCCCTGAGTGACCCCGGCATTAATACCCAGTAGGTCAGACGAGCGGCCATCAATAACCACCCGAATGGACCGGTCCTTCAGGAAATATGCAATCTAATCGCACTGACCACTGGGCAGACCGAATTAAGGCAGATTACCAGTAAGGCTTTCATGCCAGACCCTGTCAAAAGCCTTCGAGATGTCGAGGGAAACAGCAAGCGCTTCCCCGTGCCTCTCGATGGCCTCACTCATTTTGGGAATGGCATACGCTAGAAAAGCTTTTCCCAAAGTGTGCGATAACGCGCCCTTGTGGGCGCTGCAGGCCTAAAGGAAGGCGGTAAGAGACCCAGAAAAAAATGGGGGCGTTGTGTAGAGGCTTGGGGGGTGATTTGTAATTTCATTTAGCTAAGAGGACTCTTAGACACCGACTGCATGAGCTCTCGACTTTCAACTACAACATGTGAATATCAACTAACACAATTCACAATTTTCCGAATTTATCTGTATCCTGCAGTAACGAAGATTTGTTTGCCTAAGCCAACATTTGGAAAACCTCCACATTGACTTCACCGAACGATACCAGGACATTTTGAACTAGTAAATACCAAACTGGGTGTTGGAACCGTTTTCAAATGTCAACACAGCAATGTCACCTCAGCTGGAAGAAGAACTTATAGAATTGACAACAAACGAGGAAATAAAAATCAAGTTCAAAAATGGTTACCAAGAATTATGGCTACAAAAACAGATCCCGCAATGGTACCCTGGACTGTGGTCAATCGATCAACGATTTTTGATAGCATTCCCATCGTCGTATTTGTGTGGACTTGGATTAAGTGCTGTGGCAAAACTGCTTACTAAAAAGAGAAATCGTTTACATGTTACCGAACGGTGTTCGTTTCGATGGCGCGGCCACGGCGTTTTTTTTTAAAAAAAAAACTATGCCAAGATTATGTAAAAATTTGTAAAACTTGATTCCCAAAACCATAAATTTCTCAAAGTTATGGTTAATAAGTTTTAAGGGTTTGAACGTGGCCGCGCCATTGAAACGCGGCGAACCGCGCGGCCACGGAGATCTTTAAAACTAAGCGTTGCAGAGACCTGAAATTATGGCAGATAACAGATTGAATTTGTAAAAAAATTGTAAAAATATAGAAAAAATTCCTAGGTTTATATTTTAGGAGCTGTAAGACTAAAACCCCATGGCCGCGCCATTGAAACGGTGATAAACACGTTTTCGACGATATCTTGCTGAAAAAGCATCGCAGCGGTCTGAAGTTTTTTGTAAATCCTAGATTTGAATTTGTCAAAATATGTAAAAATACACAAAAAAATCCTAGGTTTATATTTTAGAAGCTGTAAGACTAAAACCCCATGGCCGCGCCATTGAAACGGTGAAAAACACGTTATCGCCGATATCTCACTGAAAAAGCATCGCAGAGGTCTGAAGTTTTTTGTAAAACCTAGATTTGAATTTGTCAAAACATGTAAAAATACACAAAAAATACCTAGGTTTATATTTCAGGAGCTGTAAGACCAAAACCCTATGGCCGCGCCATTGAAACGGTGGAAAACACGTAATCGCCGATATCTCGCTGAAAAATCATCGCAGAGAACTGAAGTTTTTTGTAAAACCTAGATTTGAATTTGTCAAAATATATAAAAATACAAAGAAAAATCCTAGGTTTGTATTTCAGGAGCTGTAAGACCAAAACCCTATGGCCGCGCCATTGAAACGGTGAAAAACACGTTATCACCGATAGCTCGCTGAAAAAGAATAGCAGAGGTCTGAAGTTTTTTGTAAAACCTAGATACGAATTTGTCAACATAATTAAAAATACACCAAAAAATCCTAGGTTTATATTTCAGGAGCTGTAGTACTTTATCGCGTAGAAATAAGTTGTGGTTATCTATCGAAGAAAGAAAGTATTAGCGGTGTTTTTTTTGTAAACAACACCTACTAATATGTAGAATTACCGATAATAGGCAAAAACGTATATTTTTCATAGTAAAAAACTTTCAATACGTTTTGAATTTTCCGATAGGGTGACCATGACTTATTGTTTACAGAAAACTTTCCACCTGCAATTATTAGAAACTAAATCTCAAGGATTCTAAATTAAATTAAAATGAAACGATAACTAAAATACAAAACATATGTTTATTTCTTTAAAAATCACATGAATCACAGATTATTCAGTTACCCCTCCGTACCGTTTATTCCGAACCTAACCCGAAATCCTAACCCGGTCGCGCGGGTTAGGTTATAGGTATTTTTTTATTTAACTACGATTACTATAACAAAGTCTACGGAGCCCCGTGCATTATCGTATCACCGGAAAAACAAATACCTACTCGGAAGTTCTAAGTACTTTTTATTTGAAAATATAGAATCATATTATATGAACTAGTCAAAAGAAATCTTACAAGTTACCTACGCCGATTTCAGTTGATGCACTCGTACAACTTCGTAATATTTCGAGCACGGCCACCGAGCCCGAACTTGCTTCGCTTTCGGCACCCCGAGTAACAAATACTTGCATAGGAAGTCGGTCCATGACAATATATAAATAAGAAGCAGAATCGTATTTTCAAATAAAAAGTACTTAGAACTTCCGAGTAGGTATTTGTTTTTCCGGTGATAAGATAATGCACGGGGCTCCGTAGACTGTTATAGTAATCGTAGTTAAATAAAAAAATACCTATAACCTAACCCGCGCGACCGGGTTAGGATTTCGGGTTAGGTTCGGAATAAACGGTACGGAGGGGTAACTGAATAATCTGTGATTCATGTGATTTTTAAAGAAATAAACATATGTTTTGTATTTTAGTTATCGTTTCATTATAATTTAATTTAGAATCCTTGAGATATAGTTTCTAATAATTGCAGGTGGAAAGTTTTCTGTAAACAATAAGTCATGGTCACCCTATCGGAACATTCAAAACGTATTGAAAGTTTTTACTATGAAAAAAATACTTTTTTGCCTATTATCGGTAATTCTACATATTAATAGGTGTTGTTTACAAAAAAATACACCGCTAATACTTTCTTTCTTCGATAGATAACCACAACTTATTTCTACGCGATAAAGTACTCAGCTCCTGAAATATAAACCTAGGATTTTTTGGTGTATTTTTAATTATGTTGACAAATTCGAATCTAGGTTTTACAAAAAACTTCAGACCTCTGCGATGCTTTTTCAGTGAGATATCGGCGATAACGTGTTTTTCACCGTTTCAATGGCGCGGCCATGGGGTTTTAGTCTTACAGCTCCTAAAATATAAACCTAGAATTTTTTTGTGTATTTTTACATATTTTGACAAATTCGAATCTAGGTTTTACAAAAAACTTCAGACCTCTGCGATGCTTTTTCAGCGAGATATCGGTGATAACGTGTTTTTTACCGTTTCAATGGCGCGGCCATAGGGTTTTGGTCTTACAGCTCCTGAAATACAAACCTAGGATTTTTCTTTGTATTTTTACATGTTTTGACAAATTCAAATCTAGGTTTTACAAAAAAATTTAGTCCTCTACGTTGCTTTTTCAGCGAGATATCGGCGATAACGTGTTTTTCACCGTTTCAATGGCGCGGCCATAGGGTTTTGGTCTTACAGCTCCTGAAATATAAACCTAGGTATTTTTTGTGAATTTTTACATATTTTGACAAATTCAAATCTAGGTTTTACAAAAAACTTCAGACCTCTGCGATGCTTTTTCAGTGAGATATCGGCGATAACGTGTTTTTCACCGTTTCAATGGCGCGGCCATGGGGTTTTGGTCTTACAGCTCCTGAAATATAAACCTAGGTATTTTTTGTGAATTTTTACATATTTTGACAAATTCAAATCTAGGTTTTACAAAAAACTTCAGACCTCTGCGATGCTTTTTCAGTGAGATATCGGCGATAACGTGTTTTTCACCGTATCAATGGCGCGGTCATGGGGTTTTAGTCTTACAGCTCCTAAAATATAAACCTAGGATTTTTTTGTGTATTTTTACATATTTTGACAAATTCAAATCTAGGATTTACAAAAAACTTCAGACCGCTGCGATGCTTTTTCAGCGAGATATCGTCGATAACGTGTTTTTCACCGTTTCAATGGCGCGGCCATGGGGTTTTAGTCTTACAGCTCCTAAAATATAAACCTAGGATTTTTTTCTATATTTTTACAAATTCAATCTGTTATCTGCCAAAATTTCAGGTCTCTGCAACGCTTAATTTTAAAGATCTCCGTGGCCGCGCGGTTCGCCGCGTTTCAATGGCGCGGCCACGTTCAAACCCTTAAAACTTTTTAACCATAACTTTGACAAATTTATGGTTTTGGGAATCAAGTTTTACAAATTTTTACATAATCTTGGCATAGTTTTTTAAAAAAAAAACGCCGTGGCCGCGCCATCGAAACGGACACTACCGAACGTGGCGACTTGCGACTGTTCTTGAGTTAATTGGAACCTGATATCAACAAACTTATTAAACAGCATCAGATACATCTTTCACATTAGTTTTTATATAAAAATCGATTATTTTTGTTTTATTTTGAATAAAAGATACTCTGATTGAATACTATAAAGTTGCTTTTCAATAATCATTCTCATTAGCAGGTGTAGCCCGTAAGAGTTAACTTGAGACCTGGGAGGTGACCACAAGCTCTTAGAGTAAGGTTATTTTGATATCGAGTAATTGACAGATGTATACACGTCATAGACATCTGTCCCTTACTCGATCTCAAAATAACCTTACTCTAAGAGCTTGTGGTCACCCCCCTGAGAACCGTTGTGTATTACCTACTGCGCTTAGGTTTCAAATTAACTCTTGCGAGTTAAAGTCTCGTTTAGAATCCGCTAATTTAGCGCACAATAATTAATTAATTTAATTTGAAGTTATAGTCATAAAGTGGATTTAAGTAGGTGAAAAAATGTGGGCGCTAAAAATAATTTATTCTCAAAGTGGGCAGTAGACAAAATAAGTTTGGGAACCCCTGCGCTAGAAGATCCCCAGTTGACCGATTTTGGCGGAAGCCATATTAGCCACTCGCAAAAACAGCTGCCTAGATCATGCAATTATTAAAACAAACAAACCAGCTGTTACTTTGGTGGTCGACTCGTTTATTACAGACCATGCTCCAGTGATAGTGTTCTGCAATCTGAAAATAAGCTTGCCTAAAATGGCTATAACCTCACGTCGCGTTGATGTAGATGCTTGTGTCGTTGAGCTAGAGCGAACCGATTTTTCTTCTGTTTTGGACAACAACGATGCTCATGATGCTGCAAACAGATTGGTAAAATTAATTTCTACTGTGGTTAGTAATAATACTTCTTCCCGTGTTATCTCTAGTAAAAACCGAATACTTAAACCTTGGATAACGCCCGGGCTCTTGAGGTGCATCCGTAATCGGGATTCAATGTGCCGTAAATCTAAAAGAGATCCTGACAACTATTTGCTTAAAGTAACTTATACGCGCTATAGAAATTTCTGTACCAACTTGTTAAAAAAATTAAAACGCGAATACGAGTCCGCAGAATTTCGGCGGCACCGCAAAAATCCAAAGGCCACCTGGAAACTTATTAAAACTATTTCTAATCTTAAGACTGACAATTTAACAACTAGTGAGCTCTTGTCCCTAAAGGCAGACCCCTCACTGTCACTTGATGCAGTCAACCACTTTTTTGCGAATGTGGGGAAGACTCTGGCATCTAAAATTACACCTAGGGTAGGCGATCCTCTACATGATTCAGACCTCAATGAAAGTATCTGTCCCAACTCAATGGCCATCTTCAGTACGGACATTGAGGAGCTAGAACAAATTGTTCTGGGCCTTAAAATTGATAGCGCTGTGGGTTGGGATGGCATATCTGCTCTTTTGATAAGGGCTGCTAGGCACATCCTTGTTCCCATCATGTGCCATGTTTTTAACCTTGCCCTTATGTCAGGGGTATTTCCCTCTGTTTTCAAAAGGGCTGTCGTACACCCTATACACAAAAGTGGGGACAGAGATAGTGTTAATAACTATAGACCTATATCAGTTTTAACAACCTTGTCAAAGATTTTTGAGAAAATCCTTAACAAAAGGCTTCTAAGCTATTTAGACTCCCAAGATATTCTCGCCCCAAATCAGTATGGTTTTAGAGTAGGTAAAAGTACAGAAGACGCTGTTCTGGAATTAACTGGTACTATTGCAGAAAAAGTAAATAATAAACTCAAAACTATTGCAATCTTTCTGGACCTTTCTAAGGCTTTTGACACTGTCTCTGTCCCCATTTTGCTCAATAAACTTCAGCGGATAGGCATTAGGGGTCTGTCTCTAGATATATTTAGGAGTTACTTAACAGACCGTTCTCAGGCTGTTAAGGTGGGTAACTTTACCAGTAAAGATGAGCTTCTTAGCTACGGAGTCCCACAGGGTAGTGTTCTTGGACCTACCCTATTTTTAATTTATATAAATGACCTCTGTAAATTATCTTTAGGAAATTCTAAAATGATAATGTACGCTGATGACACAGTAATACTGGTTCATGGCAAAAATTGGCTTGAAACTCGTTCCTATGCAGAGTTAGCCCTGCGAGTTGTCATGGGATGGCTAACTGACAATCTGCTTACATTAAACCTAGATAAAACTAAATTTATAACGTTTGCACCATTACAGAGGTCTCAACCAGCATGCCCCTTCAATCTAACTGCACACAGGTGCTGTTCGATAACGAGCACTACTTGTGGCTGTAATGTCATCATGCGGACCAACAACATAAAATATCTTGGTGTCATTATTGACAGTACTATGTCCTGGAATGAACAGATTGCGTCACTAGTATCACGGGTCAGGAAATTGATATTTGTATTTAAGAATTTGAGATCTTCTGCCGATTGCCAAACATTGAAGGTGGTTTATTCTGCGTTGGTGCACTCTATCATAACCTACTGTATAGCGGCTTGGGGTTGCTCGGGAAAATGTTTGCTGCTAAGACTGGAAAGGGCACAGAGGGCAGTTCTTAAAGTTATGGCACACAAACCTATTCGCTTCCCTACAATCGATCTCTATGCGCTTTGTAAGGTGTCTACGGTGAGGCAAGCATTTTTCCTGAGTGCTATTCTACGTAAACACTCAGAACTTGTATTTGACCCTAGTCACCGCTCAAATAAGCGTAGGACTGACATAGTCTGTCAGACTGAAAGGGCCAATGTTGTGATGGCGAAGCGTCAGTATCACTTCTTTGGCCCTGTTTTATACAACAAAATAAATAAGATCTTAAATATCTATCCACTTACCTTCAGGGAGTGCAAAGCTGTCACCGACAAGTGGCTCCAAAGCCAAATGTATGAGGAGCTAGAAATTCTGATGAATGGTTGATGCTTACCTACAACCAAAGATTATGATGGACTAAATATATACACGGTCTGCCTGGTGTATCCCTCCGTAATACTGATCACATACCTTTTTATAAACAAATTGCCAAACACACACACACACGCAAACACACACACACAGACATGCACTAAGAGAACTGGAAATCTTGACCTAATTTTTAATTATAATTTTAAATTTTTATTATTTTGAGATTGCTGTACTATTATTATTTTTTTTTTTTTCTAAAGTATTATAATGTATTGAATTTGATTTAAAATGTATTGTGATATCCTATTAGATTATTTTTATTGAATTTGTATTAATTATTTTAATTGATGTTTTTATTTTTCTTAATGTTGTAATTTACTGAATAATAGTACATAGTTAAATATGGTTTATTTTGAGTGTACCTAATGATATGTTAGTTTTAAATAATTTATTTCGATAATATCAATTAATGTAATTTAATGTAATTGTATTTTTGTTTTTTTTTATCAATGTTGGAACGCCGACGTCTGCTCTCTTGGAGGTGGGCGCTAATGGCTACAACACAGTTTCACACTAATGTAGCTATTAACGATCACTAATACTCTGTAAACATGTTTAATGTTCTAATAAAATATTTGATTTGATTTTGATTTGATATTGGCGGTCACTGAGGATGTCGTTAGCTTCTAGGTATGCCAGGAGCTTGGAGTTGAGCACTCATTCCATATTCTTGCAGAGGATTGACGTTATTGATATGGGTCTATAGTTGGCCGGGTCAGCCCGCCCTTCTTGGGCACAGGCTGAACGTTAGCTTGCATCCTAGCATTCGGCACTTTTCCCGTCTCATACGAAAGGCGAAACAGGCATGTCAGGATCGGAGACAGTTCAGGCGCACAGGTTCTGAGAATAATTACCGGAATCCCGTCGGGACTACTAGTTTTGTTCAGGTTGCACAGTACCCTACGAATGTCCTTTGATGGATGCGAATGTCCGACATACACTTCCCGCATACATCAGGAGAAGGAGGGGCCCGCACGTCACCAGGCTCCAGACGTGAAGATTCCGCAAAAAGAGAGGCAAACAAGTTTATTTTCTCCTCAGCGGAGTGGGACATGTGACCCGTCTGGATTCAACAGTGGTGGTAGTGAGGGACGGCATAAGTTCGATACAATCGACTTAGCCAGGGACCAAAACGCTTTACTATCCGCTGGGTAAGAAGCAAGTTTGGTCCCATACGGCTTATGTGTTCAAACCGAGATCTTCGCATCACCTTCTTGCAGGACTTGGCAGGCCTATTGTAGGCTCTCTAGCGCTGACCCACGTCGCTTGCTTTGCGCGTCCAAGCGTTGATCCATACCAGGTACGCCTCATGATTAAGCGTGTTGGCGCGCTTGCACTCGGTACCAAAGCATGGCCGGTCAACGCTAGACATCGCTACGTCAGAGAACAGAATGTAGTACTCCATTCCCTTTTTTTTTTAGTTCCGGCGCGTAAAATTATCATTGGATGTCTTCCGCCCTGGTGAGGGGTCTGTCAGACTCGTACTGACTAAAAACCACGGTAAAAATCTCGGTTTGGGGGGGAGTGAGGTGTTGGACTTCCCCCGCGACGTCTAAGATGGGCACGCGTGCGCCGCCACCTTGCCAACTTGGGCGCCAGCCGCCGAAAGTGGGGGCCGAAATCCCACCGGCTGTCGAGCACCAATCCTAGATACTTCATGGTAGACTCGACAGCGATTCGAGCCCCCCAACCACGATGTAGGCATCGGGTGGTGGCGCCCGCCAGGGCCATGAAAGACCATGGCCTCCGACTTGTTGAGGGCCACCTCCAGGCCAAGGCGCCGTATGCGGCTCACCACATGTGACCGCAGCCGTCGCTAGCAACGCTGCTTCCCTGTACGAACTCCCCCGGGCGGTGACCAGCGTATCGTCCGCGTAACACGTCAGGTCCACGCCCGGTTGGAGTTCGCCCCTAGTACTCCATTCCCTGACGCAACATATCCGACACGGCGTCCGCGCACGATGAAGGAACAAACGAAGAGAAGGAAGTACGCTGCCAAGGATATGATACGAAAGAGAACGCATCCCACCCCAATCCGCTGACTTGTACCGCCAAACCCGCCGAGACACCGGACAGTGGTCGAAACTAAGCCTCTGATGTTAGTGAGGTGCACGAAAGGAAGATACCGACACCGAGTAGCGGGGCTGGATCTGTTGTCAGCAGAAGGTCCATGAAATTGGCTGTGTGCGAATCAACATCCGGCGGCATCCTCGTTGCCCCCAGGACCAGCTGGGGAGATTTAACGCAAGTGCAAGCTTTCTCCTCTCTCGCCTAGCATGATCAGTGCACTGGTACGAGAAAAGTCACTCCTGGTGGTGGACATTGAAGTCCCACAGTAACACTAATTGTGCGGAAGGGTACCGCTGCTGTGCCGTATCAGCCGCCTTCCTAAGGTACTCTGTAAGCCTGGTTGTCTCCTGATATCCGCTGTGCGAGCAGTAGACACCACAGGCGAAGACAATTTTATCAAGGCCCGTGTCCACCATAGCCCACAGCATAGAGAACCTAGAGCCCTCAAGTTTTCGGAGACGCCGATAACAGATGTCGTCACGGGCGTACAAGCATACACCCGCGCGTTGCTTAAAATTGTGCTCCAGGATACGATACGTCTGACGTGCGTCTCCGAAAGGAAAAAGAGAGCCGGCTTATCAGTCTCTAGGTGATCATGGAATGCTATGAGATTGGAGTGCAGACCTCTGATTTTAGTGAGGTGCACTTTGAGTGGGAGGGGGTGCAGTCGCCTGTTCAACTTTGGTCATTTTTTTACTTTCTCATTGTTTGCGAGTGAAGTAAGGTGACGAGAAGGAAGTGAGATGCGGTTCCACGCTGCTAATCTTCAGTCACGCACTGAAGGGACGCCATCATTGGGGGAATAGTCTGGAGACTGCGGGGACGCCCGAGCCCCCCCGGGAATGTCCATCGGTCGTCCCTTCTGGTCACCAACCAGCACGATGGTGCATTCCGGGATTTTTCTTCAGTTGGCGGGCAGCATTTCGTGAGGGGCTGGCACACTACTTGGGCCCCCAACTACCTGCGGTCGGCCAGCAGCGCACCGTGCCTCGGATCCCGCTACCCTTTGCGACCAGTCGCCCGATACACCCATAAAAGCCATCAGACCCATCTCCGGAAGTGGCTACACCGAGCATCGCACCGGAACACGGCTAGGACGCTTGGCGGTACGTCTTTGTCCGGTGGGTGGTCGCAAGCCTTCGGCCAAGGCCTACCACCAGTTAATCACCTGATTGCCGCCACCCTTACCCCGTACATCGTATGGGGTACTATCCTACGGACGTGGGTGACTCGGCCCCCAAATTCTATTCTATTCTAACTTTCAGAAACACAAAATCCTTACCATAGTAATTTTTTTTATTTTTATTATAGAACGTAAACCAGTCCGTAAATACTCTCTTCAGTCTAACAACACGCGGTAAGACATGCAAACAAATTATTCGTTGCGACACAAAAACAGACTAGGTCTACCCTCCTCCCGCCTAAAATGGCACTCTTCTAGTCCGTATGCTATGTCGATAAAATTTATAACAAATTACCGGCAAACATAAAACAAGTTAATAAAACCAATATCATATATAAAGGCGAAAGTTTGTGTTTGTATGTTTGTTACGTCTTCACTCTCAAACGGCTAGACGGATCTGGGTGAAATTTGCCACAAAGATAGATTATAGTCTGGAATAGCACATGGGATACTTTTTGCTGTGCCCGCGGATTCGCTCCCGTTAACTGCCTATCCTACCCTACTTACCTACCTGCCTGTACGTAAGTAGGTTAGCTACTTACCTACGTTACTTACCTTTCTACCTACCTCGATCGAGTGTTAGCTGCACAGAATACTATTTACTTAGGGAGAAGAATATCGACTTCATACAAAAAAGTAAGGACAGGTTTGCTGCGCGCCATCTAGTAGCAGTCCAGAACACCACATCGAAACGAAAACATAAAAAATGGACACCGAAAAAAATCGGTACCTACCAACGACTAAAAGAAAGTAATTTTTCACTTTGTAGTATATGGAAGTCGGAAGTATTTTTTTGAAAATCGTAATTTTTTATTTTTTGTTGTATCTAATAGGCAAGTTCTTTAGTAAGGTACCTATAATGCCAGAATATATTACCCGAATTCGAATATCATGAAACTTGAACATAACCGGTGAAATGAGGGTGTACCAAGGTGGTTGTGCCAGAAAGCGTTTTATACCATTAAAGATTTACATGGAGGACAAAAAGGCTTGGGATTGAGTTGCTCCAATTAATATTGATTTTTTATATTTTGCACCGTGTATTATGTTATTCTTATTTTTTTGTTTTCTTGCAATGACAAGAAATTAAAATTAATTGTCCGTGGTGGTTCGAGGTGCTCACTGTGAAGAACAAGGAGTTTACCAGACTGAAGAACCGCATCCGCAATGCCGCGCCGGTCCGGCGAGCGAGGGTCGTAGACGAGTACCTGAAGGCCAAAGAGGAGTACGAGATGCTAGCAAAGAGCGCCCAACTCGCCAGTTGGAAGGAGTTCTGCGGGAAACAGGATCGGGAGGGGGTCTGGGAGGGGATTTTCAGGGTGATTGGTAGGACCGCCAGAAGGCAGGAGGAACTGACCCTATGCAGCGATGGTGTATTCCTCAACCCAAGTGAATCGGCCGCCCTACTTGCAGATACGTTCTACCCCGAAGACAGAGTAGACCAGGACAACGCTGACCACAGGCGAATCAGAGAAGCGGCCAGTCGAGTAAATGAGTGGGTTCATTATGAATATCATGATCCATCATTTACCTCGCTGGAGCTGAAGACCGCCGTGGCAGGTTTCAATCCCAAAAAGGCACCAGGAGGGGATGGACTGACGTCTGATATCTGCAGTCGAGCGATCCACCAGAACCTGGAGGCGTTCCTTGCCCTCTACAACAAGTGCCTTGAATTGGCACACTTCCCGAACATCTGGAAGGAGGCCACAGTCGTGGTCCTCAGAAAGCTGGGCAAGGACGATTACCTAAACCCCAAGGCATACAGACCAATAGGTCTACTGCCGGTTCTGGGGAAGGTCCTGGAGAAGATGGTAGTAGCGCGTGTAAAATGGCAGCTTGTACCGCGGTTTAGTACTCGCCAGTTTGGCTTTATGCCCCAGAGAAGCACTGAGGACGCCCTCTATAAGCTAGTAAAGCACGTACAGGACAAGTTGAGGCTGAAGAAGCTAATTGTCCTGGTGTCACTGGATATAGAGGGGGCCTTCGATAGTGCTTGGTGGCCAGCCATCAAGGTCAGACTGGCTGAGGAAAAGTGCCCGGTGAACATAAGAAGGCTGCTAGACAGCTACCTCAACAGTAGGAAAGTCAAGCTTCGTTACGCTGGGGAGGAATGCACGCGAGTGACTAGCAAGGGCTGTGTTCAAGGGTCAATAGGCGGTCCCATCCTGTGGAATCTCATCCTAGACCCACTATTGCAGGAACTGGAACAGCGCGGCATCTTCGTGCAGGCGTTCGCCGATGACATCGTCTTGGTTCTGGATGGGGACTCAGCGACCGAAGTTTCAACATCTGCCAATGCAGCCCTCGCCCTTGTTCAGAGTTGGGGCGTCAAAAACAAGCTGAGGTTCGCACCGCACAAAACCTGTGCGATGGTCGTAACCAACAAGCGCAAGTATGATACCCCAAGGCTGAGCATGGCCGGGGTCGACATCGGTATGGTTAAAAAGATGAAGTTGTTGGGTCTAACCATAGACGAGAAGCTCACCTTCAACGAGCACACCGCGAACGTCTGCAGGAGGGCAGCTAACATTTATAAGCAGCTGTCCCGCGCCGCTAAAGTGAGTTGGGGATTGGACGCACAGATCATACACACAATCTACACTGCCATGATTGAGCCTATAATAACGTACGCGGCCGCAGCCTGGGCTCCCGCTACGAAGAAGCTGGGAATACGGAAGAAGCTAGGCTCGGTCCAACGAGGGTTCGTCCAGAAGATCTGTAAATCTTACCGTACTGTCTCCCTGAACTCGGCACTGGTACTGTCCGGAATACTACCTCTAGCGCGTGTATCTGCGCATACAGGAGGCAGCCGCCCTGTATGAAGCGAGGAGAGGGTCATCCCGGTTTGTGCCAGGAGATAGGGAGATCGAAAGTGCGGTAAGGTTTGCAGAGGCTCCTCATCCAGCTACGCAGATGCCCCTGGAGTTTCATGTGCCTGGCAGACCAACAGTTGCTAGACAGCAACAATATGCAGACGGTGCGAATCTTCATCGATGGCAGCAAGATTGAGGGAAAGGTCGGAGCCGCATTATCCATATGGGATAATGATTGGCGAAGTCCGGAAGCTCAAACTTAGCTTAGCCGCGTACTGCACAGTCTACCAGGCAGAACTCCTGGCCATCAGTAAAGCGACGGACGTGATACTCGCGCCGCAAGAGACGAGCTATGGTTTGTACAGCGACTCAATGTCAGCATTGGAGACGCTTGCAAACCATGGCTCTCTCCATCCCCTGGCGGTTCACGCGCGCGCCAATTTGGCTCAAGCCCTGGGCCAGAGCAAAGCTGTGTCTTTGTTCTGGATCAAGGCCCACGCGGGCCTGCCGGGGAATGAGCGAGCGGACGAGTTAGCAAAGGAAGCAGCTTTGTCGTTACGGAGGAAGCTGGACTACGACCGGTGTCCGGTTTCATTTATCAAGCGACAGATCCGTTTGGAATCGCTTGATGAATGGAACCGAAGATATGTGTCGGGCGAGACGGCCACTGTGACGAAAATGTTTCTTCCGGATGCCATAGCGGCTTTCCGTATTATAAAACAGGTGCAGCCGACCGGCGTTCTCACGCAGGTTTTGACGGGGCACGGCTGGTTCTCTGAATACTTGAATCGCTTCAAGTGTAAGGAGAGCCCATCGTGCTCCTGCGATCCAGGCGTAGCAGAGACTGTCCATCACATACTTGTAGATTGCCCGTTATTTATCAGGGAACGCTACCAACTCGAATGTGAGCTGGACACGAGACTGACGAAGGAGAGCCTGCATGGGCTCATGTGTAAGCAACACAGGGAAAAGTCTCTGGTGTACTGTGTTAATGTGGCTTCCACCGTCATTGCACGAAACCGAAGTTGAAGCGGCACTATGCTTCACTAGTATTATAAGAATATTTGTAAGAAGCATAGAATAGCACGCACAAAACTGCAATGACGAACGGTGCACTGGGGTAGTACCTAGCAACAACAGATTGTCTGTATGATGAAAAGCACTGTTGTGCTTCTCATCCCTATTTGTAAGGCACTATTTATATAATTTTGATATTTTTCCTGTGATATATAGTTATATTCTGACTGTAATAAATAGCACTTTTGCATATTGTATTTATTAACAGCACTTCTTGCACATTTGTAATTTTATGTAACCTTGTATATTAGCACTTTTGTCTTTTTACCCAATTGTAATAAATAAAGCTGCCTTTACGTAATTAAGAAAGTGGGATTCCCACCCACCGTATACAAGAGATGTAAGCAAGAAGAACATACTCCTATTAGTCTACTGAGATTTCCTATAGTGGCCTCCTTCACCAACATTACGTTATATAAGGCGGCACACTATACCAGGCAACCCCTTACGAGGTGTCTGGGAAGCAAGAAGAACAATTGGTATGAAGAATGAAAGTACGAGAGGCATGAAAGAGGAATGGAATGAAAGGATTTGCACAGAATAGGCGCCAACTTTGTTGAGCGGGATTAGTATATTAAAAGAAAAAATATCAGTCTACATGGTCTTCACACGATCTAACCAAGATTTTGTCTGGACTTTAAAAGAGACTTTGACCTCTGAGTTTGTTTCGGCCTTTCTTCTCAGAGTGGTCAGATAGAAAACGCCGACCTAATCTAGTTTTAAAAAATGTGATCGACACGTAAAAGTGTTCTTACAAACCAACTTACAGAAATAAAATAATGTATCATTTATCGGACTGTACACATCTGCTTACCCCTTTAGAGCGTACTGGCGTGATGTTATGTTATGAAATGGTACACAAAATAAAAACATAATGTCCAACATAGAACCTCCTCCTTTTTGTAAAATCGGTTAAAAATATATTTCCATAGTTTGGACTTGCAACCTTAAGTGTAGTAGGCCACCACTTTATCATTAGGCTATTCAGACGGGCAATAGCGGCAGCGAAATAACGAACCATATTGCACGCACGTCAACGTCATTATTGACATTAGTAGTATGATTAGAAAAATAAAATCACAAAAAACTTATTTTTTTAGTCTCGTGCAGTAGGTCCCGAATTTTTATTTTACTCTAGCCACACTTGAAATAGCCCTTGAATGTAATATTATGGTTGAATCGACATTAGAGTTGACTCCCCTGGTTCGCTGCGTCCTCGCATGTGGGCGCGACGGTCGGGTTTTAGGGACCCCAACTACCTACAATTATTTTTTCACACCTAAATCTAAACACCTTCTTTCAGAAAATGACACGAAATGCACAAAGCCTTCTATCGAACATGGAGTTCAACAGTCCCAGTATCTGAATTGCGTATGTTGCGATATTTTACTTCTTGAACACTTTAAATTCATCTAACTTTTGATTGCCTAAGCCGATTGCGATGAAACAAAAACTAAGTAATACTTGCAAGTTACGCAAAATTTGTAAAGGTTAATGAAAGGAAAAATGTATAAAGGTTACCGACATTGGTTTCGTACATTTTACGTGATGCGTGCACAAATAAACAGACAAACAGAAAAACAGACAAAAAATCCAAAAATGCTGGAAATGGGTTCTGTTGGTTCTCCTTTATTTAACACGCTGGTTATTTTAAGCTGAAATATTTTCGATGTACAAAAACGAATTTTCTTATATATATATATATAATAAATCTAATCTATATATAATATATATATATACATAGAATAGATAATATGGGAGTCTAAGTGCGGAAACGAGTCCCTACCGCTACGGCTCCTCTCTCCTAGACACTGACTATATCTAGAATGTTGTTGTGCCCGACAGGGTTCATAATACATACTATAATAATATTATAAATTCGAAAGTAACTCTCGCCTGTCTGTCTGTCTGTTACCTGTTCACGCCTAAACAACTTAACGGAATTCAATGAAATTTGGCAAGGGGACAGATGGCATCCTGAGGAAGGACATAGGCTACCATTTGCATTAAAAAAAAGTATTTAGGTAGGGTAAGGTAGGGAGGTAGGTAAAGTAGGGAGGTAGGTAGGCAGATAGGTAGGTAGGGTAGGTAAATAGGTAGCCAGTAGACGGGAGCGATGCCGCGGGGGACAGCTAGTTGTTTCTATAACTTATATTTACCACCTGTATGTACATTATTGATGCAATAATTTGAGTAAAGTAAGCATGCCCGTCCCCGCCAAACCTGGCGCCACACTGTGTTGTGTGGAGCGAAGTGGGCTGTTTTAATTAATTAAATATATTTCAGAGGAGCTCGTGGCTAAATCATATTAGCCACACGGTTCGATTTACGAGGATAAGCAACACTTGCTGAGGTCGGTACGAAGAAGGGTGACCATCTTAAAGTACTTACCTTTAGGTATTGCATGCAAGTTCATTTCAGGTGGACTGTCTGCAGGTTGCTTATCTATTGAGAAATTAAATCATGCTTACTATTCGTGTCGTTAGCTTTTCGTTTCGTCTTAGTTGCTTCTTGTTCTTCTTCTACTCCAGTATTAAACTTCATCAAAGTAACATCAACTTCTGAATCTGATTCAGAATTTTGTACACCTTCAGGTTCTAAATCTTGTGCTAGTGAATTTTCAGATTCGGGATGGTGAGGCAGTATATTTTGTATTTCAAGCGGTGCTGGTAAATATTTTTGATCTGTATAGCTATCTAGATATTCATGTTCTGACTCTGTGAAGATACAAAAACTTATTCATACGTATTTGCTTCATCATAGTCGGTTGACTATTCTATAGGTATATCTTATACCCGTGACATAGGTACTTAACTAGCATTAAGGAGTTCATTGGCCATTTGTTGTCTTTTTCATCAGTTCCACTTCACCAAATGATACTTTCCGAGTGCAAATGATTGCATTAATGAAAATACCAAAATCGCTATATGTAGGTATGCCATATAATATTAGAGGAGTTCCTTCGATTTCTCCAGGATCATATCATCAGATCCTGACCTGATGACCATGGGATCAATTGGGAAGTATAGCCTTTCAACAAATAAAGAATTTCCAAATCGGTACAGGCATCTTTGACTAATCGAGGAACATATTTATAAAAAAAACAACAAGTTGAGAACCTCCTCCTTTTTTTGAAGTCGGTTAATAATTAGGAACATACCAGTTTGATTTCCATCATCTTGTCCCTCACAAACATCTGGTAATTCTTCTTTGATAACATCGCTTTCTGTTTGACGGTAACCATATATGCTGAACTGCTCTGTTGGACTTATAATATATCCACTGAACTGTAACTGGTCTTGGTTTACTAGAGATTTTATCTGTAAAAGAATATTAACAGTACCTATTAGAGTGCAAAAAAGTAATATCGTTTGTTCTGCATAGGCAAAAACGCACATTATGGTAACTTCAAATCTAATATAAAAACCAGCGAGTAGCGAAGTAAACCAACATTCTAAAATGTTCCTAACCGGCCGCACTGCGCGCTAGGCCCAACCAATATTCTAAAATGTTCCTAACCGGCCGCACTGCGCGCTTGGCGCCTTCTTTAAGAGTCGCCTAGCGCTAGGCCAAACCAACATTCTAAAATGTTCCTAACCGGCCGCACTGCGCGCTTGGCGCCTTCTTTAAGAGTCGCCTAGCGCTAGGCCCAACCAACATTCTCAAAGTTCGAAGATTCACGCCATAAAGTGACACGTTACCACAGATAAAATAATAGCGTTGCAGAGACACAGACCTTAGACAGGACAATAATAATAATACCAGCCTGTATTTTTATTTAGGTTTTTCCCTCTGTTTTTTATGGTATGCGTCGAGCCTGGCGCAGATAAACAATTTTCTTTCTTTCTGCTACTGTTCCACTACAGGGCAGAGACCTCTTCTCATACAGGGGAGGCTCGAGCAATGAACATTAATTACAACACTTGCTCAAGGCGAGTTTGCGATATCAAAGTTATATTAACTACTGGCTCCTGCCAGCGGCTTCGCCCGCGTGAATTTCGAAAATTATCCAAATAGAACATATTCTGTTTGTAAACAATTTTATATAAAAACTAGCTGACCCGGCAAACTTTGTTTTGCCATAAAAACACCAAACATTCATCTACTAAATATCCTACCTACCCTACCCTACCCTACCTACCCTACCCTACCTACCCTACCTACCCTACCTACCCTACCCTACCTACCCTACCCTACCTATCCTACCCTACCTACCCTACCCTATCCTATCTCTCAAGTTGGATCGAACTGCACATGGTGTGCGAATTTTATTATAATCGGTTAAGTGGTTTAGGAGTCCATTGAGGACAAACATTGTGACACGAGATTTATATATATTAAGAAGATAGTAAATTATATAATAATTTAAAATTAAATACAGTTAACTAACAATTAAAATAAATCTTCTTCCTTGCACTATACCACTTTAGGTGGGGTCGGCTCCCCTAATTTTCTGGCGCCAGGACAATCTGTCCTGGGTTGTCGAGTCGGGCAATTTTTTCTCCGATACTCCTATCGTATGACTCGTCGGATGATTCGTCATGCTAGTCTACCACGTAGCCGGAGGTCGTCCTCTACGTCTCTTATGTTCAGGTAGTTGCAATGCTTGATTTACTACGTGTTCCTCGTCTCTTCGCATCACGTGACCATACCAACCGAGACGGCTCTCGGTTAGTTTCTCCGATATAGGAGCGACTTTGAAACTACCGCGGATATGCTAGTTTCTTACTTTATCCAGTCTCGTCACACCCCCAGACCACCTGCATCTCGGCAGTGCGAAGCTTTTGTACGTGCGTCGTTTTCACTGGCCAACATTCTGCTCCGTACATCATTGCCGGCCTCACCGCCGTTCTGTAGATCTTGCCTTTGATTCTTACTGGCATACGAGCGTCGCATAAGACTCCTGTTAGTGAACGCCACTTCACCCATGCCACGTTTATCCTGTGTATTACATCGGCGTCGACGTCTCCTTGGTCTGTGATTACTGAGCCTAGGTACTTGAACTTGTTTATTTTCGGCACAGGAGTACGATCTGGGTATTAGATTGTGGCTGGGCCACTGCTATTGTTAAACTGGCACTGTAAATGTTCAGTCTTTGCTCTACTGACTTTAAGACCTGCAGACTCTAGAGCAGTCATCCAAGTGGTCTAGGTGGTCTGTAACTCGGTTGCTGATCTGGCCATTAGGACGATGTCGTCTGCGTACAGGAGGTTCCATGGCAGTGGCGCTTGGATATGTTTAGTAACATAATCCATCACATTGTTGAAAAGTAACGGGCTAAGGGCAGAGCCCTGATGAACTACCACCCCAACCTCGAACTTCTCTGTCAGACCTGCGGGACTTTTTGGACTCTGGTACGGACGTCAGTGTACATGTCTTGGACTAGTATAATGTATATATCCGGCAGATGTTGTGCTCTCAATGATTGCCAAACTAGTCTGCGTGGTACCCTATCGAACGCCTTTTCAAATCTATAAAGATGAGGTGCAGATCCTCTTTATTGAGCCGATGCTTCTCCACCCTCAAGAGTGGTCTCTTACAGCCTGTATAGCATCCGTTATAGATTTCGAGGGGGTAAAACCTGATTTGGGCTCATGCAAGTTAGATGGTATATACGGTTATTAATTACTGTTACCCAGATTTTTAGTGTGCGTGATGTTAACTTGATACCCCTGTAGTTACCGCATTCTGTTACATCACCTTTACTCTTATAAATAGGAATCAGATGACTTAATCGCCACGAGTTTGGGATCTTATTATTATAGAGGATAAGATTAAATAGTTCTGTAAGCCAGTCCACTCCCAGTTGCCATAGTGATTGCCACATTTTAGCTGGAATCTCATCTAGGCCGACAGCTTGTCCGTTCTTCATTCTGCCCACTGCAATCTGTACCTCATCTCGGCTTATGGCTTGTACCGGTCCTTCTAAGGTGTTCCAGCCCTTGACTGGGTAGTTCTTCGTTCATTAGATCTTTGTAATATTCATCATCATCATCATCATATCAGCCGAAAGAAGTCCACTGCTGGACATAGACCTCCCCCGAGCGTCGCCACTTTGACCGGTCCCGCGCGTCTCGCAACCAGCTTATCCCTGCAACCTTCACCAGGTCATCGGTCCACCTGGTGAGAGGCCTTCCAACGCAACGTCTTCCGGTTCGCGGTCGCCACTCCAGAACCTTTCTGCCCCTTCGGCCATCCGTTCTGCGAGCAATATGCCCTGCCCACTGCCACTTAAGTTTGGCAATTCTTCGGGCTATGTCGGTAACCCTGGTTCTCTTGCGGATCTCTACATTTCTGATTCGATCACGCAAGGAAACTCCGAGCATAGCCCTCTCCATTGCCCTTTGAGTGACCAACCAAACAGTGTAATATTCATATTTATTTATTATATGCTTTATTGTACACCATAAATTACATTCATAAAAAGAAACTTGGAAAAAAAAAAACAAAAAAAAAAATGAAACTAAAACTATTTAATTTCAAATAATTTAGACTAAAATGTTTTATATATAGAGTTATGGTTCTTATACAAAAATCTTTGTCTCCCAAATACCTCAACAATGCGGCTCTGTGGGGCACTATATTGCCACACATTGTTTGTTAGTTAAAGTGTTCTGTGGAACAATAAATACCAGATACATAGTGCGCCACAACTTTCAAAACGAGTAGGTCCGTTTCCATAGAAAAAAGTTTGAATTACTTTATAAACATTTTTGAGAGACTTTTAAATCTAATTTTGCAGGGAACATTTCTTCTAATTTAATAAATAATACACATGAAAATTTGATCATTTAAATGATCTATCCATGCTATGCTTGAGCAGTGGTGGCACAGTGGTAACAACCCAGACTTTCATGGGTTCAAACACCAGCAGGCGCTTTACTTTGTGTCAATTATTTCATCACCACTGCTCTAAAAACAGTGAAGGAAAACATCGTGAGAAAACTGAAACGCACTGGGCCTGCGTGGTGGTTTAATGCCCATTCTCTATCACTCAGCAGACACGGCCAGTGTCCCAGTAGTAAGAACATTAAATGGCTGATGATATGATCCATGCTATGATGAGAAATTGTGAATGACAGAGAGATAAATTAAACAGATCTAAAGTTAAAATTCTCTCACTTTATACTAGAACTAGCTGTTGCCCGCGACTTCGTCCGCGTGGTTATGAAGATACAAAATTTAATGATGTTTTTTGAGACGCATAATTTCGGATGGACCAAAAAATACTTTAGTATGAAAACCAATGCTGCGTAAATTACGCGACACAACACAAAAATCTAATACAGCGTAAATTACGCGACACAAAAACGTCACTCACAACCAGGGACTGAATTACCCAAAAATTAAGGTACCTTAAAATTTCGGTATGACGTCATACCGTTAAATAAGGGTTACCGAAATATTTTGATATCGTTATTTTTTTCAGTAGCAGAATTTTGAGGTTTGAAATGCATACCGGTGTATTTCGGTAGAAGTACTATAACCTTTTCTAAATATTTTGGTAGCGGTACCTTACCTTAATAAATAGGGGTTTTCTTTGACGCACCGCCTCGCCACTCTGTCTGTCGACCTGTCGTGTTATTATAACTCAGTCGGTATTGGTTTTTATTTCCGATCGGAAGGACACGACTGTGCCCGTACTAAGCCGAGTGCCTACCTAAGGTTTTCTTACGTTTCTCTGCTTTCTTTCGATTCGTTTCTATGCTATTTTCTAAAATGCATATTAGTTAGGTACCTACACTACCTACGTCCCTCTAATAGGTTTATTTAGCAACATTATTGGCAATATTGGCATACATGACAGTTATATGCCTGTAACTTGTATAAAAGTGTGCTAGTAGCTTGCATGCCAATGTGCCATAATAACTTCTGATTGGTCTATGTCATATTGGCATATATGCAAGCTACTTGCACATATTTATGCCAGATACAGGCATGTGTATTTTTATCCATACTCTATTAACCACGTCGGTAGGTAGTTGATTTCGACTAGGTACCTAACTAAGAGGACCCATAAGCAAGCTTACCTACTGGCAGTTTGCGAACGTTGGTGTGGCATGTGGTTTAGTAGGTAGGTATATAATGTAGGTAGGTACATTTATCTTACGAAGGTCACAAAATGCATGACAGGCCCGCGGAGCGTCCCGGAGACCGACTCCAGCTTCATTTACCCTAATTTTTACATCTTTAAATATTTTGAGCCCAGTAGGTGGACACGCCAAGCTGGCCTAGCTAGGTGCGAAACCGGTTGAGTGCTGCTCTATGGGTGCGACACGTGGAAGGTCACAAAGGATGCAAAACATCCAACGCCAATTCAAAGTTTTCGTTTTTCAACCACTGTCTTCGTCGCATGGTCGCATTTTCGGTATTTACTGACCCGCGACTATCTCCAACGTAGAGATTTTGGAGAAATGCCACGAGAGCCCGATCGACCACTAGATCAAGCGTCGCAAGTTGAGATAGATTGGCCACAAGCTCCAAAGGGGTCTCGATCACATACCCAAACAAACATTGGACTGGAATCCCCAAGTGAAAAGAAAGCTTGGCCGTCCCCGTCAAAACAGGCGTCGCACCATGTTGGCAGAAGCGACGGGCATCGGAATGACGTGGAGCGAGGTGAAGCGCGGGGAGGTAGCCTTTGTACATGTACTTTATTCACATGTATGTAATGTTGTTTTTAGTGTACAATAAATAATAAAGAAGCGTGAAGCTTAAGAAAGGATATTTGTGGACGCCCTCTGCCCTTTTTTGTTAACCTTCAAAAAGCGCCAGGACTTTTGAGGAAAAGACTAGGGAGTGTGGTCTTTTTAACTCACTAAAACCACCCCAGCACACATCCGTGGGGAGACTAAAAGAGCGTCTCCCCTGAGCCTCGCTGTGCACGGCAGCACGTGATCACTGTGCCACCGTCTTTCTTGGATTCACTTGGTGGGTGGACAGAGTCTCCAGTCTGAGCGCCCATGAACCCGGCATCCCGCCTGCTTATAATGCAGGGAGGGTTTCGACGTTTTAGGCATCGGAGCGATTGGCTTTCCGGCTTCTTCTTTTCCGAGTGGGATCGGCCCTATTACAATCCCCAATTTTCTATCTCTGTCAGCATGACCCTCACCACTGCTAGAAAAGACAGGTCTCGCCCGATCCTGGCGACTAAGAACTGCCGCTCAGAGGCCCACTGGGCACTCCTCGAGCGTGTACTGTGCAGAGTCAAGGTCGCCTCCACAGTGATGGCAATTTGCCGTGGTGTCTCGCCCAATCCTATTCAGATACGAATGACCATTTTCAGCTGCAGACTATTTAGTCCTGCTGCGTCGGACACCTGATAGTCTGCTTGACCAAACAGGCGTCTCATTAAGTACTGCGTAGAGGCGGCGAACTTCTTCTCATTGTCCCGCGAAGTTGAGTAGTAGTATCGCGTATGCAAAGCACCCACTGCCTTTTCAACGCGAGGGACTTGCAGGCGCTCGAAATGCTCTTCGAAGCCCCACCAACCATCCAGGGTTAGGCCAAGACAGTTAATGTACAAACCCACCTGGGCTTGCGCATCTCCAACTGTCACTGACAAGCTGGGCGGCTATCTGCACCTCTCCAATTTATGGAAATATAGCCTCAGTTTTATGAGGCGCTATCTACAAACCCAGCTCGCAGATCGACGCCACGACTGTTGCCACCCCGAGCTCGGAAAACTGGATGGTCTCGTCGAAGGTGTCCCCGCCGGCTAACACCATGGTGTTGTCTGCGTAAATAACGATATTAACGCCGGCCGCCGGGTGGGTCCACACTAAGGATCAAATCGTATGCAAGAAAGTCGTCGTCATCATCATCATTTCAGCCGCAAGACGCGTCTCGCATTCAGCGGACAGATCAGATCGGTGGTCAGATGGTGACCAGTCTTGATATAGGGGTATCTTATTACCCAGTTACTGGGTTATGGATGTCAGATAGGCAGTCCTTTCATGTAAAATACTGGTACTCAGCTGTATCCAGTTACACTGAAAGAAGAGCCCAACCTCTTCTTTCTTTCTATTTAGTTGGGAACAAGGCTTTTTTCATTTCGCCTGATGGCAAGCTATGATGTGGTCGACGGTGAAAAACGCTTGCCTAAAATTAACTTAAACACCCCAAGGTTGCAGCTGTCAGGAAACAAAGACTCCGGCAGGGAATTCCACTTCTTAGCTGTGCGCATAATTAAAGTATTCGCAAAACGCTTTGTACGTATGGGTGGGAATGGTGGGATGTCCACCATGTACCGGTGGCGCATTGCCGTACGTCTTGTTGTCCGATGATGTAAAGGGCCAGGCGGAATCAAATTTTACAGTTCCATCGCACACTCCCCGAAATGTAACCGCTATAAAACCGACAGACTGGCCACTCGGCGTTCAATCCTCTGGAGCTTTGAAGCGACCAGTGCATCGTTGCCGATAAGCCTCTTGGCCCGTTTGTCAATCGACTCAAGTGCATCAAGTTGATATTTGGCAGATCCGTCCCAGAGGTGAGAGCAGTACTCCATGCAAGACCGAACTTGCGCTTTATAAAAGTTGAGCAGCTGTTCAGGCGTGAAGTACCGTCTCACCTATACAAGGATCCCCAACTTTTTTGGAGCCAACTGAGCCTTTGACTCAATGAATGGACCAAAATTAAGGGGTTGATGTTAACGTAACACCAAGAAAGTCGAGATGGTCAGTTATCGGCATGGTCACATCACGGAAAGATGGATTCGGGTGGAATAGGCTCTTTTTTGCGGCAAAAAGACACGCCTGAGTCCAATCAGCATTGAAACTGTCTGGTTTGGCATCGCCCCATTCGGAGACTGCCTCCAAAGACAGGTTCAAGCGCTCAACCATGGCCTCCCCAGTAGCACGTGCGCAGAACACGTTTCTCTCAGCAACTCCTGAGGGACTCCTGCGTTAATACCTAACTGACCGGACGAGTAGCCATCGATAACCACTCGGATGGACCGATTCCTCAGGAAGTCAGCAATCCAGTCACACAGACCACTAGGCAGACCGAAGGAAGGAAGTTTACCAATAAGGCTCTCATTTCAAACCCTGTCGAAAGCCTTCGAGATGTCAAGGAAGACAGCAAGCGCATCCCCGTACCTCTCGATGGCCTCACTCCAGCCGTGAATGGTATACGCTAGAAGATCCCCAGTTGAACGATTTCGGCGGAAGCCGTATTGGTTGTCACTGAGGATGTCGTTGTCTTCTAGGTATGCCAGGAGCTTATTGTTCAGCACATGTTTAATACTCTAGGCTAGATTGATTGATTTCATGTCAGTAAACATAATTATTTTTGCCTTTGCCTAGTGTGGCGGACCACACTCGCAGAGAGTGCAGTTTAAAAAAAGTCCCGGTAGTTTTTTGGGTCCCAGTCTAGTAGTGTTCAAAGTAGCTATATGACAATAACTTGCTTAATGCTTTATGCTTTATGTTTTAAGCGCGTTATTTTACACGCTTTATTATAACGCGCTTTTTTATAACGCACGGGCGCGGGGCGGACACGAATAAAGCAAGCGCGGTGACTATTAACTCGCAGCTGTCAGCGTTGGACTCGTTGGACAGACAGCATGCTTAAAATATTACATCGCTTTTATGAATATATTACGTTAAAATGGAGCAGTAAAAATAAACAATGAACTTTCCTTCATACTTTCAGTTCTACTTCACTAATTTAAGTTCCATATTGGTAAATCACTATTTCTTTTAGATATTTTCATCTGCTATAAACACACAAAAACAAAAGATAAAACAACAACACAATCTCTCAATCAATCTTCCTTACCTACACAATATTAAACTTAGTCAATATTACGTGTCCTATCACTGTTTACAATAAAAAGCACGAAGAAAAATAGCGTAGGTATATTACGTAAGCCGCGCGGGATCTAAAATTACGCGTGCGACCGATAACAATCGCTAGCATGCAACGACTGGCCGCCGCACCCGCCCGGCGCCTTCAAGCTTATTGCTTTATTTAAGTTATTGCGTTGCGCGCGATACTGCGTTATAACGAATCAAGCAAATAGCGCATAGCGCCAAGTGAGTTCCACGATAGCGTTTGCTTTATGCTATTTATAATAAGCACGCTTTTTTAAGTTGCTTTACGTTATATTGACCACCACTATCCCAGTCCAACGCTGATTTAAGTTGATGAAATATCAGAGTATCAGCGATCTGTTACACGGCCGACCCCGTAGATCTTTAAAAAAAAAACAATTTTCTACCAAACCACCAATTTACCAACCCACAATTACACTTTTGATTAAAGTTCTATTTAATAGTACACGAAAATACACCAATCGAAATAACGACTTTCTATAATCTCTTGTATCTCTCGAGATAAGTCTAACGAATTTGGATTTACGCGACGGCTTCCAGAATCTAACTAAATCAATATTAAAATTCCGCTAATGTGCGATAACTGCAATTCAGCATTGGCTTTACAATGAAAACTGAGACTTTAACTAGAGAATGCAAAAGTCGGCTTTATTGCCTTGTAATTTATTTATTTATTTATTTTTAAGGAAAGCTTACAGACTAATGACAAACATAAAAAAAGAATCGTGGGTAAGAAAAATGGCTAATTACAAGCTTCCACATGTATACATCGCGCTACAAATCATTTGCGTTGACATGTTGTATAATACAGCGATACATAGAATAAAATAATATTAATAGGTAGACAAAAATTCAAATAAAGTAATGTAATAGGTCGAGTCGTGCAACATCAAACAAATACAATTAATGTGAAGCATAACATTTACATCGAAGAAACAAAAACAATCCTGCACTCATTTCATTTTTGACCGCCGCCAAAATATTCTCTGCTTAAGGTCTTTCTAATCTTATGTGCGCTGGTGCAAAAGAGATCGACTTCCAAATGTATAGGTAAGGTATTGAAAGCTGCGGCACTACGTATAAGGAAGGCGTTACGCCTGTAATTGGTCGATGCGCATGGTGCCTGCAGCAATGGCCGTGTTCGTAGGCTGCCTTGGTTAGTGCGAAGAAGTATTTTGCCAAGTAGTTCGGGACAATCTACCGAGCCGTTTGCTATTTTTGCCAAAAAACATATGTCATTTATGTTACGTCTTACATGCAACGGTAAAAAATGGTATCGCGTAATAATATCGTAATAAGGGTTGTAACAGATCGACAAAATAAAAACGTATTGCGCGGCACACAGTCGGAAACGAACATAGAGTTGAGTAAAAGAGTAGGTTTAGAAAACAAATTGTACACAGTTCTAACGTGTTCGACATCCCCGCGCACCCGCGCCGCGCCCCTCGCATATTTTTCGGTACCGAAATCGTTTTAAGGTTAAACCGTTATTTAGCCCAACCTTTATTTATAAAGGTATCGGTATAGCTCTACCTTTATTTTAAAGCGGTACCGATATTTTTTTGAGGTATCTTAACCTTTAACCGTAACCGCTTTCAGTCCCTGCTCACAACTATGTTTACCTGAGACAAACGGTCCAGTTCGGTAGTTTCAAATCGATGTAAAGGTGGTCTTAGTGCCATTTGATTCTTCAAAAAAACTTTTAACACCCCTAAATCGTCTTCTGGGGGTAATTCCGAAAAACTAATGATGCCAACCTTTATTATTTTGGCAAAGAAATAAGATTTTCCATACAAATAAATGGTTTAAATAGGTTTAACCCCTTAAAAAGTTGAATTTCCAATAATCCCTTATTAGTGCTCCCCTACACGTACGTTTATTAACCCAAGATATAAGATTCTTAAAAAATAATAACATCCCCTAAATCGTCTTTTAGGGGTAGTTGGGTAGGTTCAAAAAATAATAATAGCAACCTTTATTATTCATTTAGATTAGTATTTGTGGCAAGTTTCAAGTTTATTGACCCAAGAAATCAGATTTTTCCATACAAACTTCAACACCCCCTAAATCATCATTTGGGTGTAGTTTCGAAAAACTAATAATGTCAATCCTTATCATTTACTTAGAATACTATTTGTGCTAAGTTTCAAGAATTTTGGCAGAAGGAATTAGATTTTTCATACAAACTTTCAACCCCCTTTTTACCCCCTTAGGGGTGGAATTTCCAAAAATCCTTTCTTAGTGCACACTTACATCACTTGAGGAACCTTTCTGCCAAATTTCATGCTTCTAGGCGTAGCAGTTTTGGCTGTGCGTTGATTGATCAGTCAGTCAGTCAGTGAGTCAGTCAGTCACCTTTCGCTTTTATATATATAGAAGATAGATAGAAGATAGACAAAGCGTTTTGCAATGGCTTCACTCAAGAAAGTCAAGGGCACATAGCCCTGGGTTAGAAAGAAATCTTTGTTTTCAATTCATCTGAATCCATTTTGGGTTAATCCAGTAATCAACCTTCACTCGTAACTAATTACAATTATCATATGAGAACAGTTATTAAGATGAAGACACCTTCAATTACTCAATTCTTACCTCACAGTCCTCATTCAACATCTGAGCAAACAGCTTTTCAGCTTCCAGACAATTTCTCTGCAGTCGCCAGCATTGTTTCAGTTTAGTGTAGCAGAAGAAACAAGCGAGCATTGGTCTACTGTCTTCAGTAACAAACTGTAATAAAACAAGAAAAAACTATTTGTTTATTTGTAAACAAATGGTTACTTCAGAATCAATCTGCCTTTTCTCAACCATGTTGGGGTCGGCTTGCAGTCATACCAGATGCAGCTCAGTACCAGTATTTTAAATGACGCAACTCCCTAACAACCTCCACAGATAACACAACACCCCTAGACAAGACTGGTGCCAGAGTTCTTGGCTTCTGACTACCCATAGTTGTTGCCAAAGATTTTCAAATGACAGCTGGGACCAACAGCTTGTTGCTTGTGAGGCATGGACAAATCATGCTATGTTAAGATGACCAGGCACCCATCTACTGTCAGACCTCGGCAACCGATGCTTAACCTTGTAAATCAACCCACGCAGCTGTTATTTTGAGCCAAAAGCTCACCCAGGATTATGAAACATTATTTATGATTTCATAAATATAGTGACACAAAACCAATATTGTTATACTGTCCACAGCATCAAGTGAAAAGGGTGATGTGATGAAGAGTGCATAAGACTCACAAGGCGCATAACCTGGTGAATCTTGATATAAGAGGATAGGTCCAAGGGACATTTTAGGCATTTGTTTAGAACAGATACAGTTGCAGTTGCTGCTTATTTGTTAAAAACGATGGTCTTCAAATTATTAGATATAATCCACTTACTGGAACATCCGTCAGCTTCTCATATAATGCCTGCAGGTTCTTGTTGACAACCACATACATTCGGACATTTTCTACTAAACATAGCCTACACATTGATAATTTTTCCATCTTCATAAACACTGCTGACTTTTAGAACAACTTCTACAAGGACGAAATCTCTACCGGTTGTTACAAGGATTCAAAAATATATACAAATAATCAAACTTTTTGACTTTATTTCTAGAAATACACCGAACAAGCAGTATTTCACTGGCAAATAACTGAAATAATCAGAAATAATTAAATAGAATCCACCAATACACAACAAACAATGCCGATCGATGCCAACACAGACTACTTAGAGATACTTATTTTACTCTTTGTAGAGATACTATGCCAATGCCAACAAATAACAACAACCACAACCAGTATATACTAGTAATCTTTGATTTGACCACAACAACTCGAAACTTCACTTTTTTTTTTTTTTTATATGTTTGTTCCTAACGGAACAGGCTAAGGTCTGAGACCATGCTGCCTAGTCATCAGTATTTGTATTCTTTAGTATGCATTAGAACGCGGATGCAACACATTCTAATGTTTCTTGGAGCATTTGGCAGCAAATTGCATCGAGTCAGCCTTCCCAGTAAGCTTTGCAGAGGTAGTCAATACTACAATAAAATACTCCGCTCCACTATCCCGAGATCGCTTCTGTTAACGTTTTTACATATTGTCCAATTGCGTAGACAGTTGAGACACAAAACTACACCAATTTTATATCACAATATCCACTATAAATCAATTTGCAAATAATATTAACAGCCGCTGAACTGCACTCGAGAAAATCCCGCCAAAAACTCTCGAAACTTCACGTCAATATTCGTCTTCTAACGTCACTGTCACGGTCACCTCTGAATATTTTTTTTTGGGAATTTAATGACCTGGCTAGTGAGGCTTTTAGTCACTGTACATACTATAAACACAGTAATAATATTTTTTATGTACCTAGTGAAGTGCTACCGTTTTATAACTTATAACATAAATTAAGCAATTTAATAACATTTGATTTTAAATAAAATATTAGTCATATTCGTGAGAATATTATAAATACGGCAGCATTGTCGGCCTTAGCCTTGATCAAGATAGACAGAGATTGCCTTTCAGTCCCCTTTGGTCGACGCTTTCACTTCACGTAAATTCTACTTCGGTTTTTATAATAATTCCCTTAGTGAATCTCAAACTTATTTTAAATTAGGTAAATAGCGCACCGCCCGCGGCTCACAAAAGGTGCCATCAAAATTTGAATTTGCGCTGGAAATTGTTTTCCGCAATAGGTCTTTCATTCATTTCAATGAATTTTAAAATGAAGGTATTTGGTACATCACATTTTTGTCAAGCGTACCGTTTACGAGGTATATCCAGTCAAACGGCCGGTTAACGGATGGCTGAAGATCTAGCTATTATTTGGTGACAGACAGACACAATTCAGTGAGACTTGTAGCCAAACTTTTAAGCTACTTTTCATTTCATCATGAGACATGAGAAATAATAGACAAAATAAAAGAACAGTGGCACATTCTACATATAAATAAGTGGCATTCTCAAGAAATAGTTAATTTTTGGGTAGAAGTACAAAAATTTAGAAATTCTTCCGGTGACAACATACACCCAGATATAAGTACTTTAACTTGCGTTTCACTGCCACATTCTAATGCAGAGGTAGAGAGGTTAATCTCTCAAATGAATTTAATTAAAAATAAGCAAAGAAACCGAATGAGTTTGATAATTCTGAATTCAATCCTCTGCATTAGAGACTCCCTCAGGAAATATGTTATGCCTAAAGATGTACTGCATAAAATGGGCACCGCGAAACGAAAGATACCTACCCCAGAAATCGACATCTTCCTCTTTAATTGATTAATTTTTAATTTATTTTTTAAATCAGCAACGTACACTAGACATTTTTAACTCTCTTGTTGGAATTAATGTAAATAAAAATGATTGTGAGAAATTGTAACCTACTTACCTACTGCATGTAACATTTAACTACTTCCAGCAACTTTTTGGGGTAAAGCAAACTGGCAATTTAGCAACATTTTAAAAATTGTCTATCAACTGAGTAAAGCTAGCAGTTTGCAACACTGCGAGTGACTTTGACAGCGACGTTACTGATAAGTAGTATCTGTAAGTCAAGAGTAAAAATGTTCTGTGCTCTAAGTAGTCTGTAGGACTGTCAAAAATTTGTTGGTGGCGTACACATGTGGTTTCGTTCCTAACACAGCGTTTTGGCTTTTTAAGTGGTTTTTGTGTACCTTGTAAGCGTTTGTGATCGTTTTGTATGTTTTTTAGTGTTTGTGTGTCCAATCTTACATTTGGTAAGTTATATAAATAATTTTCTTGCGGCGTATGCCGAGCGACCATGGAGGGTGACGATCGGCCTCCTGGTCGCCCGCCAGACCCTCCGCATTCCACTACAATCTCAAGATCTTTTCACCCAACCTGCGGTTCTGACCGCCCCGCTGTCACAGTTTGAAGCCATGGAAGTGCAAGTTGCTTCCCAAAAAAGAAAACATAGTGACATTCAATCACCAAATGGCTCATTGGACGCTTATGCACGCATGGGAGATAATGCTTCTTTATCCAAACGCGACAAAGTTACAGCTCCATCATTGATTTCGCGAACTAAATATTCAAACTTAGATAAGGAACCGTTTTTGGTCTATACATCACTTGTAGAAACTGATCCAAATTCAGGTACTACTCTTCATCCCATTAGATTCGGTCAATTGTTACAGAGATTAGATATTAAAAACATCAAACAGGAAGGAGGTATAAAGCGTATAGGCAGAAACAAGGTTTCTGTTGAATTTATGGGGCCAGAGGATGCTAATGCCTTTATTGACAATGCTAGCATGAATCAGAAAGGCTACAGTACGATGATCCCTACTTTCAATATCACCAGGATGGGTATTGTGAAGGGTGTCCCTAGTGATTGGTCTGATATCGAAGTCATGGATAACCTGAAGTCCCCACGTGGTAAAGTGTTGAAGGTGAGGAGATTAAACCGCAAGATTGTCAATGAGGGTAAGGCTGAATGGGTTCCTACTTCAAGTGTGGTGCTTACTTTCGATGGTCAAAGCCTCCCAGATCGAGTTTTCTGCTTTTTTAACTCCCTTCCAGTAGAAATTTATAATTTTCCTACGGTACAGTGTTTTGGGTGCTGCAAGTATGGACATACAAAGACTCAATGTCGATCTAAGCCACGTTGCTACCGCTGTGGTGGAGACCACTTTGGCGATGGATGCTCTATTGAAGAACCCAAGTGTTTTTACTGTACGGGTGCACACCCTGCGAATAGCCGTCAATGCCCAGAATACCTACGTCAGAGGAGTATCAAGGCCTCCATGGCTAAAGATAATATTTCTTACTCTGAAGCAGCCAAAAATCATGCCCCCTCCTATCGATCTTATGCGGATGTTACAGCATCAGCTCCTCTTCTTTCGCAGTCAATCCACCAGACTCTTACTCATGAGCGACGTTCTCCACGTCTTTCTTCTCCTAATTATACCTCTCATCCCCAAACCTCCACTTACTCCTCCAGTAGAAAACCCACTGCATCCCACCCAAAATCACATACCCCGCGTCATCCCGGTTATGACCAAAGGGCTCACCAGGACATTATTAACAGTTACTCATTCCCTCCTTCCCCCAATGGTTGTGCTCTGACTGACCATCCTGCCACACATAATGTGAATACACAGACTATAGAGTCAATTGTTATTTTACTTTCCTCCTTACTGTCTAACTTTACTTTACCAGACCACGTTGCCGACAACCTAGTCAAAACAATTAAATCCCGCAACATTCCATTTCTTGCAGTGGAACTCCAGGAGCGCTCTCCCCAAAAAACATGAAATCTCTCATCTTATTAACATATACAAACCAGCATTATTTGCAATTTCTGAGACGTGGCTAACGCCTCGTCTCACCTTTAATTTTTCTGGCTATGGCACATTCCGTGATGACCGTTCTGATGGTTATGGCGGGGCTGCCATGCTAGTAAATAATCTTCTTCCTTTTTCCCCTCTATCTCTGCCTCAACACGGAGATGGGATTAATGCTGTAGGTGTTAGCATCCTTGGCATTAATTATATCTCTGTCTATATTCCCTCTCCTGATTCCTCTGTGTTTCAGTATATTCATAATATATGTTCCTCATTTAATCCTGTTATTATTTTGGGTGATTTCAATTGCCACCATTCCATGTGGGGATCTGACCATTGCGATAGCCCAGGTGCTGAATTGGTTGATCTACTGGACGACTTGAATTTATGTGTTATCAATGATGGCTCTGTCACTCGCCTACCTAGACCTGGTCAGTGTAGAAGCTGTGTGGACCTTACCCTGTGTTCAGCCAGTTTAACCGCCCAGTTGGAGTGGA
This sequence comes from Orthosia cruda, assembly GCA_964057195.1. Classification (NCBI taxonomy): domain Eukaryota; kingdom Metazoa; phylum Arthropoda; class Insecta; order Lepidoptera; family Noctuidae; genus Orthosia; species Orthosia cruda. The sequence goes on from OZ059853.1 coordinate 17,639,960, forward strand.
AACGACTGAATCTCACGTATAGCAGCGACCACTACCCAATATGCACTACTCTGGTCTCTAGGTCCTTACCCCATCGAGATAATCCCCCCCTTTTAAAATACAGGCTGACTGGTGCCAGGTGGGACTTGTACTCTCAAACTCTTGAGGATATAATTCCCACTTTGCCTCAAGTTTCTCCAGCCATCCTGGATGCCTGTGTCTCGCAATTTTCCGGTGCCATTTCATCAGCTGCTGAGGACAGCATTCCGCTCAAGAATTCAGCTTCAGGAAAATTATCATCCCCCCCTGGTGGGATCGAGAATGCTCCAACATTATTAAAGCTCGTAATAAAGCAGAACGAAAATATGCTCAAAATATGTCCATTGAAAACCTGTTAGAATATAAACGGATTGTTGCGAGATCCAGGCGTCTATTTAGGGAAAAAAAATATGAAGGTTGGAAAAAATTCTGCTCTTCACTTTCCCCTTCAACCCCTTCCTCTCTTGTCTGGCAAAACTTTAAAAGATTTAAACGTGGCTGCTCTGCTTTAACATCTACATCTATCCCTAGCGGCTTAGCAGTATCATTTCTAAACAAATTAGCTCCTCCTTTCGCCCCTCTCTTTGAAGAATGCCCTTTACCTTTTGACAGTGGGGATATTTCCAATGACCCTCTGGATTCCCCCTTTTCGTTATGCGAACTAGACGCAGTTCTCAAACACGTCCATGACTCTGCTCCTGGCATGGATGGACATCCATATTCTTTTTTTAAAAAATTGGGGACCCACAGTCGCCAATATCTTCTATCGATAATCAATTCTTGTTTTACCCATTCTCACATCCCAGATAGTTGGAAAACACACCTAGTCATCCCCATATTGAAACCTGGGAAACCCCCAGATAGTGCAAATAATTTCCGGCCCATTGCGCTATCACCGGTCATAAGTAAAATTTTAGAACATCTCATTAAAAACAGGTTGGAGTGGTTGGTTGAAAGCCGAGGTCTCTTAGCCAAATCACAATTTGGTTTCCGAAAGGGGGCTAGCACCATGGATAGCATAGGAATACTTATGACTGATATCCGAATCGCCTTCAGCAAACGTGAGTCCGTTCTGGCGGTCTTTCTTGACATTGCAGCGGCTTACGACAGTGTCCTTCTTTCCGTACTCAGAAGTAAATTACGCCAGCTGAGTATTCCGACAAAGATAATAAACTGTATCTGCAACCTGCTGTCTGGACGTAACGTAAAACTCCATATTCCAGGTGAAACATCCGAACCCAGAATGGTCTGGCGCGGGCTCCCCCAAGGCTCAGTGCTAAGTCCTCTTTTATATAGTATTTATACTCATGACCTACACTACTCCCTAAACAATGACTGTCAGGTTTTACAATATGCAGATGACCTATGTTTATATATTCCTTCTTCTTCCATAGAGTGCGCTACGGAATCCATGCAAGTGTCCCTCAATTCCCTAAACCAGTGGTTAATTTCACATGGCCTTAGCCTGTCTGCTCCCAAAAGCACCACTGTTGTTTTCTCACGTAAACGGGTTTCTCCATATGTCCACCTTGAAATTGAAGGATCTCCCATCAAGGTCGAAGATAATGTGAAATTTCTTGGTGTCATTTTGGACTCAAAACTATCTGGTGTCTTTCATCTGAATTATATCGCCAACAAGTGTGAGAAGAAGATTAACATGCTACGTGCTCTGGCGGGTGTTTGGTGGGGTGCTCATCCCTTCACACTTAAGCTCATTTATAATGCTATGGTGAGGAGCTTGCTCGACTATGGCTCTTTCCTCCTTGAGCCCTGTAGTAAAGTTGCTTTAGCCAAACTAGAGACCATTCAGTCGAAATGCCTCCGCATTGTACTGGGTTGTATGAGGTCCACCCCAATCAACGCTCTGCAAGTCGAGAGTGGCGACCCTCCTCTTCTTCTCCGTAGACAATATCTGGCTGATAAATATATATACAAGGCTTATTTCCTTAATAACCACATTATCCTGGCTAAACTGTCCATTTTAGATAACTTATGTAGACATAGCGAATATTGGAGACATAAAGACACCCCCTTATTTGTTAATTCATTCAGAAATATTCACACTGTAGAAGTAAATTCTCCCATCCCCCAATTTAGTAAATTCCCAATTTATACATCACCATATGAAATAACAAATTTTGTTCCAAATTACGTCCCCTATATCGGCTTGAATAAGGACACCAACAATGCTAATGACCATTTTCTTTCAGTTATTAATGACAAGTGGCCTAATCACTTTAAATTCTATACCGACGCTTCTAAACTAACCACGGTTGGTAAAACTGGCATTGCTGTCTACAATTCCAATTCCCAGATATTTCTCCAATTTCAATGTCCTCCCGAATGTTCAGTATTTACCGGAGAATGCATCGGGATCCTTGAGGCATGCTTATTTATTTCTTCCCATTCTTCTATTACAAAAGCAGTTATCTTTTCCGATTCCAGAAGCGCCCTGGAGGCCATAATTAAAAATTCGTTTAAAGACAATCTCCGTAGTCCACTAATCATCTAAATTAAAACAGTCTTACATTCTTGCTCTAAAAATAACATTGAGATCGTATTGGTATGGGTACCAAGTCATATGAACATTAGGGGTAATGAACTAGCAGATATAGCAGCCAAGGCTAGGGCGCACGGTTGGCGCAGTGGTTGAGCGATTGACTGCTGCGCTGCGTGTCGCGGGTTCGATTCCCGCACGGAACAAATATTTGTATGAACTACAGATAGTTGTTCCGGCTCTGGGTGTTGTGTATGTGAGTTTATATGTTTGTAAAGGCACCCACGATACAGGAAGAAATTCCTAGTGTGGGGCAACGTTTTTTAAAAAACTAAAAAAAAAAAACTAAACTAAAAACTAAGGAGGCGGTCTGTAGCAGTCTGGCTGATAAAAAACATTATGCGGTCCAAATCTGTGACTTGATACACAAGGCCAGAATGGATCTCTTTAAATCTTGGCAAGAATACTGGTCTGAATCCAGTAAGTTAAAAGGTGGCCTGTATGCTTCTATTCAACCAACCATCCCACCCAAACCTTGGTTCTACAAATTTAAAGAAACCTCTAAAACCGTCACATCCGTTATTTGCAGAATCCGAATTGGCCACTGTTGCACTCCAGTTTTCCTCCATAAAATTAGAGTCCGGGATAGTTCACTATGTGAATGTGGCCTGGATGATGGTACGCTGGACCATATCTTCCTAAAATGCCAGCTGAATAATACCTCTTCTTTCGATGGAGTAATTTCTAATCTAAAAATACAAAATCCTGTAAATGTTCGTCACCTCCTCTCATTTTTCCCTAACCCCCAAATTATAAGTGCTTTTATTAAATTTATCTCCTCTAACAATATTAAACTCTAACATTAGCATATATTTTATGTAATAGTACATGGTATAAATATATATATTCTATTATTCTTACTACGATTAACCCCAATTATTTGTGTTTGTTTCAGTCCCAAAAGGACCGCCACAAAAACTTCTAGATAATTAAAAATTTATTTGCAAATTCTATAATACACATGAGTCTCCACTACATGACTTTGGCAGGAATTGTCTACGGCAAATTGCCATAAAAAAAAAAAAAAAAAAAAAAAAAAAAGTAGTCTGTGGTTACTGATACTGACTGACGTTTCGTAATTTCGTTGTTTGTTGTGCTGTCTACTGTCTGTGCAGATTGTGTGAATTTGTGTTGAAATCTATTGTTGTCAAGTTATTTGCTAAGGAAACAATAAGTTTAAGACCTTTCTTACTGAGATCCACGAGTGAAGCGCACCCGATCTATCAAGCTTATTATAGGAGATTGCCAATGAACCAAGAAGAAGTCTGATAGAAAAATTATTTGTGCTTATGAAGATGGAAAAACTGCCAATGTGCAGGTTATGTACAGTGGAAAATGTCAACATGTATGTAGTTGTCAACAAGAACCTGCAGGAAATATATGAGAAGCTGACTGATATTCCAGTAAGTAAACTATAGTAAAAATTTTAAGACCGTAGTTCTTCGCAAATAAGTTCTGAATAAATGGCTAAAATGACCCTTGAACCTCTTGCCTTCCCTCAAAAGTCACCAGGTTATCTGCCTTTTGAGCCTCACTCAAGCTGTATCGCCACCGCTCCGTAATCTTTTGAATTGATACTGGATAAAAATATAATTGGGTTTTGGTATTTATGGGATCGAAAATATTTATTCATAATCCTGTGTGAGCTTATTGCTACACAATAACAGATGCACAGGTCGATCATCAAGGTTAAGCAACACTTGCCGAGGTCAGTCCGTGGATGGGTGCCATGTCATCTTAACACACTGAGATTCCTCTGTGACTCAGAAAGCATTGGCTGTTGGTTCTGGATGACATTGTAGATCTTTGACCATCATTATGGGTAGTCAGAAGACAAGAAATCAGACACCGGTCCTGCCTAGAGTAGTTGTGATATCCAGGTTCTGTGTTGTGAAGGTCAGATAGGCAGTCACTCCATGTAAAGTACTGGTACTCAGCTACATCCAGTTAGACTGCAAGCTGACTCCAACATAGTTGGGAGAAGGCTCGGCAGATTGATTTATTTTAATCTTTATTTATTTTATAGAGGGTTTGATCAGACATGATCATGCCACCATCATAGGCCTAACAAAAATTAACTTATCTGTACTTAATGGCTAATTTATTAATTGATATTGCCTCATCTGACAGAGGACGGGCCAGAATCAAGTTACACATGCCCATTTCCCACAATGGAACCACATATATTCGAGCACTAAGCTGACCCTCTCAACCTCGTTCTGAGCGCACTTGGACAAAACATGGTAAACATCGTCCACCACGTCACTCAGCAAGATTTGGTGAACTGGATTTCCCCATCAGGAAAGCAAAGTTGTTTAGTGGTATGTGCCCGGACCGAAGTTTTAGGGCAGTCACAACATCCATTCTTGACAAACCAGAATTTGCAAACCACAGTGAGGCAAGGCAGTATGGTCTTATACCAGATGCCTTCAGATAAAGACCTCTCAAAATACTCACTCCAAATCTCTGTGCACTTTTCCTTAACTAAATGTAAGCAATCCATAAATATGGGGTATTCCATTACTGGCTTCTCTGGCTAGACAATCTGCTTCTTCATTTCCTGTTATTATGCCCACATGTGAAGGTACCATTCAATTTTAACTATTTTATTTCTAATCCTAAGTTATGAAGCAATTCCAAAATTGAATAGGCTATTGGTGTGCCTTGATAAGAGGTGCATCGATCCAGATGTTGAATAGCACTCTTGGAATCTGTCAAATAACATATTTTTCGCTCATAAAGGAATAATTATAACAAATTTCCTCTGCTATGGCTATCAACTCCATATACATAATTGAAATTTTTGCGTTAATCATCAATTGAATGGAGCTATTTGTTTGAGGATCATAAAGTGCCAAACCTCTACTTGCATATTGATATCAAATTATTTATCTATACTAATACTAGCTGACCCTGCAAGCATTGTTTTGCCATACAAATTATTTCAAAGATTCCCAAAACATTTGCATGCACTGAGTATTATAGTATTTTAAATTTCGTTTAATAATGGAATGGTTTATACAGATAACCCAATGGTGTGTTGTTGACACGATGTTGTAGGCGGGAGCTCGTGACACATGTTGAATACTATTATTTATATGAGATCACTTAATTAGCTGTATGTGAGAACTATCTTGAGCAAAATGGCACCTACCTACCCTACCCTACTCTACATACCTACCAACCTACCCTACTCGACCTACATACCCTACCCTACCTATCTACTCACCTACACTACCTTCCTACCTACACACCTACCCTACCTTTCCTACTCTACCATATCCTATATACCTACCTACCCTATACGACACTACATGCCTACCTACCTAACCTACCTACCAATTTTTTTTTTGGTCTTAAACCATCTTCATATTGCATTCTAATGAAGCCGGTTTGGGGCATAATGGTTGGATGGTTTCGGATTTCGGACATAGGTAGAAACATTTTTTGTGTAAATTATTTTAGAATTATAGGGTAAATTTCAAAAAATTGACAACGCCATCTAATGGCAATACCAGCATACTAGAAACAGCATACAACGCCATGTTCATTTTTGTGTGTGCTTTGTTTCTATCATGATCAGAGATGGCGCTGTGTTCGCAAAATGTTTTTTTTATCGTTATTTTATTACTTATTATCCTATTACGGACCAAGATAAATCCAACAAAAAAAAATCATAAAAATTGGTCCAGCCGTTCTTGAGTTATAAGTTGTGTAACTAACACGACATTGTTTTATATAAATAGATTATAAAGATGAAAGATTATTGTTTGTTTGTCAGCTAGTTCATAAATATACCCAAAGTTTTCATCATTTTCTCTTGTTTTATTACAGTTTGTGACTGGAGACAATAGACCGATGCTCGCATGTTTCTTCTGCTGCACTAAACTTAAGCAATGCTGGCGACTGCAGAGAAAATGTCTGGAAGCTGAGAAACTGTTCGCTCAGATGTTGAATGAGGACTATGAGGTAAGAATTGACTGATTGGAGGTGTCTTTAACAAACAGCTTTTTGAGGGCCGAGTCACCCACGTCCGTAGGAGAGTACCCCTTTTTTGATTCCCTAGACGTGGTCCCCGGGTGGTATAAATCAGGTGACACTAACCGGTGGTAGGCTTCTGCCGAAGGCTTGACACCACCCACCGGGCAAAGACGTACCGCCAAGTGGCCTAGCCGTGTTCCGGTACGATGCTTGGTGTAGCCAACTAGACTAGTTGGGTCGAGATAGCTGTTACACTGCAGGCTGACCAGCCTGACGCGCGCCGATAAGTATGTATCGGGAGTATTCGGGAGACTAGTCGCGGAGGGTTGCGGGATCTGAGGCACGGTGCGCCGCTGGCCGACCGCAGTGACAGTGACATGGGCGCCCAACTAGCGCCCATGTTGTGTGCCAGTCACACACGAAAGGATGCCATGCCAACTTTTGTAAAATCCCGGAATGCACCATCGTGCTGGTTGGTGACCAGATGGAAATTCCGAGGGGCTCGGGCGTCCCCGCAGTATCCAGACTAGTGCCCCAATGATGGCGTCCTTGCAATGCGTGTCTGTAGATTAACAGCGTGGAACCTCGTCTCACTTCCTTCTCCTCTACTCCATTCACTCTTTTATTTTATATCATGCAAAGGAAAAAGAATACTGGAGTTAAACAGCGGCTGAACCCCACCCCCCACAAAGTGCACCTACCAATATTAGAGGTCTGCACTCAAATATCAGTGCAGTCTACTATCACCTGGTGGTTGAGAAACCAACGCTCTTTTTCCTAACAGAGACGCAGATAGCGAATCCGTCAGACGTGTCGTACTTGTCTTACCCAGGTTTCATACTGGAGCATAATTTTAGACAGCGGGCGGGCGAATGTATGTACGCCCGTGACGACATTTGCTATCGGCGTCTCCGTAACCTTGAGGATTCCAGATTCACAACGCTCTGGGTTCTGGTGGATAAAAGTTTGTTTAAAATTATCTACGCCTGTGTCTACCGTTCGCAGAGCGGAGATCAGAAGTCAACCAGGCTCACAGAGTACCTCATTGAGGCGGCTGATTCGGCACAGCATAGGTACCCTTCGCCCAAATAGTGTTACTGGGGGACTTTAATGTTCACCACCAGGAGTGGCTCTTTCCATACCAGTGCACAGATCATGCTGGACGAGAGATGCGTAAGCTTTCGCTAGCGCTAAATCTCACTCAACTTGTCCAGGGGGGAACGAGGGCACCGGATGTTGATTAGCACACAGCTAATTGCTTGGACCTTCTGCTGACTACAGATCCAGACAGATACTCTGTGTCGATAGCTTCACCTTTGGGTAGTTCCGACTACTTTCTGATGCAGTCTGTGTCCGTCTATTCCCCGCCCGATCCCAGCCCAAGAGGCACTGGTGGGTTTGGCGGTACAAGTCAGCAGATTGGAATGGTATGCGATCTTGGCAGCCTACTTGCCTTTCTTCGGCTGGTCTATCGTCGTACGCGGACGAGTTGCGGATGAGTTGCGTCAATGGAGTACTACATTCAGTTCTCTGACCGATCAAAGTCTAGCGAAGACCGGGTTGGTTTGGCGCCGAATGTAAGCGCGCCGACGCACATAAACATGGGGCGTACCTGGCTTGGGTCGACGCACGAGCGCGCGAGGCGATTGACGTGGGTGCAAGATGGTGTTGCGAAGGGCTTGGATCGACCACATTGGCCGAATAGGGACCAAACCCAGCAGATAGGTAAGCGTTTTGGTCTTTGGTTAAGTCGTTCGAGTCGAACTTATGCCGTCCCTCACTACCACCACTGCTAAACCCGACGGCTCGCTGGCCCACTTCGCTAAGGCAAATTTACGTATATTTGCCTCTCTTTTTGCGGCATCTTCACGTCTGAATCCTGGTGACGCGCGGCCGGACATTCGCATCCATCAAAAGGATGTTCGTAGGGTGCTGAGCAGCCACGACGTGAACAAGGCTAGCGGTCCTGACGGAATACCAGCAATTGTTCTTAGAACCTGTGCGCCTGAACTGTCTTCGATCTTGACACGCCTATTCCGGCTTTCGTATGAGGCTGGAAAAATTTGAATGCTTGGATAGGGCATGTAATATCGGAAGCCCTTAAATTCCGATATTTATTTCTGATATTAGATATCAATATCGGAATTCAAATATCACAATTTTTTTTGTTAATTGCGTAAATGATGTGCAGCATTCATCATCATCATCATTGTCATCGTCATTTCAGCCGAAACACGTCCACTTCTGAACCTAAGCCTCCCCCAAGTATCACATTAGCCGATCCCGTGCGTCTCAAATCCAGTGAAATTAATCAATGAAAATAAAATTGTTACAACAGGTTGTATGAAACTGTGTATTTACTTGGTAAAATTTTTAAGGTATATCGGGACTGTAAATACGGCATTCATCAAGGCACATATTATTTCTTCGTGAAGGGGAGTTTAAATAAATAAGCGTCCGATTTGTAAAAAGGTTATCCGAACACTGCTAATCACCGTAGTCAAGTAGTCACTTTCTTGTTTAACGCTTCACAATAAACTAAAATAAGTATATTTTTTTATTCCATTTCATATTGGATCAATCAGTATCGGAATTGAAATATCGATAATTTTGTTTCCAGATTCCAATATTACGAGATTCCGATATTCATGCCCTAGTTTGGAAGCAAGCAAACTTACAACCTGTGCCCAAAACGGTCTGTCGAACTGACCTGGCCAACTACAAACCCATATCTGTAACCTCCATTCTCTGTAAGTGTATGGTGCGTTTACTCAATATTAGGCTCCTGGCATAACTAGAAGTAAACGATATCCTTAGTGACGGCTTCCGCCGAAATCGGTCTACTGGGGATCTTCTAGTATATGCCATTGACATCTGAGTGAGGCCATCGAGAGGCACGGGGAAGCGCTTGCCGTCTCTCTCGACATCTCGAAGGCTTTTGATAGGGTCTGTCACGAAAGCCTTATTGGTAAGCTTCCTTCATTCGGTCTGCCCGGTGGTCTGTGTGATTGGATTGCAAACTTCCTGAGAGATCAGTCCATTCGAGTGGTTATCGATGGCTGCTCGTCGGACCAATTGGATATTAATGCCTGGGTCCCTCACGGGTCGGTACTCCCAGCAACTTTATTCTTGCTGCACATTCACGGTCTTCCCAGAGGCACGGAGAAGCGCTTGCCGTCTCCCTCGACATCTCGAAGGCTTTGATAGGGTCTGTCACGAAAGCCTTATAGGTAAGCTTCCTTCATTCGGTCTGCACGGTGGTCTGTGTGATTGGATTGCAGACTGCCTGAGATATCGGTCCATTCGAGTGGTTATCGATGGCTGCTCGTCGGACCAATTGGATATTAATGCTGGGGTCCCTCAGAGGTCGGTACTCCCAGCAATTTTATTCTTGCTGCACATTAACAATTCTTTTGGTATACAGACCTTTGGGTATGCAGACGACAACACTGTTGCTGAGAGATACTTGTCCAATGCTCGTGCTACCGGGCCTTAGAACCAGTCTCTCCGGAAGGCCATGGAGGAGCGCTTGAACCTGTCCTTGCAGGCAGTCTCCGAATGGGGAGATGCCAATCTGGTCAGGTTTAATGCTGCTAAAACCCAGGCCTGTCTTTTTCCGCTAAAAAGAGTCAACATCACCCGGCTCCAACAAAGATGTGACCGTGCCAATAACGGACCATCTAGAGCTTCTTGGCGTTACGTTGATATCGACTCTCAATTTTGGCCCATACATTGAGGCAAAGGCTCAGCTGGCTGCCAAAAAGCTGACGATCCTTGCAAAGATGAGAAGGTACTTCACGCCAGAACAGCTGCTGAGCTAGTATCAAGCGCAAGTTCGATCATGCATGGAGTACCGTTTTCATCTCTGGGAAGGATCCGCCGAATACCAGCTTGATGCACGAGAGTCGATCGAAAAGCGGGCCAAGAAGCACATCGGCGATGAGGCGCTGGTTAAGTCAAAGCTCCAGAGCCTTGAACATCGTCGCCAAGTGTCCAGCTTGTCGGTCTTTTATCAGTTACATTTCGGGTAGTCTGCGAAAGAATTGCATGATCTATTTCCGTCCAACCCGTTTCATCATCGGACTACCAGACGTACGGCGCTGCGCCATCGTCACATGGTGGACATCCCACCCATACGCACTAAACGTTTTAGAATACTTTTATTATGCGTACAGCTAAGGAGTGGTATTCCCTGCTGGAGTCTGTGTTTTACAATCTATGGGTATTAAATTCAAGAGTGAATAGGTTACTTCTAGGCAAGCGTGCTTCACCGTCGACGACATCATCGCTTACCATCAGGTAAGATAGTGCTCAAGCGCGAGAGTAGATAAAAAAACTGTTCTCATATAATAATTATAATTAGTCTCTGCACTGAGGTTGATTACTGGATCAGCCCAAAATGGGTTCGGATGAAGCTTAGTTCACAGGCAGTCCTAGTCCTGGCATAGAGCAAAGGTTTCCCTCTATCCCAGGATATGTTCCCTTGGGATAATAGCTGACTTTCATACGGGTACAGCCACTGCCAACAGCTAGTTCTAGTATGATGTGAGACAATTTTGACCAGAGATTTAATTTATCTCTCTGTCGTCATAATTTTTCATCATAGCATGGATCATCATCAACATCAGCCTTTTTGTGCCCACTGCTGGGACACAAGCCTCTGTGAGAGTGGCAGTGGTGATCACATGACTACGAGTATTTGGTTCTAGGCAATGCCCGTTTTTAGAGCAGTGGTGATGAAATTATTTACAGCAAAAAATATGTTCGAACCCACGAAAGTTGGGAATGTTACCACTGGACCACCACTGCTCAAGCATAGCATGGATAGAGCATTTTAAATAATTTAAATGATCGACTTTTCGTGTGTATACAGTAGAAGAAATGTTTTCTTCACAATGTATATAAAATTTAGACTCTCAAGAATTTTCATAAAGGGCTTTAAGCTTTTTTCAATCGAAACTGACCTAGTCGTTTTGAAAGTTGCTGCAAGATTTGTAAGTGGTATATATTGGCCCACCCACAGGAAACTTTAACAATCAAACAATGTGTGGCAATAAAGTGTCGAGTTGTTGAGGTATCTGGGCGCCAAAAATGTTTGTATGATTACCGTAACTCTAAATATCTTGCCAACGTGGCAATGTAGAGTACTATAGCCCAGTTTTAAAATTATTCGGGTGTCTTCTATCTCTTAAAGTCCAGTTTAGCCATGCGCCGACACATAAGAAATAGTCCATGCGGCTCACAATATACTGGCAAATGTTGTTGCGGCGTATAATGTCACTGCCTTGTATGCGTAGACGATACTTTAATTAAACTTCTAAGACTTTGCCTTTCGTACTTCGCGTCTTGTGTTCAAAACCGGGAAAGTTCCAATGTGACATCATCAATGGGCGCACGGTTGGCGCAGTGGTTGAGCGATTGACTGCTGTCCTGCGTGTCGCGTATTCGATTCCCGCACGGAACAAATATTTGTATGACCTACAGATAGTTGTTTCCATTCTGGGTGTTGTGTATGTGAGTTTATATGTTTGTAAACGCACCCACGATACAGGGAGAACTTCCTAGTGTGGAGCAATGTTTAAAAAAAAAAATACGTATGTACTTTTTAAGTTTATCTTACACATCGCTTACCATCATATGAGATAGTGGTTAAGCGCAAGCCTACCTATAATAAAAAAGGAAAACGTTGTGAGGAAACCTGGACTTACGAGGTGCATTCAATAAGTACCTAGCCTCATCGCCAGAGGGCGCTGTAGTTTCAAAAGAGTTTTACCACAGTGTAGCACATTCTTTTTTAATTCTTTTTTCAAATTTTCATTCCAATCCCTTCATTTCTTTTAATTTGACAACTTATGGAAGCGAACGTGTCGATCGGTTTTACAAAAATGGAAAAAAAGCAATATCGTTCGGTGATTCGATTCCTATTTTTGGAAGGGAAAACGCGCATCGAAATCAAAGAGCGCTTGGATGCTGTGTACGGTGACTCTTCTCCATCGATGGCCACCGTCAAGAATTGGTTCAACGAGTTTGCACGTGGCCGTACGTCGGTTTTTGATGAACCACGCCCAGTTGCACCGAAAACAGCTGCTACGGAGGAAAACATTAAAATATCCATTATTTCGTATTGGCAGATCGCCGATTGAAGGTTCGGGAGCTAGCTGAGACTGTAGGCATTTCAGAAGGAACAATGCATCATATTCTTCACGAGGAACTCGGCATGAGAAAGCCGTCGGCGCGATGGGTGCCGCGTTTACTCACACCAGAAAACAAGCGCAACCGTGAGACCACATCGGAGACGTGTTTGGCGCTGTTTAAGCGGAATCCAGCGGAGTTTTTGCGTCGTTTTGTGACCGTCGATGAAACCTGGATCCACTAGTACACACCAGAGACCAAGGAGCAATCAAAACAATGGATCCAGACCGGGGAACGTGCTCCAAAGAAGGCGAAAACTGTAAAATCGGCCGGAAAAGTTATGGCCACCGTTTTCTGGGATTCACAAGGTGTGATCTACATCGATTACCTCGACAAGAGTAAAACAATTACAGGTCTTTACTATGCCGAATTATTGGGCCGATTCGACGCCGAATTAAAGAAAAAACGACCCTATCTGGCGAAGAAAAAAGTGCTGTTTCACCACGACAACGCACCGGTTCACACGTCTGCCGCTGCCATGGCCAAATTGGTCGATTACGCTACGAATTGCTGCCCCATCCACCGTATTCTCCAGATTTGGCCCCTTGTGACTTCTTTCTGTTTCCTAATCTGAAAAAATCACTCGCCGGGAATAGATATGGATCGAATGAGGAGGTCATCGCCGCCACGGAGGCCTATTTTGCAGAGTTTGACAAAAAATATTTTTCCGACGGGTTATAAAAGTTGGAGCATCGCTGGCCTAAGTGTATCGAACTAAAAGGAGACTATGTTGAAAAATAAATTGCCACTTTTCCAAAATTTTGGTTTACTTTTTGTAGGCTAAGTATTTATTGAATGACCCTCGTATATAGTTAATATCAGTTTGATATCGCCAACCCGCCCGCCGGCCGCCTTCAGCAAGTGTGGTGATTAGTGCTCGTGCCTTAGAAGAGGACTCTGCCCTGCAGTGAGACAAGAACAGGCTATGATTATTATTGAAATGTAAAGTTCCTGTATAAGATCTTTGTCTCCAAACATTACGGCTAAGTGTCACTTTATGTCCCGATACTTCGAACTTTTTTATTAGGTACACAAAAATTATTTCACAACATAATACTTCATGACTTCCAAAATAAAATTTCGGTAATTGGTGTCAAAAAACGATGTAACGAAAACAGGAACGAACATATTAAAAAGTCGGTTGTATTTTTTTGTAAAAAGTTTTTATCTTTCACTTTTTAGTTGTGGTACATAATTAACCAGTTCTATAGTTAGGTTAGGACCTATAATGCCCAAAGTGATGACAGAATAGATTACCCCATTAAATAACATGGAACTTGAACAAAACCGGTGGAATGAGAGCATACCAGAGTGAACTGTTCACACGCTTACCCATTAGAGCGTAATAGTGTGATGTAATGTTATGAAATGTATGTAATGTAAACAATAAACAGACATGCGATTGCTACTATCCCGAGTGATTTGCCGTCATTTATTGAAGAGTTCTGTTGTGTATCTCCGAAATTCTTCATCGGATCTTGATGAAATCTAAAATACGGGTTTACATGACAAGCACCAGCTTTCAAATTAAAAAAAAACAGGATCGATTCACCTAGTAAAAAGTTTTGAGGTAAAACACAAAAGCAAAAAATACAGTCGTATTGATAACCTCCTCCTTTTTGAAGTCGGTGAAAAACTACACATACATGGCAGTATGATTGTGAGCCATGACTGAAGGAATATCAAAATGGTGATGAGTGACTAGGCCAATTAAGTTAGGTCTAGCACTCACGAAGGCGGTCGTCAAGCGCGGTCGGTTAGGAATATTTTTTTCTCAAAAATGGTATGTAATGTTGCCGTAACATCTCTAAAAAGTATCCAGAAAGTGAACTCTACCGGAGACTTATTCACAACTGTTCAGTAAGAAGCGAGAATTTAAATGTGGAATCTCCTACTGTCCAGTAAAAAAAAACGTAGTATCAGACACAGATTAGAGTTTAGCCATTATAACATGGTTATAGGAGGGAGGCTCCAAATATATATCCATCTCTCTTTTTGGTATGACATTTTATGAGATAGATATATTTTTGGAGCCTTAAACAGCCATTTTATAGTCTGTGGCACATAACGCGACGCAGAAAAAGTATGCACTGCACGTTGCGTTTTGTACTTAGTAATGTTGTAGAAGTATAGTCTGGGATTTTATGTTTGTATTTAGTAATTTCAGTTTATAAATCATGTTGGATTAAAACTTGCCATTTTAAAATGGGGAATTTTTAACTGCACCTCTATTTAGAAATTTAAGCAAACAAAATTTCTCCACTAATAACCTACTGCATATCAAATAAATGACTGTACTACAAATTATTTACGTAAAACAAAAATACTGATTTGCACACAAATTATTCAATATTACAACGGAATTTCCAAAATTATTTTCTATAACTACATAATAAAAAAATTTAATTAGTCCAAGAGCGAGCGAAGCGAGCTCGGGAGTTTAGGTCACCCCGACACGGATAGGCCTAACCTATCCGTGTCGGGGTGACCTTTTGAAGGTGATGACGGGAGCTGAAGTGAGCGAGCAAAGCGAGCGAACTCAGCCTCCGTCATCTCCTTCATGTTAGGTTACTTTAGTCCCTGCAGACAGAAAAAGGAGCCCCGCGCAGCGGGGCTCCGTCGACTTTGTTGCTTCAATAGTAATCGTAAAAACTATAACCATGGATATCTCCATAACCATGGGGTTCCGTGGGGTGGGGATGGTACAGTGGGGTTACCACTCAGTGTGCTAGTGTTTAGTGCATATTAAGTAAGCACTTGATTATTTTTTTGTGTACTTAATTATGTAAAGATGTCTGGTTAAATTGAGTTTCATTTAAGATAAACGATGCTCCTAAAAGTAAATTAGGTTATTGTTTTTCTTTAAAAATTTGAATATGTTTGTTGAACTAAGGAATTGTTAGATATACTATTTTGATAATAGTTATTCGTTCAGTAAAATAGTTCTGCAAATACCATTAAACTGTATATTTAATTTGTTTTTTTTAGTATGCTTAATTTGTGTGCAAGTCAGTATTTTTGGTTTAACTTTGAAATATTTTGTTCGAAAAAAGGGAATATACAGATATCGATTTAATTACATGCCTTTTAAAATTACCATGGAGTTTCAAAAACAATAATTTACATTTTTTACTAAAACATTCATGTAATGTAAAAATAGAACAATGTTCAAAACGAAACGCAAACTTTTTAGTACTTAAAAAAAAAAAAAAACAACGACTGGCGGGATTTCACATTCAATTGCGACAATTGTGTTTTAATTTACCGCGTGAACATAGATAATCCCAAAAAATTTGTTCAAGCGAATCTGATTCGGAAATAGATGGCACTCCTCCTGATTTAAAAGCTGAGGCCGAATTAACAGAAAACAATTTACTTCCACCAAAATCCAAGGAGCGATATATGAAAATTTATGAAGTGGAAGGCAGAAAACAAGCCAACAGTTGGTCTGAAAATGTATATTAATTAAACGAATTTGTTGTTAAACTTTCTTTCATTTTTAGAAAAGCATTATACAAGCCTCGACCAGTAAGAAAGCCAGCCTGGCCTCGTATATAACCGGACCGAACCGCAGGTGAGGTCCGGCTATATACGAGGCCAGGAAGGCATACTTACTGGATTCTGCAGTAATGTACTATAACCGACTTCAATACGGAGGACAAAACGAATGTCAAAAATGAAAGGCACAGACTTCCAAAAAGAAAATTATTTTTCGGTTTGTAGTGTTTTGTTTGGGCAGTCGTTAATTTTTTTACTAGAAAGTGTTTTAGAAGTTTGGTTTAATTCTACTACTAGCTACTTTGTATATTGAATTCAAAATTAGCATAATGCGTATTTTTGTTTGAGCAGAATAAACGATATTACTTTCTTTGCTTTCTAATACTGTTAACATTCTTTTACAGATAAAACCTCAAGTAAACCAAGATCAGTTAGAGTTCGGTGGGTATATTATAAGTCCAACAGTGCACGTCAGCTTATCTGATGAATTTCAAACAGAAAGCGATTTTATCAAAGAAGAATTACCAGATGTTTGTGAGGGACAAGATGATGATAATCAAACTGGTATGTTCTTAATTTTATTGTTAAACCTATTATGATAGTGATCGAGGGATTATTGATTATTGTTTTATAGTTATAGTTTAATAAAACCACGGGGTCCCAGCGCTAAGAAAGAAAATTTGGTTTGATTGGTTTTTCAAATAATTGATCACTAGAGGTCGTGATATGCACCGTTTTCATATCAAATTGTGGGTAAAAATTTTTTTTTTGGATTTTAACATACAATTTGTATGTTCTTGTTTAATCAACTCTCCTAAGCAAAAAAGTGTGGAATATTGGGCTCTTAATTTACATTTCAAAGATTAGTAGCACGGATTATTTAAAATTGATGCCAATAGATGGCGCCGTTTTAAATTTCTGTGGCATTCCTCTTGATTGTTGAAATTTGTATTGTAACACATTTTGGTGCAATGAAACTGTACAAACGTGCTATATAATAAATCATCTATATTTCGCCGTGGAACCGAACCGAACTCGATCGATGTACAAAAACAGATCTGTTTAATCAGACGAAAAACGCTAGTTACGGCACGGTTTCTTTGTATGAGATGAGGCATCTGTATGCTAGTATTATATTATCTATGATAAAACTAAGAACCATTAAAGCCCAGTTTTTTGATTCGTAGTTAATTCAACCAATAGTTAAATAAGCTATCCAATGGTTTAAAATTTCGGTAAAAAGCGTTTACTCCTCAAATGTTAGTCTTACAAACTGTCAAATAATTAAATCTCCAACTAATTTGACCATTTTGACGCTAACAATTGCAGAAAACATGGTGTTTTACCGAAATTTGCGGATCACAAAACTGGGCCTAAGTAATGCTAAAACGTCTGGTTTTGTATCTTCACAGAGCCAGAACATGAATTTCAAGAATATCTAGATAGCTATTCAGATCATAAAGATATACCACCACCGCTTGAATCACAAGATATACCTCCTCACTATTCTGAATCTGAAAATTTACCAGCACAAGATTTTGAAGCTGAAGGTGGTCAACATTCTGAAACAGATTCAGAAAATGATATTCCTTTAATGAAGTTGAAAACTGAAGTAGAAGAAGAACGAAAAGTATCTGAGATAAAACGAAAAGCTAACGACACCAAAAGTAAGTATTTGTTAGTTTGTCAATAGATAAGCAAACTTGAGCAGACAGCTGAAATGAAGTTGCATGCAATACCTAAAGGTAAGTACTTTAAGATGGTCTCCCTACCTCGCCCTCGTCCTGATCTCAGCAAGCGTTGCATATCCTTGAAGTTGAACCGTGTGGCTTCTATTACTTAGCGACGAGCGCCTCTGAAATTATAATTAACTCGCTTCTGCCAGCGGTTTCGTCCGCGTGAAAGTCGAAAATATATATGTCCTCTGTGCTCTTCCTGACTGTAATCTATCTCTGTTCCAAATTTCATCCAGATCCGTTCAGCCGTTTGAGCGTGAAGAAGTAACAAACATATGTTACACACACACACTCTCACAAACATTCCTTTTATAATATTAGTGTGATTTAAAACAACCTGTGACGCCTTAGAACATAAAGTGAAAGAAGATAAAGTGTATAATTGCATATCATTATCAAAACTTCATTTGCTCTACGCTTCTCTTCTGGCCTTATATGAAACTTTCAAACTATTGTCAATTATTTCCTAGCGCTCCGATTTCAATCACCTTTCAAAACTAAATAGTTATCTGTTGCCAGTCTTATAATAGGCAAGGAGGCCGCCTCTAAATAGGTGAGAATTCCGCACATGAGCTACGCCCCTACGAATATAAGCACAGAATCATATGAAGTGCTTTTATACCACGTTTTGAAAGGTTACACATCAATCCTTCCTAATCCTAACCCGAACATTTACCTAACAGAGGAGTCACATTTACAATTGAGGATGACCCTTAAAAGAGGAGGGCTTAAGTCATGACAAACGAGTTATCGGATACTCCAGTGTGTGCTTTGTGTATTTAGATACACACTGGTGTTTGCGCCTAACGTCGGTTGTGTTTGTGGCTTGTTTGCTGGTAGGGAGAGAAATGCTGGAATCTTGTCCTTCCTTCATTATCCTTTTCGGCACAATGGCATAATCTGAGCGAGACCGCCACACCCCAACTGCGTAATTATGAACTGACAGCCGTGACAGGCTGACAGACGTAAACCAGCAGCATTTATATTGGCCTGCAAGTCCTGTGCGGGCCTCTTTTCCTTGACACCACTCCTAGGCAGCGGCAGCAGTCAGGCTACTCCCGGACGTCCGAACCCAGGTATTTGTGCTTTACCTAACAATATTGTGAGTCACCTTTACTTGATCCAAACCGCTTATCATCTTCTTATCTCTAGAAACCAGCCATTCCCGTATCTGCGTTGCGTCTAAACCGGCGCAACCAACTGGTATTAATTAAACTGGCATTTATTTTCATAAGCAATTACACATACGACGTGACTTTTAAGTAGTAGGTGGTGGCCTTAGTAACGTTAATCGATTTCTAAGCTCTCTACCGAGCATTAGTCTGGCTAGTGTTACACCAGTAGTGCTATGGGGTAAATTTCTGTAAACAAATAAAAATAGATTAATTGCCGAATTGAGTGGGCTACCACTTTTCTTAGTTTTAGAAAACTCCTCAAATCGCTCAGCAGCCCCATTTGTTGCTGGATGAATATGTATATTTAAATTTGTAAGTTGGCATTTTTTTTTAATTCTCTGCTAACTCAACAAATTGTTAAATATGCTAACCAATTGTTTCAAATTTCCGTAAAATGCCTTTTATCACCTATTGTTAGCCTCGCAAATGGTCAAACAGGCTGGAGAGTTAATTATTCGACCATTTATTAAAGACTAGCTTCTGCCCGCGGCTTCGGTGCTTTATCATCCCAAGGGAATACAAACTCCCAGGGTCTCAAACTATCTTCATGCCAAATTTCATCTAAATCGGTTCAGTAGATCCAGAGATTATCCCCTACAATCTCGCAAACTTTACCTCTTTATAATATTAGTATAAAGCCCGAAATTACGATTATCATAGATCATTTCGGACTTTAGTCAGTAAAACTTAATTTCCAGATTTACTAATAACAGTTCTTAATCACAGGGGCAACCGTAGCGAAGAAACCAAAAAAAGATATTCGAGGAACAAAACTAGAAGATACAAGTGAAGCCCAACAAAAGAATACTGAACATTCAGTCTTGAAAAGTAGTAAACCCTGCGTTAATAACAGTATTAATGATAATGCTTTTAAAACAAATTGTCATATTAAAAGTATCAAAGGTATAGACAATAGTGATATGTTTACACATCGAAAATTATGTATTAAAGAAAAACCGTACAATTGTGAAATATGTGAGCGTAGTTTTACAAAAAAGAGTTATTTAACAGAGCATATTCGTGTGCACACTGGGGAAAAACCCTACAAATGTGATATATGTCTGCGTAGTTTTTCACAAAAAGGTAAATTAACACAGCATATTCGTGTGCACAATGGGGAAAAACCCTACAAATGTGATATATGTCAGCGTAGTTTTTCAATAAAGGGTGCTTTAACAAAGCATATTCGTATACACACTGGGGATAAACCTTACAAATGTGATATATGTCAGCGTAATTTTTCACAAAAAGGTCAATTAACACTGCATATTCGTGTACACACTGGTGTAAAACCTTACAAATGTGATATATGCCAGCGTAGTTTTAGTGATAAAAGTAATTTAAGAGCGCATATTCGTGTACACACTGGGAATAAACTCTACAAATGTGATATATGTCAGCGTAGTTATACTCAAAAGCGTAATTTAACACAGCATTTTCGTTTACACACATTAGAAAATCTTTACAAATGTAATATATGTCAGCGTAGTTATACTCAAAAGCGTTATTTAGCTCGGCATTTTCGTTTACACACAGGAGAAAATCCTTACAAATGTGATATATGTCAGCGTAGTTTTTCTCAAATGTTTTCTTTAACAAGGCATATTCGTGTACACACCGGTATTAAACCTTACAAATGTGATATATGTCAGCGTAGTTTTTCAAACAAGATTACTTTAACAAACCATATTCGTGTACACACGTGAAATAAACCTTACAAATGCGATATATGCAAGCGCAGGTTTGTTCAAAAGGTTGCTCTTACAATGCATATTTGTGCACACGCAGAGGATAAACATTACAAATGTGGTATATGTCAGCGTAGTTTTTCAGTAAAGACTAATGTAGCCCAGTATATTCTTTTTCACACTGAGGAAAAACCTTATAAATGTGATATATGCCAGCGTAGTTTTACAATTAAAAGCGTTTTAACGAGACATATTTGTGTTCACACTGGGGTAAAACCATAAAATTGTGATATTCATGTCCATCAAAGTGTCATGTAACTGAGCATTTACTTATAAAGTAAAATCTTTACAAATGTGATATACCAAAAATCGTGGATCAAACGAAACAGGCTGATATTCGCGGCTATTTGCGGTAGATCACAAATGTTTTGTTTTTCTTTCGTCACTCCAACTATCGTCCTGTTTCGTTTGACCCACGATTTTTTGCCCATTCTGTATGTATTGTAACTCTGTAACACCTTTTTTGTCCGACCTAGGATTCATTAATTTATCTAAAATAACTTGAAATCACTTAGCATTTAACCTCAAAATTTTGTTTTGTTTGGCGTTGACATCTGACATTTGCTAGAGATGTCAACACATTTACGTTGGAATTATGAAATGCCGCGTTTCGTTCCTCCTTTGTTGATGTCATTGTTGATAATGTTTTTTTATAGGTATTTAATAATAAATTGAACTTGAGCGCTTTGTTAGATGGGATTGGCATCTAGGGTGGTGTATTTCCTTGAAGGGTAATTGTTCCGTGTGTTTTATTTATAAATTAAAATTCTTCAAAGTTAAAAGTCAAAGTCAAATATATTTATTTCAACTAGGCCATTAAGCGGCACTTTTGAATGTCAACAATTAAAAATTACAAATAATAAAATTGATTCTACCATGCATTCGGAAAAGACGATTCTTGAAATGGTTATTTGAAATTAGTTATCTTGTTTTTATTTTTGTTTATGTGTGCTAAACGCAATTTGCCTTTCTTAAGAGGCTGTAGTCTTTTTTTCTTCTTGGCAGCTGGGGACGGCGTGCGTACCGTGCCCGGCTCGCCGCATGATTTTGGGGCAAAGCCCTGACAAAGGAGATGTGCTGAGGGCTGATTGTTACTGTTGTTGAGAGTGACCGGTTTTGCTTTGCGACGCGTGAGTGCGTCCCAGCGATCAAAAGGGCTGCTTGTGTGCTGGTGTTTGGTGTGTAATCAGAGTCGCTTGGCCCACGTGTCCCGTGTGCCGGCGACCTGGGTGCTGTTGTTGTGTGATCTAGGCGTGGACTGTTTTCCCATGCTGGGCTCATTTTCCTCTACGCTAAGTTGCCTTGCTCAAAGGAATAACCTCGTGGCCGTCCTCTAACCTTTCGTTGTAAATTTTGTAAGCTGTTTTGCCGGTTTATTTTCTAAGATGTTTTTATTCTGATAACTTCAGGAGTCTTATAGTTGGGGCTGTCCGTTTAGCTGGGTCCAACAAAAGTCCTGGTGACGGAATGGCGAGACAGGCTTTTACGCCCTACCGCCGGCCTCGTCACCATCGAGGCGGTCCACCCAGTGATCGAGCGCTTTCTCGGGAGGAGGCAGTTGCTCTCGGGCATGGTTGCTTTGGGAAGTACCTGTGTCGCATAAACAGAAAGCCGGACGCTCGGTGTCACCACTGCGTCGACTGCCGGGAAGACATGGCGCGGCATACGCTGGCAGAGTGTGCCGCTTGGGAGGAGCCACGCCGTGGCATCATCTCAGAAGTATGCAGTGAACTGTCGCTGCCGGCCGGAGTCGAGTCTATGGTCGGCGGTGGTATCCTTCTGCGAAACAATCGTCTCGCAGATGGAGACGCGAGGTGACGGCGCGTAGTGTTCCACGCGCGCCCCTCGTAGATGTCGCGGGGGGGTCTAACACCTCTTTCCCCCCCCCAACCAGAGATCGAAGCTCGCAGATGTGGGCCGGCACTAGCCAAGGGTTGCGGAAGTGTCGTTGTTCCTGCAACCCCCACCGTAGGTGTGAGATGGAACACCGGGGTGGTTTTTCGAGATCTATTTACAAAAATTTCTTACATGTTCCAACATTTTTTTTTTTCACTTTGAAAGGCGACGCCGAGCATAGATTAAATTGGCGCGCTTTTTCGGTTTCAACAAAATGATCATTGAGCCGTCGGCATTTTGGTCGTATATTTATTGTGTTTTATTTATATATTTGTTTTATACATTATACACATACATACTGTGACTCAGTTTCTGTGTTTGTACAATTCTGTTATTATTTATTTCATTCCTTAAGTATGTTCTGTTTCCGTGAATGTGTCCGTGGCATCAACAGTGGGCCCTATCAGAATATCAGCGCAGCGTATTTTCTCTTTAATTTGTTTTTAATTTATTTATGTATGACTGAATTTGCTACTTGATTAATTTTTAATTTTTAATTTTCAATTTTTTTAAGCTTTTTATTGTTATGATTTCTTATAAAATTAAAATTTTATTTTGATATTAAGACAATATAAAATGGGGAGGGCGCTGTCTCCTGTCATACAGGTCCGCCTAGTTCGGGAGTCAGAGGCATCAAATATACGCTGTAAAAAATTATGTCAATAAAGATTATTTCTATTGAGATAGGAGCCTTTTTGGTCTCGCACAGGGTTATTTATTTTTTTTACTGTTTGTGTTTTGCTTATCTCGTGTCTCCTGTGCGGGTCACAAAAAAATATTTTTCTTTAAAGCATTCTCCTTAATAACAGCTAGGTTAAAAGGTTTAAAAAATATAAATATTTATTTTTGATTCATGTACATTATTTTAAAAACAAGGTTTTTTTCGTGTAACTAATAGTTTTGCTTTAAAAAAAAAAAATTTACAACACGATATTTTTCAAAACTTTTGGATACTTCTCCAAAACGACTTCCCGAAACAAACTTAGATGTTCAAAAATATTTTTACCCAGAAAAATTTATGGCTGGAATTTCTTCATAACTGAAATAGCATATGTAAATCAAATAATATTTTGTAAACTAAACTGTTGAAAAGGATGATCAATATTAATATTTTGGGGCGTATATATCGCCTTAACCGCCACAAAATACCAACTGAGGCGGTTGACCGCGGCCTGCTTCGCGGCTGGCCGCCATCTTTTACGCACTCGCGGTTCATGGGCGGTTGATTTTGCGGCAAGCCGCCGTTGATGTATGTGCTAATTTTGTGCTTCCCAATTTATTTAGATTTTGTGCTCCAAAGATGAAGGAGTGGAGCTCACTTGAAGCAAAGCTACCGCCAGCGGGCTTGCCTATTTTTACGAAAATAACGGTGTGAAACGTATATAATTATTAAGCGCATTAGGCTATATTTAATATTTCTTAAAAAGAGGAAAATAAAAATTCGTAAAATTATAGTACAACAATTAGTAAAACAACAAACCGTAATTAAGAGGAAGGTTTGCGAGCATGGGAACTTATTTTAGAACCCACACATCGACATTTTCACTAACACAGTTGCATCACACATTGTAGTGTACACGTACCCAAGAACAAATGAAAAATTATGCGACGCGACGGACATAATATAGCTTCAATGCGCGTTCGCTTCTGAAGGACTTGTAAACATGTCTCAAAAACGCGCAATGTATTAGCTATTGATTCACCGCTCCGCACGGCATGCGTGCCCATAGTATTACAGTCGTGAAAAAAAAGGGTGAGGTCACAGTGTAATCGGTTGTTTGATTGTTAGAAAAAATAATTACTATATGGAATAAAATATAATTATTATTATAATAAGTACAAAAAATAATGCTTGATTGAATGATGTTCTCTAATTTTTTTTTTTGTTGCTTAGATCTTGGTGATTCTGACATCAGATAAAACAGTTTCGCTGTTCCGTTTCTTCGATTCTATTTCAGCTTTTTGGTTTTATAATTCCCTCAATCTAATAATTGGGCTCCTTTATTTCCATTTTCCTGTCTAATCGCGAATATATTATTTCCGGAAGCTTACAATCAAGATAAATCTTTTTAATTTATATTCCTTGTTATTTCTTCAAATGCATTATCCTTTTTAATTGTTTCAACCTTCGTGTCTACGTTGGTCCAAACAATAAAAATACAGTAATTTTTTATGGAGTTGAGATGGGTAATGTGGAGCTGTCCGTGGACCTGATAATATATAAAAACCATGACTGGCATGGTTTTTATTTATTATCAGCTTTCCTTTTTGATTATATTTTTACCAGAGGTCCGCATTTAATAAGGTCTCTTTTACAAATTTTAACAAAACCAGAAGCAGTCAAGCACTGTCTTCTTTCTTGAATCCATTCCTAAAATCCGCTTACAATATAGTTCTTCTTTCAAGAGCTTTTCTTTCAACTTCTGTGAGTTTTTTTTTTAATGTTCCGTTTTAGCAAAATAGAGGAAAAAAAAAAACAGTCAATTGCATAGTCTGGTTTTTGACAAAAATTACCATAATCTTTATCCATGTCATTATTGTTTTTACTTGAAGAAGAAGTTGAATATGATATGAATATTAATGCGGCTGATTTCGATTTATAGGATATTTCTTATTTTTAAACTTAAGATGGCTTTTAAATATGTTAGGTTTTTTATAAATGATTTTATTGTACAAGTAGGTTTGTGGCTGCTTAATGTTAAATGCCACAACGGACGTTTCACAACGAGCTGCGTAAGATTGTCTAGTTGAGAAATTAATTCGTTTTCCTGCCACGAACTTTGCATCAATACTGTTAAAAACCGCTGCTATATTACTATTGACTTTATAAATTAAGCTTTTAGCATTGTTGACTAATCTTGAGACAAGTTTCATTACGGCATTATAAAAGGTGTAAGCTTTCATTACCGGCACAAAGTTTTTATCAGTGCCAATCTCACCGCCTATATTTTGTTGAATTCAAATGCTTGTAATAGTATGGCTTACAAGACTCATGATTACCAAAAACATGATTTGGTCCATTTAAAAAGGCAGTTTGTCTTAATGCTGCAGTCATGTCACGACACTCGCGACCCACCCTTATATCTATTGTGTATGTGTGCGTAGACGTTTTGTGAACTCGGCTCGGATAAAAAACGGACATCCTTGGTGTCTAAGACGGCACTGAACATTTTTCGCGCGCGTGCTCGTTTATAAAACAAATTACGGGAGAGTAACGCTCCATACTAAAATGTATGGGGAACAGAAAACAATTTGTGTAGAAAAAATAACAATGTTCAAACGTAGATTACTATAATTTGGGTTGACTTATTAGATTTATAAAATGGTGAACGTCATATTCATACTTTCGTGTCACGATATATCTAAAGAGATTTATAAATATTGTTCTATAATAATGAAAATAATGCAAATAGGAAAGGTCGATTTAGATGTTTTTGAGAGATTACAACAAATTTTTTTATCGAAATTTAGGATGGTTTTACAATTATCTCGCGGTGAAACTGTTGGCACATCTATTAAGGTTCTCCTTATTTTTTTTTGTGTAATTCAATGCGGTGAATATTTAGAAATTTCGAAAACTGTAAGTGCTTTTTTAGGTGTTTCTTAAGGACTCGCCTCTTATGTACTAACACTATTTGTCGTAAAATAAACTTAATTGTAACTTTTTCATGTGTTCACGTAAATATAAGTCAGTTTATTAATTTAGTACAGTAAGTTTAATGTTTAGTACCTGTAAGCTCGATATATGGCGTTGGCGTCGATTTTGATCGCGCTATCATTTTGTTTTGTTGGCCAGGAGGCTATTACTATTTTTGTTTTGTATGAGCAGCAAGTCAAGTACTGTGATTGATTATTATACGCGTTTAGTAATTCAAGTCCTTTGTTTGATTTCCAACCCTCTCCAAGTCGACCCTCGGTCATGTTCCAAACGAAAGAACCACCCTTCGCTTCATTACTGGGCAGTGGATTGCTGTCCAAAGCATCACCTTCATTGGGGTACCTGGATGTGGAACCGGGAGGAGCCAGGAGCAGCTGGTGGTGCAGGCGGAGCAGCGCCACTGGTGGGCGGCAACATCCGGAGGGACGGCAGCAGTTCGTGGACAAGCAGGCAGAGGATGACGCTAGTGTGGTGCAGATCAGCGTGACGTGACGTAGTCAGAGTTAGTGAGTGCAATAAGTGGATAAATCGTGAATACTTTTAATCTTATTATAACAGAAAGAATTAGATTCTTTCTGTTATAATTGATTTTGAGTTGTTCTTGTGTTGGACTTAAAAAAGTGTTAAGAAAAAGTGGTTATATATCTTTGTATTCGGAACAAGTGCAAGAAGATTCTTATTAGTCACGGAACAGAAAAAATAGTGGCAGTGCAATTCAGAAAAATTACTATTGGAACCGCTGTTGCCAAACTCACACAAATAAACTGATAATCATATAATGCGCTACAAATAAGCCGATCGTTTGATTTGTCTTTTTAATTTTAGTCAAAACAAGCATAAATCACAGATCCTACATTCTTTCACACTCTTTAAATAGGATTTGTTTCGTTGGTGCAGAAAGTATTTACGACGTTTTGTAATCTAAAGTCAAACAAGATTCTATTGCCAAATAAATTCCGCTACCCGACCATAGACAGCGTATTCTCAGTGGTTGCAATTATAAACTTTATTGCGTTTGAATTAAGGTTGATATTCGTGTTATGGGTCGATATCTACTGCTACTCGACCACGGAACAAACATTGTATTTTTAATTACATTATATGATATCGATAGATACCCGATTTTTTTATTCAAAAAAAAAATTACCTTGTTTGGATTTCAGTAAAACTGTAGGATGAATGGCTTACCCCGGGTTTCTCAACTCAAAATTATCGCAGAATTAATCTGACAAATTGTCAAGCACGTGTTATCTGCTGTGATTGGCTGTTGGAAATTCATTCAACCAATCACAGCAGTTAACGCATGCTTGACAATTTGTCACATTAATTCTGCGATAATTTTTAGCTGAGAAACTCGGGGTTAGTATTATTTAAACATAAAATAATATATATATAAAAATCTATTACTGTTCGTAAAAAATCAAAAACGGCTTAATGAATCAACTTCTATAAAATGTTCAGAGCATATCATGCTTGATTCGGATATCATCCAATTAACTCTTCCCGTTGCATCTATCCATTTCTCTTTGAGGCTAGCATCTTTGGGAAATCTAAAAATCAGAAGGATTTTTCATTTAGTGATTTCAAGAAATTGCTGCACAAACAATCATTGTAATAATTATTATGCATGCAATACAGCATACTTCCAATTTGTTTGGAAATATTTAATCCACCTTATATAAAAGAAAATATAGGTTCCGATTTTCTTTTATCGATATCTATCTATAAAATCAATACCCGACCCGACTATATCCTTAATTGAGTAGCGAAGAACTTTCGAAAAAGAAATTTATAAAACCCTCGACACATTTTTATTTTATGCTACTTAATTTATCAAGTACATAGTAGATACGCTTCGATTTGCAATCTATTGAACACTTAATTATGACACGATATCTTGCGAAAACACACCGATTCAAATAGTAAAACGCCCATAACTATTGAACGGCTACACCGATTTTATTCAAACATAGCTAAGAACACTCGACAAAATCACCTTTCAAACAAAAAAAAACTAATAAAACTAAATAAAAATCGGTTCATCCGTTTAGGAGCTGTGATGCCACAGACAGACACAAAGATATACAGCAACACATGTCAAACTTATAACACCTTACTCTTTTTCCGTCGGGGGTTAAAAATGATGAGAATCAGCATTTATGTAATGCAAATTTACTTATAGTGTTTGATTTTATTATGTATAAATTAAATACATAATAATCCTAATTATTTGATTTCAGATTTATGGATATGTTCCAATTGCCCGGTGTGTTGGGTCGCATTGATGGAACCCATGTTGTTGTAATCCAACCTCATGAAAATGAAGAAGCTTATTTCAACAGAAAGCTACCTACTTACAATTAATACATTTAAGATTCAATTAAATGTATTAATTGTAAGTAGGTAATTATTTAATTTTTTCGAAAAAAAAATTGTTGTAATTAAGTTGTGACTAAGTTTTTGTAATTAATATTCTGTATATCTGTTCATGATCAAAATATCCATATAGATATTTTTTTTATCCATATAGAGCAAATCATATTATCACAAAAAACGGGCCAAGAGGCTCATTGGCAATGAGGCACTGGTTGATTCAAAGCTCCAGAGCCTTGAACATCGTCGTCGAGTTGCCAGTTTGTCGGTTTTTTAAGGGTTACATTTCGGGGAGTGTGCAATGGAATTGCATGATCTAATTCCGCCTAGCCCGTTTCATCATCGGACTACAAGACGTACAGCGATACGCTATCGGTACATGGTAGACATCCCACCACCGTTTTGAAAATACTTTCATTATGCGTACAGCTAAGGAGTGGAATTCCCTGCCGGAGTCTGTTTCCCGATAGCTACAACCTCGGGGTTTTTAAGTCAAGAGTGAATAGGTTTCTTC
This sequence comes from Orthosia cruda, assembly GCA_964057195.1. NCBI lineage: Eukaryota > Metazoa > Arthropoda > Insecta > Lepidoptera > Noctuidae > Orthosia > Orthosia cruda. The sequence goes on from OZ059853.1 coordinate 17,669,306, forward strand.
TAGGCAAGCGTGTTACACCGTCGACCACATCGGCGCTTACCATCAGGTGAGATGGTGGTCAAGCGCGAGCCTATCAAAAGTAAAAAGAAATGGTACTATTTGTACAGTATATAAGGCAGGATATTTGATATATGATGACCTACACATTCAATATATGATGCGTCATTCGGGGATGACTCCCATATTTGGAATCAGTATCCTGTCTAAAATTTCATGCAACACTTACATGATGAAGGCGAATTATGCTGCCTACAAGGTAACCAAAATCTTCATTATAAAATATATTATATATTTGTTGTAGAAAAAATTAAACAAGATTGCCTATACTGACTTATTTTTTCAGGAGACTGTAACCTCGTAAAGATCTTAAGACGCCGATGCTTCGTGCTGCCCCATGGTCTCCAGAGGAGTACTACACGAAAATCCATGTGCACACTTAATCCATGTTCGTACTTTTAAAATAAATAGACGTACTTGTCAGGTTGACGACGTAAATAACGCGCTACGGCAGGTTCAGGATTGGTTCACTGCAAATAATTTAGTTTTAAATGGTAAAAAAACCAAGTGCGTAAATTTTTCCTTGCCGAATGTAAAAAGTACTGATTGTGACATTATCTTAAACAAGGAGAAGCTAGAATTCGTCGATAAAACGGTTTTCCTGGGGATCACGCTAGACTCAACGTTACAATGGGGTCCTCATTTAATATCACTTGCAGGGCGGCTAAGTTCGGCAGCTTATGCTGTTAGAAAGATTCGTCAATTTAGTGATGTAGATACCGCGAGGCTGGTCTATTTTAGTTACTTTCATAGTATAATGTCTTACGGTATTTTACTATGGGGAAGGGCTGCAGACATTGAGTCAATTTTTATTCTGCAAAAACGAGCCATCAGAGCGATATACAATCTTCGCCGGCGCGATTCTCTAAGGGAACTGTTTAAGGGCATTAACATCATGACGGTTCCTTGTCAATATATTTATGAAAATATCATGTACCTACGTGAGAAAGAATTTACATCTTTTTAGTAAAAACGGAGATAGACATAATTACATTACTAGAAATAGGGACCAATTAGTTCAACCAGGTTTCAGACTGGCTAAAGTAGCCTCTTCTTTCATGGAGTACTGTACAAAATGTTACAATAAAATTCCTCCCCACATTCTAGAACTGAATGAGACGAAATTTAAAACTTGTATAAAACGCACACTATGCAGGCAGGCATATTATAAGTTGGGGGATTATATCACTGATAAAAATGCTTGGCTCAATGCTAGTCTTGCTCCACAACCACTAGGGCGCAAAAACAAGTGATATGCAGAACATTATTGTTTTGTAGAATTGTTGGACCTGCTGAAGACTGTATGAATGTGCGTAGTACATTATTACCTCAATGGTATGAATATATTTGTATTATATAGACTCAATTTCTTTTAGTATAGTATAACTGCGCAGCACTTGTGTGAGTACTATGTACCCAACTGTAATGCCCGTTTTCACCGACATCCCCTAAGTTTAAGGGATCCCCTAAGTGTGGTTAGGGGGCTGTTAGAAGGTGGTTTCTGTTTCACCATCAGTAAGGGATCAGTTAAACGCTAAAAGGTCCCCTAAATTTAGGTGGCCGAAATTTGGGCACATAAACCGGCACATACGTAAGTGATCTCTCAAACAACGAAGATGGTCAGTAATTTATTTTAATTTGTTGAAAATTTAGTAACTGTTTGTACAATATTCGACGTAACGCTACTATTTTTATATTTTAAATGTTTTTTATGGATTAATATTTAAAATGTAAAATATGTAGGTACAGATAATAAATGAAATATTAATAAAATCGTATATTCAGGTAACTTAAACCCTACATTAAAAATAAAATCAGTTCCAAAACAAAAGGTCAAATCACAATAAAATAAAAAAAAATACGTATACATAATCAATTAAATCAATTACGAGCAAAATTTTAATTCATAATAAAATTAAATAATGTCAATTCATACAAAAATTAAATAAAACCAATCAAAAACTAAAATAAAAATAAAATCATATAATTATAAACACATATAAAATAAAACAAAATCAACTTGCATTAAAACCAATGCAAACGACCAATTCTCATCTGACGTCAGTGCACCTACTATGTCACAAAAGAGAAGTGTCAAATACAAATACCACAGATAGCACGCGAAGTTTCGTGATAATACATAGAGTAAGAAAGCGAGAAAATTTGAAATTAATTAAAAATATTAATGAAATAATATTTACTATTGCTATAAAAACATGATTAATGATTAACAGTATCAATATAAGTGAATACTTTAGAGAATTTCATAAAAATCTGTATTGTTTTAAAGTATCGATAAGTTCAAAGACAAAACAGTCACTATTATTAAAAACAAAACGTCACATAGCTATGTGTCCCCTAGTTAGATGACAGAAATAGTGGTGAAACGAATTTAAACTTATGGGCCAGTTTGGGGGAGCTTTTAAGCTAAAGATCCCATACGTAGGTGGTAGTATAGGGGATGTCGGTGAAAACGGGCATAAATCTACCATTTGCTGTACCTTGGTGTCGTTCGTTGACTTGTGTTTGCCCTGGCAGTTGAGTGTGTCATGCTCTCTCAAATGTCTCTCTGATGGTGGCGTGTGTGTTGGATCATTCGGTTCCCTTCATGATGGTTGAGCTGGGTGGTGCCGATTCATGCGTCATGTTCGTGAACGGGCGCCGTCAGTTGGGGTTGGTCTTAACTTAACTGCTTCGGATGCTAGTGTTTTTCTAGTGCTTCTTATGTAACTGCAAAGTACATGTGTGAGTACTTTTAATACTTTGTACCTGTACGTAGTATAGTATGTAGTGATTCTGGGTGCATTGTCCTCACACATATAAATTTATTAATGTATGTACTTATGTACCTAAATATTGTAAAAAAAAAACATATTTTTTTTAAAAGAGTAAGTATGGAGTTTCTTGTGCGTTCTTCTCCATAACAAGCTACTTTCCGAATGCACGGTAGAATCAATTTTTATTCCTTGTAAATTTTAATGTATCTAACGTTCAAAAGTGCCGCTTTGTGGCCTAGTTGAAATAAAATATCTTTGTCTTTGTCTTTGAATGTGGTCGAGCGCTGCATTGGGGTTTTGAAGAGTCGCTGGCGATGCTTACTAGCACACAGGGTATTACATCATTCTTCTATTACAGCGATTGTGACCAGCCAGTCCAAGTACAAAAAGGTTCGACAACCTTTTCACAATAGTGTGCTGGTGCCACTGACCTCTATCATACATTGTACACTGGACTTCATATTAACGATGACAAAATGAAGACATTTGATTATCGCCATTTTGGCGCTGATAGCAACGTGAATTAACGTGAGAGTCGCATGGAACTAATATTAGAGATGGGACACAGCTTTCGGTAAAATACTTATATGGGTTTTATCGATCGTGAGAATTATTTAATACGTAAGAGAAAAAAAAACCAGTTATTTTTATTATGATTAATTTTTAAGTAATAGAATAATTGCTGTAAAGGTTATTAAAAAATATTTTCAGTCAGATTGCAAGCTATAAACTAGTGGATAGCGTGCTAGTAAAGTTATAGCGCATTACTGTCAGATCAGTGAGATTTAAATATGGGGTTAGGCTAACAACTTATCCTAAAAACTATCACATTTGAGCAAGTATCTCCTCGCTCAAGTACACTAGTTGTACGCCCATCGGATTCGTGAAGGGAACATCATTTATATAATAATAATAATAAATGAGATGGATAATCATTTACAACGGACGTATTTCTCGCTCTCATCGCTGAGATCTTGTCTCTGTAGTGTTAAGGTGCAAATAAGAGTGACATCGCATTCCAGCAAGGTGACGACTTATATTTATTTATTTAAACTGCACGCACAAAGATACAATGGCGGACTTAATGCCTTAGGCATTCTCTACCAGTCAACCAAGGGTGGTGAAGAGATAACATGGCAGGTGCATTGTTTAAATCGTGGCAACAATCTAACAACAAAATATATTTTTAATTGTTTAACATGTACATATATACATATATGTGTAATACATACCTAAATAAATATATATATTTAATAAAGTAATGAAAATAAGTTATCATGATGACCCTACCCCCGCTGAAATCGGTTTCCAGCTCTGTTTCAGATGCAGATAATAAATTGTTTGACTTCAAAACATTTGTTAATAAAATTATATTTATCATGATATTGTTCCAGAATTAATTCCAGGTTCAGGAACGTAGTGATTGGTACAAGAGAGAGGCCTGTGCTCAGCAGTGGGCGAAGTCGGGCCGTGGATGATCATGATGATGATTCCAGAATTTAGTATTACACATTGCTATTGAACATATTATAACTGATTATTAGGCATTCATATAATATTCATCACCAATACCAATATGAGATATTTAGTTCCAACATACTACGAGAAGTCAATACAGTAGATGAGTGATACGCCTTGCCAAGTCTACTATTTTGATATTAGTGTAATTTAAAAATATCACTAATACTGATATATTAGTTACAATATTATAATATTTCCAGTCAAATATATTAGTATTACCTAATTTTTAGAAATATCGGTAGTATCCTATCTCTAAATGTGTCAATTTTAGTTCCTGATACGCTCGAGCGGGGCGCTTTGAATCAGCACAAGAATCGACTGTCATTTCATATAGTATGTTTAGTCCAGCGTACTTGTATAATAGAGGTCAGTGGCTGGTGCCTTCACTTATGTATGGAAGTAAAAGTTAGTTCTGCAAGACTGCATAGGCATTTACAAATTTTCCTGCTTGCCCACCAAAAAAGACTTGAAAGTAGATTAAATGCTGTGGAAACGCGTGTTTGAATGATAGACGAGTAATGATGACGACTTGTTGTGGTTTAAAGAAGATATAGTGAAAGACATTGAAGAATATGCTTAGATGGTGAACACCCATGCTGGTAAGAGGATGAATGAAAGGAGACTAATAATAGGTATTTACTAGGCAGATTTGAGTACTCATAACTGGTGTGCGTGTATGACTGGATGTATGATCGTTAATTAAGCAAAAAAAAAAGCATGTAATTTGATACTGGATCACAGTTAAATAGATTGTGGAATCGGATTACCGGGGAAACGTTGTTAAAAGAAACGCCCAAGTACACTATCTAACAGGAGGCGTGGAAACGTGTGCATATCATGAACTACAAAACTTTTTCAAATTCTTGAATTTAATCAGTTGCAAATAAATACAATATTATTTTTTTTGTTGTATTATTTTCTGTTCCTACCTATTCTACACATACACTTAGCTAGCTGCTGACAGCTTATAGATACACTAACGACATTAAAGTACCTATATTCACATAAAATATTCTAAAATAGGAAATAATTAACCTAAGAAATAAGTGACAACATAGAAAATAACAAGGTCAATAGATTGAGGGCAGATTTTTCAATCGTCAGATGTCTTTTATCTGAGGAATTAAAATGGCAATTTGACAGCACAGCTTTTGCATTGAAAAAGTAGAGTGCCGACTCGTAGGTTCGACTCACACCAATGTGACAAATAGGATTTTTTTTCTCGTTTGTCACACCACTGATTTTTCCACACCATTTATTCCTAACTAGTGCTGTCCTAGTTATACTAAAGGGTTTTTCAACCTTGCAGACTCGTAGTCACACCAGATTATCACAGTATGACAAACAGGATCTTTTTCTCTCGATTTTTTTCAATAAGGGCGGGTAGATGTTGAAATGAAATAAAAGAAGCTGTGGTATAAATTCTTTTTTTATTTGGAAAGCACACTTGTGCCATTAAGTGTGGAATATGATATGACATCGTTCAAATGCCTACCTCGGCTGTTTACAGTGGCACGGATCCGAGTGGTCCAATTTTCAATGACTCTTCTGCATAGATCCTGCTGAATTTGAGCAATGGCCTGTGTGTGTTCACCTTTAGGGCATCGGTCGATTGTGGTATGTTTGCATAGACCTGCGACTTCAAAAAATCCTACAAGAAAAGATCTAGCGGTGTCAAATCGCATGACCTTTGTGGCCAATTCACATCACCCCTGCGAGAGAAAACCATACGCTCAAATCGCTCATGCAGATTTTTTTTATCATTTGAACGTGCTGTTTAAACGTGTAACTTGGCATGGTGATTCAGCATAAGTAACCGAATAATAAATTTTTAACAGTATTATTCAATCAAAAGAAAATTGATATCGAAAAAAAAAGAAGGCTCGACCATTTCCTTGAAACATTGCGTTAAAAACGGAATAAAAAACTAAAATCATCATCATCAGCATATCGACTTTATTAGCATATATAGGTATTGCACTATCAAATTATCGTATATATGGTGTGGAAAAATCAGTGGTGTGACTACGAGTCAGCAACGAAAAATTAATACTGCTGATATATTTTATTCTTCAGGTAAACACGGTTATCGGAACATTGAAAATTCCATTAGTAAGGAAGGTCCGACGTTTATAAATAGTTATCCATTATCAAATAAAAACAATATGTTTTGAAAATACAATATTAATTTAAATAGTCAGATGTCACACATGAAATAATTTATCCATCAAAGACAAAACAATGTCACCTACTAGCAGCTAATTTAACAAAGGTCAAGAAGGAAGATCAGGGGCGGATTTAAGAAGGGGGGCACGTGCCCCCCCCTGCCCCCCGACCGTATTTTTGTGTACTGTGGAGATTCCATCACAGTACATACTTAGAAGCAAATCATATTATCACAGTTGTTAAAATATATGAATAAAATAACTGTAAGAATATGAGTGAAACTCTTGTCTATTCCTGGCTGTAATTGCGAATTTTGTTCGTTGTATCCCTTTCACGCACTTGCAAATGAAAGATGGTATTGAGGACAGCGGAACTCTGGCTGCAATGAAACACGAGGCTATTTACAACCAGATTTATTAGCGTATTACCACAGGTTTAATCTATACAAGAAGCTGCGGTCAAGGCAGGCAAACAGGGCTTCAGACTATAAACTAACTTAACAATACGCAGTTACAAAATACGAAACGTGTGAAAGCTATAATATCAAGCTTAATTTGTTCTTGATGAGTCTGACACCACACAAGTTTGCTTTTAAACACCTTTCGTGTAAGGCACATATCATCATAGACATCGCCAGAAGTTGGTTTGTTATGCCACAACCAAAGCCGATATTTAAGCCTCGCGTGAGCCCCTCGTACGTGCTTATTCCGCCCGACAACACGGCCAATATGTCCATGAGTCCGAGTTTCCACATGACTCTGTACCGCAGCTTCCGACAAAATAGCAACAATATTGCGATACATCTCGTTCAAAATTTGTCTGTGTTGAGTATTATTACAGTTTTTGTTACTGCACAGACCAAATTCCTGGGGGTAATCAATTAGCTTCAATTTCCTATTACATAGCTCATAGTACATGTTTATTTGATCGCTGTCCCTTTCCCCCCAAATTACTTTATTACGAGATGTTTTATGATCATATAACTTAGGCTTAATCTTATCCAATCTACATTCAACAAATATGGGACAGTGATCAGACCAAAACACATCGTGCACTATACCTATATCAGCAACAGTTAACCAGCCAGCTTGTGTGACGAGACAATGGTCAAGCCATCGCCTACAACCGTGCGCGTCACTGACAAAGGTATAGCTATTCGAATGTAGCCCTAATTTTTCAATGTCCGCACAAACCCACTTTTGTTGGTGACAGAAATATAAAAGTTCACAACAAAAAGACATACCAGGGTGTGAGTTGAAGTCCCCGAGAATATAGACAGTTTCAACGTTACTAGCTTCGACGATAGCACTCACTTCACTTAAACTTTCGATGAATTCTGCCAGATTTTCACTAGAGTCAGTCGGCATATAGACACTGAATACTATTATGCATCTGTCCCCAAGCGAAACTTTAATCGCTGTCAAACGCGCACTAACACAGCTGATAACCGTCACTGCCTCAAACGCTCGCTTACGCCACAGGATCGCAACGCCACCATACGGTCGTCCCCTCAATATTCCTGCAGACGTATCAACAGCTGACTTTCCAGTGTACTCGAAATCGCTATGAATTTGTCCAAGAAGGGGTATATCATGGGGAAGCAGCCATGTTTCCTGGAGGGCAACTATATCAGCTGACTGACACAGACACTTAACTGCTTCAACAGACCGCTTCACTGATTTGCAGTTGAAACTGCAAATCAGTGAATCTACTCGTCTGATTATTGCTGCTGCTCATTATTATTATGTCAATGTTTGCTTAATTATGCCAGTCTTCATCTTGTAAGTTTCGTTTACAAAACGTCTAAAAGTAATGCCATCGGGCCATAACTCATTATCTAGAAATAGTTCTAGTTTCGTTTTCGGGACATACAACTTAAAGGAGTTGTACTTTTTTCTGTTTTTCTGTTAATTTTAAACAGAGTGACATCTTCTTGTGTGCTATCCTTAATATAAGCAATAATATCGCTCTTATTCGTGGTTTTACACACGTTGGAGATAAACAGTGGTATCTTGATGATGGCTGCCTTAAATTTCCCATCAGGACCTACGTGTGCTTTTCCCATCTTTCCGCGAGATGAGGGCTTCTTGTGTTTCTTATTTGTAACAACATTCCAATTTTCCCCTACTATTTCTTCACACTTGTTACTCGCCTTCAACACATCTGCCATCGACTTACGCTCATTACCTCATGGTGCAGCCACGTTATTCGTGTTTAAGTTCGAGTTGATGAGATTAGAACTCACAGTAGGGGTAATGTTTTGTTTTCGTTATTGTGATTCGCCGGTGTTGTCGAGCCGCTGCGCAAGCGAGACAGCGTCGCTCGGTTTAACGTTATCCGTCGCGCTCGCACCACCAGCTGATCGCTCGTTAACGTTCTCTGGAGTAGATAACAATCTTTTCTGCATACCTACATATTTAGGAAAATAATCACTTATAATCGATTGAGATCTAGACTTCGGTGATTTATCATTGCTTTTTGAATGTTTTTGTAAAGCCATTGGACCACTATCAAAGTTATGAATATCCTCCAAAAATGCGCCTCGCCTTCTATTGACAAAGTCAAAGTTATTGTGCACTATTGAGGCACTCTTCAAATTGTCTACTTCTGTTCTCAATTCCAGCAGCTGAGACGCCGTGGCACAGTCATTTTTTAAGACCTTGATTTCAGATTGTAGCACGAGAATATCCTTTAATAGTTTCGTTGCGTCTATGTGATCAAACCCAACTGGAGGTAGTTTTCGCAGATCCCGCGCAACGAAGATGGGTACTATCTCAGGATCAGTGAGCTTCAGAAGACATATCATATCCTCTATATCTCGAACGCCTCGTCCTTTACTTTTACGAACTTTTCGTTTTGAGTTTTCAATTGAGTCGAAAAGCAACTTTTTCGCCGCCACAATTTCACTGTCTGTAAAACTATCACTGCATACTCGGGTCAGGGAGACCTCATCCATAAAATCTGCCTGGTTTTGTATAAACGCTAATAGCTCGTTTATCACAACATTACAATTTGCACATTTAACAATATTTGACGCCATTGCACTGACACTAAGTACAGGTACGCTAGTAGTACGTACGCTCACTTTCACGCGCGAACGACGACTGGTTTAGGTTTAGGAGGTTTAAGGATATACGAAAGAAAAATCATGTCGTGATGAGAGAAGCCAGACGCGTCATGTTGACCATAGGAGGAGACAAGGGATGGATTCGAGGTGAGGATAAGGTCGAGCCAGGTGTCATCGCCAGAAGTGTTGTGATGGGTAGGCTTGAGCGGTAACACGTGTAGACTAGCTGACTCGATGAGATGGAGAAGCTTGCGGGATCGAGGGGAGATTTGAGCAAGGAGGTTTGTGTTGAAATCACCCATGATGATGTGGTGTGCGTACTCTGAACCCAAAGATTCAAGTACTGATTCGAATTCAGTGAAGTAATCAACAGACGGGGGACAATAGACAACACCGATAATGGTTTTAGCTCCTTTGACACAAACTTCAAGGAAGATAAACTCAGCAGAGGCAGAATAGTTTGAAGAGGAAGTTGCAAGTAATTTATATGGAAAATCACTGCGAAGGTATATGGCCACACCACCGCCTCCCTTACCAATCCGATCGTTACGTATAAGAACGAAACCGGTTAGAGGGTAAGTTGTGGACAGAAGATTTGGTTTGAGCCAAGTTTCGGAAATCAGGATAGCGTGAACGTTGCTGTTGTTAAAAGCATCGTACAGTTCGCTGTAGTGACTGCACGATGACTGACTGCTTTAAGCGTTAATATGACATACATTCAACAACCGACCAGACTTGTCATTGAAATTTTGTTGCACAAAGTCACCAAGCGTGTCGTCGAGAGAATAAAAGCTTGGGTCGCTTGAAGAGGCAACAGAATCGTTAGCAGTTAAATAAGACTCATTGTCAGACATTAATAAAGTGGTCAAAATAAAATATATAAATTAAATTACAATAATAAATAGGCAGTAAACTATTGCTAAAAACAGAAACAGGTACAAATTTGCTACTCTGCACCACCCGCCAGCCAACACCAACACTAAAACAATAATATCAACAAACATACTATACAGGGTTACTGGTTAAGTCGACCTAGATCCATTAAGAGGTTATAGTGCCCATCATTTCTGACTAATTTGACTATGAAACACCCCAGCCTAAACCTAACCGTTTTTGAGATGTTGGACTTAGAAGGTTTTTAAAAAAATATGCCAATTTCTTAAGAATTGGCATTTTTTTTGTCTTCTATGGCCTTATTTTTTTCTAATTCAGATTTTTGAGTACTAGAGGAGTTCGTTTATTATTCTAAATGCAAAAAGTCCAAATATATGGGAACCATAGGAGTCATAGTAGAGGACTGAAAGTGTAAAAAAGAAATAAATTTATAAAAACATTTTTTTTCTTTAGCAAAATTTTTAAAAAAAATTATGGCAGTTGTGCTGCAGATATGCTAAATAATAGCTAGTACAACTGAAAAGAAGAAAATTAGTAAGAGCACACAAACAGTTACAACGACTTCTAAGGCAACACTTAAGGAAAACTCTGTGGTACGACTAGAAATACCTCATACAACAAGTGAAAATAAACATCTGGAGAAGAAAGCTAATAAAATCTGTATTATTAGTGAGAATAAATACAATAAAGTACGTACAATTGCAGAGAATAAGTTTCAAAACTCTGAACTATGCCACTACTTAACACCATACTCTGGAATACATAACATGTTTCGTGATTTGGAACCGAAGTTGAAAAACTTTACTCTGGATGACATATGTAGGTTTAATTGGTGAAACCGACTTCAAATCCACTAAGGAATATTCTAGCATAATTTTAAACATAAGAAATGTACTTGAAAAATTCAACACACAAATGTTATTCTCTGTATGCCGACATATAGTCATTGTTTGAGTAATGTCACTCTGTATAACCGGCGAGTAGAAAATTTCAATAACCTACTATACCAAGATATTTTAGCTCACGAACATGCTTACTTTATTGGCTCTAACAGGAATCTTACATGGGACAACAAGATGTACAAACAAAATACAGGATCACTTAATAATTATGGCATGCAAATAATTTTCGAATAGCCATTTTCTGCTACAGGTTGTTAATTTTAGTCCTGCAGCGTCGGACACCTTGACAGCTTGTTTTACCAAACAGGCGCTCCCTAAAGTACCATCGATCGCACTACACCCGCGTAGAGGTGGTAAATTTCTACCCGAGGTCCTCTGAGGTTGGACAGCAGTCTATGCAAAGCACCCACTGTCCTGGTCCTGGTCCTGGGAGACCAGGTGCTCGAAATGCCCTTCGAAGCCCCACCGTCCAGGGTTAGGTCAAGATACTGAACACGCGCATATCCGATTGTCACTAACCGGCTGGGTGGCTCTCTGCTCCTCGGCAGTTTATGAAGCCCTAGATCCTTAGTTTTATGAGGCGCTATCTGTAAACCCAGCGCGTGGATCGACCCCGAACAAAAGATTCTTGCCACTCCGAGCCCGGAAAGCTTGTCAGTTTTTTTTCATTATTTCAGAATTTCAAAACTGAGAATTTCGAATTTTTAACACTTACTTTACACGTAGTGGCGCCAATGATCGACAAGAACCAATAACCGACACTTTTTTTTTGATCCCGTAAAATAAGAGTAGGCGACCGATTTCTTAATACGCAAACACTGTGCCCTATACAGCACACTTTTGACTGGCTCCCATTGTCATTTGAGCGAAATCCGCCATTTTGAAACAAAATTGAGACCGTGAGAACTTGAAAATATCGGAATTTCTTAGAGAAATCCTTAAGGAAGTGAGTTTTTTTTTGTTAATTATCTTAATGTTGTGATTTACTCGAATTTGATGTTTTTCACGGGTTCAACTATAGGGTTGAACCCGTGAAACCTGAACCTGTGGGCCTGCAGTCTCGACATAGTTTGCGATCGCTACGTTAAGTAACGATCGTTATCTCTTACCGACAAAATACGCTTGCCGTAACGACGCTAACGATAAACGCAAGTCTCGACAGCCGAATTAGCGTGCAAAATCGGTCACTATATTGACTTAACGTTGTCGGTAGGCTAGCGATGTTCGTATTCATAGTGCGGTGATTTTTTTGAAAAATTATGGCAGTTGAAAAAAATCCTTGTATCATAGGGAAAATTGGTAGACAAAATATTCAAAAAAAACTATTTTTCTTTGAAAATTGTGCAGAAGATAGGTAAACCTTATCATGTTAACAATTGTTTGCATCGAAACTTATAAGTAGCTTATGCCGTTTTTAAAAATACGCATAACAAAGAAGAAAATAGTTCGCTTCCTTGCAACACAGACGTTGAACATGGGAAACAAAGGGTTTTTTGGCGGGATTTTTTCGAGTGCAGTTCAGCGGCTGTTAATATTATTTGCAAATTGATTTATAGTGGATATTGTGATATAAAATTGGTGTAGTTTTGTGTCTCAACTGTCTACGCAACTGGACAATATGTAAAAACGTTAACAGAAGCGATCTCGGGATAGTGGAGCGGAGAATTTTATTGTAGTATTGACTACCTCTGCAAAGCTACTGGGAAGACTGACTCGATGCAATTTGTTGCCAAATGCTCCAAGAAACATTAGAATGTGTTACATCCGCATTCTCAAGCATACTAAAGAATACAAATACTAACTTATGATTAGGCAGCATGGTCTCAGACCTTAGCCTGTTCCGTTAGGAACAAATATATAAAAAAAAAAAAAAAAAAATGGGAAACAAACTGTCAATGTCAAGTTTGTTTGTACACAAAATACGACAATGAGGGATGTCATTGTCAAGTCAACTTATGGCGGCAAATTTTTTTTAGTCTTATTTTGATTTTAAGAGTTTTTCACTATAGAGTTGATAATTTTAGTCTTTCTTTGGTAGTGTTGTTGGGTTAGCAGTTAGTTTTATTGGTATTACGAGTTTTCTTGAGTTAAGTGTTTTTATTAGTGTGAATTTCAAACAAGATTTTTCTTGGTGTTTGTGTTCTAACATCCAGGGTTTGTATGAACCTATATCTTTAATAGATTTAATTTTTTTAACCGGTATCCGTCATGGATAACAAGAAACCCCCTGACCCTCCCGATCCCTTTGATTACAGTCCGATTCTAACCATTACTCTCCCCGATGACAAAATTGATAACGCTATGGACTCCGAATCTGCGCAAAGAAAAAGACCCGCATGCTCGCCCCCCGCTACTCCCATCAATCCTCCGAAACAATCCAAGCATACGATAGGCAGACACACATACAACTCAAGAGATAACGCACCATATGTAGTTCACGTGTCCCTAAAAGATGGACAGACCTCTGGCACTGTTTTACATCCTGTTAAGTTTGGTATGTTCCTCACAAATAATAACTTTGCTAATGTTATTCTCGGAAGCTTGAAACGTTTGGGGCGAAATAGACTCGCAGTAAGTTTTAAGACTCACCTGGATGCGAACAGTTTTCTAATAAGCCCAATACTGACATCCCATGGATACATTACTTCTATCCCTATATATAACGTGACGCGCATGGGTCTCGTCAGAGACGTACCTATTGAGTGGACAGAAGAAGAGGTCATTGAAAATATCAGGGTTCCCACTGGATGCGGTCCAGTTATTAAGGCCAGGAGAATGAACCGAAAGGTGAGTTCTCCGGGCGTTACTGAGTGGAAGCCCACTCAAACCGTCATTCTTACCTTTGATGGCCAAGTTTTGCCAAATCGTGTTTATTGCTTCTACTCTACTCTCCCAGTTGAAAAGTATATGTACCCAACTATTCAATGTTTCAACTGTTGTCGTTTTGGTCACACACGCACTGTATGTCGCTCACAACCACGCTGTTTTAAATGTGGTGAAGACCACCTAGGTGATGGCTGCCAAGTCCCCACTGAATTTGGCTTTTGTGTTTCCTGCTCTGGAAGTCACTATGCCACCGACAAGTCTTGCCCGGAGTTGGGTCGGCAAAAAGGAATAAAAGCACTGATGGCTGAGAAATCAATCTCTTATGCAGAAGCAAGTCAGGTATTCCCACAAGTTTCAAGATCGTATGCTGAAGTAATTAGATCATCTCCAAAAACCAAACCTATAGCCAGTCCTCTTCTGTTCCCCAGTTCAACTCCCCAAACTCCAAAATCACACCGCAAAACTGTATTAATCAAACCAAAATCCCATGCCCCCCTGTCACCTAGTTATGATAAGCAAGCTCACCAAGCCCTTATTCAAGACTATTCATTTACTCCTGTCCAAAATGGTGGTGCTTACCCTCGGGCAAGTACTAACAGTCCTATTTCTTCAGAAAGTATTTTAAATATTATATCCAGTATGCTAATGGCTATATTAGCAAACCCTGCTCATTCACTACCTGACCACGTTGCCAACAAATTGACATCTATAATGAATTATATTCACAATGCTCCCCCTTCACCTTCTTCAGTGGAACGTCAGGAGTATTACTCCCAGGAAACATGATTTACTTTTCCTCATTAATAAATTCAAACCATCAATCTGCAGCATTGCTGAGACATGGCTTCGTTCTGAAAGTAATTTCAGAATCCCATGTTTCAATGGTGTTCGACATGATAGATCAGATGGATATGGGGGATGTGCTTTGTTCATCAATAACAAAGTATCATTCACCCCAATTCCTCTACCCTTTGTAGGTGACAACATCAATGTTGTTGCTGTTAAGGCTGAGGATATAATTGTTTTTAGTTTTTATATTGCATACCCACAAATTGCTGATCTTGATATCATAAAAAGTTTGTTAAGTAATGTACAAGGTCCATTACTTGTCATGGGTGATTTTAATGGTCACCACTATAGATGGGGGTCAGAAACCTGTGACAATTTTGGTATAGGCTTAGTGGATATATTAGATGAACTTAATTTATGTGTGATAAATGATGGGTCTGCCACACGTCGGGCTGTGCCTGGGCAAAATAACAGTTGTGTTGATTTGACATTTTGTTCATCTAATATAGCCAGCCTTTTTAATTGGAGTCGCTTGAATATGACCTATGGGAGTGATCACTATCCCATCATGGTGGAAATACCTTCCAAAATTATCCCTGATAGAATCTGTGCTCCTCTTTTAAAATATCAACTGAACTCAGTTGATTGGGACCTTTACTCAAAAATTATAGATTTGCGCGTCTCCTCTCTTCCTTCCATTAATGATGAAAATGCTCAGGAATGCTTTTTGTCATTCTCCAACATAATATCTGCTACAGCAGATGATTGCTTCCCTGCCAAAAAACTGCCAAAGGGCAAAATCCCATCTCCGCCATGGTGGGATAGGGAATGTTCTGCTGTGATCAAAGCTAGGAATGAGGCCGAAATGAATTTTAACTTAAATATGAACCTAGAGAACATCATAGCTTTTCAGCATATATTGGCTAAGTCCAGGAAACTACTTAAGAAAAAAAAAAGAGATAGTTGGCGTAGGTATTGTGATTCACTGAGTCCATCCACTCCAGTTTCAGTAGTATGGCGTAGGTTGAAATCCTTTAGGAATAATTTGAGGCCTCCCTCTGGGAGCATAATGTCTGATGAGCTTAGTCACCAGTTTTTTTCTAAATTAGCCCCAGCTTATGTTCCTGGTAAATATGAATGTGTCTCAATGAACCACCAAACAGCATCAGATGATCCTTTGGACAGACCATTTACATTGGAGGAACTTAAATCTGTCCTTGTCCATGTAAGGGACTCTGCCCCTGGGGTGGATGGATTCCCATATTCCTTCATAACCAAAGCTGGAGATAAGACCCACCAGTATTACCTGGACTTGGCCAATTACTGCTTTTCCTCTGGATATATTCCTCCTGATTGGAAGGTTCAAATTATTATTCCAATATTAAAACCTGGTAAAGATCCTAGTGATCATTGTTCCTACAGACCAATTGCTCTATCGTCCATACTCATTAAACTCTTGGAACACCTTATTAAAAACCGCCTGGAATGGTTTGTGGAGAGCAGGAAATTGCTACCAACATCTCAATTTGGCTTTAGGAAAAGTCTGGGTACAGCTGATAGTGTGGGTACCCTCACATCAGAGATCCGGTTGGCCCTTAGTAGGAATGAGTCTGTGGTAGCCGTTTTCTTAGACATTTCAGCTGCATATGATTCTGTCCTCATCCCTGTTCTTGGGCAGAAAATGAAAGAGCTGGGAATCCCGCCTAAAATTCGTCAGACCATATCAAATATCTTTTTAGACCGTAGTCTTAAATTAAGAATTCCTGGGGAGGAGTCTGCATCAAGATTAGCTTGGCGGGGCCTTCCTCAGGGATCCGTTCTTAGTCCCCCTTTATACAATATTTATACCTGCAATCTACCTTCCTGTTTAAATCTTAATTGTAAAATCCTTCAGTATGCTGATGATATTGCGTTATTGGTCTGTGGCAATTCCATTGTGGATGCTGCTCAATCTATGAATGTTTCTTTGTCCTCATTAAACCAATGGCTGTTAGATCATGGGTTATCTTTAAGTGCTCCAAAAAGTACATCAGTTGTGTTTACTCGCAGACGTATTATCCCTCAACTTGACATTAATATAGATGGCCAATTTATACCAGTCAAAGAACAGGCTAGGTTTCTGGGAGTTATCCTGGATTCTAAATTGTCAGGTGTGGACCACATTAATAATACAGTTAAAAAATGTGAGCGCTCAGTTTCGATTCTTAAGGCTCTGGCAGGTGTCTGGTGCGGGGCTCACCCATACACCTTAAAACTGGTATACAATGCTCTGGTTAGAAGCGTGTTGGATTACTGTAGCTACTTAATTGAGCCATGTAATAAAGAAGCCCTACGTAAATTCGATGCAGTCCAGGCCAAATGCCTTAGAATAGTTATTGGCGCCATGAAATCTTCCCCCATTAACGCTCTCCAGGTTGAATGTGCAGATCCTCCCCTTACCCTTCGTAGACAATACTTAGCAGATCGTTTCTTGTCAAAAGTTTTCTCCCTCTCATCCCATCCCTTACTTCCCATTTTGGAGCAAATCAACCTTTCTTTTAATGTCTCTTCTTATTGGAATAATAAATGTATTCCATTGATGAATAGGTACAGGGAGCTTAAACAACTCTCTTCGCCTGTTTGTCAATACCCTTCTCTTCCAGTATTTGCTTCCGCATATGAGGTGGTCCATTTCAAGCCAAAGATCGTCTTGGGCCTTGGTATCACTAAAAACTCCCAGGACGTAAAAGCAGAGTTTGCTCGGGCTATTCAGAGATACTGGAAGGGTTGGAATTTGTTCTATACGGATGCATCTAAATTATCATCAACGGGGTGTACAGGTGTTTCAACATACTTCCAGAACTCTAAAATAGCTCTTTTATTCCAATGTCCGCCAGAATCTTCAGTTTTTACAGGGGAATGCATCGGTATCCTAGAAGCCATCAATTTTATATTATCGCACAATATCCAAAATTCGGTTATTTTTTCAGATTCGCATAGTAGCATCCAGGCTCTAGGACAAAATCAATTAAAATCTAAAATTCACAGCAAGATTATTGTAGATATACGTAATTTACTCTTCTCTTGTCACAACAAAGGTTTAAACATTGAAATAGTTTGGGTTCCCAGCCATTCGGGTATATGTGGCAACGAGTGTGCTGACTCTCTGGCAAAATTTGCTACATCCAAACCTGTGGATAGAAAACACTATCTGCTTCATAGTTACGACTTGCGCTCAGACACCAAACTTAAATTATTCAGCTCGTGGTCAGCGGAGTGGCAAGCAAGCTCGAAACTCAAAGGGGCATATTATGCCAACATTCAACCTGACATCCAGCGGAAACCTTGGTTTTTCAAATGCCCTAAAATGTCTAGAAGAGCTGTTTCATCCTTGTGTAGGCTGAGACTCGGTCACTGCTGTAGTCCAGTATTCCTAAATAAGATCCGTGTTCGTGACTCTTCCTTGTGTGAGTGCGGCCTTGATGATGGTACATTAGACCATATCTTTTTTTCATGTCCTTCGTATTCCCACTCCTTTGACTTGTATCATATGCTTCCCAACATTAAAATCCCCCTCCCTATCAACTTCCATTCCCTTTTAGCAAATTTCTCTCCTAAAGTTATCAAACTCCTTTCAAAATTTATAATTGACAATGGCATCAAAATGTAGTTACTTTTTTTTTTTTTATTTTTTTTTTATCAATGTCTATCTTTGTTATCTACCACAAAGTTCGTCGGCTCATCTCACCGCGCTGTCGCCTCTACATGACACTGGAAGAATAAACAAAGTTCGACGGCTCGACTCACCGTGCTGTCGACTCCACATGACATCGAAAGAATAGCTCAATTCGACGGCTCGCGTCATTGTGCTGTCGTCTCTACATGACACTGGCAGAATAGTCGGCATCGGCTCAGTTGCCAAAGAAGAAAAAAAAAAAAAAAAAAATACGACAATGAGACAGAATTGAATAAAAACTGGAAAAGAACCGTATTTCTATAGTGGAGGACAGTGACACAGGCGCAGGCCCTAGCCCGAGTGCTAGCAAGCAGCGTGAGCGGCAGGTAATAACAACCTACAACAATTTTCGATTCCTATTTTTGGTACTAAATTGAATACTTTGCATATGTTCGAAGTAGTTTGTGTTTACTTAATGAATATCTTAAATGTTTCAGGCGTACTTCGGGGCATATTGATGCGCATTTGGCAACTTTAGAAGCCCGTCCATATCTCCACACGGGCAAATTTTGAAACATGCTGGAAGGAGGTTCCCGAGGAACTCAACAAACTCCCAAACGTATCCAATAAGTCCCCCGAGCAGAGCATGACGTTAAATATCAAGTTGGTTTTTAAATGTAAGTACAAGCCACGTCAGTTTTATTTATATTTAGTAGAATACAATTGGTATCCTAATTACAGGTTTGGATAGACTTAAAAAGCTGCGCCTGCACTAAGACAGCATAATTATAAAAACAAATCATTCAAACTGGCAACCGAGGCGTCATCACTGCTTCTTTGACTGAAGTGGAGAGACGCATAACATCCTTAATTAGTGTAGAATACACATTTGGCACAGAATGCCCGGATACTATGCAATTTCCTTTTTTATTATTAGAATCACTAGCACACTAGAGCATTAAGAGACATTTTTAGTAAGTACATCTATTTTTTTTACAGATGGTGGCAGCTGCAACTCAAGTGCAATCAGATGCTGCCAGAGGCAGGCAAGGTACAAGCCGAGGCGTGGATGCTATTTGCATAGGCTGCAAATTCAATAGCGGACAGTTTTACAACTTTTGTAAATAAAAATAATAAATGGTTTTATATGTTTTTTATTTAAATCACAGAGGGTCAATAAAATAAAATTATGTAACACTAGTATTATTGAGTCTTCTTATGCACTCTGCAACAGCTCACCCAGTACACCACACAAGTCCTGTATAACAAAAACAAGATTTTAGGAGTATTCATACAATGATACACAACGGCATAAGTCGGACTTGATGCTATAAGCCATAATATATCAACTTTGGGTCAAATAAATGGAGATGCTAATGAAATAGGTAGAAAGATCTAGGGAAAATTATATGTTATGCAAATATAGGTATACCTATTTAATAAATATAATATAATAAAACCTTAAAATAAATCATTTGATTAGGTACCTGTTACTTCTAGGCCATCTTCATGAGAGTCGGGGTGGTGTCTTCTGGTTCATGTAATTTATATTTTATACATACACATGTATAAAATATTTTATGCGTTGGTGAGACAGACACCTAAAAATAGACTTCAGCACACCAAAGCATCTTTCAACGACATTCCTGACTGAACAATGAGTATTTGTTTATTGATACTCCGGTTTCCCTGGGTGTTGATTTTTTAAAGGAGTCATCAACCATGGTTTCAGAGGATATATATCATCACCTGAAAGATAAAACATAGAATGTACTTTCAGCAGATTATAATGAACATTTATTATTAGTTACCAAGCAGCCATGTACGGTGGTCCCCATTGATATTTTTTTTATGTGTGCAGTCTATGGCTGTGGAGCATTTCTAAACTTCTCTTTAACTGCACACCGTTCTTCTTGGATCATGGGAAATTTAACATATCATCTTAAAAGGTTTTCATTGATAACCAAAGTTACAGCATGTATTACTCGGCTTACTGACTTTTGGCTTATGCTGCAGCCCCACTGCAAGCCAATAGGTAGTTGGTAGCACCCACTTGACTATTAAGAATAAAATTATAAGTACATCTTGGATATTAGAAAACATAAATAGAAATATTATTTAGGCAGGGTAGGTACCCAACGCAAAGACACTCACTTGAGACTCCACAGAAAGTCCGTAAGACCCTCGTCTTTGAATAGTTGGTGAAGTTCACCAACGAGCTCATGAAACATGTCCTTGTTTATTCGGTAAAGATAGATAAATTGGCCATCCTCTAAATCCAAAGGATTTTCACCTTTACGCCGGTTTCGTGCATTTTTCCGCCGCATTATTATATCGAGTCTGTGTTCTAGCACAACCAAAGCCCACGCTCCGTATTATTATATTACTCTTTGGCCCACGCTTAATACTATACAGCCATATTACTCTAACTATTATTTATTTATTGTTTTTTTTTTTTTTTTTTTTTTTTTGTTTTGGCACTGCACTATTCGTGCTTATTGCCACTGACAATACTAACTCTGATAACAAAACGTAAGAATTGAAAACTCGCGAAATAAAAAAATATTACAAAGGGAAATTTGGAAACGAAAAGGAGAATAGTTGTTATTAATAAAATAATAAATTTTAACAGTATATTATAGGAATATAATACAACAACAAAATCTTTTATTGTGTCACCAGGTGACACAATATAAGGGCCGACTCGGTGCATCTATCAGTCTTTAAACTAAACTAAAAACTATTAAATAAATTATTACATATTAAAATTTACTATTAAATAGCTATATCATTATTTACAAGGAAAAGTGCTATGATTTTATAAATATCTAAATTAAAATTAAATAAAATACATGAGATAGAAGTGGGAAAAGGGACTCGGAGGGAAACAAGGCTTTGGAAAAGTGAGGAGTGGTCATAAAGGGGGCAGGCAAAAATAAAGTGGTTCAGATCTCCCACCTCAGCGCCACATTCACACTCAGGGCTCTGCACAATGCCAAGCCTGGCAAGATGAGCTGGAGTGCATACATGACCCAATCGCATACGTATGAATATGGTTGAAATCTTTTTGCTTAGCTTGTACTTGCTAAACCAAGGTTTTAAAGGAATGGATGGCTGGATAGTACGATAAAATTTCCCTTTCACTGATTGCCCTGACCAAAGCTGATCCCAGGATTCCTGTAGAAAAACCCTGGGCAGAGCAGCCAGATCTTGGGAGTTATTTTTGTACGGAAAAACGTCTCCACATAATACGGCATCATTAGCTAACTGGTCTGCTCTCTCATTACCTAAAATGCCACAATGTGAGGGTATCCACGCAAAATGCACTGAATATCCCATAATAGAACATCTGTGAAGGAGTTCACGTGTTTCAAATATAATAAAAGAATTATGAGAGTAGAATGGAAATCTGGCCAAAGATTGTAAGGCACTCCTTGCATCAGTTAAAATGAGTGAATTCCGTAAGCCCATAAGGAGTATATATTCGACAGCTTTGAATAGACCGTAACATTCTCCCGTAAATACAGATGATTCGGGCGGGAGCTTTATTTTTTGTACGACATTATACTGGGAGTGGTATACACCTACTCCCACACATGAGTTTCTTCCATGTTTCGAAGCATCTGTAAACAGGAGCTGACAGCCCCTAAAGTCTCTATCCATAGTAAAGTTGAAGTTAATGTTATGACATACGTCATCTCGGTAAATATTAAGGTTATAATGAATGTTTGGTGGCATAATTAATGAACTGTAATTACAATGATATATAGGAAGAAATTGAGATTGGTGGCAAGGAGCTTCAATTAAATTGTATTTTCTAAAGCTTTTAACTAAACACGGAGTATCTTTGTGCCTCCAGTAAGTGGATGAAGCAACTTCTTTAGAGAGAATGGAAAGTGTATTTCGCAAAGGATGATATGTAAATTGCAAACACCGAGCCATAAATCTATCAGCTAAAAATTGACGTCGCAAATGAAGCGGGGGGTCTCCACATTCCACCTGAAGACAATTAATAGGACTGCTTTCCATTGCACCTGAAACTACTCTAAGTGCCTTAGACTGAACACTTTCCAGTTTCTTAAGACCAGCAACATTAGCAGGTTCCAGCAAAAAGGTCCCATAGTCCAATACACTTCTAATCAAGGTGTTGTACAGTAGTTTTAACGAAAAGGGATGTGCTCCCCACCAAACACCAGCAAGACATCTAATTATGTTGATATTTCTTTCACATTTAGCAGTTATATATTCACAGTGTGGTAAACCTGTAAGATGTGTATCCAAAACAAGGCCTAAAAATTTTACTTGATTTTTAAGCGGCATAGAGATATTATCATATATTACTGTAACTGCTGGAGGCTTACGCATTCTAGTAAATAAGACTATGTTGCTTTTATCAATTGACAGGTGTAGACCATTGGTTTCCAACCATGTCTTCAGTAAGCATAAAGAAGAGGTTAAGGAAGTACAAATATTTTCAACAGAATGACCAGATAAATAAAGAAGTAAATCATCTGCATATTGAAGGACTTGTACTGACTCATTTAGAGAGGATTCTAAATCATAAGTGTAAATATTATAAAGAAGTGGACTAAGTACAGAACCCTGAGGGAGACCTTTCCATACTAAACGGGTAAATGTACACCCTTCAATGTCTAGATTTAATGATCTCTCTGAAAGCATATTAATTATAAAATTAGACAGCATTTTTGGAATTTGTAATAAATTCAACTTTTGTTCCAGGACTGATACTAGGACATTATCATAAGCTGAACTTATATCCAGGAAGGCAGCAATAACAGAGTTATTGGAAGAAAAGGCTAAGCGAATATCAGTTGTGAACACACTAAGACTATCAATCGTACTCTTGCCCTTCCTAAAACCAAACTGTGATGTTGCCAACAAGTTTTTGCTTTCCAAATACCACTCCAAACGATTCTTAATGAGATGTTCAACAATTTTAGAAAGAACTGTTGAAAGTGCAATTGGTCGATAAGAAGTAACTTTAGAAGAAGGTTTGTTTGGTTTCAGAATAGGAATAATTGTTTGAGACTTCCAACTTGATGGGATGTTGCCAGATATTAAAGCTGTATTGATGAGATCTAAATAAATTAAAAGAACAGAGTCAGACAGATTGGCTATAAATGAATATGGTATACCATCTTCACCAGGAGCTGAATCCTTAACATGTGAAAGGACTCCTTTCAACTCACTTAGTGTGAAGAGAGAGTTCAACTCGGAATCCAAAGTAGGAATATAGGGAAAATGCATTAAGGATCTCTGTTCTGGGACAGACGGCGGGGCCAAATGATCCATAAACTCATTGGCCAACTCTAATGGCAGTTTTGAGGCTGTTGTGTCACTGAATGCTGACCTGAATCGCCTGATATTTTGCCATACTACAGATACGTTAACTTCTGGAGATATAGATTCACAAAATCTTTGCCAACCTTCAAATTTCTTTTTCCTGAGGAGCTTACGAGTTGCACATGCAGCTTCTTGGTAAATCTCAAAATTGTGATGAGTCATAGTATGGCAATAATTTTTTTCAGCTTCTTTTCTTTTTTTAATGGCCTGAGTGCACTCAGCATCCCACCAAGGTGGTGAAGGAATTTTGCCTTTAGCCCCATTCTTAATAGGGAAAGTATTATCTGCTACCTCTATTAAAATTCTTGTAATTGCATTAGATAATAACTGAGGATCATTTATTAAGGAATTAGATAAAGAAGAAAATCTTTCTTCCACACAATCTTTGTATTTATCCCAGTCTGCATTTTGAAGCCTGTATTTTAATCGCGGTTGTGGTGTCTGAATGCAAGTATCTGGTTTTTTATGTGTAAAAGAAATGATTAAAGGAAAATGATCACTACCATAAGAAGACGGTAAAGGTGACCAGCATAATGTCGATGCTAACTCAGGTGTGCAGATTGAGAGATCAGGAGCACTATTTCCCTCATCTGGATTTGTTTGGCGTGTTGGAAGACATGTGTTTAAAATACACAAATTGTTTGAGTCTAGAATTTCTATTAACTTTTCCCCATAATAATTGGAACTAGAGCTACCCCAGGACTGATGCTGTGCGTTAAAATCACCCATTACCAAAAATGGTTTAGGTAAAACTGTAAAAAGATTATTAATTTCCGAAAGAATATTTACAGTAGGGCGAGAATAATATATACATACTATACAGATTTTATTTACAATAGCAGCAACAGCAGATATATCATCACTGAGACTTGGAAGAGGATAAGACTGAAAAGACAAGTTATTTTTAATAAGTATGGCGACACCGCCATACCCATCGCTTCTGTCTGTTCTTAGACACGCATAGCCAGGAATTCTAAAAGAGAACCCCGGCTTCAGCCATGTCTCACAGAGAGCGACTGCAAAGGGATTGTATTTATTTAATATATAGAACAGATCAGATTTTTTATTTACAATGCTACGACTGTTCCACTGAACAATCTTGGGTTGGTTTGGATCCATTATGGTTAATTATGTTAGACAGCATATCAATTATAGTGGCAACGTTGGACGGTTCAATAATATTATTTTTAGATAAAGTATTAATTAGCATGATAATTAAATTAAAAATTTGACTTTCATTAATATTACTTGTTGATTTATTATGCAAAGCAACACCATTACCCGATGTAGAAACTTCATTATTAATAAGTTCTTGATGAGGTGCCCGGTCATACCCCTTGGCTTTTTTTGGGGGTTCCCGAGGTTTTAAAAATACTGTTTTCCTGTGTGATGTAAAATTTGATGTGTTCGGTGAATGGGGCGAAGGTGGAGAAGAAGATAAACTATTATTTTTATGTGATGGAGGAGATGTTACCACATCTGCATATAGTTTGGTGATTGGGGGATGTAGCAGCGACGCTTCAGCATACGACACGCAGCTATGGGCCATATAGTGCTTTATTGACTTTTGTCTCTCAAACTCTGGGCATTTTTTGTTAATCGCGTAATGAATGCCACCACAATGACAGCATTTACTATTACTTTCGTCTTCAATACTACAAGTGTCAGCAGAATGCCTCTCCCCACACTTGAAGCACTGAGGGTTCGACCTACATTGTACCTTTGTATGACCAAAACGACAACAATTAAAACATTGAATGTTGGGAATGTATACAATTCTACTGGCATAGAATTGTAACAACAAAACACGCGTTTTGGTAAAATTTGACCATCAAAGGTGAGCACGACTGTTTGGGATGGTTTCCAAACAGGGGTCGGTTCGTGAACTTTATAGTTAAGACGCCTTGCCTTAATAACTTTCCCGCATCCAGTGGGAACAGTCACATTTTCCATTATTTCCTCGGGAGACCATTCTGTAGGTACACCTTTAATAATACCCATACGACACACATTAATAGATGGAACAAATGCCTTTAATTGGCTTTTTTTGGGGGTTCCCGAGGTTTTAAAAATACTGTTTTCCTGTGTGATGTAAAATTTGATGTGTTCGGTGAATGGGGCGAAGGTGGAGAAGAAGATAAACTATTATTTTTATGTGATGGAGGAGATGTTACCACATCTGCATATAGTTTGGTGATTGGGGGATGTAGCAGCGACGCTTCAGCATACGACACGCAGCTATGGGCCATATAGTGCTTTATTGACTTTTGTCTCTCAAACTCTGGGCATTTTTTGTTAATCGCGTAATGAATGCCACCGCAATGACAGCATTTACTATTACTTTCGTCTTCAATACTACAAGTGTCAGCAGAATGCCTCTCCCCACACTTGAAGCACTGAGGGTTCGACCTACATTGTACCTTTGTATGACCAAAACGACAACAATTAAAACATTGAATGTTGGGAATGTATACAATTCTACTGGCATAGAATTGTAACAACAAAACACGCGTTTTGGTAAAATTTGACCATCAAAGGTGAGCACGACTGTTTGGGATGGTTTCCAAACAGGGGTCGGTTCGTGAACTTTATAGTTAAGACGCCTTGCCTTAATAACTTTCCCGCATCCAGTGGGAACAGTCACATTTTCCATTATTTCCTCGGGAGACCATTCTGTAGGTACACCTTTAATAATACCCATACGACACACATTAATAGATGGAACAAATGCCTTTAATTTCTCTTTCGCCAAACAAGGGTCATTTATAAATGAGTTTGCATCTAGGTAATGAGAGAAGCTTATTGAAATTCTATTTCGACCGATGCGTTTTAAAGAACCATTGACAATATTATTATATCGACGTTTTTTAAGAAAATGCCCTAATGTAATTGGGTGTAATGATTGAGCAGAGTTTCCTGTATCAATATTTTTTTGTATATGTACAACATATGGCGACAAGTCTGTGGCTTCGTACAAAGCCCTAGCAACCTGTGGCGCCTTCTGGGGAAGTTCTGAGGCGGAACGAATTTCACTTTGTGCAGCATCCACAGAACGTGGAGTGGCTTCCAGATGAACTACTACCGAGTCATTATCGCAATGGCAATCTGATTCCTTACTAATACCTGCTGTAGAGTGACCATGTCTCCTTCTTTTATTGCAGTGTTTGCACATTTTGCGTGGAGCTCTAGCCCTTTTCCGCTCCGATCTGGTTATGGACGAGTCAGTGTCCATACTTGATTCATTGTTAATAACAATGTTAAGCCCAACCGAGGGGACTGTGCCCCCCGGATCAGGCGGTTCCTTGTCCATCGGCCAATAAAATAAAAAATGAAAAAACTTACCCTAAATGTAGAGAATTATATACACAAACAATAATATTAACTAGCCTAATCAATATCTACATAAATCTACACAACTTATCTCCAATCTCAAAGGTTTTGTATTATTTAAAAAATCCAAAAGAAAAATCACGACCGCCAAATTCGACAATTCCCGCGCTTTTTTCAATTTATTGTTTTTGTAACCTCTAAAACCAATGATAACGATCGTTACGACCATAGAGCATAGTAATAGATTGGGAATAGTAATAGATTGGGAATAGAGAACCCACTCCGGTTTTTTTCTGCAACCTTCAAACGATATTTGAAGCGCCATCTGATATCGTCCGCCTAAAACTATTGTTTGCATGTGTGCATACCTATCCTACATACATATATCTATACGCACACCAGTGTACTGTATAGTTATAGATATTCTATTTAAACCTAGGGGAAATGGGTATTCGTTCATGCCTACAAAGTACTTAACAAAATGTACAATTATTTATTGAAATATGGAAATACAACACGTATTCCTACAACGAAACAGAACAATACTATGTACATTTTGTAAGTACTTAGTATGCAACCTGGAATGAAACAGAAATCATATTTATTTATGTTTATTGAAATATATTTGTGCTGAAAGTTTAATTTCATCATCCTCACCACGGTATTGGATTTTACCAGATAAAATTCGATTGATTGATCGGCACCAACTATATACCAAGACATTTATTGTTGTATTTTCATAAACATTTACCATCTCTTTCTTGTGGATCTCACATGTGAAAGGATATTCCACAAATATGTCCATAAACATTTTAATTTTTTCCTTTAGCTTAGTTTTGGGCACATTTTTTTTCAAAATTTCTATCTTAATGTTTTGGATTTCTTTAAAAGCCTTTTCCGCCCCTTGAGTGGGATACAACAGACAATGTCTACCTTTTCTATATTCTTTTGCCCTTATATACTCATTTGATTGTAATTGACTGTCGCCATTTAATACATTTCTGCAGTGCCTGCATGATTTGGAAACGTTTTTCAAACATTTAGCCAGCACATAGGTACATAATTAGCCTGGCCAGCATCAGTAGTCACAGTGTTTAAATTAATAAAAGGCACCACAATAAGTAGTGCTTCATTAATGGGAACATTAGAAGTGTTTTCTATGGTGTCTTCTAAAAAGAAACTCAAAGTATGAAGACAGTCATTGTCATCACTTTCACAATTAGCTTGAAGAGAATGGGATGAGTTATAGTTATTTAAAAGAAGTGATTTAAAGGCACCTTCAAAGTTAATAGTGTTAGGTGCTGTATTCCTCACCCCAAAACTTCTAATGTTTCCAAAAATAAAATCCAGTGGGTCCTGGTTAAAGTTTCTAGTCAACATTGAGTCTAATAAATATTTTTGGGAAAATACTTTCCACAACTGTTGTATGCCCTCAATAGTGCGGATATTTTTTTTTATTGATGGTATGGAACTCGTTTCAATCAATCTTATTTTATTATCCTTTCCTTTTTTAATTTTAATAAATTTCACTGTTATTAAAATCTTTTTGGTATTTATCCATAATTCGTGATGAGGAGAATTGTTACAAACACCATATTTATACATTTTTGCAGCTGTCGTCATATGCCTCGTTATTTTTTTGAAAGAATTTTGTTTGCTAATTCTATCAGCACTGGTTAATCTTTTTTTTTTTTTTTTTTTTTTTTATGGCAATTTGCCGTAGACAATTCCTGCCAATGTCATGTAGTGGAGACTCATGTGTATTATAGAATTTGCAAATAAATTTTTAATTATCTAGAAGTTTTTGTGGCGGTCCTTTTGGGACTGAAACAAACACAAATAATTGGGGTTAATCGTAGTAAGAATAATAGAATATATATATTTATACCATGTACTATTACATAAAATATATGCTAGTGTTAGAGTTTAATATTGTTAGAGGAGATAAATTTGATAAAAGCACGTATAATTTGGGGGTTAGGGAAAAATGAGAGGAGGTGACGAACATTTACAGGATTTTGTATTTTTAGATTAGAAATTACTCCATCGAAAGAAGAGGTATTATTCAGCTGGCATTTTAGGAAGATATGGTCCAGCGTACCATCATCCAGGCCACATTCACATAGTGAACTATCCCGGACTCTAATTTTATGGAGGAAAACTGGAGTGCAACAGTGGCCAATTCGGATTCTGCAAATAACGGATGTGACGGTTTTAGAGGTTTCTTTAAATTTGTAGAACCAAGGTTTGGGTGGGATGGTTGGTTGAATAGAAGCATACAGGCCACCTTTTAACTTACTGGATTCAGACCAGTATTCTTGCCAAGATTTAAAGAGATCCATTCTGGCCTTGTGTATCAAGTCACAGATTTGGACCGCATAATGTTTTTTATCAGCCAGACTGCTACAGACCGCCTCCTTGGCTGCTATATCTGCTAGTTCATTACCCCTAATGTTCATATGACTTGGTACCCATACCAATACGATCTCAATGTTATTTTTAGAGCAAGAATGTAAGACTGTTTTAATTTCGATGATTAGTGGACTACGGAGATTGTCTTTAAACGAATTTTTAATTATGGCCTCCAGGGCGCTTCTGGAATCGGAAAAGATAACTGCTTTTGTAATAGAAGAATGGGAAGAAATAAATAAGCATGCCTCAAGGATCCCGATGCATTCTCCGGTAAATACTGAACATTCGGGAGGACATTGAAATTGGAGAAATATCTGGGAATTGGAATTGTAGACAGCAATGCCAGTTTTACCAACCGTGGTTAGTTTAGAAGCGTCGGTATAGAATTTAAAGTGATTAGGCCACTTGTCATTAATAACTGAAAGAAAATGGTCATTAGCATTGTTGGTGTCCTTATTCAAGCCGATATAGGGGACGTAATTTGGAACAAAATTTGTTATTTCATATGGTGATGTATAAATTGGGAATTTACTAAATTGGGGGATGGGAGAATTTACTTCTACAGTGTGAATATTTCTGAATGAATTAATAAATAAGGGGGTGTCTTTATGTCTCCAATATTCGCTATGTCTACATAAGTTATCTAAAATGGACAGTTTAGCCAGGATAATGTGGTTATTAAGGAAATAAGCCTTGTATATATATTTATCAGCCAGATATTGTCTACGGAGAAGAAGAGGAGGGTCGCCACTCTCGACTTGCAGAGCGTTGATTGGGGTGGACCTCATACAACCCAGTACAATGCGGAGGCATTTCGACTGAATGGTCTCTAGTTTGGCTAAAGCAACTTTACTACAGGGCTCAAGGAGGAAAGAGCCATAGTCGAGCAAGCTCCTCACCATAGCATTATAAATGAGCTTAAGTGTGAAGGGATGAGCACCCCACCAAACACCCGCCAGAGCACGTAGCATGTTAATCTTCTTCTCACACTTGTTGACGATATAATTCAGATGAAAGACACCAGATAGTTTTGAGTCCAAAATGACACCAAGAAATTTCACATTATCTTCGACCTTGATGGGAGATCCTTCAATTTCAAGGTGGACATATGGAGAAACCCGTTTACGTGAGAAAACAACAGTGGTGCTTTTGGGAGCAGACAGGCTAAGGCCATGTGAAATTAACCACTGGTTTAGGGAATTGAGGGACACTTGCATGGATTCCGTAGCGCACTCTATGGAAGAAGAAGGAATATATAAACATAGGTCATCTGCATATTGTAAAACCTGACAGTCATTGTTTAGGGAGTAGTGTAGGTCATGAGTATAAATACTATATAAAAGAGGACTTAGCACTGAGCCTTGGGGGAGCCCGCGCCAGACCATTCTGGGTTCGGATGTTTCACCTGGAATATGGAGTTTTACGTTACGTCCAGACAGCAGGTTGCAGATGCAGTTTATTATCTTTGTCGGAATACTCAGCTGGCGTAATTTACTTCTGAGTACGGAAAGAAGGACACTGTCGTAAGCCGCTGCAATGTCAAGAAAGACCGCCAGAACGGACTCACGTTTGCTGAAAGCGATTCGGATATCAGTCATAAGTATTCCTATGCTATCCATGGTGCTAGCCCCCTTTCGGAAACCAAATTGTGATTTGGCTAAGAGACCTCGGCTTTCAACCAACCACTCCAACCTGTTTTTAATGAGATGTTCTAAAATTTTACTTATGACCGGTGATAGCGCAATGGGCCGGAAATTATTTGCACTATCTGGGGGTTTCCCAGGTTTCAATATGGGGATGACTAGGTGTGTTTTCCAACTATCTGGGATGTGAGAATGGGTAAAACAAGAATTGATTATCGATAGAAGATATTGGCGACTGTGGGTCCCCAATTTTTTAAAAAAAGAATATGGATGTCCATCCATGCCAGGAGCAGAGTCATGGACGTGTTTGAGAACTGCGTCTAGTTCGCATAACGAAAAGGGGGAATCCAGAGGGTCATTGGAAATATCCCCACTATCAAAAGGTAAAGGGCATTCTTCAAAGAGAGGGGCGAAAGGAGGAGCTAATTTGTTTAGAAAAGATACTGCTAAGCCGCTAGGAATAGATGTAGATGTTAAAGCAGAGCAGCCACGTTTAAATCTTTTAAAGTTTTGCCAGACAAGAGAGGAAGGGGTTGAAGGGGAAAGTGAAGAGCAGAATTTTTTCCAACCTTCATATTTTTTTTCCCTAAATAGACGCCTGGATCTCGCAACAATCCGTTTATATTCTAACAGGTTTTCAATGGACATATTTTGAGCATATTTTCGTTCTGCTTCATTACGAGCTTTAATAATGTTGGAGCATTCTCGATCCCACCAGGGGGGGGATGATAATTTTCCTGAAGCTGAATTCTTGAGCGGAATGCTGTCCTCAGCAGCTGATGAAATGGCACCGGAAAATTGCGAGACACAGGCATCCAGGATGGCTGGAGAAACTTGAGGCAAAGTGGGAATTATATCCTCAAGAGTTTGAGAG
Organism: Orthosia cruda; assembly: GCA_964057195.1. Taxonomy (NCBI): domain Eukaryota; kingdom Metazoa; phylum Arthropoda; class Insecta; order Lepidoptera; family Noctuidae; genus Orthosia; species Orthosia cruda. The sequence continues at coordinate 17,701,583 of OZ059853.1, forward strand.
TACAAGTCCCACCTGGCACCAGTCAGCCTGTATTTTAAAAGGGGGGGATTATCCCGATGGGGTAAGGACCTAGAGACCAGAGTAGTGCATATTGGGTAGTGGTCGCTGCTATACGTGAGATTCAGTCGTTTCCACTCCAACTGGGCGGTTAAACTGGCTGAACACAGGGTAAGGTCCACACAGCTTCTACACTGACCAGGTCTAGGTAGGCGAGTGACAGAGCCATCATTGATAACACATAAATTCAAGTCGTCCAGTAGATCAACCAATTCAGCACCTGGGCTATCGCAATGGTCAGATCCCCACATGGAATGGTGGCAATTGAAATCACCCAAAATAATAACAGGATTAAATGAGGAACATATATTATGAATATACTGAAACACAGAGGAATCAGGAGAGGGAATATAGACAGAGATATAATTAATGCCAAGGATGCTAACACCTACAGCATTAATCCCATCTCCGTGTTGAGGCAGAGATAGAGGGGAAAAAGGAAGAAGATTATTTACTAGCATGGCAGCCCCGCCATAACCATCAGAACGGTCATCACGGAATGTGCCATATCCAGAAAAATTAAAGTTGAGACGAGGCGTTAGCCACGTCTCAGAAATTGCAAATAATGCTGGTTTGTATATGTTAATAAGATGAGAGATTTCATGTTTTTTGGGGAGAGCGCTCCTGGAGTTCCACTGCAAGAAATGGAATGTTGCGGGATTTAATTGTTTTGACTAGGTTGTCGGCAACGTGGTCTGGTAAAGTAAAGTTAGACAGTAAGGAGGAAAGTAAAATAACAATTGACTCTATAGTCTGTGTATTCACATTATGTGTGGCAGGATGGTCAGTCAGAGCACAACCATTGGGGGAAGGAGGGAATGAGTAACTGTTAATAATGTCCTGGTGAGCCCTTTGGTCATAACCGGGATGACGCGGGGTATGTGATTTTGGGTGGGATGCAGTGGGTTTTCTACTGGAGGAGTAAGTGGAGGTTTGGGGATGAGAGGTATAATTAGGAGAAGAAAGACGTGGAGAACGTCGCTCATGAATAAGAGTCTGGTGGATTGACTGCGAAAGAAGAGGAGCTGATGCTGTAACATCCGCATAAGATCGATAGGAGGGGGCATGATTTTTGGCTGCTTCAGAGTAAGAAATATTATCTTTAGCCATGGAGGCCTTGATACTCCTCTGACGTAGGTATTCTGGGCATTGACGGCTATTCGCAGGGTGTGCACCCGTACAGTAAAAACACTTGGGTTCTTCAATAGAGCATCCATCGCCAAAGTGGTCTCCACCACAGCGGTAGCAACGTGGCTTAGATCGACATTGAGTCTTTGTATGTCCATACTTGCAGCACCCAAAACACTGTACCGTAGGAAAATTATAAATTTCTACTGGAAGGGAGTTAAAGAAGCAGAAAACTCGATCTGGGAGGCTTTGACCATCGAAAGTAAGCACCACACTTGAAGTAGGAACCCATTCAGCCTTACCCTCATTGACAATCTTGCGGTTTAATCTCCTCACCTTCAACACTTTACCACGTGGGGACTTCAGGTTATCCATGACTTCGATATCAGACCAATCACTAGGGACACCCTTCACAATACCCATCCTGGTGATATTGAAAGTAGGGATCATCGTACTGTAGCCTTTCTGATTCATGCTAGCATTGTCAATAAAGGCATTAGCATCCTCTGGCCCCATAAATTCAACAGAAACCTTGTTTCTGCCTATACGCTTTATACCTCCTTCCTGTTTGATGTTTTTAATATCTAATCTCTGTAACAATTGACCGAATCTAATGGGATGAAGAGTAGTACCTGAATTTGGATCAGTTTCTACAAGTGATGTATAGACCAAAAACGGTTCCTTATCTAAGTTTGAATATTTAGTTCGCGAAATCAATGATGGAGCTGTAACTCTGTCGCGTTTGGATAAAGAAGCATTATCTCCCGTGCGTGCATAAGCGTCCAATGAGCCATTTGGTGATTGAATGTCACTATGTTTTCTTTTTTGGGAAGCAACTTGCACTTCCATGGCTTCAAACTGTGACAGCGGGGCGGTCAGAACCGCAGGTTGGGTGAAAAGATCTTGAGATTGTAGTGGAATGGCATGCGGAGGGTCTGGCGGGCGACCAGGAGGCCGATCGTCACCCTCCATGGTCGCTCGGCATACGCCGCAAGAAAATTATTTATATAACTTACCAAATGTAGGATTGGACACACAAACACTAAAAAATATACAAAACGATCACAAACGCTTACAAGGTACACAAAAACCACTTAAAAAGCCAAAACGCTGTGTTAGGAACGAAACCACATGTGTACGCCACCAACAAATTTTTGACAGTCACTGGTTAATCTTGCTTTCAACCTTCTACTTCGCTTACGTAATCGTACAATTTCGATTTTCAAATTCTTCATCTGGAATCTTGAAATCTTTAATTGATTCTCCAGCGAAAAATAGATTTCAGCTTTTCTGAAAAAAATAATTTTATCTTTATCTTTATGGTACTTTACATACATGTTTTATTTTGCATGGGTGCAATTTAGATGAGAAGACGATATCCAATTATCATTTATTTATATATATATATATATGATTTTTGTATTTATTTATCCATTTCTTTTATATAGCTTATGGAATAAACTACATTGGTACTCACTTTTGTCTCCTTTAAGTTTCTGTCTTTGTTGTCTCCCATTGTTACTGCAATAATTATGTTCTGCTGCTATAGCTGCACCAGCATTGGCAGGCATTGCTGAAAACAAAATAATAATAATTAACCTTGTATCAATGAGGTAAGTAGTAAACTTTATTAGTGTAAATTACTTGAGTAGTGAAAATGAAGTGTCTGTTTGTTATGAAAATGTAACAGCTATTTATTACTAATTGCAAATGAAAGTAAACGAAAGGAAAGTCATATACGGTACTTGTAAAGAAAAAAAATATTTAATATAAAAATTATTTTATTGTCTGTTCGTCTGATTACCCCGGCTAATTTCCGAAACGGCTGCTGAACACAACGGAGTTAAAAATAATTTGAAAATGTAGGGAGCCAAGCATTTACGCACCAGTGACTATTTGCTTTGATGTAGAAGGCAGATTCAATATGTTCAGGCATAGGCAGATTAGTTGGTATTATAGGAGGCATATGAGCAGCTTGTGTTGGAAAGCCTGGAAACACTAAAAAAAAAAAAAAAAAATATTATAAGGTTACTTCGGATTGTTATTACTGAAAAATTGGTCTGTATTTGTCCCATATTGTGTGTCAGTACACACAATTGGCTGATGGGAATCCCTATGACATGGATGTGATTTAAACATAACTGGCAAAATGGTATACTATTAGGTGAATCCCTGCCTAACCGTTCCATGACAGGCACGATGATGTAATGTAGAATAATGGGTTTTAGGTGTTTGCCATTAATATAAGGTCTATGAAACATAATTGACCATTACTCAACTGATGAACTTCGATAAAATCACATTCTAAACCGCAATTTGGACTCGGTAGGAGGCGCTGCAATCTAGTTCAAGGATTAAGGACAATGTCTGTTTGGTCAGCTAGTAGTACAATAAATAATAAATCTTACCATTAAGATGTACAGTAGGAACAGCTAATGTATTTAAATGGTCGATGCGATTCTTAAATTGGTTGGAAAATGTATTTCACAGTTGACTCTCTTTCTGTAAAATTTGATGTCATCTGCAGTCTCAGTTTCCTACCAACAATGTTAACCCAGGCTTTGAATACTTCACGATACTTTTCTGGGTGTGGAAATTGATGGTGTATAACACCTGAAAAATAAAATACAGAAACATGAAGTATGTATGTATAAGTATGTATGTTATGTTGACCCAGACGAGGATACACAAAACTAGCACAAATCTGAACAAAAATATATTTTGGGTGCCCTAAGTCGGCCGTTCTTTTTTTTTGAAAGCTGGTCTAATTTTAATTCATTTTATTGATTAAAATGATTATCGTAAGACGTGTTTCTTAGCCGCGAGATTTTTAACGTGGGTAGGAAATAGCTCTGATCTTAATGGTGGGTGACTCAAAATCAAAGCTGAAAGAACTAGTGAAACAATTTAGACTTGCTGCCTTGCTTTCCAAAAACAGCATGTTATTTTGAGCGATGAAGTTATACTTGAAGCAATTATTGCCTACTATGAAATTGATAAAGAAAGCACTTACCCGGGTTGTGTGCACATCCCAATTCGCACCGCTTTGGCATGATTTTAAACACACAAACAAGCGTCTATAATCGCAAATAACACAAAAACAGCGTCAATGTCGCAAATATCACAAAAATAAAGCGTCTATATCGCAAATAATACTAAATAATAGCGTCTTTTCGCAAGTTAGGTGAACACATGAAACGGGAGGAGCAAAGTTCAACTCACTCACTAATTCACAGAAAACACTTCACAGCGGATGAGTAAAAACTGAAATAAACGCAAATCAACAGTAGAAAACACATAAAATGGACGAAAACTACAAATTGTAGGTACTCGCCATTGTGAAAATTGAAAATTCAAATTTCTTGATTTGACTGTGTTGCACGGTTATTGCCCGACAAAAAAATTATTATAGAACAAATAAAAAAATCCTCTGATCATTAAATTATATTATTTTATCATTAAATAAAAATGTTGACTGTTGTACACATCACCAAAAATTAAATTTCAATTATTATTCTGATATTTGTTCGAAATTTAATATTTGATGAAAGCACCATCTATTGTAAATTAAACGTACTAAATATTTTGCGCAGACGATAACAGATGGCGCTTTTCTAAAAGTTTTTACTGAAATCTGTTCAAGTATGGCAGTGACCAGCCCCTGGGCCTGCAGTCCATGCTATGGCAACTTAGAACAAAATTACGATTCCGTTTTTTGATTTAATACAGCGCCATCTATGAACCGGTACCAGAACCAAAATTGCGGTGTTGCCATAGATAAATATATTACGCCGATGCTGGGAGTTTCCTCAGATATAAGAAAAAACCTAAATCAAGAAATAAAATTATAATCACATGTTATTCTTGAAGTAAATATAGAAAACAACAGAAGAAATAAATTAGAACATAATGAGGTTTTTATTATCAGCACAATAATGCAGAAGGTATATTTTGGTTTAAAAAAAATGCAAACCCTTTGACCCTTTGTTCATATGGGCACACCTAATTTACAAATGGCCGCTGCAAGAGATTGTTTGACCGTGTGCATTATTTTTTCTTTTTACAATAAAGTTCTCATTGTTCCGCAAGTGCGATTTATATAAATATTTTATACCAAGTTACAAAATTCTTGCTACCTGGATGTACTGTAATTGGTAAAGACGGTAAGTTAATTTTGTTTGTCTTCCTTCATAGCAGAAAAATATTTGCATTGAGACTGTTCTTGATAATTTACTATCATCATCATCTTCCTGCCCTTGTCCCATGATACTTGTGGTCGGCGCTACACGTTTTATTCATCCATACCGACCTGTCCCCCGTCACGCTATCACGAACTCCCTTTTCTTTCATATCACTACACACAGTTACAGTTCATCCCTCTTTTCTCTGACCGTCACCTTTTAGTAACATGCGTTTCATCCCTCCTTACATGACGTACGAATATTACCAGGTCAAACGGTTTCCTTTAAAATTTTCATTCGCTGGTGCAATTTGTGCAAAAAGTCATTTCTCAAATCCATTTTTTTAATTCAATATAAATTTCCTGCTGTCCCAGTCTCCCAAATAGATTGACCTCCAGGTGTGAACCTGGGTGTGCTGTAGTTTAACTTAGCATAATTATTGTAGGTTGACATAATTGTAGGGTAGGTACTGTAGGTAGGGTTGACGGGAGCAAAGCCTCAGGCACAACTAGTAAAATGTAAGCAATCTTACTATATTTTCTTTTATGGTGAAATACAAAACTATCTTATGAAAAATTCAAAACTCACTTGGGAAATAAGTGTTTCAATTAGATTAGCTTAACACAATTTATTTTTGTTAGAAATTATTTTTTATGAATGTTTAGAAAGGTTTTATTTATTTGGAAACTCAACAGATTATTACTAATTTACATGGAGTTGCGGACACCAGCCTGTCTTAACTAAATCACTAATTTAAATGTGTTATATTGTTTGTCACACTGTCAATGTACAGCCCAGTGAAGTTGCGTCAAAGTTACTAGCACAGTGACAGCGAGATGATGACAATAAATTATCTCATAAGCCAATAACAGAGTTTTACAGCATTGATAAAGCTAGTTTAGGTTAAATTAGTTAGCTACACACAAGTGCAGCTATTAGTGATCATGTGGATTGAAGACTCATTGATCACATTAATCAGAGTTAAAAATACCTATGTAAATATGGCTATAATAATTAGCCAAAGAAAAAAACAAAACAAAATATTGTGAAATGTAACGTCATGAATATCATGCTAAGTCGAAATATAGTATATATAATCCTTTATCCCAAGAGTTTATTATGTTCTTTGTCTCAAGCTCTTGCTGAATAAGGTATAGTTTCTCTTTCCTCCAGTGACTGATTTAAGTTACACCTAATTGTTTCATGTTTTTTAGATGTGCCGCTACACCTATTTCCGAATCCAGAGACAAGTGAAGAGAAATTTAAAACTTGGGTTTTAGATATTGGTGGAGAATTAGCTTTATTGGATCATCATACTATCTATGGCAACAAACGTGTCTGTCATAGACATTTTGAAGAAATTCACAAGTATCCAACTGGTAGACTGTCTAAATTGGCAATTAAACACTTCATACTTCAGGTAATACAAATAATTGTTAACTTTAAATATATTCATCAATGCATTTATCAATGTCTTCTCATTTCTCTCTCTTTTCTCAAGTCAGAATATTTTTTTTTATTATTATTATTTATGTTCCCCGATTACTAAGATGCCTGGATCGATTTGGCAAATTCCTCTTTTGTTTGATACTTCCTGGTAGACCCTTGGTCATCAGGTCAGGATCTGGTGATGGGAACTCATGGAAATCGAGGGAACTCCTGCCATATTATAGGCATACACATAGCGATATTGGTATTTTCATCAACAATCACTCAGAAAGTATAATTTTCTGAAGTGGAACTGATGAAGAAGACCACAGATGGCCACTGGAACTTCTTGATGATAGGTATGTGACGGGTATATCTCGAATAGTTAACCGACTATGATGAAGCAAATACTTATAAATAAAAGGTACAATCAAACTGATCTGAAGCCGGAAGGTAGGCACTGGAACTTCGAAATAAAACAATGCATTCTAGTCGTGTTTGGGCTTATTGGAGTCGTCATGAGATTTACTTTGCCTATAAATAGTTTTCATGGTAATTTGAGGTACCAAAACCAAAATTTAAATATAAAAAGTTTTCTAACCGTCTTCCAAAAAAAAAACGTTGAAAGACGAAAAACAATAGGTACCAAAGACACCGAATTCGAAAAAGAAAGTTATTTTTCACTTTTTAGTGATGTTTTGTTTTGGAAGTCAGTTTGTTTTTTTATTATAAAGTTTTTTTTTTGTCGGAACAAATAACAAATATCGACAATATTTTAATATTATTCTTGATCTGCAAGCACTGTACGAGCCAATAATGCTCATCACAATCACTTGTTCTTTAACTATATATAGATATTTAATTACATTTCAGGAAAGAACTCAACATTGAAGCTATAATAAGCTAGCTGACCCTAGCTTACACAATAAAAAAAATCCACTCTACCTAAAAAAAGGGATTACAAATAATCTGATCACCAAAAAACCAAATTACCACCAACGGCCAAGAATGCATTGCGAAATGGGACCACAATGTGAAGCTGTATAAAAAGTATCCAGGTTATAAAGGCGTACAGCTAGTGCTTAAGCTAATCTCACCACGTGATGCCGGAATTAATCTCGAAAATGAGGGTAAACATTGTAATCAAGTATTCAGCAATCTGTTGGAGTAACCCTTGGACTTATAGTTAGAGTTTTTCATTTGCTATCTGTTTTAATATAAGTTTCAATTGTGACAATATCAGTCAGTTTGTATACTCTACACTTGGCAGGAATATTACTGATTGCAGTATGTTCTTAGCACAAACAAAGATGCTGTTGTCTATCTTCTTTACACGATCCGTAAATGCCGAATTTCAATTGTGTTAATATATTCTTTTGTCATTTGCAGGATGTGGAATCCTTGAAAAAGAAAGTACCGCCCCAGCAGATCTACTCATGTCCTTTGATGATTTATTTGACAGCATAACTGGCAGTTTCAGCGCGATAATAGGAGAAAAAAAATACAGGACTGTGTGGCCCCAACCTTACCTCACCACAATTTATGGAATAGTTCCATTCCCAGGTAGGCACTGGAACTCCAAAATAAAACCATGTATTCTAGTCGTGTTTGGGCTTATTGGAATCGTCATGAGATTTACTTTGCCTATAAATATTTTTTATGGTAATTTGAAGTACCAAAACCAAAAAGTGAAATATAAAAGGTTTCAAACCGTCTTCCAAAAAAAAAACGTTGAAAACAATAGGTACTTCAAATTTAAAAGAAAGTTATTTTTCACTTTTTAGTGATTTTTTGTTTTGGAAGTCAGTTTGTTTTTTTTTTTTGTCGAAACAAATAACAAATATCGACAATATTTTAATATTATTCTTGATCTGCAAGCACAATCACTTGGTCTTCAACTAAATATAGATATTTAATTATGTTTCAGGAAAACAACTCAACATTGAAGCTATAACAAGCAAGCCGACCCTAGCTTCCACGTCAAATGATCCACCCCACCTAATAAAAGGGATTACAAATAATCTGATCACTAAAGACCTTAAATTTACCACTAAACGCGAAGAATGCATTACGAAATGGGACCACAATGTGAAGCTGTATAAAAAGTGTTCAGGTTATAAAGGCGTAAAGCTAGAGCTAGAATAGCAGGTTATAGAGGGTTAACATTGTAATCAAGTATTCAGTCAATCAGGTGGAGTAACCCTTGGACTTACGGCAGGTAAGCAGTTCACTAATCATTGTTCGAAAGTTACAGCTTTTCATTTGCTATCTGTCTTTAATATAAATTTCAATCGTAACAATATCAGTCAGTTTGTATACTCTACACTTGGCAGGCATAATTACTGATTGCAGTATGTTCTTAGCACAAACAAAGATGCTGTTCTCTATCTTCTATACACGATCCGTAAATGCCGAATTTCAGTTGTGTTAATATTTTTTTTTGTCATTTGCAGGATGAGGAGTCCTTGAAAAAAAAGTACCGCCGCAGCAGATCTACTCATGTCCTTCGATGATTTATTTGACAGCATAACTGACAGTTTCAGCGCGATAATAGGAGAAAAAAATTACAGGACTGTGTGACCTCAACCTCACCTAACCACAATTTATGGAACTTTAATCTACCTATACTGAAAACCATGAAATTTAGTGACACCAATAACCAAAGTATTTGCGTTGTCATTTACTATAGTCTATAATATTAGTAACATTCATTTCAATAAAGTTTTATCAAAAACCCTGATTCCTCCAGATTTTATATACATAATAGCATCATCCAGAACTTGTAAAGTTACTGTGGACTATGCATAGGTACTCTTTAGAGCTTGTATCTGTTTCCAATGCATCTTGATTGAAATTGCATTGCAGTAGAGAGAATTAAAACATATAGTATGAGATACGAAGACAATAATCTACATGAATCAGTGTTTTGATAAAACATATTTATATGCATCATTGATAAAAAAAAAAGCTTTGCTGCCGGGACTATTAGTAGTCTTTGTTTACAATATATAAAAAAAAGTTACAATTTAATTAAATAAAGGTACTTGCAGTATTTGCAGCTAACTTTCGAAAGACATCCCGGCAGTACAGTAAAAATTATATACATTAGTATATATTTATATCAACTATTCATTTAAATAACGTTTTATCAAAAACTGATTCCTGCGGATTTTTGATTATAATCATCATCCAGAACTTGTACGCATATAGAGTTTGGACCTGTTTCAACTGCGTCTTGATTGAAGTTATAAAGATTTAATACATATGGTATGAGATCCCAAGGGAAAAATCTACCGGAATCAGGGTTTTTGATGAAATGTTATTAAAATGAATTGATAAAAATGTTATACATTGCTGCTGGGTTCTATAGAGTAGTCTTTGTTTACAATACAAAATAAAATCATTACATTTTAATTAATTAAAGGTAAAAGCGGCTAACCTCCGAAAGACAACCCGGCAATACCCAATGTATTATTTTTATCAATAATTCATTTAAATAATGTTCTATATCAAAAACTCTGATTCCTGCAGATATTTAAAAACATAATAACATCACCCAGAACTTGTACATAATAGAGACTTTACAGTTTGGACTTGTTTCCAATGTGTCTTTATTGAAATTGTAAAGAGTTAATACATATAGTATGAGATCCCAATGGAAAACACTGCAGAAATCTGGGTTTTTGATAAAACTTTATTTAACTGAATAATTGATAAAAATGTGATACCAAAAAAAAACAAAAAGTTTTGTATTTTTGTAAACCAAAATTTTACTTTTCTTCTTTATTGTACTGATACTGATACTTAAAAAAAACCTCATCATGCTCGAATTTATTTTGTATTTTTTTAAAATAAATATACAAAAATTGTATTTGTTTTTGCATTATTTTATTTCCAATAAAATTTACCAACCAAAACAACACAATCATACATATACACACATGCATAAGTATACATATACACAGTATACACACATGCATAGACACACATACATATTACATCCATACACACACACGCACATATATATGTAGTCCCGGTACCGGTTCATAGATGGCGCTGTACATGCGCTGCGTTTGAAACTCAAAAAAAAAGGCTGAGTTGCCTATCTATACCCAGTATATAATAGTAATCTTTGCTGCAGTCTCGACATAGATAGCGATCGTTATCTCGTAACGATCGGTCGCTAAGTCCTAACGATCGGAAGATAACGATTTTTGGTAGTCTCGACATTCAAAGCTATCGATTTTTGACGTTTGTCATCGCAAACTTAACGTATATTGTCGCTAAGTTAACGATTTATCGGTATGATATCGAATTTCCTAGCGAGCATTTTTGACAGCCCGATAAGTGTCGTAACGATCGTTATCATTGGTTTTAGAGGTTACAAAAACAATAAATAAATAATAATTAGAGTAATATGGCTGTATAGTAATAAGCGTGGGCTTTGGTCGTGCTAGAAAACAGACTCGATATAATAATGAGGCGGAAAAATGCACGAAACCGGCGTGAAGGTGAAAATCCTTTGGATTTAGAGGATGGCCAATTTATCTATCTTTACCGAATAAACAAGGACGTTTCATGAGCTCGTTGGTGAACTTCGCCAACTATTCAAAGACGAGGGTCTTACGGACTTTCTGTGGAGTCTCAAGTGAGTGTAATAATATTTCTATGTATGATTTCTAATATCCAAGATGTACTTATAATTTTATTGTTAATGGTTTAGTGGGTGCTACAAATTACCTATTGGCTTGCAGTGGGGCTGCAGCATAAGCCAAAAGTCAGTAAGTCGAGTAATACATGTTGTAACTTTGGCTATCAATGAAAACCTTTTAAGATGATACGTAAAATTTCCTATGATCCAAGAAGAACGGTGTGCAGTTAAAGAGAAGTTTAGAAATGCTCCACAGCCATGGACTGTACACCACCCACTACCCACCACCCATAGACTGCACGCATAAAAAAATTATCAATGGGGACCACCGTACATGGCTGCTTGGTAACTAATAATAAATATTCATAATCTATAATCTACTGAAAGTACATTCTATGTTATGTCTTTTAGGTGATGATGGATATCCTCTGAAACCATGGTTGAAGACTCCTTTAAAAAATCAGCACCCAGGGAAACCGGAGTATCAATAAACAAATACTCATTGTTCAGTCAGGAATGTCGTTGAAAGATGCTTTGGTGTGCTGAAGTCTGGTTTTAGGTGTCTGTCTCACCAACGCATAAATACACATGTATAAAATATAAATTACATGAACCAGAAGCCACCACACCCACTCTCATGAAGATGGCCTAGAAGTAACAGGTACCTAATCAAATGATTTATTTTAAGGTATTATTATATTATATTTATTAAATAGGTATACCTATATTTGCATAACATATAATTTTCCCTAGATCTTTATACCTATTTCATTAGCATCTCCATTAATTTGGCCCAAAGGTGATATATAATGGCTTATAGCATCAAGTCCGACTTAGGCCGTTGTGTATCATTGTATGAATACTCCTAAACTCTTGTTTTTGTTATACAGGACTTGTGTGGTGCACTGAGTGAGCTGTTGCAGAGTACATAAGAAGACTCAATAATACTAGTTTTACATAATTTTATTTTATTGACCCTCTGTGATTTAAATAAAAAACATATAAAACCATTTATTATTTTTATTTACAAAAGTTGTAAAACTGTCCGCTATTGAATTTGCAGCCTATGCAAATAGCATCCACGCCTCGGCTTGTACCTTGCCTGCCTCTGGCAGCGTCTGATTGCTGATTGATTGAGTTGCAGCTGCCACCATCTGTAAAAAAATTAGATGTACTAAAAATGTCTCTTAATGCTCTAGTGATTCTAATAATAAAAAAGAAAATGGCATAGTATCCGGGCAGTCTGTGCCAAATGTGTACTCTACACTAATTAAGGATGTTATGCGTCTCTCCACTTCAGTCAAAGAAGCAGTGATGACGCCTTGGTTGCCAGTTTGAATGATTTGTTTTTATAATTATGCTGTCTTAGTGCAGGCGCAGCTTTTTAAGTCTATCCAAACCTGTAATTAAGATACCTATTGTATTCTACTAAATATAAATAAAACTGACGTGGCTTGTACTTACATTTAAAAACCAACTTGATATTTAACGTCATGTACTGCTCGGGGGACTTATTGGATCCGTTTGGGAGTTTGTTGAGTTCCTCGGGAACCTCCTTCCAGCATGTTTCAAAATTTGCCCGTGTGGAGATATGGACGGGCTTCTAAAGTTGCCAAATGCGCATCAATATGCCCCGAAGTACGCCTGAAACATTTAAGATATTCATTAAGTAAACACAAACTATTCAATTTAGTACCAAAAATAGGAATCGTAAATTGTTGTAGGTTGTTATTACCTGACGCTCACGCTGCTTGCTAGCACTCGGGCTAGGGCCTGCGCCTGTGTCACTGTCCTCCACTATAGAAATACGGTTCTTTTCCAGTTTTTAATCAATTCTGTCTCATTGTCGTATTTTGTGTACAAACAAACTTGACAATTGACATTGACAGTTTGTTTCCCATGTTCAACGTCTGTGTTGCAAGGAAGCGAACTATTTTCTTCTTTGTTATGCGTATTTTAAAAAACGGCATAACCTACTTACAAGCTTCGATGCAAACAATTGTTAACATGATAAGGTTTACCTATCTTCTGCACAATTTTCAAAGAAAAATAGTTTTTTTTGAATATTTTGTCTACCAATTTTCCCTATGATACAAGGATTTTTTTCAACTGCCATAATTTTTCAAAAAAATCACCGCACTATGAATACGAACATCGCTAGCCTACCGACAACGTAAAGTCAATATAGTGACAGATTTTGCACGCTAACTCGGCTGTCGAGACTTGCGTTTATCGTTAGCGTCGTTACGGCAAGCGTATTTTGTCGGTAAGAGATAACGATCGTTACCTAACGTAGCGATCGCAAACTATGTCGAGACTGCAGGCCCTGGGCCTGCGACATGGTTTTAGAGGTTACAAAAACAATAAATAAATAATAATTAGAGTAATATGGCTGTATAGTATTAAGCGTGGGCTTTGGTCATGCTAGAAAACAGACTCGATATAATAATGAGGCGGAAAAATGCACGAAACCGGCGTGAAGGTGAAAATCCTTTGGATTTAGAGGATGGCCAATTTATCTATCTTTACCGAATAAACAAGGACGTTTCATGAGCTCGTTGGTGAACTTCGCCCAACTATTCAAAGACCTTACGGACTTTCTGTAGAGTTTCAAGTGAGTGTCTATGCGTTGGGTACATAATGTGCCTAAATAATATTTCTATTATTTTTTTCTAATATCCAAGATGTAATGTAATTTTCTTCATAATAGTCAAGTGGGTGCTAACAACTACATATTGGCTTGCAATGGGGCTGCAGCATAAGCTAAAAGTCAGTTAGCCGATTTGTACATGCTGTAACTTTGGCTATCAATGAAAACCTTTTAAGATGATACGTTAAATTTCCCATGATCCAAGAAGAACGGTGTGCAGTTAAAGGAAAGTTTAGAAATGCTCCACAGCCATAGACTGCACACTACCCACTGCCCACCACTCAGAGACTGCACACATAAAAAAATTATCATGGGGACCACCGTACATGGCTGCTTGGTAACTAATAATAAATGTTCATTATAATCTGCTGAAAGTACATTCTATGTTTTATCTTTTAGGTGATGATATATAGCCTCTGAAACCATGGTTGATGACTCCTTTAAAAAATCAATACCCAGGGAAACCGGAGTATCAATAGACAAATACTCATTGTTCAGTCAGGAATGTCGTTGAAAGATGCTTTGGTGTGCTGAAGTCTATTTTTAGGTGTCTGTCTCACCAAACCATGTATAAAATATAAATTACTTGAACCAGAAGCCACCACACCCACTCTCATGAAGATGGCCTAGAAGTAACAGGTACCTAATCAAATGATTTATTTTAAGGTTTTATTATATTATATTTATTAAATAGGTATACCTATATTTGCATAACATATAATTTTCCCTAGATCTTTATACCTATTTCATTAGCATCTCCATTTATTTGACCCAAAGGTGATATATAATGGCTTATAGCATCAAGTCCGACTTATGCCGTTGTGTATCATTGTATGAATACTCCTAAAATCTTGTTTTTGTTATACAGGACTTGTGTGGTGCACTGGGTGAGCTGTTGCAGAGTGCATAAGAAGACTCAATAATACTAGTTTTACATAAATTTATTTTATTGACCCTCTGTGATTTAAATAAAAAACATATGAAACCATTTATTATTTTTATTTACAAAAGTTGTAAAACTGTCTGCTATTGAATTTGCAGCCTATCTCAGCTTGTACCTTGCCTGCCTCTGGCAGCGTCTGATTGCACTTGAGTTGCAGCTGCCACCATCTGTAAAAAAAATAGATGTACTACAAATGTCTTTTAATGCTCTAGTGTGCTAGTGATTCTAATAATAAAAAAGGAAATGGTATAGCATCCGGGCAGTCTGTGCCAAATGTGTACTCTACACTAATTAAGGATGTTATGCGTCTCTCCACTTCAGTCAAAGAAGCAGTGATGACGCCTCGGTTGCCAGTTTGAATGATTTGTTTTTATAATTTTGCTGCCTTAGTGCAGGTGCAGCTTTTTAAGTCTATCCAAACCTGTAATTAGGATACTTATTGTATTCTACTAAATATAAATAAAACTGACGTGGCTTGTACTTACATTTAAAAACCAACTTGATATGTAACGTCATGCACTGCTCGGGCGACTTAATGGACAACAAACTCCTGAACGGATGTTTGGGAGTTTGTTGAGTTCCTCGGGAACCTCCTTCCAGCATGTTTCAAAATTTGCCCGTGTGGAGATATGGACGGGTTTCTAAAGTTGCCAAATGCGCATCAATATGCCCCGAAGTACGCCTGAAACATTTAAGATATTCATTAAGTAAACACAAAATACTTCGAACATATGCAAAGTATTCAATTTAGTACCAAAAATAGGAATCGTAAATTGTTGTAGGTTGTTATTACCTGACGCTCACGCTGCTTGCTAGCACTCGGGCTAGGGCCTGCGCCTGTGTCACTGTCCTCCACTATAGAAATACGGTTCTTTTCCAGTTTTTAATCAATTCTGTCTCATTGTCGTATTTTGTGTACAAACAAACTTGACAATTGACATTGACAGTTTGTTTCCCATGTTCAACGTCTGTGTTGCAAGGAAGCGAACTATTTTCTTCTTAGTTATGCGTATTTTTAAAAACGGCATAAGCTACTTACAAGTTTTGATGCAAACAATTGTTAACATGATAAGGTTTACCTATCTTCTGCACAATTTTCAAAGAAAAATAGTTTTTTTTGAATATCTTGTCTACCAATTTTCCCTATGATACAAGGATTTTTTTCAACGGCCATAATTTTTCAAAAAAATCACCGCACTATGAATACGAACATCGCTAGCCTACCGACAACGTTATGTCAATATAGTGACAGATTTTGCACGCTAACTCGGCCGTCGAGACTTGCGTTTATCGTTAGCGTCGTTACGGCAAGCGTATTTTGTCGGTAAGAGATAACGATCGTTACCTAACGTAACTCTGTGATAACGATCGTTAACTATGTCGAGACAATTGTGCAGAAGATAGGTAAACCTTATCATGTTAACAATTGTTTGCATCGAAACTTGTAAGTAGCTTATGCCGTTTTTTAAAATACGCATAACAAAGAAGAAAATAGTTCGCTTCCTTGCAACACAGTCGTTGAACATGGGAAACAAACTGTCAATGTCAATTGTCAAGTTTGTTTGTACACAAAATACGACAATGAGATAGAATTGGATTATTGGAATTGATTAACTGGAAAAGAACCGTATTTCTATAGTGGAGGACAGTGACACAGGCGCAGGCCCTAGCCCGAGTGCTAGCAAGCAGCGTGAGCGTCAGGTAATAACAATCTACAACAATTTTCGATTCCTATTTTTGGTACTAAATTGAATACTTTGAATATGTCCGAAGTAGTTTGTGTTTACTTAATGAATATCTTAAACGTTTCAGGCGTACTTCGAGGCATATTGATGCGCATTTGGCAACATTAGAAGCCCGTCCATATCTCCACACGGGCAAATTTTGAAACATGCTGGAAGGAGGTTCCCGAGGAACTCAACAAACTCCCAAACATCCGTTCAGGAGTTTGTTGTCCATTAAGTCGCCCGAGCAGTGCATGACGTTACATATCAAGTTGGTTTTTAAATGTAAGTACAAGCCACGTGAGTTTTATTTATATTTAGTAGAATACAATAGGTATCCTAATTACAGGTTTGGATAGACTTAAAAAGCTGCACCTGCACTAAGGCAGCAAAATTACAAAAACAAATCATTCAAACTGGCAACCGAGGCGTCATCACTGCTTCTTTGACTGAAGTGGAGAGACGCATAACATCCTTAATTAGTGTAGAGTACACATTTGGCACAGACTGCCCGGATGCTATGCCATTTCCTTTTTTATTATTAGAATCACTAGCACACTAGAGCATTAAAATACATTTTTAGTACATCTAATTTTTTTACAGATGGTGGCAGCTGCAACTCAAGTGCAATCAGACGCTGCCAGAGGCAGGCAAGGTACAAGCTGAGATAGGCTGCAAATTCAATAGCGGACACTTTTACAACTTTTGTAAATAAAAATAATAAATGATTTTATATGTTTTTTATTTAAATCACAGAGGGTCAATAAAATAAATGTAGGTAAAACTAGTATTATTGAGTCTTCTTATGCACTCTGCAACAGCTCACTCAGTGCACCACACAAGTCCTGTATAACAAAAACAAGATTTTAGGAGTATTCATACAATGATACACAACGGCATAAGTCGGACTTGATGCTATAAGCCATTAAATATTACCTTTGGGTCAAATAAATGGAGATGTTAATGAAATAGGTATAAAGATCTAGGGAAAATTATATGTTATGCAAATATAGGTATACCTATTTAGTAAATATAATATAACATAAAACCTTAAAATAAATCATTTGATTAGGTACCCGTTACTTCAAGGCCATCTTCATGAGAGTGGGTGTGGTGGCTTCTGGTTCATATAAATTATATTTTATATATGTGTATTTAATGCTTTGGTGAGACAGACACCTAAAAACAGACTTCAGCACACCAAAGCATCTTTCAACGACATTCCTGGCTGAACAATGAGTATTTGTTTATTGATACTCCGGTGTCCCTGGGTGTTGATTTTTTAAAGGAGTCATCAACCTTGGTTTCAGAGGATATCCATCATCACCTAAAAGATAAAACATAGAATGTACTTTCAGTAGATTATAGATTATGAACATTTATTATTAGTTACCAAGCAGTAATGTACGGTGGTCCCCATTGATATTTTTTTTATGCGTGCAGTCTATGGGTGGTGGGTAGTGGGTGGTGTGCAATCCATGGCTGTGGAGCATTTCTAAATTTCTCTTTAACTGCACACCGTTCTTCTTGGATCATAGGAAATTTAACGTATCATCTTAAAAGGTTTTCATTGATAGCCAAAGTTACAACATGTATTACTCGACTTACTGACTTTTGGCTTATGCTGCAGCCCCACTGCAAGCCAATAGGTAATTTGTAACACCCACTTAACTATTAATAATAAAATTATAAGTACATCTTGGATATTAGAAATCATACATAGAAATATTATTTAGGCACGATAGGTACCCAACGCAAAGACACTCACTTGAGTCTCCACAGAAAGTCCGTAAGGCCCTCATCTTTGAATGGACGAAGTTCACCAACGAGCTCATGAAACGTCCTTGTTTATTCGGTAAATATAGATAAAATGGCCATCCTCTAAATCCAAAGGATTTTCACCTTTACGCCGGTTTCGTGCATTTTTCCGCCGCATTATTATATCGAGTCTGTGTTCTAGCACGACCAAACCCCACGCTTAATACTATACAGTCATATGACTCTAATTATTATTTATTTATTGTTTTTGTAACCTCTAAAACCAATGATAACGATCGTTACGACCACAGACTACTTAGAGATACTACGTATCAGACTGCCAACTCTAGAACAAAATTCTCATCATTCTGTTTTAATGATACATGACGTTTCTTTTTTTTTTTTTGCTTTACATAGACAATGGCGAAGGAATAAAACGGATACAGCCTGAGACGCCGTGGTTATTAACCGACTTCAAAAAAGGAGGAGGTTCTCAATTTATTTTTATTATTGCTATTGCTGCCCCAAAGTGGAGCAAACTTATTAATTTACTGGAATTAATTTTGCGGTTAAGTAATTAAAACAAAGAATTATTTATTAAATGATATATTTTTTAATTTTTCGAATGCTTTTTTTGCATCGCAGGCAAATTACCCTTCGAATATGCCCTGTAAAATTCTATTAATCATATTGCACCAATTCATTATTGTAAACCTCACAACTAAGGAAATTAAATGATTTAGGACAATTGTCTTTTGTTCGGTACATTCAATAAAATCAAATGAATACTTGGAAACAATAACATCATTTACATTTGATGCTACATTGTTTTTATGGGCATTGTGTTCCAAGTAAGCATTTGTTTCAGTTATTACTGTACCAAAACACCGTACTGCACCTTCAGATGGGTAGTTTAGGCTTTTTTTTTGCTGCCGTATATTCCCATTAGTTTATCCAGTCGTGGATACTATAATTACTCGTTAGGATAGTTTTACAAGAATTACATTTAAATTTATCACAAATATTCCATACTACCCAACCAGCAGTGTAGGCTCGCGAGTGGACATCCAATCGTTCTCGGAGAGCCTGCTCCACAATCATTTCAATATTTTGACCTGTACTTGAATGACCTGGCTCGACATTTCTTTTGAATTCTTCAGTAAACAATGACTGTAAATTTATTACTTGGTCTGCCAGGTCATTCTCATAATTAAACATTTGGTTGTGGAACTTTATGATTCTGGTTATCAATAATTAATTGAAGGTGCAATTGAAGCTGTGGCAGCTTGGGTCATTATTATGGTAATTATATGCCCTTACTTGACCAAAAAAGTTTTCTATAGGATCAGAATTAAATTATCTGGGTCTGATTATTTTTATATTATTGCTTTTAAATATCTGCCACAGCACCATCATGTAACTTTTTAATGTTATAATAAAATTTACCAGAGGGCACAGATTTTTCCTTTCCATTGGAATCAACATAACATATTTTTTCCAATTTACTAACTGCCTCTTTCCAAAGCTGGTGGTGTTGATTTTTCTACCACTGCTGTTCTCAGGATTTTTCCCTTGCTTCTTTTTGATAAGGTTGCTGCTCCATTGACACTGTCAAATAGTCGGTAAAAAATAAAACTGTCTCTGCTGTATTTTGAAATGTGCTACTGACAGGTCTTCCATCTGCATAATGAGCTGAAAAAAAAAGATGTTATGTTTAATATTATAAACCAAACCGCCCACTCCACCCTGCCCTCAGATTTAGGCTCTAGAGTTATATGAAAACAATGTATGTATTATGGAATGATTTCTCTTATTATGATATACTGACTAGATGTATGAACCTGAGTGAAGCAATATAAAGGTCTATCCACACATATCAAGGCTGTGCCCGGGACATGGACAGACCGTGCCCCGTCAGGGACTCAAAAAACAATCAGTGCATATATTTTATATGAACTCGTTCACACACGTCTATGCAAGGGCCAGTGATGGAGCTTCAATGTCTGGGCCCGGCCCTGTCATGTCCCGGGCACGGCCCTGATATGTGTGGATAGACCTTACGTATGTACAGATAGAGCAGGTGACGCTTTGTAGTTTCTGCGTACCCACATGGGAAAAAGGTGTGAATTTATGTATGTATGTAGTTCTATTAAACCTGAAGTAACGCCATATGTCTACCTTCTACCACGCAGGCACCTATACTTAATAAAACTATGCAAAACATTTATTTTCATATAATGTTAGGTACTTACAAAATTTTGCTGTATATGACAAGGCTGCAGATACAGTTTTGCTGAAGACCTTTACACAATAGTTATCTGAAAAATAAAAAGTATTAATAAAATGTGTCATAATATAATCTGACGGTCACTATAGCAGAATATAAATAGCTAGCTAAATTTGAAACCAACCTTCATCTTTTTAATCTTTTCAGGAATTACTTGCTGGTCATTCAATTTCTACAGAAGTCTGGCTTCTGCGTGATGGCAATCCGTTTCATACACATCTACTATATCTTGCCATTCATTTTCATATTTGTGTTCAAAAAGTTGTTTCTTATTCCCTTTATAAGGTGTGACGGGTCATATACAATACTCAGATTGACTCCGCTTATTGTGACTGTGCCATCTGAAATTATTAAACAATTTGAACCAAATTATAATTTCAAAGTGCCATAAAGTTTTACAGTATATAAGTAAATATGGTTAAAAACATTGGTTGTTGTAAATCTTTGCGACGCAAGTTCCTTAAACAACATGCCCACCACTGAGCCAGTTTATTAATACCAGCAATTTTACCCTTAGTGATGAACATTCGCAAATGTTGGTCAGTGGGTCGTCTTAGGCAGAGTTCAAATGCAAAGAGTAATATAATAATACGGAATTAGCAGATGCAGAATGAAAAGCAGCTCCGTGGTCACAAATAAATGTAATTGGTTTCAGTATGCTTCAGTCAAATATTTCAAAATACAGGGTTACCAACTCCTAAAAATAAATAGCCCTAAGATCAAGATGAAATAGCCCTAAAAGCAAAATTCAAAAGTCCCAAAAAAAACCCTGTACTGGGTACTATTCAAATTTTTTTTTTACTAAGGTAAATAAAATATTACTTAGTTTTAATTACTTTTTATTAAAACTTATTATAACGAATTAAAGCTCCATATTGTTAATAATTGTAAATAAATCGTTTACGTTCCAACTTGGCGTTTCATTTGAGCTTTCGGAGTTCTTTAGGTTTTCTTTATTATACAATGTTTACCACAGAACAGAAAAAACGCCTTGTTTACATAAAACAAACTATAACATTTTCGGCAATGGAGTAAATATAACGAATGATCTATCATCTCTTTTAAAATGAATCGTGTCATCATTAAACTTTGCAGCATTTCAAGGAATAATTGGTTTCTTTAGTAATGCATGAAATATTATTTATGGCCCTAAAAAATGCCCTAAATATTTTTGGGCCCTAAAAAGAGCCCAACGTGGATATTTTCGCCCTAAATTTGGGGCCAAAAGCCCTAAGTTGGCAAGCCTGTCAAAATATTATGATCGATATAGTACCTGTAATCACAGACTATAGAGATAAATGCACAGACTACTTAGAGATACTACGTATGATAAATGCACAGACTACTTAGAGATACTACGTATGATAAATGTCATGTCAAAATTCCAATTATACAAAAAGAAATGGCGGCCGACCGGCGCCTGCGACAGCCAATCACAGCCAAGCAGAAACGTCATACATCATCAAAACAAAATGGCGCTACGGCGAGTGTTTTGTTCTATGAAGATTATCAGCCGTGGTTACGACACTTATCGGGCTGTCAAAAATGCTCGCTAGGAAATTCGATATCATACCGATAAATCGTTATCTTAGCGACAATATACGTTAAGTTTGCGATGACAAACGTCAAAAATCGATAGCTTTGACTGTCGAGACTACCAAAAATCGTTATCTTCCGATCGTTAGGACTTAGCGACCGATCGTTACGAGATAACGATCGCTATCTATGTCGAGACTGCAGGCCCTGGGTTGTTTAACTATAGGATCGATTATTCTTATAACGAAAGTTAAAGGTTATTTTGATAATAGTAAATTGTTGGTGTCGATCACTGGTTTTCACAAACTGACTTTTCCAATCATCGACACGTGTCGATAATTTTTTTTTGAAAAATATTTCATTTGACAAGCGAATATAGTTCTTTTTGTTTTGCGTATTAGGTAGATATTTGAAAAAGATTAATCAAAGTCCAGCTACCAGTAATCGACAGTGTCGATCATTGGGTAATAATATGTGTCGATAATTGGTTATTACAGATGGCTCCGAGAAAAAATTATACCCCCGACCATTAAAAAAAAGCCGTTGAGGCCGTAAAAAATGGCGAATAAATTTTAGTTGCTGCGAAACATTTCGGAGTACCTACCATTACGCTCCATGATAAAAATTTGGGGAAAACGACCATACGTCGCATTACATACATTCTTTGTGCATTGTCACAAATCACACCTGACTATTACAGATGGCTCCGAGAAAAAATTATACCCCCGACCATTAAAAAAAAGCCGTTGAGGCTGTAAAAAATGGCGAATAAATTTTAGTTGCTGCGAAACATTTCGGAGTACCTACCATTACGCTCCATGATAAAAATTTGGGGAAAACGACCATACGTCGCATTACATACATTCTTTGTGCATTGTCACAAATCACACCTGACGCTTCAAATACAATAGAACCAGAAAGAAAATAACGAATAGGTACAAACAATCAAGTAGACCTTGATTCTATAGACTCGGACTTAGAGAATTTGCTTTAAGCAAACTTGAATCTTCTTGAATAGTTAATTTTAGTTAATTACCGACTATGGTATCATGGTGGTGAGCTGGCACATTGCGGATAATAGGTAGTCGATAACTGGGTGTCGGTAACTGGTAACTGTCGATAACTGGGTGTCGGTAGGATAGGCAGGCTAGGCTGGCTAGGCAGGATAGGCAGGGAAGGCAGGGTAGGCGCGGCAGGCAGGGTAGGCAGGGAAGGCAGGGTAGGCAGGGCAGGCAGGGAAGGCAGGGTAGGCAAGGTAGGCACAGTAGGCAGGGTAGGCAGGGTGGGCAGGGTAGGCAGGGCAGGCAGGGTAGGCATGGTAGGCAGGGTTAGCAGGATAGGCAGGGTTGGCAGGATACGCAGGGTTGGCAGGATAGGCAGGGAAGGCAGGGTAGGCAGGGAAGGCAGGGTAGGCAGGCTAAGCAGGGTAGGCATGGCAGTCAGGGTTAGCAGGGTAGGCAGGGTTGACAGGGAAGGCAGGATAGGCAGGGTAGGAAGGATAGGCAGGGAAGGCAGGGTAGGCAGGGTAGGCATGGTAGGCAAGGTTGGCAGGGTAGGTAGGTAGATAGCCAGTTGACGGGAGCGAAGTCCCGGGGGTCAGCTAGTAGTTAATAAAAATAATACACCCTATTCTTATCTCAAGAATATACCTTACAATACTCAATCGTCACTTTTGGTTTAAAGATGACTAAATGACTTTTCTATACCAATATTATAAAGAGGAAAGATTTTTTTGTTTGTTTGTTTGTTTGTACCAAATAGGCTCCAAAACTACTGGACCGATTTCAAAAATTCTTTCACCGTTGGGAAGCTACTCTATCCCCGGGTGACATAGGCTACTTTTTATCCCTGTATTCCCACCGGAACGTGAACTACGCGGGTGAAACCGCGAGGCGTCCTCTAGTAATTTTATAAAGAAGCCCACTATGTGCTAAAAGCAGTGAACGGAAATAAACATGGAAGCATTCCTAGCTTTAAAAAATGACCCAACGCACATTGTGCCGCGGTGGGCGGGGCTTACCGATTATGCCGCTGACGCTTTTAGTTCGTCCGGCGTAGGCAACAGCGGCGGTCAACTAATATTTACCGTTTTTCGCATGTTATATATTTAAAAATGCCTTCTTGTGCGGTGAAGCGGTGCATAACAAGAATGTTGGAATTAGTTTTCACGTGTAAATAGATCGCTGTTCATTATATTTCTATTAAAAATGAAGTACACCACGAAATCTATGGGGATGTTGTTATGCCAACCAAACAATTTACTTTTCTACCCGACAATAATGACAAATATAATTTTGATTACAATCTTAGATAGAATACACGGCATTTTTATATGGGGACGGCGCTATTCAAAATATACTAGGTTATTGTAGGTACAAAAAAGTTCCTTAATGAAGAAAATAGATCATTTCTAATATCTTTTTGGTAGTTCCAAAAATTTTTTTTCAATACAATAAAATATGGTTCTTTAACTCGAATTGCGGTAGGAGTTGACTGGTAGAAATCATCACGCGAAATTTTGAACAAAATATAATCAAATTACAATTTATTTTTTTATTACAAACGAATTTCATTCTCACGTATGATTTAAAAAACAATTTATTTTTTATTTTTTGCCTTCCTGGATTATTTTAACCTCACAATCGACTTTAGCACCCTCGACATAATGTAAAATATGAAAGTTTTCGCAGCCACCATCTTTGATTTATATTTTGTTTATTCCCCTGACCACACACGTTTTTTTATGCTTCTATATTTTCTTTCAGATTATTTGAATACCATCACTATCATAATTAATAATTGCGTTGCACCATATTGCATAAAACATCCCGGGCGACGTGAATGGTGGACGCAGTGGCGTCGTAGAATGTCGTTAGCGGCCTATACGTTAGATGGTAATTTAAACCCAAACTGTAAGTTAATAAGGTCTATTTTTAACTGTGCATCATGAGTTTTAATGTTGTTTGTGTACTTTGGCTAGTTTGGCGAATCAGTGGCGGGGTTTCGATGTGTGAGTTTGTTTGTGATTTTGTGTCAAGATGCGCGTCTAGTTTCTTCGAAGTAATGCTTCTATGTTTATTTCCGTTCACTGGCTAAAAGTGTCGATCATTGGTGCCACTACTGCTATAATATTACTAGGTAAGTCTCCTAGCAATCTCTTTGATGCCAACTTTTTTTTTTTAATAGAAACATAATAACAAAACTGTTCAAACAAATTATTATAAAAACAAAAAACACGACTGCTAAAAAATATAATTTGTTTTATTTCAAACTTTTTAGTTTTAGTAAAGAACGATTTCTTGAAATAAGTAAGATACATGTGGTTTGATTATTTGTTTTGCTATCGATGTTACGCTTATCTTGAATTTGTGCCAAAATAGGAATATAAAAGTGTTAGGTACAACATTAAAATTTTAGGAATGGCATATTTAGTAGCTTTCATTTGATACCCATATTGTTAAATAACGAAAAAAAATTGTTCTAGGGGGGCGCTATTTTTAAAAATTATATAGAAAATATATTTATATATATATTTCACTCCCACAATTGGACTGTTAAATACAGGTCTTCTGATCCCAAGCCAGGAGTTATACACCGGGGCCCATAGCGGCGTTGGGACTCCTGGACCCTGTCTGAACCTGTACCCCACGAAACAGCGGTTCGCGGCAGTGGAAAGCTAGGGATTTGCTCCTTATTGGGAGGTCTCCTGGTATAGGTACCAGGAGACCTCCCAATAAGGAGCAAATCTCACAGGTGAAAGTGGGACGACTACAAGATGTATCAATCGGACTTATCTTAGAATCCTGCGGTAGACTCCTGGGGGTCGATCAATATCGTGCCGTGAGGTTAGGGATAGGAGAATATATATATAATAAAGGACAATGATTGGATTGGGACCACCAACGCGTGCTGATCCGGGCTTCGGCTTCCAGGCAGACACACACGCGTTTCCCACAAAAGCGCTTCGCTGCGCGAAAAAATATACTCTAAACCACCCTCGCGGGCGCCCCACAACGCCGATTGCGAACGGCGGGCGCGATTAACTATTACAATGGGTGAAACACATCTCGATTAGATATGTTTCTGCCAGAACCCGACTTCCGCGTGTTCACGTTACAAATTTTCTAGTGGTGGGCGTTGCGACGACGAACCGTTTCTAAATACCGTTTTTTGTTCTGTGACCGTGCAACCGTTTTACGTCCTGGGATAAAGCAGTCTTCGTTGCACAAACCTGTCTTCGAATAACTTCGTGCGATTTTTATTTTACGCCTCAGAAAATACAGTCGAGATTCGAAAGCGTACTGATTCAACTACGACACACGTCGGACGTCGCAGACGTCGCGTCGTCCTTAATCGTTCCACGTTCGTTCACAAAATAGTTCTTGCGACGGTGAAACAGTTTTTAAGTCCGTCTTCGTTGCACAAACCAGTCTTCGAATAAATTGGTGGGATTTTGTATTTTACGGCTAAGAAAATACAGTCGAAAGTGAATTGATTCAACTACACACAAACGACGTCGACTCGTCGCGAATGTCACGTATCGTTCCACGTTCGTTCCGTCCTCCAAGTTTCGTTCTCCAAGACGTCATCAAACCAGTTGCGACGAAGACCGTTTTCTGCAACCTTTTTGTCGTCGGGTAAACGGTTGCGTTTCGTTCGTCAAAAATACGACAACGACCCACCACTAAAATTTTCTCTTTCGACTGTTACGTGTCATCTGTCAAAATCGTTGACAGCCCACCGACACGGTGTTGCAAGTAAAAATCAGGACGAAACATCCCCCCGTCTCGGACATAAGGAGTTATGTCCGCTAATAAATGGGCAAGCGTGCTAAATTGCCACTGCTCGCTTCAAAACCGAATCTCCGACCATGACCTTTGCAGCTCTGGGATCTCCGTCAGACCCATAGAACAAATCTACAATGCGTCTACGACGCCAATGCAAAGGCAAAAAATTTGGTTCTTTAACAAATACAAGGTCTCCGACTTTGGGAGGGTCAGTTTTGTCAGTCCACTCAACGCGCTGCTGCAAAATATGCAAATATTCCAAAGACCAACGATGCCAGAAACTTTAGGACATCTGTTGGATCAATGCAAAACGCGTCAATTGCGAAGATTTAATTTCCCTGAAGGGGATTCCGGCAGGGCGTTGAGAGGCTGACCAATCAAAGAATTACCAGGGGTCATGACTTCCGGGTCATTTGGATCTGAGGAGATCGGACAGAGAGGTCGCGAATTGAGGACGGCCTCAACTTTACAAAATACCGTAACAAGTTCCTGAAATGTGAAAATAGTTTCACCAATAACACGGCGGAGAACGGTTTTGCTACTATCGCAATATTTACAAAAATGCCAATTAATTTCCATTTGCGCCATGGCAAATCTCAAATTCTGTTTATCCTTATTTAGATAATTACAAATATCATTTTAATATCTATCAGCGCCCTTATATTTAGTGTCGTTATCAGAACTGATCAAAGATGGTCCTCGGAAGTCCTCGGCGGGAAACAAATCTACCTAGCGCTGCAACAAACTCATCTGTGCTGAGGGCAGTTACAAGTTCCAAGTATACCGCCTTGGAGGCCAGACAACGAACACACACAAGTAGGCCTTGACTGCCTTGGCGTTCCGAAGTTGAGAAGTCTTCACTAAGAAGAGACCAGCGAAATCGGTTCCGACCGAAGCAAATGGTCTGCTTTCCGTCACTCGGTCGGATGACAAATCGCCCATTATGGGTTGAGTGGGAGCAGCCTTCAACTTATAGCACTGCATACATTTAAAGATGATGCCACGAATAGTGCGTCTGGACGACAAAATCCAAAATTCACGCTGCAAAATGGCTACGGGGGCGTTGCAACCGGCGTGTGCATTATTAATGTGTCGATCGGACACCAACAACTTCACTAACGCTCCTCCCATAAGGAGCGACAAAGGATGGCGAGCACCATAAGGCAAGTTCGAATTCCGCAGTCGTCCTCCGACTCGAAGCAAACCAGATTGGTCTAGGAACGGATTAAGACGAGCGATTGTGCCTTTCAAAACTGAGCATTTCTTCAGGGCTTCAATAGTCTGGTCAAAGTGATCGGTTGTACAGCACGAACCAACAACATCAGGGCCTCTTGGCGTTCATGAGGCGACAAAACTGGGGATAACAGTTTATTATGCTATATATATATACAGTTTATTATGCTGTTTATTTCCTGCAAGGAAGATAGCGGAATACAGATACATCAACTCTGTCGATTACGAGGGCGCCTAGAGCGTCACACTCATGTGATGACGACTCAACAAAAACCAAGCCACTGCACTGACCTACTTCGCCTGGATTTGTTGCTGTCTTAGGAAATTTGCCGCCGTGCGTACTTTGGCAAAATGGTTTTAAAACATTTTGCAAATATCTGCTGACGCTCAAAGTTCGTTGTCCGTGTGTGTAAATAATTATGTGCATTCAATTTAACGTTATCTAAACTAAGTTAGGAATCATATGTTTATTATTATTAATAGAATTTAATTTTAATCTGTTTTAGTAATTAAGATTATCAATAAATCAATATACAGATATATTGATTTATTGATAATCTTAATTATCACTAATTCACTGATACAGGATTACCTAGTACAGGTACCTAACATTGTTGTACCCACTTTATATATAAAACCAATTAGTATATTTTACAAATTTCAAGTTTGAATAAAGATTATTATTGTCTTTTATTCAACTTTTTTCTTATTTATTACATTTTTAAATATTTTTACAAAACACACACAAAAAAGAAAAACATTTAAAAATATAAAAAATAGAGGCCCACCGGTATCGGGAACAGGGTCCAAGCTACCGGCGGTCAGGGCTCCAGAGAGAGGAACCTCCTAACAATACGAGCCGTGTCCATCAGTACTGCTTTCTGGATCAGGCCTTTGACCCAGCCGCCTAACGAGAGCCTCCTAAGGTGTTGGTCGAGGCTCGTGGCAATTAAGCCATGGGCTGACACGACTATCGGTACAATGATCGCTGTATCCACATCCCACATGTCGACAACCTCGCGAGCCAAGTCAAGATACTTGATTTGCTTATCTTTCTCGGCTTTCACGTGGTTCCCGTCATGCGGGACAGTTATGTCAACAATCATTGCACGCCTCTCGATTCGGTCCACCACCACTATATCAGGCTTATTAGCGATAATAGTCCTGTCAGTGATGATGGACCGATTCCAGTAAAATGTGATATTGCCATTCTCGAGAACTGGGTCGGGCACATACCTGTAGTAAGGCACCTCCGACGCCCCAAGAGTGTATTTCAGAGCAAGTTGCTCGTGGATAATCCTGGCTACAAGGTTGTGCTTATGCAAGTACTCTTCGTTAGCTAGACGAGAACAACCAGAGATAATGTGGCGGATCGATTCACCCGGACGGTGACTTGCCCGACAGATGTCAACCGTGTCATCCTTCACAATAAATCTCCGGTAGTTATTCGTCATGATAACTTCGTCCATAATTGCACAGACGAAACCTTCGGTTTCCCCAAAGAGGTCACCGAATCGCAGCCAGGCTACGGACGCTGATTGGTCTACATCGGACCCATGTAGGGCCCGGAAAAAGCGTCCGTGAAGCTCCATACTCTGCCATACCTCCTTGCGGTCGTTAGTGTCAACCACTACAGGCTTGCGCCAGTTCTCATTCGCCAAGGAGAGCGGGGTGAGTCCCTTGTCCACTGCTACTACATCTCGATGAATACCCACGTCGGTGTTTAGAAAATATTCTCTGAGATTGCATATCTCGCGGTTGTGGAGGTTTTTGGCATTTAAAAAGCCTCGGCCTCCACACTTCCGCGGGATATACAATCTCATGACTGACGACCGTGGGTGATGCATTCGATATGCAGTCAGCAGTGTACAGACCCGCCTATCCAGGGCGTCAAGTTCCGTTTGAGTCCATTTGAGTATTCCGAAAGAGTACATCAGTACCGGCATGACCCAACCGTTGAAGGCACGCACCTTGTTTCCGCCCGAAAGATGGCTATTGAATACCTTCTTCAGGCGGCCAAAGAAGCGTTCCTTCAACGATTGCTTCATGTCAGTAGTACTGATACCTAACGCTTCCGACATACCCAAACATTTATAGGTTTCGTTTGGAGAGAGGGATCTCAGGATATTATTATTATTAGGGTTCCGTCCGTTACGTATGAAACGCCGGACCCAAGCGGTAACTCCTAACAATTTCGACAAAGAACTGTATCTGTCCAAAAGATAATCCAAATTATATACAGGTTGCGCTTCAACAATTCCAATACGCAAAACTGGGATAACCTCTGGAGAGGAGAACCTATTCTGGGTCCAGGACGACTTGCAATGCGTTAACCAGTCTGGTCCCCACCAAAGAGAATGGTCAACAAGGGCAGGAGCCTCGCAACCACGTGACGCGCAGTCTGCGGGGAACAATTCTCCTGGGACATGTCTCCAGATCAGTTTAGTCTCAGAGTTCTGACTCTGTGAGACTCTATTCGCCACAAAAACCTCCAACGTATAAGCTGAGGTGCGAAGCCAACAAAGGACTATCCCATTATCAGTCCTTGGTCCTCAAACCGCGGGGCGGAGCCCTTCAACACGGGACCCGTAAGTCCAAAACCAAATACCAGCGGTACAACTACTAACCTATTCGTCTGCAGAACCCACTTGGTCCCGGACAAAATCAAACCCAAAACATCCGCACCCATATACGGGTCCGGGTACCAACCAGTTCGGGTCGGCAGGAGTTAGGTCCGACGTCAATTTCACCACTGCAGGGCTAATGGTTACTTGCGGGTGTCTGACCAAAATATCATTCAAAACAACGGCCTTGGCCAAGATTCTTGGCCCACAATGAACAGGCGAAACACAAATTTCACATTCTCCTCGTTGACCAACCGCTTCAATACCACCCATATGGTAGAAGGGTGGAATCTACGTGGGAGACCCAATCTTTCCACTAAACAAAAGGATACAAGACAGCCTTGAGCACCCGAATCCAAAAGGGCACGAACTAACAAAGAGTTACCCTTCGGGCCCCGAATCCTTACAGAGACAGTTGGCAGAAGGACTCTCTCTGGCTGGGCGGCTGTAGTGGAGGAGAGGGGGGCGACTACCTATTGTTGATAACCCCTCTGGGGTTGATAGTCGTCCTGAAAAGCGGACGCTTCCTCCAATTGAGGAAAAGATGGAGGGGTGCCCCCGCCTTTGCGAGGTATACGCCGTCGAGGATCCATCTGGGGTTGGTGGGGATGCGCTCCCCCGCCTATGGGGGAGCGTCCGGCATCATCA
Organism: Orthosia cruda; assembly: GCA_964057195.1. Lineage (NCBI taxonomy): Eukaryota > Metazoa > Arthropoda > Insecta > Lepidoptera > Noctuidae > Orthosia > Orthosia cruda. Next base: position 17,733,218 of record OZ059853.1, read on the forward strand.
GGGCCACCAACACCAGTTTGGTCCGGACACAACACGCGGTGGTGTCTACCTTGACAGTGCGGGCAAGGATCCGACCTCTGGCAATCCCGCTGCAAATGCTGTCCCAGACAAGTGTAGCACCACTTGCGGCTGTTGGAGATTCCACGTCGGTCCTTTGTGTTCCGTTCTAGGAACTTCGGACAGGACGTAACGATATGGCCATCCGTGCTGCAATATAAGCAACGCATACTGCGAACCTGAGTCGCTACAAATTGATGAGACTGGCGTCGTGGCTCACCCTCCCCACGAGTGGAGAGGCGCGCACCAACACGACACTGGTCCGGAGACGGCCGCTCTGGGGCTCGCAAGGGACCTTCACCACCAGAATTGTCCAAAAGGCGACATTCCTCATCCAAAGACTTCAACAAATCATCAAAAGGGGGGAGGTGTGTGGCATCATCCTCACCATGTTTCCCATGTGCAAAACCCCTCAACCTAACGGTTGCCTCAACAATGTCATCCGAGAAACCGTAAATCTGCATGAAGTCTGCCTCAACCGCAGCGGCCAACTCAGTGTCCTCGGTGGACAATAGCGCCAAACACTCCGCAAAGTATTCATCCACCCTGGCTTGACGGGCTGGGAGCTCACCAAAAAGGGCCAACAAAGCCTCGATCCACTTATTAAAGAGGCCACCGAGGTCACCCATCTCAATTCCGCTCTAATCTTACAAGCAAATGGCAGGCAGTCATACTGTCAAAATGTAAGCAACGGTGATTAAATATTATTAATACACAAAATGTTCAACAACTTAAATTAATAATATGTGTGTAACCAAAAAAAACAGTTTGACAGTAATTCTCTTACCAAATTAAATATCAAATCATAAAGTCTGTAAGAGAAACAACAAGTTAATTCAACAAATAGTACTGAACCCTGTTACATTTACTTAATTATTTTCCAGTACAAATTTATTATGGAACCCCAAATATCAATTTATAAATTATCAAAAACAAAGTGGGTACCTCAAGAAAATAAATTATCAACCCACAAGAGGGTATTAAAAAAAAACAAAAATTATCAACACAAAGTGGGTAGGTTGATTTTACAATAGAATTCAATATTCAATTTACTTTAATAGTTAAAAACAATGACTTTAACTTGAATCAATTAGAATATTACTGTCAATATCAAACAAACTAACCAATTTTCTTAAACAATTGGCAACAACACACTTTACAACAATAACTTCTGTAGCGGGCACTAAGTACGTTTATAATGTCAACAAACTTACCAACCAAAGATAGAAGGTTCAAAGTCCAACAATAACTATGATTCAATTAAATACAATTAGGGAAGACTATTTAGTCAGCACCAAACCTATATTGTATAAAACAAATAAACAAAATATATTTTCAATACAAAACTGTAACCTTCTATCCCGGAGTGACAATATTAAGTTGTGAGTTGTACACTTAATTTTAACAAATTGGAATGCAACTGTGGGGGTGTCTGCCCCTAACAAGACACAGCTAATCACAGTGACTCAAAATGTACCACTTTCCAACCCAGTATTCTCAACAATAAAAAGCAAACCGACAAACAATACAGCGTTCACTGTGAACGAGTGTCCTAGCGTTTACTATGATCGTGGAATGCAAACCACGCTCTTGCTACCAAATGTTAAATACAGGTCTTCTGGTCCCAAGCCAGGAGTTATACACCGGGGCCCATAGCGGCGTTGGGAACTTGGGACTCCTGGACCCTGTCTGAACCTTGTACCCCACGAATTCGCGGTTCGCGGCAGTGGAAAGCTAGGGATTTGCTCATTTCTTTTTTTTTTTAAACGTTACCCCACACTAGGAATTTCTTCCTGTTTCGTGGGTGCGTTTACATACATATAAACTCACATACACAACACCCAAAGCCGGAACAACTATCTGTAGGTCATACAAATATTTGTACCGTGCGGGAATCGAACCCGCGACACGTAGCGCAGCAGTCAATCACTCAACCACTGCGCCAACCGTGCGCCCAGGGGTCTCCTGCGGTACCTATCTCACAGGTGAAAGTGGGACGACTACAAGATGTATCAATCGGACTTACCTTAGATTCCTGCGGTAGACTCCTGGGGGTCGACCAATATCGTGCCGTGAGGTTAGGGATAGGAGAATATATATATAATAAAGGACAATGATTGGATTGGGACCACCAACGCGTTCTGATCCGTGCTTCGGCTTCCAAGCAGACACACACGCGTTGCCCACAAAAGCGCTTCGCTGCGCGTGAAAATATACTCTAAACCACCCTCGCGGGCGCCCCACAACGCCGATTGCGAACGGCGGGCGCGATTTACTATTACAATGGGTGAAACACATCTCGATTAGATAATTTTCTACCAGAACCCGACTTCCGCGTGTTCACGTTACAAATTTTTCTTTCAACTGTTAAGTGTCATCTGTCAAAATCGTTGACAGCCCACCGACACGGTGTTGCAAGTAAAAACATGGACTCTACAGAGCGTTCTATAGAAATGGACATACATACAAATACAAAAATACTTTATACTACGCTACTATTCTACATACGCTCGAAAAACATTACCCTCCCGCAGTCGGGTAAAAAGATATAATTTTTCTTTTTTGCAAATAAGGGTACAAAACACGGTGCCATAAAAATTAAATTAGCCATAGCCATATTTAACCAGAAGGCATGCAAAAGTACAAAATACACTATAGCTGCTAGAGAAATATTTATTATAATTAATAATTTACTGAGAAAGATCTTTTGGCAGTTACGCCACAATACATACAAACCGTTCAAAATTCTAACCCTCCTTTTGGCTGCGCCATAGTCGGGTAATAAGGCGTCAAAATTATAGACAAGTTGTTCTTGTACGTGCATAATATATTTCTCCAACACACAATACCAGAAATACTTCACAATAAACACTTTAATGTAGAATAAGTACAAACATACAACTCGACTTAAGATCCTTGTATTTCGAGGTGTGATGGCACGACACCCAAAGTTGCGTTTCCCCACCACTCTGATCAATGCGCTGATTTGTTACAACAGTCGTGTCATCCTTTAACGCAGTCTAACTCGTCAACTACGAGTACTTAAGTCAAAACAATACTTTTAATATAAAATTTTATTGAACTTTAACATAAAACATTGGATAAATATAAAGAATACTTCACAGAATTCATTCACATGGACAAAAATGTACACAATGTATTAAATACTTAATCCTAACTCAAACTATAAATGAGCATGTGAGTTTGTTTGTAACGCTTTCACGCCGTAACCGCTGAACCAACTTTAATGAATTTTGGTAAAGCGAAAGATTGGATTTTGGAGAAGAACATTGGATACTTTGCATCCAGGGAAAATGTTCCCTTGCGATGAATTCTTACTATCACGTGGGCGAAGCCTCGGGCAGCAGCTATTTAACTATAAATACACCTACACTTCAAAAACTTCCTACTAACTAAGCCTAAAAAGAAACTTATTTACAACCGACTTCGAAAATACTACAAAGTGAAAAATAACTTCAATTTCGGAAGTCAGTGGTCCTGTTTTCGTTTCTTCGTTTTATAACACCGACTTCCGAAATTGAAGTATTTTTTGTTGAAGACCAATGTCCACGCATCCTAAACCTAAATTGAAAAGGAAAAGTAAGAAATAAAGAAGAGTAATACAGTGAAAAGTGGTTTTAATAATCAACAAAAGTTTTTTTTTTTTTTACTTTTTAGTGTTTTTTGTAAGTCGGATGTATTTTTTTTAAGTTTTTTTGTTTTTCTCTTTTTGGTTGTATTTTAGTGCATAATGGGCAAGTTCTATAGTAAGGTACCTATAATGCCCATAGTGATACCAGAATATATTGCCCGAATAACATTAGATTTGAACATAACCGCTGGAATGAGAGTGCACCAGGGTGCAGAATATAATAATACAAGGTGGGCCAAAAGAAATCACCCTATTGGAAGATGCTCTCATTTTTGCAAATGGCCGCCAATGTCAAATCTGTTTTGACATTTGTGGACTAGACAGATTCAGAATACAAGTGAACAAGCCATGGAGCGATACACTCCCAAGGAACGCGGAATAATCGTGTCTATTTTTTTGCGTAACAATTCGGCTTGGTGTTGGCGCAGCGCGAATTGCGGTCCGATTCCCCGGACACTGCGCCGATTGGCCACCAACCTTGAAGAATATGGGACCACATGAGACGTTGCCAAGAGTGGCAGGCCCCGGAGCGCCCGTTCTGCCGAGAATATCGCCGCTGTTGTCGAGGATGTCGAGCTGTCGACCAGACGCCGTGCCACGCAATTAGCTATCAGCCGGACGTCCCTAAGGCGAATTTTGACTTGCGCATGTTCCCGTACAAAGTCCAGTCCGTGCATCAGCTGCTGCCTGCCGACCGCCAAACGCGCGTAACCTACGCCCAAGCCATCCTCAATCTCGAGGAAGAAGTGGACGATTTTTGGACTAAAATCATAATGAGCGATGAGGCTCATTTCGACCTCAGCGGGTACGTGAAAATCAAAGAGTGTTGCACGAGGAGCGATTACACCCGCTCAAAGTGACTGCATGGTGCGCTGTTCACGCTGGAGGAGTCATCGGGCCATTTTTTTTCGAGAATGCCGCTGGCCAAACGTTGACCGAATTTTTTTTTGCCGTAATTGGACGAATTAGGACCGAGGGACATGTGGTTCCAACAGGACGGAGCAACGGCACACACTGCGTAAGCCACAACCAATATTCTGAAGGCAGCGTTCCCGGGTCGCCTCTTCTCTCGTTTTGGCGATTTGCACTGGCCCGCAAGATCGCCTGATTTAAGCGTTCCAGACTTTTTTTGTGGGTTTTTTTGAAGTCTCGTGTTTAGGTGAACAAGCCCGAGACTCTGAAAGCCCTCAAGGACAACATTCGACACGAGTGCGAGAATCTGTCGCCCGAAGTTCTCGCCGAAGTGATGAAAAATGCCATAAAACGAGCCCGTATGGCTATCAATTGTGACGGCGCCCATTTGGCCGATATAATCTTCTCGACATGACCAATAAAATTCTAAAGGTTCAAATAAACATAATCAAAAAACAGAATCGAAGTTTTTCATTTAGAAAAAAAAAGAGAGCCATTCAACATCGGATGACTTCTTTTGGCCCACCTTGTATATCTGTTTACTTCTTTCGTGCTTACCGGCGTCACGTGCACCCAACGCGAAGAAATAAAAATTGGTTCAAAAAATTGCACTAAATGGCGCGATAAGCTTCGATTCGTTATTGAGGTTTGTGAAATATTAAGATTTACCAGAGACGATCATAAAAAATGTATGTTCTTGTTTAAATAACTCTCCTAGGCACAAAATTAAAGAATACGGGGTTCTTAATTCACATTTCAAAGATTATTTGAATGGATCATTTAAAATTGATTGCAATAGATGGCGCGTTATTAAATTTCTAAGGCATGCACTCGTTTTTTTTAATATGTTTATCAACACATTTTGGTACAATGAAACTAAAAACGTGCAAAAAAATAGTATAAAACAAATACTAGCAGTATTTAAAAAAAAAAACACGAACCGAGTAACTTGCAAATCGCTGCTAACACCATCTATATCCGTGAAACGGATGAGGCATCTGTATGCTAGTATTATATTATTTGTGGTACGGTTATCTGCATAGAAACTTAGGTGCCAGTCACACTGAAGCATGACGCTACACACACTTATTTATCTAGCGATAAAATACAGAGCTTTGTTTATAGAATTCAAGTTTCGAATTTCTCTGTCTGTAATACAATTCTCTCACTGATGTGTCTTTTATTGCGTCGTAAAAGAAGTTCTATATTGTCGCGTCATATCTTGTGTGAGCTAACCCTTAGGTTCTATACAAATCAGTATGAATAAGGACAAGTTTTTTCAAATATGCTTTTCGGGCTAATCATCTTTGCCATTGTTAACATTAAATTTGTAAGGTTATCCCTAGTGTGTACACGCATATGGGTTTTTAAATAACCATTTTGAGCAAAACTACGCTTACGTAATTCACATTTGTAAGGTTTTTACCTCGTGTGGGTACCAATATGCCGTGTTAAGCTACTCTTAAATGAAAAATTACGCTTACATATATCACATTTGTAAGGCTTTTCCCCCGTGTGTACACGCATATGCACTGTTAAATGGCTCTTTGTATAAAAACTTTTGTGACATATATCACATTTGTAAGGTTTTTCTTTTGTGTGTACACGCATATGCCCCCTTATATTACCCTTTTGACTAAAACTTTTCTGACATATTTCACATTTGTAAGGTTTTTCTCCCGTGTGGGTACGAATATGCTGTGTTAAAGTACTCTGTAATGGAAAACTACGCTTACATATTTCACATTTGTAAGGTTTTTCCCCCGTGTGGGAACGAATATGCCGAGTTAAATTACCCTTCAATGAAAAACTACGCTTACATATATCACATTTGTAAGGTTTTTGCCCTGTGTGGGAACGAATATGCCGTGTTAAATTAGTCTTAAATGAAAAACTACGCTTACATATATCACATTTGTAAGGTTTTTCTTCTGTGTGTACACGCATATGCACTGTTAAATAGCTCTTTCGATAAAAACTTTTCTGACATATTTCACATTTGTAAGGTTTTCCTTTTGTGTGTACACGCATATGCACTGTTAAATTGCTCTTTGCATAAAAACTTTTTTGACATATATCACATTTGCAAGGTTTTTCTTTTGTGTGTACAACACGCATATGCACTCTTATACTACCCTTTCGACTAAAACTTTTCTGACATATTTCACATTTGTAAGGTTTTTCTTTTGTGTGTACACGCATATGGCCTCTTATATTACCCTTTTGATTAAAACTTTTCTGACATATTTCACATTTGTAAGGTTTTTTCCCCGTGTGGGAACGAATATGCCGTGTTAAGTTACTCTTAAATGAAAAACTACGCTTACATATATCACATTTGTAAGGTTTAACTTTTGTGTGTACACGCATATGCACTTTTAAATTGCTCTTTACATAAAAACTTTTCTGACATATTTCACATTTGTAAGGTTTTTCCCCCGTGTGGGAACGAATATGCTGAGTTAAATTACTCTTACATGAAAAACTACGCTTACATATATCACATTTGTAAGGTTTATCTTTTGTGTGTACACGCATATGCACTCTTAAATTCCTCTTTCCATAAAAACTTTTCTGACATATTTCACATTTGTTTGTGTGTACACGTATATGCACTGTTAAATTGCTCTTTGAATAAAAACTTTTCTGACATATTTCACATTTGTAAGGTTTTTCCCCCGTGTGGATACGTATATGCCGTGTTAAACTACTCTCACATGAAAAACGACGCTTACATATATCACATTTGTAAGGTTTTTGCCCCGTGTGGGAACGAATATGCTGTGTTAAACTACTCTTACATGAAAAATTACGCTTACATATATCACATTTGTAAGGTTTTTCTTCTGTGTGTACACGCATATGCCCTGTTAAATGGCTCTTTCGATTAAAACTTTTCTGACATATTTCACATTTGTAAGGTATTTCTTCAGTATATAATCTTCGATGTCTATTTATGTCACCGATGTCTATAACATTGCTACTAAAATTATATTCTTTTTGCTTTATCAGGACTGCACTTGTGTCTCCTACATTTCTTCTTCGAATGTATATTTTTGGTTTCTTCGCAACAGTTGCCCCTGTGATTATAAATCTGGTAAGTAATCATAAAGTCTAGGTTGTTTGGTTGATACAACATGAATCAAAATAAAAGGAGTAATAAGAAGTTACGTACATAAATGTAGGTACGTTTGAAAATTTCACATAAAGTCTGAAGAGACGCAAGGACAAAGGAACTTCTGATGATATGCAATTATTAGAGACCGGATTAAATGCATTAGCGTGATTGCATATGCATTTGCATGAACACCCCCTTTTTATTGCATATTTTTACTAAAACCGGCCAAGTGCGAGTCGGACTCGCGCAAGGTATCCCGTACCATTATAGCAAAAAACTGCAAAAATATCACGTTCGTTGTAGGGGAGCCCCAGTTAAATATATATGTCGGAGGAAGGTATACGATTAATAATTAAGAACAAAGAAATATTGCTTGTAAACTTATTAATTCAGTTTTGTTTAATTGGCAACATTTAGCTTCTGGTTCAAAGCTCAGTTCGATTTTATTCGATTGACACCACTTTATTCTTTTTATGTCAAAATACTCGATTCTGATTAGATGTTTTAAAAGCGGTAACTTGCCAGATTAGTTCTTTGGCCAATGAAAAAGCGAGGAGAGTCTATGCTATGCTGGCTCTCTCGAGTGGAGTCTCTGGCCATGTTTTTTCGAAAAGTTAGAAAAAGAAGCGCGCGGCGCGCGCTTCTGAGTTAAAAAGAGTTGTGGGGAAAAGAGTTGAGAAGTGAAGTAGCCAGAAAAGTGGCTTGTATAAACTTGAAAAAGTGTGTTTTTGTTGAGAGAAAGCGAAATGCTTGGTGACCGAATCCGCTGCTTTGTTAAAATTGGACCAAGGACTATCTCAATGGCATTAGTTACCTGCTACTTGCTTTGTGCCAGCATTAAACCCAACATGACGCCCACGAGACCCAAGACAGACATGGAGCATGAACTCGAATTTAATGAGAAGAGTCCTCCCTTCCGACATCGGAAGTGGTAACGGTGCCAGCACAAAGCGAAGACGGAACAAACGAAATGGACAATGGCTCGCGCGCTCTCTTTGTGCGCAATAAAAAAAAAATTGCATGGAAGTACCTACCTAATGGAGACGTTTTGCAACTCGTCGGCTACTAGAGACAGGAATATCATATTGTCCGAATTCAACCGTATAGTGTGGCCTATCCTGGACAATATGCGAAGTCGGGTCGCAGATAATGTTAATGATGACATCGATGCCTAATCCTGATAGATACTTGGGAAACGCAACTGTGGTGGTGATGTTCAGGGAAGTATAAACTTAAGTATTCTGACAATAATAAGTACCTAACTAATGCCTTGTGAAGTTTAGCCACAATATTGTTTTTTTTTCTTGGTATAAAGTGGCTAAAATTTAAAATAAATCTCTATTTTTGGTATGATGCTAAATGGACTCAGCCAGTGTCATACTGTCAGCGGAATTCACAAGAGATTAAGATGACTTATGCAAATACAGTGCAAGAGAATAAACATCCTAAGCTACAATTTTATTAAACAAAACACGCTTGTGTGAAAACTTGCTCATAGACATGAGTTTTTCAGGGAACCATTCGCACAATATGCAACAAAAAGCATGGATGTTTAAGCCCATCTACGTGGCTGTGGATACCACAAGACCTGTTGTGACCAGCTGCGTGTGGTGATACAAGTGCAGAGCTCAAGTTCCATTTCAAGAGGCAACACACAAACTGCAGCTTGAAGCGCTATGAAAGAGGAAATTTAGCGGTGTTATACATGCCGCTGTGGTAATCAATCAATTTAATATTTTCTGATAGCATCTAGGAGTCTGGACATGTGCATGGTTGGCACTGCTGCCTGACCTTTCCTGGAGTAAGGTATAAGGTATGTTACTTTGATCTGCATTCAACTATCTGTGCATCGGCATACATTTTGTGGCAGCTGAAGTATGTATTAAGTTTGGAAGTACCTAAGTTTTACAGTTAATAGTTGCATTCATTGCAATTTATAACTATTGCATTATTTTGTTTAATGGAAATGTGTAATGTAAGTTAAGAAGAGAAAAGAATATTCAAACAGCGCCATCTATGTTGTTGTGTTGTGTGTATTGATACTGTGTTTCATTCAATAATCATCGAAATTAGATTCGGGACCCCATTTTGCCGTAATTTGCTGCTTGAGGGAACTTACTGAATAGGTTCATGTTTTATCTTTTATGATTAATTTAAAAACAAACAAATCATTTTTACATAGACAGAATGAGGAGTCGGTGCATGCCACGCCATCTATTTAAATCTTTGTTGTGTTTGAGCTTTGAAATATTTTGTTTCAAGTATTTAATCATTTTTATTCACCAACAAAATAAACAACGAAACGATTTTCGTAATTTCATCATTCTAATGTACTGGGAGCATTGGAATGTGAGGACGAAACACAAAGAAGTTAGATTTCATTACGTTGTTATGTTGTGTTGTTAGAATTAGAACATTATACGGTTTTGTGACCACTAGTGCTGTCACAAGCGTACACACGTCACACGGATTATTTTTTTTTTTTTTTTTTTTTTTTTTTTTTTTTTTTTTTTTTGGTTTTGGCTCTGCACTATTCGTGCTTATTGCCACTGACAATATTAACTCTGATGATAACAAAACGTAAGAATTGAAAACTCGCGAAATAAAAAAATATTACAAAGGGAAATTTGGAAACGAAAAGGAGAATAGTTGTTATTAATAAAATAATAAATTATAAATTTTAACAGTATATTATGGGAATATAATACAACAACAAACTCTTTTATTGTGTCACCAGGTGACACAATATAAGGGCCGACTCGGTGCATCTATCAATCTTTAAACTAAACTAAAAACTATTAAATAAATTATTACATATTAAAATTTACTATTAAATAGCTATATCATTATTTACAAGGAAAAGTGCTATGATTTTATAAATATCTAAATTAAAATTAAATAAAATACATGAGATAGAAGTCGGAAAAGGGACTCGGAGGGAAACAAGGCTTTGGAAAAGTGAGGAGTGGTCATAAAGGGGGCAGGCAAAAATAAAGTGGTTCAGATCTCCCATCTCAGCGCCACATTCACACTCAGGGCTCTGCACAATGCCAAGCCTGGCAAGATGAGCTGGAGTGCATACATGACCCAATCGCATACGTATGAATATGGTTGAAATCTTTTTGCTTAGCTTGTACTTGCTAAACCAAGGTTTTACAGGAATGGATGGCTGGATAGTACGATAAAATTTCCCTTTCACTGATTGCCCTGACCAAAGCTGATCCCAGGATTCCTGTAGAAAAACCCTGGGCAGAGCAGCCAGATCTTGGGAGTTATTTTTGTACGGATAAACGTCTCCACATAATACGGCATCATTAGCTAACTGGTCTGCTCTCTCATTACCTAAAATGCCACAATGCGAGGGTATCCACGCAAAATGCACTGAATATCCCTTAATAGAACATCTGTGAAGGAGTTCACGTGTTTCAAATATAATAAAAGAATTATGAGAGTAGAATGGAAATCTGGCCAAAGATTGTAAGGCACTCCTTGCATCAGTTAAAATGAGTGAATTCCGTAAGCCCATAAGGAGTATATATTCGACAGCTTTGAATAGACCGTAACATTCTCCCGTAAATACAGATGATTCGGGCGGGAGCTTTATTTTTTGTACGACATTATACTGGGAGTGGTATACACCTACTCCCACACATGAGTTTCTTCCATGTTTCGAAGCATCTGTAAACAGGAGCTGACAGCCCTTAAAGTCTCTATCCATAGTAAAGTTGAAGTTAATGTTATGACATACGTCATCTCGGTAAATATTAAGGTTATAATGAATGTTTGGTGGCATAATTAATGAACTGTAATTACAATGATATATAGGAAGAAATTGAGATTGGTGGCAAGGAGCTTCAATTAAATTGTATTTTCTAAAGCTTTTAACTAAACAGGGAGTATCTTTGTGCCTCCAGTAAGTGGATGAAGCAACTTCTTTAGAGAGAATGGAAAGTGTATTTCGCAAAGGATGATATGTAAATTGCAAACACCGAGCCATAAATCTATCAGCTAAAAATTGACGTCGCAAATGAAGCGGGGGGTCTCCACATTCCACCTGAAGACAATTAATAGGACTGCTTTTCATTGCACCTGAAACTACTCTAAGTGCCTTAGACTGAACACTTTCCAGTTTCTTAAGACCAGCAACATTAGCAGGTTCCAGCAAAAAGGTCCCATAGTCCAATACACTTCTAATCAAGGTGTTGTACAGTAGTTTTAACGAAAAGGGATGTGCTCCCCACCAAACACCAGCAAGACATCTAATTATGTTGATATTTCTTTCACATTTAGCAGTTATATATTCACAGTGTGGTAAACCTGTAAGATGTGTATCCAAAACAAGGCCTAAAAATTTTACTTGATTTTTAAGCGGCATAGAGATATTATCATATATTACTGTAACTGCTGGAGGTTTACGCATTCTAGTAAATAAGACTATGTTGCTTTTATCAATTGACAGGTGTAGACCATTGGTTTCCAACCATGTCTTCAGTAAGCATAAAGAAGAGGTTAAGGAAGTACAAATATTTTCAACAGAATGACCAGATAAATAAAGAAGTAAATCATCTGCATATTGAAGGACTTGTACTGACTCATTTAGAGAGGATTCTAAATCATAAGTGTAAATATTATAAAGAAGTGGACTAAGTACAGAACCCTGAGGGAGACCTTTCCATACTAAACGGGTAAATGTACACCCTTCAATGTCTAGATTTAATGATCTCTCTGAAAGCATATTAATTATAAAATTAGACAGCATTTTTGGAATTTGTAATAAATTCAACTTTTGTTCCAGGACTGATACTAGGACATTATCATAAGCTGAACTTATATCAAGGAAGGCAGCAATAACAGAGTTATTGGAAGAAAAGGCTAAGCGAATATCAGTTGTGAACACACTAAGACTATCAATCGTACTCTTGCCCTTCCTAAAACCAAACTGTGATGTTGACAACAAGTTTTTGCTTTCCAAATACCACTCCAAACGATTCTTAATGAGATGTTCAACAATTTTAGCAAGAACTGTTGAAAGTGCAATTGGTCGATAAGAAGTAACTTTAGAAGAAGGTTTGTTTGGTTTCAGAATAGGAATAATTGTTTGAGACTTCCAACTTGATGGGATGTTGCCAGATATTAAAGCTGTATTGATGAGATCTAAATAAATTAAAAGAACAGAGTCAGAAAGATTGGCTATAAATGAATATGGTATACCATCTTCACCAGGAGCTGAATCCTTAACATGTGAAAGGACTCCTTTCAACTCACTTAGTGTGAAGAGAGAGTTCAACTCGGAATCCAAAGTAGGAATATAGGGAAAATGCATTAATGATCTCTGTTCTGGGACAGACGGCGGGGCCAAATGATCCATAAACTCATTGGCCAACTCTAATGGCAGTTTTGAGGCTGTTGTGTCACTGAATGCTGACCTGAATCGCCTGATATTTTGCCATACTACAGATGCGTTAACTTCTGGAGATATAGATGCACAAAAACTTTGCCAACCTTCAAATTTCTTTTTCCTGAGGAGCTTACGAGTTGCACGTGCAGCTTCTTGGTAAATCTCAAAATTGTGATGAGTCATAGTATGGCAATAATTTTTTTCAGCTTCTTTTCTTTTTTTAATGGCCTGAGTGCACTCAGCATCCCACCAAGGTGGTGAAGGAATTTTGCCTTTAGCCCCATTCTTAATAGGGAAAGTATTATCTGCTACCTCTATTAAAATTCTTGTAATTGCATTAGATAATAACTGAGGATCATTTATTAAGGAATTAGATAAAGCAGAAAATCTTTCTTCCACACAATCTTTGTATTTATCCCAGTCTGCATTTTGAAGCCTGTATTTTAATCGCGGTTGTGGTGTCAGAATGCAAGTATCTGGTTTTTTATGTGGAAAAGAAATGATTAAAGGAAAATGATCACTACCATAAGAAGACGGTAAAGGTGACCAGCATAATGTCGATGCTAACTCAGGTGTGCAGATTGAGAGATCTGGAGCACTATTTCCCTCATCTGGATTTGTTTGGCGTGTTGGAAGACATGTGTTTAAAATACACAAATTGTTTGAGTCTAGAATTTCTATTAACTTTTCCCCATAATAATTGGAACTAGAACTACCCCAGGACTGATGCTGTGCGTTAAAATCACCCATTACCAAAAATGGTTTAGGTAAAACTGTAAAAAGATTATTAATTTCAGAAAGAATATTTACAGTAGGGCGAGAATAATATATACATACTATACAGATTTTATTTACAATAGCAGCAACAGCAGATATATCATCACTGAGACTTGGAAGAGGATAAGACTGAAAAGACAAGTTATTTTTAATAAGTATGGCGACACCGCCATACCCATCGCTTCTGTCTGTTCTTAGACACGCATAGCCAGGAATTCTAAAAGAGAACCCCGGCTTCAGCCATGTCTCACAGAGAGCGACTGCAAAGGGATTGTATTTATTTAATATATAGAACAGATCAGATTTTTTATTTACAATGCTACGACTGTTCCACTGAACAATCTTGGGTTGGTTTGGATCCATTATGGTTAATTATGTTAGACAGCATATCAATTATAGTGGCAACGTTGGACGGTTCAATAATATTATTTTTAGATAAAGTATTAATTAGCATGATAATTAAATTAAAAATTTGACTTTCATTAATATTACTTGTTGATTTATTATGCAAAGCAACACCATTACCCGATGTAGAAACTTCATTATTAATAAGTTCTTGATGAGGTGCCCGGTCATACCCCTTGGCTTTTTTTGGGGGTTCCCGAGGTTTTAAAAATACTGTTTTCCTGTGTGATGTGAAATTTGATGTGTTCGGTGAATGGGGCGAAGGTGGAGAAGAAAAATTATTATTTTTATGTGATGGAGCAGATGTTACCACATCTGCATATAGTTTGGTGATTGGGGGATGTAGCAACGACGCTTCAGCATACGACACGCAGCTATGGGCCATATAGTGCTTTATTGACTTTTGTCTCTCAAACTCTGGGCATTTTTTGTTAATCGCGTAATGAATGCCACCGCAATGACAGCATTTACTATCACTTTCGTCTTCAATACTACAAGTGTCAGCAGAATGCCTCTCCCCACACTTGAAGCACTGAGGGTTCGACCTACATTGTACCTTTGTATGACCAAAACGACAACAATTAAAACATTGAATTGTTGGGAATGTATACAATTCTACTGGCATAGAATTGTAACAACAAAACACGCGTTTAGGTAAAATTTGACCGTCAAAGGTAAGCACGACTGTTTGGGATGGTTTCCAAACAGGGGTCGGTTCGTGAACTTTATAGTTAAGACGCCTTGCCTTAATAACTTTCCCGCATCCAGTGGGAACAGTCACATTTTCCATTATTTCCTCGGGAGACCATTCTGTAGGTACACCTTTAATAATACCCATACGACACACATTAATAGATGGAACAAATGCCTTTAATTTCTCTTTCGCCAAACAAGGGTCATTTATAAAAGAGTTTGCATCTAGGTAATGAGAGAAGCTTATTGAAATTCTATTTCGACCGATGCGTTTTAAAGAACCATTGACAATATTATTATATCGACGTTTTTTAAGAAAATGCCCTAATGTAATTGGGTGTAATGATTGAGCAGAGTTTCCTGTATCAATATTTTTTTGTATATGTACAACATATGGCGACAAGTCTGTGGCTTCGTACAAAGCCCTAGCAACCTGTGGCGCCTTCTGGGGAAGTTCTGAGGCGGAACGAATTTCACTTTGTGCAGCATCCACAGAACGTGGAGTGGCTTCCAGATGAACTACTACCGAGTCATTATCGCAATGGCAATCTGATTCCTTATTAATACCTGCTGTAGAGTGACCATGTCTCCTTCTTTTATTGCAGTGTTTGCACATTTTGCGTGGAGCTCTAGCCCTTTTCCGCTCCGATCTGGTTATGGACGAGTCGGTGTCCATACTTGATTCATTGTTAATAACAATGTTAAGCCCAACCGAGGGGACTGTGCCCCCCGGATCAGGCGGTTCCTTGTCCATCGGACAATAAAATAAAAAATGAAAAAACTTACCCTAAATGTAGAGAATTATATACACAAACAATAATATTAACTAGACTAATCAATATCTACATAAATCTACACAACTTATCTCCAATCTCAAAGGTTTTGTATTATTTAAAAAATCCAAAAGAAAAATCACGACCGCCAAATTCGACAATTCCCGCGCTTTTTTCACGGATTATTAAATAGGTTGTAAGTTTATTACTGACAATTAACGAGAAGTAAAAATATTAGCAATCCGTTTTTTTTTATGTTTGAACACTAGGAATTTTAGCGATGCATTTTTTATTTATAAGGAGTCACTTCAGAATTCCCGTAAATATTACTACCACTGAGTGTAGTTGATTTGATCTCCAAGGGAATTGGTGAATATCGTAATTTCTAACTATTCGTGTTGGTATTTTCAATGCGAGTGTGAATACAGTTACGGAACGCAAAAAGAAAAATCGAAATAATAGTCGATCTTATAACATCTTTGGTTGATTGGAGTTATTTTCACAACTAAATTAAAGGATCAGGTTCAGGGGAAAGATATTTATTTTGTTTACGTTGAATTCACATAGGTTTGTGTAATATATTCGATTATATTTTTAATAATATTTTGGTTCTAATCATTGGTTCCTTAGATATAAACAGAAAAATCTAATCTCGATTTTCTGATGAAATATCGATTCAGTACTGGATCAATTGAAAATCGATTACTATTATTTTTTTTTGTCTTTACAATCGGTTCGTCAATTAATCGATAACAGATCGCCATCCCTATCAGAGAGTGACATTTAAGTGTCAACATTCGAAAAAGTCAGACAAACCAAACAAATAACTTTTAACTGTGATATGATTTTTAACTTAAAAGTTACTAGATAAAGACTAGACTATTAATAAATTGTTACAGGGTGTGAGTCACTGTGAGGATTAAACTTTTAACTTTTGCTTTGTTCCAAAGACTTGTGATAACTTTCAGTTAAGAGAGTGATCAAGATTATTTTCAAACCACTGTTAAAGTATCTTAAAATATCATGAAGATTAACGTTATAATAGCCTAGACAGTTGGTGTTTAGTTTTGTTGCTACCAACAGTTGAATAAAGGTAAAGTTAATGTCTGTAGTTGATATATATCGCATTGTAGAGAACTAACCAAATGATTACATGTCATTTTAACAATACCTACAAATAAAAATGATTTAAGTTGACTATGGTGAATGAAAAGTGCAACTAGACATTTAGATGGTGTTTAGAAGACGTATTCAGGTATTTTGAGATGTACGCAAGCTAATAACTGTTGAAGTTCTGGCTGCAGATGAGATAATGTTCAATTTGCAACATTTTAATTTACTTAGAACAGTTTTGTGGGTCAAAGAGGTGACGGAGTCAAGTCAGTCAAGAGTTGATTCGGTATTTAAGTTGAAAGTGCATTCTGTGTAGTGAATGTATTTGCTAAGTTATTGTGGATTGTGGACCATAAATGGGACACTTGGGTTTTATTTGATTTAATTGATACATTTTTTTTTAAGGAATCTAGGAATGGTTTCCTTGTTCTGTGTTGTTCAACGATTCTTGGCCTCAGTAATCTTGAACATTGTTCAAAAGTTTTAATAATTGTAACATCTTTTTAAAATAAAGTTGTGAATTGTGTGATTTTGTGGTGTCATGTAGGAAGTCTAGTACCTACATAACTTTTGGAATTTAAAGTCAAATAATTTCAAATCAAATAATTTATTTCAGTATACAAACTTAAATAGAGGTTTAGACCATAGCAATTACAATCAGGTTGGGTGAAGTTCTGCTTTCCTGGCTGGGTTGCGGAATGGCCTGTGTTAGGGAATGACAGTCCCTGTCCCTTACAAAATGTTGAAATTAAACTAGTACAAGAAAATCTAATACTACAGTAATTTAGAAATTATTTAATACTACAACTATTTATCTTTGAGTGCATGTGTGTGCAAGTGTGTATTACGTGCAAGTGTTTCTATGTGTGGGTGTGTTGATGTTTAGTTTGATTGTTAGGTCTTGCAAGATGTTCTTCAACCTGTCACTGTCACCCCTGAGGCACTTTTCGGTTTCATCATAGGTTTTGTTTTGAAGAAAGTATACTGTCAGTAATGGTTGTGGTGTTCTAACTTGTTTAATGTTCTGTGCTGATCAATGTGAACATACTTATCGTAATTTTGTGTTACTTGCTATCTGACCAAGTTGGATAAGATAATGCAGAAATGTAAAGTCGGTCACATGCGGTGCTTGATTTCATTTTTAGTTCGCAATGAGGGTTTGGTATGAAATCATGAACATAAAATGGAGTTCTTGAGTATGCTTTTGGCTGGGTAAGAAATTATGAATGTGAGGTTGCCGTTGTATTTAGTACTGAGAATATAGATTGAAATAGCAAATATCATTATGGCTTAAAGGTGCTGTTTATGGTTATTGGAGTTCTGAATGGTGCCAACTATGTGTTGAATTAAAGGCTTTGTTTGGTTCATGATGAGTTAAAGGAAAGGTGAAAGATAAGTTAAAGATGAGTTAAAGGAGAGGTGCAAAAAAAAATTGTGGGTAGTCAAAACTCAAACAGCCAAATTTTATCTCTTAATTTGAAAATTTAATTAAAAATAGTAATAGTTTAAAAATATATATATTAATGGTACATATTGTTAGTTGATCATCACAAACTGCCAGTCAAGTGTTTTCAACTCCATATCTTAACATTATTTTTTTTTTCACATCCTCACTATGGAAGCAATAAACCGCACAATCACAGATATGAGCAATCTGTTCAGTCTAAGAATGGCAGAATTTGAAAAGGAGTTGCAAAAGACTCCGTGCACCACACCAATCACCACCTCAGGTTTGGCAGCCGAGTTCTTGTCATTCCGGACATTTATTGTTCAGGCGCTCGGTTCTCTCCAGCAACAAGCTGCCATGTTAGCGCAGAGCCTCGACAACATGGAGATGCGTGGGCGGCGTAAGATCCTGCTGTTGCACGGAGTTTCGGAGCAGCAAGACGAAGAGACTGCACAGGTGGTGGCTCAAGTTGTCACGCAGCGTCTGAAAATTGACTTGGATGTGTCTGGCATCAAGAGGTGTCACAGGATGGGGCGCAGCGCATCTAACAAACCCCGACCGATCCTCTTCAAACTCCATGATGTTGCTCTCCGGGATAAAGTCTGGTTTAGCAAGACCAAGCTGAAGGGGTCCGCAATCACAATATCGGAGTTCCTGACGAAAACCAGGCACAACGTCTTCATGGCGGCACGGAGCAGATTTGGCGTGACTAAATGCTGGACCTCAGAAGGAACCGTGATCGTCCTTGACGCGAAGGGATCTCGACATCGAGTGACCTCCACTGCTGACCTCGATAGCATCGCGCAGCAGTCCGAACAGGTCTCTGGACAGCCGGGGCCGGGCGTCGCTCAACCAGTCGCAGTCGAAAAAGTCACCACAG
Organism: Orthosia cruda; assembly: GCA_964057195.1. NCBI lineage: Eukaryota > Metazoa > Arthropoda > Insecta > Lepidoptera > Noctuidae > Orthosia > Orthosia cruda. Next base: position 17,752,443 of record OZ059853.1, read on the forward strand.
CAAAAACCAAGCGTACTGTGGCCCGAAAGTGAAGTTCTTTGTTGTTTTGTTTCCGTTTTGATAGTCCAGGTATTTTTTGTTTATTATGTTTGTCTGTAGGTAGGTATAATTAACTTTATTTTTCAACACTTCACACCTATTCCTATTTATTTTCTTGTTTCTTTATGTACCTTTTGTTTGTTTGGTATTCATTTTCAACATCTATAAATAATGTCATTTGTCAATGTCATGTCACAATCTGACAGCTAATGTTTGCGTTGTTTGGTGTTGATGCGTTCGTCTCAAACTTATTTTAATTTCAGTCCGTTACACGGTCTTTTTTTTATTTAAATATATTTTTTTAATTACTTTTTTAATAGACTTGAACGTACGTAGGTGGTGTGGGTACGTTGTTTTATACCTGGACTACAAAATCTTTTTGTATTTTAATATTTTATTATGTTCTCTTATTGTACTTTTATGTTAAACACAACTGGCAGGTGGACAGAAAATTGTTAACCGCATAGTTTATTATAGTTTTGTTTAAGTAGGTATTTATTTATATTTGTATATTTATGCTCAGCCCTGATTATAGCAGTGATTCTGATACTTTTTATTCGTTGGGTAGTGATGACGTAAGCTTCGAGAGTGTTCCTTGTCTAGCCGACACTCTTGTTTCACTTTTTTCCGATGTCTCCAGGAACTTTAATGTAGTCCACATAAATGCCCAGAGTATTCCGGCCCACTTCCCCGATATGCTGGCAACCTTTGACTGTAAGAATATTCATGCGATTCTTGTTTCTGAATCTTGGTTGAAACCCTGTCTTCCCTCTTCCTCCTACTCTCTTCCAGGTTTTAAGCTTATCAGGAATGATCGCGCAGTTGGTGGTGGTGGCGGGGTGGCCATTTATCTTCGTAATTACATTCCCTTTTCTATTGTTAACATGTCCACACAACCGGCCCCGCCGAACTCCGGTGAACATCTTTTCCTGGAAGTTGAACTGCATCATTCTAAGATTCTCCTTGGGGTGTATTACTGTCCTTCTCTTCGGATTAATTTCTTCTCTTCTTTCGAACGTATTTTGGAAGCTTTAATTCCCTCTTACAGTCATAGCATCATAATGGGCGACTTTAATACATGTCTCCTTAAAAATGATTTCCGCTCTTCTTCCCTTCGTCATGTTATTGAATCTGCCAATCTTTCTATTCTTGATCTTGGTGCAACTCACCGTTTTCCTAACTCTATTCCCTCGCTTCTTGATCTTATTGTTGTCTCTTCCTTCGATCACGTCACTAAACATGGTCAGTGTTCAGCTGACGCCTTTTCCTATCATGATCTAATTTACGCTTCCTATAAAATTCGACCTCCTAAGCATAAGTTTAAAACTCTTCTGCTTCGCAATTTTGATGGCATGGACATTGATCGTCTTCAGGATCAGGCATCCGCCAGTAATATTGACTGGACGCCGCTGATTACATCATCGTCCGTCGACGAACAAGTTGAAATCTTGTCTTCTATCCTCATTCAGCTTTACGACACACATGCACCTATTCGAGCCGTGAGAGTTAAACATCTTCCAGCGCCATGGATGACTGACGAAATTAAAGTTTTAATAAGCAAAAAAGCAGCTGCGAAATTTAGGTTTAAAATTCGGCCAAACAATGTTACCAGGGAAAAATACATCTCAATTAGAAATCATTGCAGCAAGGTGTGTAGGAACGCACAACGCCAACATATTCATAATTCAGTTCAAAACGGTGATCCAGCTAAGGTCTGGAAATTTCTTAAATCATTAGGTATCGGAAAAAAGTCTCATGACACTATTCCTAAAGACATGGACTTCAACTTACTTAACAGTCATTTTTCTACTTCGCCCGTATTGGATGGGGCCACCAAAGCTACTACACTTAGTTATCTTTCTAATCTTCCGATACCTGATTATTCCCCTTTTGTCATAAGTCAATTCACTGCTTGTGATGTTAAAAAGACTATTGTTTCGATTACATCCAACGCTGTCGGTAGTGACTGTGTCAGCCGTAAGATGATCATCCCCATCCTTGATAACATTCTTCCTGTCATTCTTTACATCCTCAACTTCTCTATTTCCAGTGGTGTCTTCCCACAAGCCTGGAAAGATGCCCAAATTATTCCTTTACCCAAAAAATCACATCCTGCATCATTCTCTGACTATCGTCCCATTTCTATTCTTCCTTTCCTATCCAAAGTCCTTGAAAAGCTTGTTCATCATCAGCTTAACACATTCCTTTCCAAGCACAATCTTTTAAATCCTTTCCAATCTGGTTTTCGACGTGGCCACAGCACTACCTCAGCACTTGTGCACATTACGGATGATATCAGGTCAGGCATGGATATGGGGAAGTTAACAGTACTTGCTCTGCTTGACTTTAGCAATGCCTTCAATACTGTTGACTTCGATATTTTGCTTGGCGTCCTATGCTCTTTTAACATATCTCCTCCGGTAATTGACTGGTTTCATAGTTACCTGTTTGGCCGTCGGCAGCGCATTTGCACTGATGAATCTTGCTCCTCTTGGTGTCATACCTCTGCCGGTGTGCCACAGGGTGGCGTTTTATCTCCTCTTCTCTTCGCACTCTTTATTAATGCTATCACTCAACGACTTTCATCTTTCTACCACCTATATGCTGATGATCTCCAAATTTATACCCAAGCCTCTCTCGGAGAGTTATCTAATGCCATTGAGACAATTAATACAGACCTGGCTCGAATAGGTGACTGGAGCACTGATTTCGGGTTGAAGATCAATCCAACGAAGACTCAGGTAACGGTTGTTGGTAGTTCCCGGACTGTCTCTAGGATCGATTGGTCGATACTTCCCCAGATTTCTTTCAATAATACTATTATTCCTATAAATCATATTGTGAAGAATTTGGGGATTTTTATCGACAGCACCCTTTCCTGGACCAAACAACTGCAGGAAGTCAGTCGAAAACTGTTTGCGTCTGCGGGTTCCCTGAGACGTCTTCGTAATTTTCTTCCCATCACCACTAAAATTGCGATAGCACAATCTCTTCTTCTACCTATTCTAGACTATGCTGACGCCAGCTATCTTGATCTCACCCAAGACCAATTGGACAAGCTTGAGCGACTTCAAAATCTCTGTATCAGGTTCATATTTGGCTTGCGAAAGTATGATCACGTTTCCGAATTTCGTACTAAGCTCAAATGGCTTCCTATTCGCCTTCGCCGGAATGCCCACATACTTTCTTTGCTTTATAATGTGCTATTTAATCCTTTTACTCCTTTTTATCTCAAAGAACGCTTTCAGTTCCTCTGTGACACCCATTCTAGGTCCTTGAGATCATCGGAAAATCTAAAATTAAGTATTCGTATGCATTCCACTTCCTTCTTTGACAAATCTTTTACGATTCAAGCAGCTCGGTTGTGGAATGTATTACCTATTGAAGTGAGACGTGCTCAAACACTGCCAACGTTCAAGAAAATGGTGAAGGAGCATTACCTTTCACTATAATTTTTATTCTTCTCCTTTCTCTGTTATATATTTGATATGTATTAGTATATTAAGTAATATTGTATGTATGTATTGTATGTTATTAAGTCTAAGTAATATTATTTTTGATATTTTGTACACTGACAACCCTAAATTCTTCTCCTATCTTTCAGTCCATCCAAAGGTTGTCTGTAAGAGATTGCCTAGTGCGATAAGACCGCCCATTGTACACTTGTATATTTGAACGTTTGTCCTGTATGTTTTTTTGTGGTGTACAATAAAGTATATAATAATAATAATAATAATAATCTGTGGCCTGACTTGTCAAGAGTGACACAAAAATTTTCTTCGCTCTTCGAATTTTTTGATTATATTTATGAATCCGAACAATTTCACTGTTAATACTACATAAAACTAAATTTAAATAATGCCTCCATATATATATAATAAAACAACCAGAAGAAAACCAAAACTATAATTAAAATGAACAACCTACTCGTACAATAAACCAGAATGACAAGCTGAGAAGAAAATGTTGACACGAAGCCAGGCCCGAGCCAAAAACACACGCCCAACATCTTCGGGTTCGTCGCTCAGCTCCGCCTCGCAGTCGCCGGGATCCCCTACAACCGTAAGTCAAGCGATCCTGGATGCTGCAGTTGCGTCGAGCTCTAGCGACGAATACTTCTCTCCGCCGACGACACCACCACCTACGCGTCGACGGGGAGGACGCCGGCCACCGGACAGCCTAGGACCTCGAGGCCCATCGGCCTCTGACAGGGTCCCCGCTCCCGGTGGAAGTGTGCAGCGCATGCGATGGACGCAATCGATTAACGAAAACGTCATGCGCGCATACTTTGGGGCTACAGAGGGGGGAAGTAACCTGACTTGGTACCGTGGTCGGATGCTCTCTCTGTTTCAGGTGCTTGAGCCAGCTGTCAACGTTTCGGCCCAACGTCTATCGGATCAGGTGCGGGTCATCCAACGTAACCGTATGCTGGATGACGCCGTACTTGATAGACTGCGTGAGGAATCACAGAGTAGCCGTGTCTCACCTGCCTTGCCACCGGCCGCGGTGCAACTGCAACCCAGTGTTTCACCGCGACCCGACCATGTTGGCGAGGATGACGACGACGGGGCTATATCTGTGAGTACCCAATGCAATGCACGTTTGAGGAGCGCTTTGGAATGTGCATTCAGCGAGTATCGCTCCACACCGCCTGAGCTTAGACCTCGACTACCTCGTTTGCCCATGCATAAGAAAAATAGGGCGCTGGTGTGTGCTCTAGATTCGCAGCTGTCAAATGTTTTTGATAGCAGCAAAGACCTTGCCGACACCCACTCGATCTTGTACTGTGCGGCTGCAGCAGCATGTCGTGTAGCTAACGTCAAGTTTCCCAAAACTGACAGAGCTACACGACCAGCTATACCAGCTTGGCAGTGCAGGATTGAGCGTCGTATCGGTGAGGCTAGAGCACTCATCGGCAAGCTTATCTGCTTCAGGGAGGGCAACACTCGCCCTAGAGTGATGCGCTTTGTGAGGCGGGCGTTCTCAGGGACTGATATCAGTTCTCGAGATTATATATCCCGCGTCACAGAGCGTATCGACTTCCTGAAGCAGAAAATCTATGCATGGGCAAACCGTATTCGTCGGTACAAGCGGCGAGTGGAGCGATACACTCAGAATCGCACATTCCAGAGCAACGAAAGGTGGGTTTATAGGGCTTGGGAGCAACCCAACCAAGGTGTGACTGATACGCGCCTACCGGATAATGACGCCATGTCTTCGTTCTGGCGCGATATTTGGTCGGTGCCTGTCAGTCACATCGAGGATGACTGGACTCGGGAGGTCGAACGAGCGTGCGATCCGATACCACAAATGGGGGCAATTACCATCAGCCCCCAAGATGTGGCTCGTGCAGTCCGCCCGTTGCCTAACTGGAAATCTCCTGGGCCGGACGGACTGCACAACTTTTGGATTAAATGGTTCCAAAGGTCGCACGCTCGTTTGGCAACTCAGTTCCAGTCTGCCTTAGAGTCAGGATCGCTACCTCAGTTCCTAACGACAGGAATAACCCACCTGCTCCACAAATCAGGTAGTACTGCGGATCCTAAAAATTATAGACCGATAACGTGCTTACCGACGGTCTATAAAGTCCTTACATCCATTCTGAGAGCGAAAATTAATCAACATATTGACAATAACGCCATCATGTCTGCTTCTCAGAATGGATGTAGGAACGGGTCCCGCGGTACTAAGGAGCTGCTCCTCATAGACATTGCCATTAGCCAACAGGTTCGCCGTTCCCGCAAGGATCTGGCGACATGTTGGATAGATTACAAGAAGGCTTATGACTCAGTGCCACATACATGGCTCATGAGGGTGCTGGAGTTGTATAAAATTGATGCAACTCTGCGCGCCTTCCTGACGTCATGTATGGGGCAGTGGAGGACGGTCCTTCACTATCCAGGATGTCGACAGATTCAGGAAAACAGCGAACCTATAAGGATCGAGCGCGGCATATTTCAGGGCGACAGTCTGAGTCCTCTGTGGTTTTGTTTAGCCCTGAACCCTCTCAGTACACTGCTGGAGGGTTCAGGTCTGGGCTATCGGTTGAGAAGAGGTGGTCAGGTCATATCACACCTCCTTTACATGGATGATCTGAAGCTCTTTGCCCCCAACAACTTGCAACTGATGAAGCTACTGAAGGTAACAGAAACCTTCAGTGACGCCATCCGTATGGAATTTGGTGTGGACAAATGTGCAGTCATGCATGTAAAGCGAGGGGAGATTATGGAATCCGTGGGAATACAACTCTCGGATTCCATACACCTTCGATCCCTTTCCTCAACCGAAACTTACAAGTATTTGGGTATGTCGGAAGCACTAGGCATCAATGCTACTGACGTGAAACAGTCGTTGAAGGAGCGCTTCTTTGGCCGCCTGAAAAGAGTACTAAATAGTCTTTTATCGGGCGGTAACAAGGTGCGCGCCTTCAACGGCTGGGTCATGCCGGTATTGATGTATTCTTTCGGCATACTCAAATGGACTCAGACTGAACTTGACGCCCTGGATAGGAGGATCCGCACGCTGCTTACCGCAAATCGTATGCATCACCCACGTTCATCGGTTATGAGACTGTATATCCCTCGGAAGTGCGGGGGTCGTGGCTTTTTAAATGCTAAGACCCTACACAACCGCGAGGTATGCAGTCTTAGGGAATACTTCCAGGCCGCTGACGTGGGTATGCATCGAGATGTGGTAGCGGTGGACAAGGGCCTTACCCCGCTCTCCTTGGCTAACGAGAACTGGCGCAAACCTATAGTATTAGATACTAATGACCGCAGGGAGGTATGGCAGAGCAAGGAGCTTCACGGACGCTTCTACCGGGTCCTACATGGGCCCGATGTAGATCTTTTAGCGTCCGTGGCCTGGCTGCGATTTGGTGACCTGTTCGGGGAAACCGAAGGTTTTGTCTTTGCGATTATGGACGAAGTTATGATGACGAACAACTACCGGAAATACATTGTGAAGGACGGCACGGTTGACATCTGTCGGGCATGTCACCGGCCGGGTGAATCAATCCGTCACATTATCTCCGGTTGTTCTAGTCTGGCTAACGGAGACTATTTGCATAGACACAACCTTGTAGCCAGGATTATCCATCAGCAACTTGCTCTTAAATACAATCTTGTGGAGTCGGAAGTGCCTTACTATAAGTATGTGCCCGACCCAGTTCTCGAAAATGGCAATGTAACGTTGTATTGGGATCGGTCTATCATCACTGACAGGACTATTGTTGCCAATAAGCCTGACATAGTGGTGATGGACCGACTAGAGCGTCGCGCAATGATTGTTGATATAGCGGTCCCACATGATGAGAACCTCGTGAAGGCTGAGAGAGATAAGAAAAGCAAGTATCTTGATCTGGCTCGCGAGGTTGTCGACATGTGGGACGTGAATACAGCTATCATTGTGCCGATAGTCGTTACGGCCAATGGCATAATAGCCAAGAGCCTCGACGAACATCTGAGGAGGCTCTCGTTAGGCAGCTGGATCAAGGGCTTGATCCAGAAAGCGGTACTTCTGGACACGGCGCGTATCGTTAGGAGGTTCCTCTCTCAGGAGCCCTGACCACCGGTAGCTTGGACCCTGTTCCCGATACCGGTGGGCTACTATTTTTGTATTTTTAAATGTTTTTTTATTTAATTTTTATAGAATAATATTTAAAAATGTAAAAATATGTAATATAAAATGAATAAATGAAATAATAATAATAAAGATCAAGTACCCATTGACGTAACTGAATGCACTGTGTTGAAGACTGATTTAAATCAATCTAGCAATGGTGAGGTCGGTGTGTATGGTCAAAGGACTGACTGTACGGTGATGAGTAGTCACTGCGGTGACTGCTGTAACCGAGATGGGTTACGAGGTGAGTGGTCAGAGATGACTGCTGTAACTGAGATGGGTTACGAGGTGAGTGGTCAGAGATGACTGCTGTAACCGAGGTGGGTTAAGAGGTGAGTGGTCAAAGATGACTGCTGTAACCGAGGTGGGTTACGAGGTGAGTGGTCAAAGATGACTGCTGTAACCGAGGTGGGTTACGAGGCCTGGTCAGGATGACTATGGTTGCAGGATGGTCACAGGGTTGACCATCAGAAGCCACAGCGATTGCTGTGGGACCAAGAAACATTGCTGGATATGTAAGGGAGGGAGCCTGGTCCCTCTGGGGCTTCGGTAACCTGTTGTCTGTCTGGGGAAGCCTGGTCCCTCTGGGGCTTCGGTGACCTGTTGTTTAGTGTATGTGGCATGGGTATCTGGCAGTCTTGTTGCTTCGAGAGGACCGGTTGTCTGGGGGAGCCTGGTCCCTCTGGGGCTTCGGTGACCTGTTGTCTGGGGGGAGCCTAGTCCCTCTGGGGCTTCGGTGACCTGTTGTCTGTCTGGGGGAGCCTGGTCCCTCTGGGGCCTCGGTAACCTGTTGTTTGGTGTATGTGGCATGGTATGTTGTGTTGGGCGTTTGGGTGGTTTCTGGCACACTTAGTGCTTCGAGACCGACTTGACGTCTGTTGGGAACCTGGTACCTCTGGTGCTTCGGTAACCGTTTAGAATGTGATAATATGTTTGTCTAAACGGTGAGGTGGCTGTTTCGATAGTACGACGATGGTTGTGTACGGTGTATGGTGTGGAGACCTAGATTTACATGGAAAAAACAAATGAACAGTATGAAAGCTATGAGAATTCAGTTTTCATGAGTAAAGAAGTACTTGATTTTTGTTGTAGGCTGGTAATATGAAGGTGTTGATTGAAGGTTTCACGTGGAAGATGTCACGACCACGTTATTTTTTTTATTTGGTCAGGAGCGGCCGAACTTAACTATTTTTTTTCTCTCCTCTTGTTTTTTGTTTTATTACAATTGAGTAACGATGCTGCTCGTCGCTCTACATCAAATGAGGGACCATTTGTCTGTCAAGATGGCCGTGTCGGAGGAAGGTATACGATTAATAATTAAGAACAAAGAAATATTGCTTGTAAACTTATTAATTCAGTTTTGTTTAATTGGCAACATTTAGCTTCTGGTTCAAAGCTCAGTTCGATTTTATTCGATTGACACCACTTTATTCTTTTTATGTCAAAATACTCGATTCTGATTAGATGTTTTAAAAGCGGTAACTTGCCAGATTAGTTCTTTGGCCAATGAAAAAGCGAGGAGAGTCTATGCTATGCTGGCTCTCTCGAGTGGAGTCTCTGGCCATGTTTTTTCGAAAAGTTAGAAAAAGAAGCGCGCGGCGCGTGCTTCTGAGTTAAAAAGAGTTGTGGGGAAAAGAGTTGAGAAGTGAAGTAGCCAGAAAAGTGGCTTGTATAAACTTGAAAAAGTGTGTTTTTGTTGAGAGAAAGCGAAATGCTTGGTGACCGAATCCGCTGCTTTGTTAAAATTGGACCAAGGACTATCTCAATGGCATTAGTTACCTGCTACTTGCTTTGTGCCAGCATTAAACCCAACATGACGCCCACGAGACCCAAGACAGACATGGAGCATGAACTCGAATTTAATGAGAAGAGTCCTCCCTTCCGACATATATTTTATTCTGTTTTTAGTATTTGTTGTACGATCTGCTAAAACCTTTGGGTATGCAGACGACAGCACTGTTGCTGAGAGTTACGTGTCTGACGCACGGGCTGCTGGGTCTCAGATCCGGTCTCACCGGGAGACCATGGTTGAGCGCTTGAACCTATCCTTGAAGGCAGTCTCCGAATGGGGCGATGCCAATCTGGTTAGTTTCAATGCTGCTAAGACCCAGGCGAGTATTTTTTTCGCAAAAAGTAAGCCAATTCCACCCGGCTCCTTCTTTCCGGGGTGTGACCGATCCGATAACGGACCATCTTGAGCTTCTTGGCATTACGTTGACATCGACCCTCAATTTTGGTCCATACATTGAGGCTAAGGCTCAGCTGGCCGCCAAAAAGTTGGGGATCCTTGCGAAGGTGAGACGGTACTTCACGCCAGAACAGCTGCTTAATTGTATCAAGCACAAGTTCGATCATGCATGGAGTACTGCTCTCATCTCTGGGACGGATCTGCCAAATACCAGCTTGATGCACCTGAGTCGATAGAAAAACGGGCCAAGAGGCGCATTGGCAATGAGAAACTGGTCGAGTCAAGTCTCCAGAGCCTAGAACATCGTCGCCTAGTTGCCAGCCTGTCGGTTTTTTATCGGTTACATTTCGGGGAGTGTGCGTCGGAACTGCATAATTTGACCGAATCGCCCGTTCCATCATCGGACTACAAGATAGGCTTGTGTAGTACATGCACTATGTACTATTAGGAAGCAATTCCTTTAGGTGAACGAGAACGAACTATTCTGTTTCGGTCGTTGAAATCGTTCATCTAGTACAGTGATCCAAGCGACATCGGATCGCTCGAGTGCTGAATCAGAACGAATTAGTACGGTACGAACTACGAGTGTCTGAGCCTGAGCGAGTGAACGAGTTGAGAGATTTGAGAAGCTTGCGCGCGAGCGTGATGAACGATGTACTAGAGTACTAATTTGCTCTGGTTACGTTCGATCACGACGACTGACTCGCGAATATACCGCGATATTTTACGTTATTCTAATCACAATAAGGTCTATAATCACTTAAAATGCAGGGACAAAATATTTCCCGATCGTTCTTCAAATACACACACTGGTAAAATTTGCGGAACAAGAAAAAAATGTCGAGAACTTTTATTTTTACCGTTACGGTTTGGTTTTTCTTTTGTTTTATAATAAAACCAATTATACCTAATTGATAAAACAATTGAACACTACCTTTCATGCGATTCCTTTAACTTTAATCGAACTTACACCATTTTGAGAGAATTTCGCTTATTGCCACTATATGGATATCTTTTAAATTTCGAAAATTTTTCATTAACATACTGAATAATTTGTTTTATTTTTAAAGTTTAGATATTTTTCGAAGTTAAGGACGACAATGTGGCCAACTTAATCCAAACTGAGAGGGCCAGAGCACTTGAGATGAGGAGAAATGATTGGAACGACAGATGAAGGTTGTCTGTAAGAGATTGCCTAGTGCGATAAGACCGCCCATTGTACACTTGTTATTGTGAATGTTTGTCCTGTATGTTTTTTTTGTGGTGTACAATAAAGTATATAATAAATAATAAATAAATGATGTGCATAATTCGTCGTTTACTTGTTTCAACCATTTATTACAGTTTTCAATGATTCTTAATTCTTTATTGTACACCAAAAACAATATTTAATACAATGTGATAATAAAGTACATGTACAAAGGCGAGCTTAACTCAATGTTGAGTTCTCTTACAGCAAACCCTATAGTGACAGAGAATGATGATAAAAGAGGGTAGGATCCAGTGTACAATTTTAAAATAACAAAGTTATAATCATAAATATATACATACATACATAAATACAAATATATATAATATATATATCTTCTAACATTGCGTTAAAAGGAAATGCTCTTTAATTTTCCTCTTGAAGACATCGAGAGAAGGACTATCGCGTAGGGAGTGTGGGAGAGAGTTCCAGAGGTGCACTGCAGTTACAGAGAAGGAGCCATCATAACGGCTGGAAGTGTGACGTGGAGTACGTAGGAGAAGCAGAATGAATGAATGATGAATGAATGAATGAATGAATGAATCATGAATGAATGTATCAGTACTGGAGTATTCCCGGATGGTTTAAAAACAGTTATAGTGAAGCCACTTTTAAAAAAAAACAATAAAGAAGATCTAGCAAATTATAGACCAATTGCTTTAATACCCATTTTTTCCAAGGTTATAGAAAGAATAATTTATGACTCAGTTAATAACTTTTTAACTAAATATAATATTTTAAGTGCGGAACAAAAGGGTTTCAGGAAAAATAAAGGAATAAATACGGCCGTTTACGATTTGATAAATGTCATATTGCAGAATGTCGATAAAAAAGTACCAGTTTGCGCAATTTTTACGGACATGACGAGGGCCTTTGATTGTGTTGATCATGAAATTCTTATAAAAAAGCTAGACATCATAGGCATCAGAGGCAATGTACTTAATCTCTTAAAGTCATACCTTAGCAATCGCAAGCAACACACAGAGATATCTAGAATATGCCTAAAAACTAAGCGCGAAGAAAAATATTTATCTAAGGCTAGAATTATTAGGTATGGCGTACCACAGGGTAGTGTGCTGGGCCCTTTGTTATTTTTGCTGTATATTAATGATTTACCTCGCCACATTGAACATCCTATGGTCTTATTCGCTGACGATAGCACTGCCTTGATTGAATGTATCGACAAACAAACATATGAGCATGACATAAATGATACTTTAATAAATATTATACGCTGGCTTGACCAAAATAATTTAATGATTAATATACCAAAGACAAACGTAATGCATTTTTATCAACGGATTCCACCAGAAGTCTTACATTTACATTATAATGGACAAAAAGTTGACCAAATACTAGTTACTAAATTCCTTGGCATTATGATAGATAGCCAATTAACTTGGAAGCCACAAGCAGAAGAAGTATGCAAAAAACTTAGTGCAGCTGCATATATGCTCTTTAACTTGTCTAAAAAAGTAAATATGGCCACAAGGTTGATTGCGTACCACGGGTTAGTCGCATCGATTTTGAGATACGGCATAATATTTTGGGGAAATTGTAGTCTGAGGGAACAGGTGTTTAAGGCTCATAAACGCTGTATAAGGGCGATGTGCAATTTAGTAGTAACAGATAGCTGCGTACCTGTATTTAAGTCCCTAAAATTGCTAACATGCCCATCCCTTTATATTTTCGAGGTGGCTGTTTTTGTCAAATCAAATATGCATCTATTTAATAAAGTGTCCGAAAATAGAAACCGGCCTATCAGGAGACAGTATAAAAACTTGCTAATTATTAATGGTTCCGATACCGCCCTATTAAAGAAAAGTATTATATGTATGGGTCCGATAATTTTTAATAAAATACCCGATGTTATCAAAAATGAGACATTTCTACTTTTCAAAAAGAAATTGACAGATCTATTAATTAATAAATGTTATTACTCAATTAGCGAATTTTTGACCGATAAGAATTTAAATTGATAACATGACATCTCTGTTTTCCTGACTTGTACTTAATATTTTTTTTTTTTTTTGTTTGACTGGAACTTGACGAATTTGTGATCCCATTTTATTAAAATTGACACTGTGCCTATTTCAAATTATTTTCTGAATTTGATCTTGACATGGTAAATTTGTATTGATTTAACTGAATGTTTTTAATAATTTATATTAAATGGGTCTTTATTATCATAGTAAAAACTGTTTGCATGCCTTAGTTAAGGTAGTTAGTATAAGGAACATTATATTAAAACTTAACATCTGTTACCTGTACCTACTTTCTGTGCAAATAAAGATTTATTCTATTCTATTCTATTCTAAGCGAAGTAGCCGTGCGACAAAGTTTGCCCCTCGGGACGAGGTACTCAAACCGTTCGCGAAGGTATTGGGGTGAAGTAGGATTGTGCAGGATATTATAGAGAAGGGATAGGATATGGGTATCTCGTCGACGCCGAATCGGCAGCCACTTCAATCTGGTCCGAAATTCCGACACATGGTCGTACTTGCGGAGGCCGAAAATAAAGCGGATGCACAAGTTCTGCAATCGCTCGAGTTTGTTCAGGAGTACCTCCGTTGCATCTAGAAAACAGACATCCGCATAGTCTATGAGCGGTAAAAGAAGAGATTGAGCAAGAGTGACCTTAGTGTGAAATGGTAAGAATTTTTGGAGACGTTTAAGAGACTGAAAGGAGTAGAAGACCTTCTTACTCACATCAGCAATATGAACCTCCCAAGAGAGGTTAGTGTCTATATGGACGCCCAAGTTTTTTGCGCTTTTGGAGTAGTATATCGGCACTGAGTTATACATTACTGGCGGAAGAGACTGGGGATCCAATAGATTGAGCATGTATCTGCCACCAATAATGAGCGCTTGAGATTTAGTTGGGTTCAGGAGGAGTCCAAAAGATTGAGTCCACTTGTTGATATTTTCAAGGTCATCATTGATGGCAGCCACAGACTCGGCGAGTTCACCCACCTTAAAATGTCGATATAACTGCAAGTCGTCTGCATAGAGATGAAAGTTAGAAGTTAGGACCTTAGTGATAGCATTTATAAAAATTGAGAAGAGAAGAGGAGAGAGAACACCACCTTGAGGAACGCCCGCAGCCAAGTCACACCATTCAGAGGAATCCTCATCAGATCGAACAGACTGTGAGCGACCCCGGAGATAAGATTTGAACCATTCAATTACCGGAGCAGAGACATTAAGGGAGGAAAGGATGCCTAAGAGAATGTCAAAGTCAACTGAGTTAAAAGCACTGCTGAAGTCCAGTAGAACCAATATAGTTAGACATTTATTGTCCATAGCCAGTCGTATGTCATCGGAAATTTTGACAAGAGTCGTAACGGTGCTATGGCCTGGTCTGAAACCAGATTGGTAAGGACTCAGCAGGCTATTAGAGGATAAGTAACAGGATAGTTGCTTCTGAACAATACTCTCGAGGACTTTGGAGAGGATTGGGAGGATGGATATTGGACGGAATTGGGATGGTAAGGAGGGATTTGAAACTTTGGGAAGCGGTAGGACGTGTGCCCTCTTCCAAGCTGAAGGAAAGGAGTTATTGAAAAGAGAATGATTCAGAGAGACTAATGTATTTGTGCGAAAATCAGGACAAGGCAGAAAAGCCGAATGAAACGATTTTTCCTGTGTGAAGTACGGGGCTTCTGACAGGAATAATCGTTTCATTCAGCTTCGCGTTTGCAAAAACCTGCGTTTAAAGGCCGTTCAAGCCAAAAATTAGCTGTAGGAAGTTCGAGGTGCAACATTAAGTGAGCTCACGGTACGAAGGAGGTTGAAGGAAGTTGGTTTTAGTTCATTCGTGCCCGGCAAAGGTCCATAACATGAGGCACACTCCTTAGAAGCAGTATAACTTTTGCTAGAAAACATCGACTTTGGCCAACAGACTAATGGAGTAAAATATTGTTTAGTGATGAGTGTGGAAGTCATTTAAATGGAATTGATGGACTGCATTACATGTTTTATCATGAACATGAATAACATAATCTGTATTTTTTTTAAACTACTGTGGCATATGGTAGAGGAACAATTTTGGATTCAGGTGGAATATGTTTTGGAGTTCGTACGGACTTGGAGGTAATCCATAGAGACCGCTGTAGAAGTGTTATTTAAGAATAAAATGTGATATCATTTGCCCTTTTATCAGGAGTCAGAACAATTTTGGATTCAGGTGGAATATGTTTTGGAGTTCGTACGGACTTGGTGGTAATCCATAGAGACCGCTGTAGAAGTGTTATTTAAGAATAAAATGTGATATCATTTGCCCTTTTATCAGGAGTCAGAACAATTTTGGATTCAGGTGGAATATGTTTTGGAATTCGTACGGACTTGGTGGTAATCCATAGAGACCGCTGTAGAAGTGTTATTTAAGAATAAAATGTGATATCATTTGCCCTTTTATCAGGAGTCACTTCGTTTTGATCCAGAATAATGCTCGGCCACATACCACTTTTTCAACTTCGATCTATGTAAAAATTTCAATATCGCATTTTTGGAATAGCTGACGATAACACCAGTTACGCATCCTATAGAACACGTTTAGTACCTGATAAAACGAAGTGCATATTTCATAATACCTACACCTGTCAATGTGGATGCACTGCGAAGTGCCGTTGTACAGGAATGATTGAGACTACCACACGAGACAATGGATACCATTATTCTCAACATGTCTAGGCAGGTGAAAACTTTATTAAAAGAACGTGGATAAAACACTCGATATTACGTTGTATTAATTTTAGAGTGAATATGTTTTTCTTATTTTTTTTTTCACTTTCCTTAATAACCTTAAAAAATCAACAACGTGCAGTTTTCACACAAAATCATGTTACTCACAGAAAATGTATTAAACGCGATCTCATTTTTATTTTAAAGGTGTATTTTTAAGTAAGGAATCCTGTCCTAATATGAGTTTAAAAAAATAAAACCGCATTAAAAAAAAATCGTCGTTTTTATTTTGTTCCGCTAATTTTGCCGGTGTGTGTATTTGATTATTAAATACGCCATTTTAGTTATTCATACAATTTTACAACATTGATTGACGTTCAAATTATTGTAAAATGTCAATTTATTGAAATGACTCTGCTAAGCCTGTAAAGCATAAAGGACAATCAAATATGTATTCCATTACGTCCGACTGTTGTCTTAATGAACGCTAGTTCATTTCAACGATTGTACTAGTTCGGAGCGTTTCATTCGGTATCCGAGTAAGAACAAGCCTACTACAAGACAAACGGCGATGCGTCATCGTTATATGGTGGACATCCCACCCATACGCACAAAGCGTTTTGGGAATATTTTTATTGTGCGTACAGCTAAGGAGTGGAATTCCCTGCCGGAGTCTGTATTTCCTAATAGCTACAACCTATTAAAAAAAAAAATAAGTTAAGAGTGAATAGGTTACTTCTAAAAATTGTTGTTATAGCAGCAACAGAAATACATCATCTGTGAAAATTTCAACTGCCTAGCTAACACGGTTCATGAGATACAGTCTGGTGACAGACGGACAGATACACGGACCGCAGAGTCTTAGTAAAAGTGTCCAGTTTTTACCCTTTGGGTACGGAACCATATTATCGTGCACATATCGGAGTAGGATCGACCAGTCTTTTCCTTTTTATCGCTTATAAAATGTTTTGAGCGATCGTAGACAACAATATTACTAGGTACTAAACATTTGGAACAGTCCCTAGTCGTTTATATTAACCATACTTAGTAGCAAGTCTTTAAATACTTTGGTCCGATACATTTATGTGAATTTAAGGAATAAAGAATACAATGTACAGATTTTATGTAGTTTTTGTAAATAAAATAACTAATAATATCAGGTTCTTATTATTCGACGTTGCATATTTTAACACTTTTTATGTATATTTTATGGGTTTCTCATGCATATTTGCATGCATATTTTGAGCTTTCTATGTTGCATATAATCCGGTATCTAAACTAAGAAATCGAATTCGAGATCAAAAAAGTAAACAAAGGTGTTGCCAATTTTAAATAATAACCTCAATTGTGCAGTTTGCCGAAAAGTACTATAACATAGTGCTAAAATTGTAGACATATCTTAATCTATATATATAAAAGAAGAAACTGACTGACTGACTGATCGATCAACGCACATCCTAAACCGCTAGGCCTAGAAGAATGAAAGGAGAATGACCAAAAGTGGTACCAAAAAGTCTCGCGCATCAAGACCAAAATTATATAGTAATTAGTTTCATATTTTTTTACGACATTACGCGTCAGGGATTTGATTTTTGAATAGGGAATTTAATGTTGTGTTTAAAAGTATGGATATTGATAAACTACTCCCTTTAAATGACGTTCCGTTTCACATGATATGATTAACTTACCCTTGATTTTTGAAAGAGTCATGATCACTTTAAAATATTATACTTAGCCGATTCTACATTAATTAAAAATAAACAAGAATGTAATAGAATCTCATAGAATCTTTATTTAAAAGATTATCATTCTTTTATCTATGGTTAATTGGCCGTTCACAGCGTAGTATCTCTTAGTAGTCTGTGGTTCACAGCCGGTCATAAAGATGTAGATGGAATGTATCTAATAAAATTGATTTTTGATGAAAAGACGAACCAGTAATCGTTTCTTTTGTGTAATAAATAACTATAACATCCATGTATATCGTGTCTATATAAATTACATCGTTGGTAGCGTCGTACAAAATAGATCAAATTTTAGGTTATTTTCGATTTTATAAAATAACTCCGAAATCCGGGTTTTGTTTTCAAAAAGAACTTTTGTAAGAGTTAACATGATCAGTGTAGTCTATAAAAAACAAAGTTTAATTTTGATGCATCATGGTACGGGATTCCATACATCCATGAGCATTCTCCTTTGGCAGAAAGGTTCCTCATGTGGCGTAAGTGAGCACTAAGAAAGGATTTTTGGAAATTTCACCCCAAAGGGGGTAAAAAGGGGGTTGAAAGTTTGTATTTAATTTCTACAGTTTGTAAGTTGGGCACGTGAAATTTTAGATTTATACTCTTGGTTGATAAAAAGAATTAATGTATTTAATAGTTTTTGGATATTCGACCCCTAAGGGGATAAAAATGGGGTTGAAAGTTTGTATGTAGTCTTTACAGTTTGCAAATTGGACACATGAAATTTTACATTACGCTC
Organism: Orthosia cruda; assembly: GCA_964057195.1. Taxonomy (NCBI): domain Eukaryota; kingdom Metazoa; phylum Arthropoda; class Insecta; order Lepidoptera; family Noctuidae; genus Orthosia; species Orthosia cruda. Next base: position 17,770,706 of record OZ059853.1, read on the forward strand.
TTGGTTGATAAAAATAATTAATGTGTTTATTGATTTTTCAAAATTCCAACCCTAAGGGGGTAAAAAGGGGGTTGAAAGTTTGTATGTAATTTCTACAGTTTGTAAGTTGGACACGTGCAATTTTAGATTTACGCTTTTGGTTCATAAAAAGAATTAATATTTTTATTGGTTTTTGGAAATTCATCCCCTAAGGGGGTAAAAAGGGGGTTGAAATTTTGTATGTAATTTTTACAGTTTGAAAGTTGGACACGTAAAATTTTAGATTTAATCTCTAGGTAGATAAAAAAGAACCATGTATTTATTAGTTTTTGGAAATTCTACCCCTATGGGGATAAAATAGGGGTTGTAACGTTATATGAAATTTCTTCGGTTTGGAAGGTAAAACATCTAAAATTGTAGGTTTACGGTCCTGATTAATAAATAAACAACGAGTTTAATTATTTCCGGAAATGCCACCCCTAACGGGGCTAAAAAGGGGGTTGAAAGTTTGTATGTAATTTCTTATGTTTGTAAATTAGAGTTGGAGTTGATAAAAATAATTCATGTAATTATTAGGTTGTAGAAATTCTACCCTTAAGGGGAATAAAGTAGGGGTTGAAACTTTATACGAAATTTCTTCGGTTTGGAAGGTAAAATATCTAAAATAGTAGGTTTACGCTCTTGATTAATTAAAAAAGTAATGAGTTTATTGATTTCCGGGAATTCTATCCCTAATGGAGGTTAAAGGAGGCAATTTGTTGGGCTTATATATTTGAAACTTGGCATCAATACTAACAGCAAATATTTTATATATTTTTTATTGATTTTAAAGTAAAGGTTGTCATTACAAGTTTCTCAAAACTACTCCTAAAATACGATTTAAGGGATGTTAAAGTTTGTATGGAAAATCTCATTTCTTGGATTAATAAACTTGAAACTTGGGACAAATACTAACCTATGTAAATAATAAAGGATATCATTATTAGTTTTTCGAAACTATCCCTAAAAGATGATTAGGGGGGTGTTGAAGATCTTGGTTTAATAAACTTGAAATTTGAAAACTAAACTTAAACTTTACTTGGTGACAAGCGCTAGCTCTTTCTCCTCTTCCCAGGCACACAATGGTGTTTCCCTCTCACAACAATTACCTCAGATTTTGCCCCAAATCTCAGGTTTTGAGGTACACTGCGCTTTGCGCAGTCTGAAGTACAGTAGACGCCCGGGAGAGGATGGCATCACCACAGAAGCTCTAAAAATCAGAGAGCTCGTATTACTTCCGCACATCACCAATTTATTTAACACAATATTGGAAAGCTGTTCATTTCCCTCTCAATTCTGCCATTCCACAGTCATTCTTCTGCACAAAAAGGGCGACAAATCTGAGATCGGTAACTATCGTCCCATCAGATTGGTGTCACACTTAAAAGACATTCATAAAAGTGATCGAGAACCGTATCACAGTCCAACTTGACTCCAAGCAGCCACCAGAACAGGCAGGATTCCGTCGAGGCCTCTTCACCACTGACCACCTACAATCCCTCAACCAAATTATTGAGAATTGTACTGGGTTTAAAATCCCCCTCTATCTGGTTTTTGTCTATTACGCAAAAGCCTTTGATAGCCTCCATCAAGACTCTTTATTCAAGGCACTCCTTAGTCAAGGTATAGATTCCATCTGTATCAATCTACTACGAAACATATAACGAAATAGTTCAGCAGCAGTGAAAATAAACACCACAGGACCATCCTTTCCCATTGAAAGAGGAGTCAAACAAGGAGACCCGCTGTCCCCCGAGCTGTTCACAGCCACCCTCGAAGAGGTCTTTAAAAGTATGTCCCATATCTGGGCCAATAAAGGCGTAGTCGTCGGCGAAAATGGTTAACCAACCTGCGCTTCGCCGATGACATCGTCCTATTTTCAACTTCGGCAGCTGAATTAGGCGAAATGATGAATGACTTGAATAAAGACAAGCCTTGAGATTGGACTTCGAATGAATATGTCGAAGACGAACCTCATGACTAACAGGGCCCAACAGCAAGTGTATATAGGGGATGCGGGGATTGCATATGTCCCAGAATACATCTACCTCGGCCAAATAGTCTCTTTCCAGACGAGACAGGATAAAGAAGTTGCAAGACGCAGCGAAAACGCCTAGAAGAGCTATTGGTCAATGAAGACTCTGATGAAAGGAGACCATCCCATTTACCACAAACGCAAATTAATGGATATGTGCATTCTCCCTATCCTCACATACGGCGCTCAAACCTGGTCTTTAACAATTCAGCAGAGGTTCAAGCTCGAGGATTGCCAGCAAGATATGGAGCGCAGCATTCTTGGAGTCATACTAACTGACCGTATAAGGAATACAGTGCTGCGCTCAAAAACACAAATCGCCGACGTCATTAAAAAAGCAGCCAAGCTGAAATGGGATTGGGCCGGCCTCGTTTTCCGCATGTCGAACGAGTCATAGGCTAAAGCTTCCACAATGTGGGTGCCAGAAAAAGTACGGCAACATCGCGACAGACCCAGGCGACGATGGCGGGACGAACTTGACACCTACAGATATGACTGGTCTACTTGCCCAAAACCGGGAGAAATGGAAAAAGGAAAGGGAGGCCTTTGCCTTGCAGTGGGACAATAAAGGCTGAAAAAAAACATGAAAATTATTTTTATGCTACTGGCAATAAGGCAGTGGTCTTAAACATTTGGACTTTATTTAGTGTTTTCAACTAGCGAAACGCCTCGGCTTCGCATAGGTGCTTTTTACTAATGACATAAATAAGAACTTTATTACACACAAACCTTGTCCTGACAATTATGAATCAATCATCTATCTATATAATATAAAAATGAATCGCAAAATGTGTTGGTAAGCGCATAATTCAACAACGTCTGGACCAATTTGGCCAATTCTTTTTCTAAATGTTCGTTGAAGTGCCTACCTACCCTATGATGGTTGGTTTTTTAGGTAGGGTAGGGTAGGTAGGGTACGTAGGGTAGGGTAGGTAGGGTAGGGTAGGTGGGTAGGGTAGGTAGGGTAGGGAGTTTAGGGTAGGTAGGGTAGGGTAGGTAGGGAAGGGTAGGTAGGGAAGGGTAGGTAGGGTAGGGTGGGTAGTATAGGGTAGGTAGGGTAGGGTAGGTAGGGTAGGTAGGGTAGGGTAGGTAGGGTAGGGTAGGTAGGGTAGGGTAGGGTAGGGAAGTTAGGGTAGGGTAGGTAGGGTAGGGTAGGTAGGGTAGGGTAGGTAGTGTAGGGTAAGTAGGGTAGGGTAGGTAGGGTAGGGTAGGTAGGGTAGGGTAGGTAGGGTAGGTAAGGTAGGTAGGGTAGGTAGGGTAGGTAGGGTAGGTAGGGTAGGGTAGGTAGGGTAGGGTAGGTAGGGTAGGGTAGGAAGGGTAGGGTAGGGTAGGGTAGGTATTTAGGGTGGGTAGGGTAGGTAGGGTAGGTAGGGTAGGTAGGGTAGGGTAGGTAGAGTTGGGTAGATAGTGTTAGGTAGGGTAGATGAATGTTTGGTGTTTTTATGGCAAAACAAAGTTTGCCGGGTCAGCTAGTAATATTATGTAAATACTAATTTCAAATAAACATGAGCAACTTGTTCATAACAATATAAATCTTTTCTCTTCATTTCGTTTACCTTACCTATAATATTAGGACTTACGTTAGGCTGTATTTTTAATTATTACACGCCGCTTTAGCGTTCTGCCAATAACACTAATAAAAAAGAAAACTTAATTTGAATTATTAGGGAAATGTTGATTACCCCTGAACTGTCACTTTCACAATGACATTTCTTTGTTAACATTTTTTATTTCTGGGTTTAGCAATTATACACTTATTATCGCCAAGATTAAAGAAAGCGTGTCCGTCCTCGTCAACCCTGGCGTCGCACTGTGTTGGCAGAACCGACGAGCATCGAAATGATGTGAAGCGAATTGGGCACTTAGAAATAACTAAATATCTTCAAAGGAGCTCATGGCTAAATATAATAACAGCCACACGGTTCGATCTTCGAAGATAAGCAACGCTTGCTGACGTCGGTACGAGAAAGGGTGACCATCTTTAAGTACTTACCTTATAGTATTGCAAGTAAATTCACGTCAGGTGGATAATCTATTGATAACTTAACTAATACTTACTTTTCGTATCTTCAGCATGTTGTTTCGTCTTAGATACTTCTTGTTCTTCTTCTTCTACTTCAGTTTTCAATTTCATTAAAATAAAATCATCTTTTGAATCGGATTCAGAATGTTGTGGTGGTATATCTTCTGATTCAGAATGGCGTGTTGGTATAAATACGTTTTGTATGTCTTGAAATTCATGTTCTGACTCTGTGAAGAAACACAAACAGACTCCTTATTCTTAATTCTTTATCGTACACAAAATTGCAATGTTGTAACATAGCCCTTTTGAACGCCAGAGCGTAAACACATCGGCGCCCCTTTTACGCCAAGCCACAAATTCAGTACAAAAACCTACAAAAAAAAATAGTGATTCCAACATCTTAACGAAAAGTTATCGATAACCAATGAATCCGTGCTTTTCGTTCTATATTTTTTAAATAAATATTATTCGTTGCATTGGTCTTTTATTTAACTTGACCCTATTTGGTATCATACTATCATTAAACAGCAGTGACTAAGTTCTAAGCAACCTAAAAGCAAACATTAGAACTACAAACGAATAAATCAATAATAAGGTACATCACTAATCTGGTTCGTGACGTCATCCGCCGACGTGAAGACACGTCTCTGGCGTGGCTGGCACGACTTTTGACAACTTTCTCGCATGCGAGTAGGGATGTGATCATGTGATATTGTGGTACATAAAAAATAATAATATTTTATTATTTAAAACAATTTAATCATTTTACATATAATTATTAGTCGGATTCTTCGAAACTTGGCAAACTTATGTCATCCAAGTCCTTTTGCTGTCTTACTTTTCTTATTACGTTCAGTATATTGACATATGTGACTGACCGTTTTTCTTCTGGCACTCGATCCAATTCAAAAGCGACCAGTCTTGCGAACGCCGCATTTCGTGGGTCGCTAGGTCCTGGTTGGGCAAAATCCAACGGAGGTAAATTAGAAACGTCACACCTTAATTCATTTGCGTCCCATACGCAATTAATTAAATTAAATTCAATTTAATTTTATTTTTATTTTTTAATATAGCCTCGCACAATAATAATGCTTCAAATTTTAATATTACCACCGATCATAATAATAAATGTAGTAAAGCACTAGCAGACTCCCGTAGCGCTAATGACGTCACCGCTTGACGTCCATTCCCGTCTGTGGCGTACAGGTAACTGTCTATGAGCTCTTACATAGGGATGCGCGAGAGTGGACAGTAAACTATCGATTTAAGGATATCAATTATAAGTTCTTTTCCACATTTTTTTAAATATTATACATTAGGAATATTATTATTCAGATACGAATATTTGTCAGTAAAAAGTAATTGTCAAAGTAATAGTAAGCTACTTTCAATAAAATATTTCATAAATTTGGAATATAAGTTACCTTACCTACCCATCACTAGCTGACGTGTCTTGACGTCTGTGGCGTGGGGAAATACACAATTTTACGGATTTCGATTAGCAATATTTGACGATTGTTTTTTCTTGTGAATTCAAATAATGAATATATCTTTGTGTCAATTTACAATATTTCACTAAAGTAGTTTGAAATAATAGGAAAAAGAAACACAGAAAACTTAATTTAGTATATTTATTTTGTATTTAAAAAATGTCGTTTTCTTGACGTCTATAGACGTCGGTGGCGTGTTTGGCACGATTTCTTTAGACGTCTATAAACGTCCGTGGCGTTCAAAAGGTTAAATAGAGTGATAATAAAGTTGATGTACAAACCATAAACCAACAAACAACATACACCATATGTTGTCTAGCCCACCTTTGTACATCAACTTAAAGTAGAGTTTTCTACCAGCATTTATTAAAGTGATAGACAGAGTTTACAAAAGAAAGAAGCGAAGTAATCCAGTGTACAATTTTAGAATAATATAAAATAAATAATATATGTCGGGTTTAGTCAATAGTACGGACGTCAAAACAAATCGCAAGTAAAGAAGAAAGAAAGAAAGAAAAGCATTGGCGCGCTTTTACTAAGCGCTTGCGCGGTGGGGACAGTGGAATAGGGCAGTTTAGTACTGAACGCCTCAGAGCTTAGACGTCGTAGAATCAGTGTCGATCCGTAATATTAGTAAGCAAGACTGTAACTCTGAATATTTGAATAAACACAGTGTATCGAATAATTTCTGTGAGTTCATTTGCACGATTGTACCCACCGACCTGCCCACACACGATGTCTTAACCTAAGGGAATACATCCTGACTTCCCGATGGTTTGCATCTATCGGCCAGCCTTGATGCGACATATACGTACATACGAAGTACAAATTAATGTATACACCCTTAAAATTGGTCGTTAGGTTACAATCCCGTGAAGAGTCGATCTGATAAATGAAACAGTATTGATTAAAAAAGATAAAATATAATCAAAACTCAAAAAGAATACAAAATAAATCGACTTCAAAGCTAAACATCAAAAAGTGCAAAAATAACTTTCGTTTCGGCAGTCAGTGTTGCAATATACCAAGGTACCAGGTATATACCAGGTAGGTACCAGCAATATACCAGGTACCAAAGACACCGATTTCCGAAACGAAAGTTATCTTCGTGTTCTTGCTTCTGTTTATTTTTTTGTGTTTATCTACTATATAAAAATAAGTCGGGTTTTCCTTCCTGACGCTATAACTCTAGAACGCACGAACCGATTTCCACGGTTTTGCATTCGTTGGAAAGGTCTCTGGCTCCGTGAGGTTTATAGGGTAGGTAGGGTAGGGTACGTAGGATAGGGTAGGTAGGGTAGGGTAGGTAGGGTAGGGTAGGTAGGGTAGGGTAGGTAGGTTAGGGTAGGTAGGGTAGGGTAGGTAGGGTAGGGTAGGTAGGGTAGGGTAGGTAGGGTAGGGTAGGTAGGGTAGTGTAGGTAGGGTAGGGTAGGTAGGGTAGGTAGGGTAGGGTAGGTAGGGTAGGGTAGGGTATGTAGGGTAGGGTAGGGTATGTAGGGTAGGGTAGGGTAGGTAGAGTAGGGTAGGTAGGGTAGGGTAGGTAGAGTTGGGTAGATAGTGTTAGGTAGGGTAGATGAATGTTTGGTGTTTTTATGGCAAAACAAAGTTTGCCAGGTCAGCTAGTTTGTTTATATTTTCTTTACAAATCGATACTATTTCATGATCCGGATCGACCCTCCACGTGATTGTACCGTACAAAATTTCAGGAGTTGAGTAATATAATGTTTTTAAATAGCAACGACGAACAATTAAAAAAAATGTAACCGTTCCAAAGATATGCAGTAATTTGCATTACAGGTAATTTTTTTAATGTGCAAACTATATCGCCGTCATCTAAGCGCGAAAAAAAAAAAAATACCCGATACCTGGGTATGAAAAAAGTACGAGTACACCCGAAAACCCTACGCGCGACTGATTTTGGTCGACTGACGATGACTGGGTGAAGCACGGGGAGTTACCACGCGGGGGTGACTCATGCGCCGAGTGCAACGCGGACGTCTTGATAAAGGTACGGTAGCAGACACGCACTCGCACTTTATTGTTACAACTGTTTCTGATTTTAGTATTGATTAATTGAGAAGTTAAGGGTCGTAAAATTCCATTGGATTTTCACAGTTTTAAACTTGATATTATGTCCACATTACGGTATATATTTCATAGCGGTAGACGTATAACACCACTTTCGGATTATTGAACACAGGCGGCATGAATACGCCTGACTTGCACGAACGCTCGGAGCGGAGCCATTTTCATACTAACTGTTAAAATTGTTAGCCGAGGAGTCTTCCTTTTTAAAAAAGCAGATATTTTCACGGGAGAATTTTAAATAAAAAAATTACACTGTATTTGGGACATGAAAAGGTAAGGTAACCAAACCATGCGAAATAAAGATAAAAATAAAAAAGTAAAATCTTGGTATTTGAATTTTTCACATACATTTTGAGGTTATGTGAAAAAAGTGTAAGTACAAAAGTTGTAGATCTTTTTATTATCTACAATTTGCCATTTAACTTTTTTCCATAGGACTTGTAGTTTTGCCGGAAAAAGAGATAAAACGTTTTCACCCCCTTCCACTTCCCTCAGACCGCAAGTAAATAATTTTGCCCTTAATTTTTGTTTTATTCTCTTTCTTTTCTATTGGGTTTCATCCTACTATATATTTTTTCTTTTCAGAAATGATCGACCCTGCTCTATTAGTCATATTGCAGCGAACATTTACGCAATGGTTTATATACGATAGTAATATATCGTGAAAATGATTTACATGATTTAGCAGCATGCAATATCCACAACCAACATGTGTGGTTATTAAGAGGAAGAATACAGTCAAGACATGTTTGAGCACGTACATATTACCTACGTATATATTCTGGTCAACAGAAATTAAATAGAGCCAGATGCCATAGCTCAATATTACTGTTCGTGTCTAACAGGTACTCGTAGACACGAACGTTTTAATAATATGGTATCTAAGGTTAGGTAGGCACATACAATTTAATCAATCACAAATCAATAATAATGTCGTTTAGATGACCCATCGGCAGGTCATCTAAACCAGTGTTTTTCAATCTTTTCGAATATGCGACCCCCTTTTAAGTAAAAAATTGTATCGACCCCTCAGGACCGTCATAATTTTATAATGCGGTAAGTGGGCGAGCAAACTGCACTCTTGAGATTATTTTTTGAATCTATATGTACGTCTACCGCTAGTAACATATATCTAAGAATGAACAGGCACAGCCTTCTACGACCTATAACCCTCACTTTTAACTGTTACCTGGCCTGCGACAGCGGACCCCAAACTAAAACTTCGGGAACCCCCTGGGGGTCGCGACCCACAGTTTGAAAAGCACTGATCTAAACGACATTATTATTGATTTATGATTAAATGTTCCTAAAATATTTTGAACTGTTAACAGCTGTTTTTTATGTATATTTTTGCACTTTGAATTAAAACTAGCATAAGATTTTAAACAACAAAAGTACAATGTACCTATCTAGGTAACTTCTTCGTTTTTTTTTGGTCTAATACTATCTTCGCATCATTGCCTTTCATAGCAGTTGGATGGTTTCAAGGTCTATAACGGACAAAGGGAGGTAGAAACATTTTTTTCTGTTTTATATTCGAGATAGCTAAATAACCCCATGGATTCTTCACAAAAGGAGTTTACATCTTTATATTTATTGAAGGACAAGTATATTCCAAGTGATCTCATCTCTGTTGGTGGGTGAGCCCAGGCTTCATAAATTTTTGCCCATGGTCCTTTGTATTTTAACACATTTTGGTACAATGAAACTGTAAAAACTTGCAAAAACATACTATAAAACAAATCGTCACTGTATTTAAAGAAAAAAGTCACGAACTGAGATAACCCTTTTACTTGCAAATCGCTGCTAACACCATCTATAGCCGTGGAACGGAACCGAACGCGATCCAAGAACTTAAAAAAAATACTCATCTTAATCAGACAAAAAACGCTAGTTACGTCGGCACGGGTTCTTTTTATGGGATGGGGCATCTGTATGCTTGTATCATGGGCCTCCGAATTTTAATATATATATATATCCGAATATCTCGAAAACGGTGTGTCCTAGGCAAAAAAATAACCAAAATTTAGCCCCCTCTGTGTTGCCCCCATGCTAGTAGCATCCCAACATGAATAATATACTACCATTTTGGATATACAGACCTTTTTGTACAAAATAAAATAAAATTCGGTGGCCCATAATACGGAAATGGTGCATTGTAGGGCTATGCTTCTCAGAACCTAAATGATTGTTATGGTCAAGTTCAACCCAGTACTAAAATTTGGGAAATTTCCGAAAACAATTGACTCAAAAGTTCTGTCAAGACCGTCCCAAACTACCTGTCTTGACCTAGCCATAATACGACACAAAGACCATTTTTTTTTTACCAAAAAAAATTCTTTTTGGTTTTCTTTGCTGATAGTGCCCCTAAGCGTATACTCAAAATCCTTAAAAACTCCGTTCCTAAGACGACCCACTGACCGAAACATTGGAAAGTTGAATGAACTGATAGTGTTTCTTTCCATGGTATTTGGACAGGATAATATCTGTCGAGTCAGCTAGTAAGTTAACTTTACAGGGTTGACATTGCTGTCTGAGTCTGTCATAGTCTCTGTGTAATTAATGTATCAAGGTAACATCAATTTATTCATACCTGTGATGGTAATTGCTTCTTCTGTTGAGTTATTACGATTTGGTTCTCGGCTCTGACAATAATTATGTTCATCCAGAAAATGACACCCTGGAATTATTAAAAACATTAAAGAGTAAATGCCTAGTAGTATAATTTGATTCGATTGAACTGGAGATGACTTGTGTATTTAAACATAATAATTGTTTTATGTGGTGATTGCAAGTGTAGTGGCAAGGGCAAAAAACGCGCAGGAAAGAGGGCTTTAAGAGCGCCCGAAGACATAAAAAACTAAATTGCATTTTATAATTTAATCAACTAAAGTTTTTAATTGTGCGTAAGAGCTCCCGCAGACATACAATTGTAAGTTGACCAACTAAAGTAACTTATTAAATAGTTAATATAAATTAACTATTTGTATTTAATATAAATAATATTTAGATTTAAAAAAAACGATAGAATATTGTAAAAATAAAGCTACAGAAAGTAGAAGGATACAGATTAAGTAGGACAAGATGTGCGGGCTACATATGTCCTATACGAGAGAGAGAGGTTTGGTTCAGTTTTAGTGGGGTTCACTGAGAGTTGGTGCTCGCTGCACCATTCCTCTAGTATTTTCAGGGCTTGACGGATGAGATTGCATAGTGTTTTCGTGGGTCCCGTTTATTATTATTGTTATGTCATCCGCGTAGCCAACGGTGAAATAACCTTTGTCGTTGAGTTTTGATGAGGCTGTCTGCTACCAGGTTCCATAGAAGTGGCGAAAGGACGCCCCCTGTGGACAGCCCTTCGCGACGACGGCCCTTGTAGTGTCGTTAACCGTGACTTGAAACGCTCGCAGTTTGAGCATGTTGGTGATCCAGCCCCCAGGGTCGGGTCTATGCTGTGTCTGTCGAGGGCCGTGTTTATGCTATTGAACATGGTCTTATCGAAGGCGCCCGCGATTTCAATGAAGGCACCCAGTGCTGAGCATTTGTGGTCCACTTCGCATTCAATTTTAGAAACCACGTTTGCAACGCGGATTCTGTTGATTTGCCTGTGGAGTACGCATGCTGTTGTTTATGCAGTGGTTTTACCCGGAGAGGGCCATCACGGATGTGCCTACCACAGAGTCTTTCGAGGGTTTTCAGTAAAAAAAGATGTGAGGCTTATAGGTAGGTATATACGCCTTGGGTTGTGTGTAATCAGTTTTTCCAGGTTATGGATAATCTATGCAATTCAGCAATTATTTATTACTAGTGACCCACCCTGACTTCGCTCGTAACAAATTATTTACAAAAACTTTTACCGGTTAAGAATAACTACATCTACCAGGAGGCCAGAATCATGAAGAAGTATTTGCACGGCTAGAATCATAGGCAGTAGAGACTAACGGAGTATTAGGACTTCAGAATCGAAAATCGCCCCGTACTCTTTTTACCGCTCATGATTCCAGCCTAGCTTCCTCACGTCGCACTAAATTTGGCGCGTTGCGTCCGTCTTGCAACCCAGGAGAACCCACAAAGTGCCTAGGAGGAATTGCTCACTTTCCCTTACAGGATTTTGCATGTCCAGAAAAATTTGGCTACAAAAAAAACAGCAATAACTCAAATTAAAGACAAGATTGCAACGATTTGACCTTCATTTTAGATTCAAATTTACCAGCATTTAACCACCCTTCTCAGAAAGGCGTGTGTTCGCATGTAGAATCCAAATTAAATGAAGGTGACATTAGGGGAGCGGCCAGGCTTTTGTTCAGCAGTGATGTGGTGGCGCCTTACTCTCCAGAAACAATGTCAGCCTTGGAGAGTAAACATCCAGCGCCTGCAGATGATGTTACCTTTCCCGACCCACCCGACACCCCCGATCGGCCTGACTCCTCAACATTTAAAGGATCTTTTAAGTTCAGGCGCCGGGGACGCTGGAGAGACACCTTTGAAGGAGCTTGCGGCATTATTTAACCTAATGCTCTCCGGCGGTATAAATAATGCCGTCGTCGATGTCTTCTACGGGGCTAACTTATGTGCCCTGCGCAAGAGGGACGGCGGCATTCGTCCTATTGCCGTCGGTTGTACCTACAGGCGTATGACAGCCAAAATTTGTTGCAAACTCTACGGCCAAAGACTCACCAATAAGTTCCAGCCCCCACAGCTTGGCTCTAGGGGAGGCTGGGAGGCTGCTGTAGATGCCCTTTCTACTTTTTTTAATTCTGACAAGGGTGAGGTCATCCTCAAGATCCTAACGTCATTAAGAACGCCTTTAATTCTGTTAACAAGGACACTTTGTTGGCGGAGGTAAAAAAGTAACTTCCTGAAGTTTTCGGTCTTATTTGGCAGTGCTACAGGCACCCTTCTAAATTATTATATAAAGAAAATCTTTTGGAAGCTGCAGTAGGATGCCAACAAGGTGACCCTCTCGGGCCAGTCATTTTCAGTTTGGCTTGTTCATCCTATCAAAATCAAAATATTTTTTTTTATTTCACATAGGCCTACATGGGCACTTATAAAACGTCGACAAAAGGTGCACGGTTCGGGTTGGTCGTTTCCTATGGAGAAGAACCGGCAAGAAATTCCATGGTTACTCTTTTAAAAATGGTTTGGTTTTTCAATATTTCCATGTTACAGCATTAGTACTTAGACATGGGGGGACAACGTAGGCCCGACTTATGACAATAAGTCGTAAGAAACTAAAAAAATAAAATAAAAAGATTATATATTTTCTAAAAAAGTTAACAAATGTTAACTAGCATCTAGAAGGCCTACAAAGTTCACACATTCACAAAACAATCGGTAAAAGAATCTATACAAAGGTAAATACAAATAAGTATAACAAGACTAAATTTAACATGTGGCACAAATTTTGTTATCAGCGCTGTAATTACTATTCTTAGCAAAGGGCTATAAAGATTGAAAACCATTGTAAAAGTCTAATTAAAAGAAGGAAAGAAAAAATTTGATTGAGAATAGTTAGAGACATCCACATATTTGTGCCGTTTACAAGTTACCAGGGAAGCTGCATGCGCAGAAGGAGCTAAGGCCAAATGTTTTTATCTTCAACGTAGTCCTTGATTTTATAATATGCTTTTTTAATAAGGATACGTTTGATGTAGTTTTTAACCGACTTCAAAAAAAGGAGGAGGTTCTCAATTCGAATGTATTTTTTTTTTTTTTATGTGTGTTACCTCAGAACTTGTTACTGGGTGAACCGATTTTGATGATTCTTTTTTTATTTGAAAGCTGGTGTTTGTCAAGTGGTCCCATTTAATTTTCATCAAGATCTGATAAAGAACATCGGAGATACACATCAGAACTCTTCAATAAATGACGGCAAATCACTCGGGATAGCTGCAATCGCATTTATGTTTATTGTTTACACCATTTCATAACATAACATCACACTAGTACGCTTTAAAGGGGTACGCAGGTGTAAACAGTTCACCTTGGTATACCCTTATTCGACTGAATTTGTTTAAGTTTCATGTTATTGGGTAAATCTATTCTGGTTTCACTATGGGCATTATTGGTACCTAGCCTATATAAATTGTGTAGCACAACTAAAAAGTGAAAAATAAAAAAACTTTTTACAAAAAATACAACCGACTTCCAAATAAAAAAACAAAAAAGTGAAAAATAACTTCAATTTCGGAAGTCGGTGTCAAAAAACGAAGAAAATAAAACAAGAACACCGACTTCCGAAATTGAAGTTATTTTTCACTTTTTTGTTTTTTTATTTGGAAGTCGGTTGTATTTTTTGTAAAAAGTTTTTTTTTAACCTTCCATCGGTCAGTTCTATAACTGACTTTGGCAACTTGTTATAAAAGCGTATACTGTTTATAAGAAAAGACTTGCTAGTTTTCGTTAATCTGAATTTGGGTATTACAATTTCGAGCTTACTGCGTGTATTTAAATTATGGAAGTCGCTTCTAGTTTTGAAAAGCCCCCGATTTTTACGGACATACAAAATACATTCCAAAATATAAAGTGAAGGTAGAGTCAGTATATCGATCTCTTTAAATTTTTTTTCTGAGGGACTCGCGAGGACCCATTTTATAGATTGCGCGGATTGCCCTCTTTTGTAGGATGAAAATTGAGTCAACGTCTGCTGCTGATCCCCACAGCAGAATGCCATAAGACATAATACTGTGGAAATAAGCATAGTATACTAACCTAGCTGTAGCTACATCGGTTAGCTGCCTTATTTTCCTTACTGCATATGCAGCCGAACTTAACCTACCCGAAAGAGTTCTAATGTGCGCGCCCCACTGCAATTTTGAATCGATAGTAATCCCCAAGAATACAGTTTCCGTTATAACTTCAAGATTTTTGCCGTCAAGATTTAAGTTTAGTTCATGTTGTGGTACATTTGGTAAAGAGAACTTTAGACATTTTGTTTTTTTCGCATTCAGTAAAAGATTGTTAGCTGCGAACCATTTTGAGAGAACAATTAGACTTTCGTTGACATTTAAGACATCCGTATCTTGCCTATCTATTTTAAAAATTAGCGAAGTGTCATCAGCAAATAGAATTATATCCGATAATTTGGCCATCATAAAAGGGAGATCATTAAAGTAAACAAGAAAAAGGAAAGGGCCGAGGATTGAACCTTGGGGCACGCCCATCTTGACTAGAGACCCGGAGGACGTCGCCCTATTAACATTTACTTTTTGCTGTCTGTTTGTTAAATAGGAAAGCACGAGATCAGCAGATTTTCCACGAATTCCGTAGTGGTGTAATTTACAGATCAGTGTGTTGTGGTCGACGCAGTCGAAAGCTTTTGATAGATCACAGAAAATGCCAAAGGCATCCTGGGACCTCTCCCAAGCCTCCAAGATGTGGCTGATGAGTTTTACTCCCGCGTCCGTTGTCGACCTACTTTTCGTGAAACCAAACTGTTGACTATGCAGTACCCCATTTGAATTGAAGTGAGACAACATCTGTTCCAGCATGATTTTTTCATAGATTTTACTCAATGCTGGAAGCACGGATATAGGTCTATAATTAGAAGGATCACTCTTACAGCCTGATTTGAAAATTGGTACTACTTTACTGTGTTTCATTAAGTCAAGCAAAGTGCCGCTGTCCAAACATTGACTGAATATGCCTGTTAGGACAGGAGCAATTGAGTCAATAATATCTCCAAGAACCCTAACGGATATCCCCCACAAGTCTTCAGTATTCTTTATATTGAGACTTTTGAACGCGTTTTTAATTGTATCAATACATATTGGTTTAAATTTAAAGATTGGTATGTCTTTAGTAAAGTTTTCTTTAAGAAGAGCTTCAGCTAATTTAGATGAGGAAGGAAGAGACTTCGTAACCTCTAACGGAATGTTGGTAAAGAAATTTTCTAATGTCTCAGCGACTTCTTGCCTATCAGAAATGGTTTGATTAGTTATTTTCAAAGACAACTCATTCTGATCGCGTTGTTGTATCTTTCCAGTTTCTCTATTAATTAATTGCCACACAGTTTTTATTTTATTATTAGAAGCACCAATTTTGTTAATTATTATTTGAGATTTTGCTTGAGCGCAGACTCTTTTGAATATTTTGGAATAGTTTCTAACATAAGTGTGAAAAACTTGATCGGAAGTCAAAGATTTTTCGTAATATAAATTATATAAGATATCTCGGTTTTTTCTTATGCCCACAGTGGCCCATTCACTAAATTTCGATTTGGAACAAAATTCTTGGCAAACTGTTGAAAACAACGTGCCGTAATTTATATTGGAGTCGTTTGAATCAAAACTGGCGTTACAAAGGTAGCTAAAAACATTATTATTAAAAGAGATTAATTTATTTTTAGTAAGTGGTCTTAATCGAATTGATTTAGCTAGGTTATTTTTTTTATTTGACTCAAAAGATACTAGTTGACCAGTATGGTCTGACCTAACGCCACTAATTAAAAACGAATCTTTTACTTTACAATTAGTGAATACATTATCTATGCAAGAAGCTGAAGTTGCTGTTATTCTTGTTGGTTCATTAAATAAATATTATAGGTTAAATGATTTAAATAATGAAATGAGCTTACATTTTTCAGGCGAGTTGACTAACAGATCTATATTTAAGTCACCACAAACAAAAACTAACTTATTCTCTCTGAAAAGTTTACTTAATAATTCTTCCATTGTAATAAACAAAAACAATGACAAGTTTGATGCTGGTGGTCTGTAAACGCACAAGACAGTGTGCCCCTCGACCTCTGCACATGCTACCTCACACAAGCGATCAACAGAGTAAGCAGTGATATCCTTCCTTTCCTTATATTTTAAATTCAAATTCAAAATTCTAGACTATTACAAAGTATCAGGGTACCACCACCCACTGTGGATCTGTTGTACGCGCTGCCAACTGAGAAATTATTTACATTAAACAATATCCTATCTGGTTTTAACCAAGTTTCACAAAAACATAAGATATCCATGTGGTATTTATCTACTAACAATTCCACGTCTAAAATTTTGCCGGAGAAGCGATTTATATTTTGATGATATAGTAAAATATGAGAGCCGACAAAAGAGAAGTCGAATAGTACGACTTCTCTTTTGTCGGCTCTAATCGTTTAAAGAATCATCGTTTAAAGTATTATCAGAAAAACTGGATAATACTGTTAAATCACTAATCCTAGTCTCAGTTAAATTATCAATAACTGCGTGTATATTAAAAGCTAACAATGTAGCTAATAATTGTCGACTATTTTTGGGAAGAAACATATGGTTCCCAATCAAAACAAAATCACTAACAAAATTGTTGGTGTCAAAAAACAATAAACGGTCACTATGACGACAAGATAAAATATGGATCAGGTTATTCAAACTAGAAATGTATTCATTTTCAAGAACAAGTAACTTGCCAGAATAGGGCAATGCACATAATATTAATTTGCCTAATCTTAACCTAAGTAGGGTGTCAATACCATTAACTATGTCCCTTTTTGTTATACTACGGCTATTTCCAATAAGAAGTACTACAGTAGTTTGCTCATTCAATTGTGTCTGTTGAATTTTATGGATAAGCTCATTAAATTGCAGTATCATCAAACAATTAAATTCAAAATTCAACTTCTGGAATCTAGATGATGGCACACTAGGAGGTGACGTAGAGATTCAGTTTTGAAAGATTTTCAATTCCTGAAGCCGCAATTCCAGTCCATTGGCCTAGAACTCAACTTCTCCAAATTGCGAAATTTTTATCTGTGACAATACGGACAGACAATCAACCCTTCAAAAATTCAATACAATAGCACCAGAGATCAAAATTGCAGAAAGAAGTTCACTGCATCTTCTAGTCCTAATTTTAGAAGATAGTTTTTCTCCATTCATTGACGCCAAAATAACACATTTCAACGATATTTTGGACAGACTCTCTAAAACTAATGTACAATTGGCTATCACTCTCATTCGTTATTGTTGTTTTGGTCCAAATTTCATGTACTTTCTTCGCGCTTCGCCTTTATGGAAGCATTTACAAATTCTCTTGGACAAAATTGACCAGATTATTCGTTGCACGTTATCATCTGTCCTAAATGTGGTCCTGGATGACCGAGCGTGGCTGCAAGCCACTCTACCCATTCACTTCGGTGGACTCGGCATCCACAAAATTTCTAGTTTAAGCCTACCGGATGTCTTCGGTCCACAGCACTGAAAAGTTAACCAGAAAAGTTTTGCTGCCATCACTGGTTAACTGTGAAATCCGTAATCGACAGATGCAGTGAATGCCTGGAAAGTGGCTTGCCCGAGACCCCTTTTTTTCAGAGACAGTGGGATGTGCCGCTCTGCAGGTTGGTACGGAATAAACTTATAGATACGTCCACCAATACAACGCACACCACACTAAGAATGATTTTCGTAGTTTCTGGAAACACACAAATAAATTGAAGGCCAGGCCAGGCATCCCTATGAGCGTCGGTGGCATGAGTGAGCCAGAAGACATTGCAAATCTTTTTGAAGAGGCGTTCTTTGTCAAATCTCCTCTGGGCCCATCGCGGTCGGTGCCTGATGTTATGCTCGGGAAGGAAATAGGGGTTACATTTAAGGCCGCAGAGATTACTCGAACGATTAGATGTATGTCAAGGGGTAAGTCCCCCGGCCATGACGGGTTTAGCATCGAGCACCTCCGATATGCTGGCCCTCACTTACCTAGGGTACTTGCTATGCTGTATAGTTTCTGTATGAGTCATAGTTGCATGCCTAGTGAGATGATGCGAACAGTGGTTGTACCAATCGCTAAAAATAAAACTGGTGACCTCGCTGATAGCTGTAACTATAGGCCCATTTCCCTGGCTACTGTGATATCAAAGGTTTTCGACAGCATGCTTAATGCACAATTGAATAAAAGAACAACCTTACATGACAACCAGTTTGGTTTCAGGGCTGGATTGTCAACTGAGAGTGCAGTATTGTGTCTTAAGCATGCTGTCACATACTATGCGAAACGTGAGACGACTGTTTATGCCTGCTTTCTCGACCTATCTAAGGCTTTTGATCTGGTTTCCTATGATGTGTTATGGAGTAAGTTAGAGCGGATTGATTTACCCACAGAACTAATAAACATTTTTAAGTTTTGGTATGGAAGCCAAGTCAACACTGTACGATGGGCTGGGGCGTTGTCTCATCCGTATGGGTTGGAGTGTGGGGTGAGGCAGGGGGGGTTGAGCTCACCTACGCTCTTCAACCTGTATGTGAACGAACTCATTGCCGAGCTCAGTAGTACCAGGGTTGGATGTTACGTAGACGGTATCAGCGTTAATAATATCAGTTACGCGGACGACATGGTGCTGCTGAGCGCGTCAATCTGTGGGTTGAGAAAACTGGTTGCCCAGTGTGAGGCATATGCTAGGTTACATGGCCTGGCATATAACATCAAGAAGTCGGAGACCATGGTCTATGAGGCTGGGGGTAAGAGCCCTAATAAGGTGCCACCTGTTTTACTTTATGGCACGCCTTTAAAAAGAGTCCATAAGTTTAAATATCTAGGTCATATATTAACCCCCAATCTCAAAGATGATGATGACATTGAACGGGAGCGGAGAGCATTGTCGGTTAGAGCGAACATGCTGGCTCGCAGGTTCGCAAGATGCTCACTTTTGGTCAAAATAACGCTCTCTCGAGCCTACTGTACGTCCTTTTACACGAGCAGCCTGTGGGCTAGATATACGCAAAGATCGTACAGCGCTCTCCGCGTTCAGTACAATAATGCGTTTAGGATGCTGGTGGGGCTGCCTCGCTTCTGTAGTGCGTCGGGGATGTTTGCGGATGCGCATGTAGATTGTTTCTACACAACCATGCGCAAAAGGTGCGCATCCGTGGTGCACAGGGTGTGGGGCAGCTCCAACAGTATCCTAAGTATGATTTCGTGTCGCCTAGACTGTGTTTTCGTGGGTCGCTGTTGTGCCATCTCACATGGCTTGTCGCAGCGGTGATTCACTGTTGTTTTGTAGAGTGAGTTTGCTAATATATGTATTACTAACGTATTTGTAAGTTTTACTAACCATCTTTTGAGTCATGGTTACTTGAATAAAGAGAAATTCTATTCTATTCTATTAATACTGCTGAGAGTGCCCGCCTGCTGGCTATGGGAGAATGGGAGTCGGGCCTCTGGCTACAGGCACTACCGACACCCAACATAGGTAGTATGTTGAGAGACAACACCTTCCGGATCGCCACATGTCATGTTTGGGTGCTCCCAGTGGAGCTCCACATCGTTGTCAATGTGGTGAAGCAGTCAACCGCCTCGGACACCATGGTCTATCTTGCCATGGCTTATAGTAGGAGCGCCGGTCGGATAGCACGGCACGCCAGCATTAATGACATCATACGTCGGGCTCTTGTCGACGCCGCGGTGCCAGCTGTTTTAGAACCCAATGGCTTGGCACGCGACGATGGGAAGAGACCGGATGGAATGACCATAATGCCATGGAAATTGAATAGGCCTTTGGTGTGGAATGCAACATTTATTTATTTATTAATTAACATGGAAGACTTACAGCTAAAACAAACAGTAGATTTTACAGCCAGCCAATAACAAGTCTTCACTTATAGATATTGAATAATACTTAATTTCTATGAACATTTCAGTACACATCGATAAAAAACAGATCACCAAGTAAAAAATCACTCAATAATGCCTGCACCAATGACATCGACACCCAGCCCGCATTGCACAACAATATACTCACTGCAATGAACTAGGTGAAAAATTTACGGCTTAAGCACTTCCTGGCTGATGGCACACTAGTTAGGAATGGGTCAATATCATGCTGCTTACACAACCCATTAAAGCTCCTGCTTGCACGCACAATGCATGAGTTCTGTATATAATTAGTGGAGGCTAATGGCAACTGTAAAGGTGGATTAAACCTTTTTGACTTCCAAGGGGTATTAAAATTAAATTTGGACAAAATATCGGAGCAGTTTATTTATTTATTTAAAACTTCATGCAACATACAGATACATAGGCGGACTTAATGCCTGAAGCATTCTCTACCAGTCAACCAAGGGTGGTGGAGAGATAACATGGCAGGTGCATAAAAATTGAGAAATTAAATTGAATAACAATATATATATATACTATTGTTAAAGATTTTCAACAGACAAACGCAATCAGAAATCTCGCGGCGATTGACAATATATGATATTTTTTACAGAGGTTATGGTAGTTTTCAGACTGATATGGTACTTTTTGGTGGTAGCATAAATATTTTATAAATCGTTTTTGGATGCTCTCTATACGATTAATATATTTATGGTAACATGGGTTCCATATTTCTGACGCGTATTCCAAGTGGCTTCTAACAAAAGTACAATATAGAATCTTTAAAGTTTTAGCTTTAGTGAAGCACTTGGATAACCGCATTATGAAACCCAGTGATTTTGATGCCTTAGCGACTATTGCATCGACATGTGCTTCAAAACTGAGCTTGGAATCGTGGTGAACCCCTAGATCACGGATGGAGTTTGATCTAAGTAAGATTTGATTATCTAGGGTATACGATGTGGTAATGTTTGAGCGCTTCCGAGAATATGTAATAACTGAGCATTTGGCGGGATTGAGATCAAGTTTATTACTATGACAGTAATCCTCTCATCGATGCAGATCATTCTGGAGTGCGATTGCGTCCATTTGAGACGAAATCGAGGCATACATTTTCATATCATCCGCAAAACACAGTAATTTGGATGAAGTCAAGCAAGATTCGATGTCATTAACATAGACTATGCATAACAAAGGACCGAGCAATGAACCCTGCGGGACTCCACTAGGGACAGGGACCCAGCTTGATATATAATTATTTAATACTACTACTTGGGATCTGTTCTCGAGTTAAGAGGAAAACCATCTGAGTAGATCACCGCGTATTCCCATGTCATTTAACTTTGTTATGAGGATGTTATGGTCAATGCGGTCAAAAGCCTTGCTATAATCTGTATAAATGACATCGACCTGCCTACCCTTGTCCATGGCATCAGTAATAAATTCATTTAGGAGAATCAGGTTAGTGACAGTAAATCTACCTTTCAGAAAACCATGTTGGAGAGTGCTGAACGAATTTTTAAGTGCAGAATAAACCTGATTATATACAACTCTTTCGAAGACCTTTGCTACAATACACAGTTTAGATATCACATGTGTCGATACCCTTGCGCCATCCCATCTTCTTAGCACGGCGGGCTGTGCTGGGGCGGCTGCTGCTGGTGCAGAAAACCTCAAACGGCGCAAATATAATAACCTAATTGGCAGTTATATGTTTGAGCCGGTTGGGGTTGAGACATTAGGTCCATGGGGTCCGAGTGCTCATCGAGTGTTTCGAGACATAAGTAAACGATTAGTCGACTGTTCGCTCGCTTTGCTCGCTCACTGCAGCTCCCGTCATCTCGTTCGAACCTAACCTGTCCGTATCGGGGTGCCCTAAGCTCCCGAGCTCGCTTCGCTCGCTCTTGGACTGATTCACTGACCATAATGCACTCGCACGCTTATTACGAAAACAAATGCAAGAATTCAAAACACGAGCTCACGCGAAACGATTACCAACCCTGTGATTGGTCGCTTCCGCCACCCGCGCTAATAATCTCCGCCCAACTAACGAACATTTACCCCTCTTATCAATGAATTTGAGTTCGGGTGTCACCGCTCGCTATGATCTGCCGAACTATTTATTCAGTTATTGGACTGCTCAATTATTTTTAACCGACTTCAAAAAAGGAGAAGGTTCTCAATTCGTCGGAAACTTATTTTATTTTTTTATTTATGTTCCCCGATTACTCAAAGACGCCTGGACCGATTTCAAAAAATCTTCTTTTGTTTTGAAGGGTATATATACTTCCTAGTTGGTCCCATAGTCATCGGGTCAGGATCTGATGATGGGATCCTAGAGCAATCGAGGGAACTCCTCAAATATTATAGGCATACATATAGTGATTTTAGTATTTTTATCAACAATGCAATCACTTGCACTCAAAAAGTATAATTTGGTGAAGTGGAACTGATGAAGAAGACCACAGATGGCCACTGGAACTTCTAAATGCTAAGTATGTCACGGGTACAAAATATCTCGAATAGTTAACCGACTATATGATGAAGCAAATACTTATAAATGAATGGTACTGATGAAAATGGTACCATTGAACTGTTCTGAAGTTCTGTTTCTTTTCCGAAGTCGGTGTCTTTTGTACCCATTTTTTTCAGTTTTTCGACACCGACTTCGGAAAAGTAAGATATTTTTTGCTTTGTAGTTTTTTGTTCTGTAAGTCGGTTTGATTTTTTGTTAAAAAGTTTTTTATTTTTCTCTTTTTAGTTTTTTATTTTTTGCGATACCTACGTATCGCAAAAAATTACTTTCTTTTCCGAAGTCGGTGTCGAAAAACTGAAATAAAATGGGTACAAAAGACACCGACTTCGGAAAAGAAAGTTATTTTTTGCTTTGTAGTTTTTTGTTCTGGAAGTCGGTTTGATTTGTTGTTAAAAAGTTTTTTAGAATTGACATTGTATGATAAAATAACCGACAAATTGTTTTTTTATTACTGTCCATGTTTTACTGTCGCAATAATTAATCAACCGCCATTAAATTAAATAACTGCTCAATATGTTTTTCAACTGATCATAATAACATCTTGAATATTTAAATAACAGCTTAAAAAATTAGTTCCCATATTCAATTGTATATATTATTAATAAACTAAATAATACATACTTTTTGTGTGGTTAGCTTTCCGTTTCGTCTTAGTTACTTCTTGTTCTTCTTCTACTTTAATTTTAAACTGCATCAAAGGAACATTGTCTTTTGAATCTGATTGAGAATATTGTGGTGGTGTGTCTTCTGATTCAGAATGGTTTGTTGGTATAAAATGATTTTCTATGTCTTGAAATTCATATTCTGATACTGTGGAAATAAACAAAAACAGAGGTTTTAGCATTAACCCCTTGAGTGTCTGAAACGTGGATCCACGCGATACACAATGGCTTTTTTATTGTTTCGGTACCTAATTAAGCCACACGACCATCCAAACCGGCAACCAACAGTTTTGTTTTATTAAACATTAGCTATTTTATAATTTATTTTATTTGATATAAATACAATAATGTCTCGATCACCATTGTCTTCAAAAATAAAACTAAGATGAAGAGCATACCAGTTTGATTATCACCATGTTGTTTCTCACAAACATCTGGCATTTCTTCCTTGATAACAACGCTTTGTGTTTGATATTCATCAGATATGCTGATGTGTACTTTTGGACTTATAGTATATCCACTGAACTCTAACTGGTTTACTTGACGTTTTATCTGTAAAAGAATGTTAGCAGTGTTAAAAAGCAAGAACATACACAGAAACGCACATTACGGTAATTTCGAATCTAATATTATCCTAGGAAATAAAGACATTTGCTGCAAATAAAATCCTATTAACAACTTCCACCGGAATGATGTTCGTTATGTAGGTAGTAATGTTGCCTGAAACCTAAATATGGATATAACTGATATCTTGAGCATAAAAACCTTATTTGACTAGCCTTAGCACAGATTAAGTACAAAAAAATCGGTATCAAGTTCCATCCAAATCCAATTAGTTGTTAAGACAAGAAAAGGTAAAAAACAGACAATTACTTCAGCATTTATAATATTAATTGGAATTATAATTAGTGTCTGAATGAAATTACAGCATTGGTTACATCCAAAATTAATTTTGGTTAATAGTGAACAAATTATTTTGTTCACTTTTTATCTGACTACAGGGAAACAAAAGGGAGGGTTATGTTTTTGATCGGTATGTGTGTTTGTATGTTCATTTCTGCACTCATAATTTCTAAATTACTTATCATAATTAGACAAATGAGGTGTTGTTGGAAGCGTCTTATTTGTCCGCTGGTTATAGGCTATATGATGTCACATTAAATTGAATAAAGCGCCCACTAGGGGGCACGAGGTAAAGAATATAAATAAAAATCACCCCACCCCACCATGTGTGGTATCATTGAACAAAGATTTTAAAATGAAGGTAGTTTCGTACATTATATTTTTGTCAAGCGTACAGTTCGCAAGATATACCGCGTCAACGTCATCTAGAGTCCACTCTTGTAACTTACGTTTAATCTAGATAAATGTAAAACCACAACCGCAACCCCTAAACAGAAAAAAAATGTGATGGAGCTCTGCATAAACCCCAAAATATAAAGAAAATATTCTCATCAGAAATTGTGTTGAATGCTACTTTGCAGATATGGTAGGTGTTATGATACGGTAGGTGGCATACCACCATGGTTATCCTCTAAACACCACTATGAATATGTATGAAATACAATAAAATATTTATTACAAGAAAGTTGTTTATTTAATACCTTTTACATATCAAATAGTTTGTGCAGAACAATTTTAGATGAGAATATTTTCTTGTTTCATAAATTTTAGATTGTGATTTTTCAGTAGTCAGCTTTCAGTTTTTGAACTTATTTTTTATTTTAACCAATCTTGAACTGAGTATATCAGAGTAATTATACCTGTGACTGAGCTTTGGCTTAATCCACTTATTGATGTTTGGTCAGAGACTATTGAGACTAATTATAATTATGATATGAGAACAGTTGTATGTTGAAAACGCCTTCCATCAGTAAATCCTTACCTCACAGTCCTCATTCAACATCTGAGCATACAGGTTCTCAGCTTCCAGACATTTTCGCTGCAATTGGCAGCATTGCTTCAGCTTAGTGCAGCAGATGAAACAAGCAAGCATTGGTCTACAGTCTTCAGTCACAAACTGTAATAAAACAAGAGAATAGTATTTGTTTATTTATGAAATAAATAGGTACTTCAATCTACCTAGCCTTGACCAAACTACGTTGGGGTCGGCCCACAGTCTACCAGTATTTTACATGGAAAACTGCCTTTCTGACGTCCACAATCACAATCCAGAAACTGGGCCACAGGATACCCCTAGGTAAGACTGGTGCCAGATATCTTGGCTTCTGACTGTCCATAATGATTGCCAAAGATTTACAAATGACAGCCGGCACCAACAGCTTAATGTGCTATCATGCTATGTTAAGATGACCAGGCACCCATCTACCTACTGTCTGACCTCGGCAACCGATGCTTAACCTTGTAGATCGACCCATGGAGCTGTAATTATGTAGCTACAAGCTCACACAGGATCACAATTACTTCTAATCCCACAAATATAGTGACACAATCCCATATATTATATATTTTATACTGTCAAGTCAAAAGGTACTGGAGCGGTGTGATGCAGCGTGCGGAAGGCTTACAGGCGAATAACCTGGTGACTCTTGATATAAGAGAAGAGGTCCAAGGGACATTTTAGGCATTTGTCCAGAACAGTTGCATCTGCCAACTTGTTAAAAAACGATGGTCTTCAAATTATTAGAAAATCCACTTACTGGAACATCAGTCAGCTTCTCATATAATGCCTGCAGGTTCTTGTTGACAACCACATACATTCGAACATTTTCTACTAAACATAACCTACACATTGGCAATTTTTCCATCTTCATAAACACTGCTGACTTTTAGAACAACTTCTACAAGTACGAAATCTTTTCAGGTTGTTGTAAGGATTCAAAGATATTTACAACTCGCAAACTTTTTTATTTTATTCCTAGAAAGACACCGACCACGCAGTATTTCATTGGCAAATAACTGAACTGAAATAAAAAACTCATTAATCAACCATAATTCAAATAATCAACACACAACAACAAGCACAATGCCAATTTGCCAAATGCCAAATAAACGCCAATGCCATCAACGAAACGTCAGTAATGTCACTGTCACCGTAGGGCGTAGTACATGTCGAGTTAACTCGAGATGCGTCTAACTCGAGTTGCTATCACTAAAATCTAAAATAAAATATATCAGAACAACCAAATAAATACACATCTTATCCGTTCTTCTCCAAGTAGGTAGTTTCCGAACGGATGATAAAATCACTATTCAAGATCCAGCCCTAGTTGTCCCCGCAGCGACGCCCTGAGCCGAGGTTCGTATTCCGGGATAGCCCTCAGCGTTGTCGCATAGATTTTATTTTTGAAACCGCTGGAGGCTGTAGTTTAGTCTCCACAGGATCGCCCGGTTAAGAAGTTGCCAATCACTTTGACTGAACTGCGAGACGCCCCTTATTAAAAATAAAAAAAAAACCATATACATACAGGACAAACATTGAAACTATTATTTCTTTTATGTTTTTACAACAGTATCAATATTTTAAAAGTTTGAATTTAAAAAAAGGTAAAACCATATCCAATAACCAACAATAAAAAGCATCTCGAAAGCCAGGAGTTCGGACCAATTATGATAACAAATTAAAGAATGCTACAAAAATAAACATTTTACGTTGTAACGTTTTTTAAATTATTCGGATTATAACCGTTTAATGTGTGTTTGTTTACAAAAAGTATTCCCCCAGCGAATAGTGTTTAAGTTTACTAATGATATTTTTTTTTAGCCCGTATTGTGCAACTCCTGGGCAAAAGCCTGCGCCATACCTTCTTTTCCCCTCTGTGTTCCTCATCTCGCCAATTCCCGAGGATGTTATCCAATTTATCTATCTGACAAATACATATTTTATGTAAATAAGTGGTTTTTGACAATAAAAAAATATATTCTAACCTAGCTTCGTTCTGCTAACTCGAGTTGCGTAACTCGAGTTCAATTCGAGTTATTTATTTATTTTATTTATTTAACAATTTTTGTACACACACATAATACAAGGACAAGAAGAAGGAAAAGAAAAAAGGTACAGAGGTGATGCTTATTTCTAATGAAATCTCTTCCAGCATACCTGCGAAAGGAATATGATAAAAAAGAGATGTAGACATTGTGTGTGGAGGGGAAAAATAAAGACATAAAACAATTCAGAGTTATGTAATTTACAATATAACAAATAAAATATACTGACATACCTATACATACATATAAGAATACATATCATAACAATTAAAACTAAATAAATACTAATAAATATAAAAAGATAAATATACATATTTTATGCAACTATGACGGAATGGAAAGATAGTGTTCTTTCACTCTACTTTTGAAAACTGCAAGAGTTTGGCAGTCCCTAATGTCAGGCGGCAGCAAGTTCCACAAACGCACCGCGTGCACAGTAAAGGAGTAGGAGTAGAAGTCGGTTGTGTGGGAAGGGGTATCAAGGAGATTTTTAAGATGCGACCTGCAAGGTGCATCCGCAGGACGGGAGTAGGAGAAGCGTTCACGGAGGTAGGATGGCGTTTTTGGATTATGAAGGATGTTAAATAGCAGACACAAAATCCGAGAGTTCCTGCGAAGTCGAATTGGGAGCCACTTGAGTATCTTGCGAAAGCCAGAAACATGGTCATACTTTTTAAGATTGAAAACAAATCGAATACATATATTTTGCAAACGCTCAAGTTTATTTAAAAGCTCCTCGGTGGCATCCAAATAACAGGCATCGGCATAGTCGATGATGGGCTGAATGAGAGTTTGAGCTAGGGAAATTTTGGTGTTCAAGGGCAAAAAGCTCTGGAGGCATTTCAGCGAGTGAAACGTGTAGTGCACTTTGCGACTGACTTCAGCGACATGGGCAGTCCACGACAAATAGGAGTCCAAGATTACTCCCAAGTTTTTAGCAGTTACCAAGTATTCGATCTGAACTCCATTCAACCAGAGCGGAGACAGCGACGCAACATCAAGCCTGTTCCGCATGTGCCTGCCGCCGATAACCATGGCCTGAGACTTCTTAGGGTTGATTTGCAGCCCAAAAGACCGCGACCACTCCCCAATCAACTCCAGGTCACTGTTTATGTTTATTTCAACTCGGGTTAACTCGAGTCGTGTTTATTCCGAGTTGGCACATCACTCTCACGGTCACCTTTTAACTAATTCAATGATTACTATTATGTCATTGAGGTAATAATGTATGTATTATGTACCTACTACTAATTTTAGGAATTTAATGACCTGGGCTGAAATGAGTCCTTTAATTAAATACAGTATATTTTTGTGTCCCGTATGGTGCCGGACGTTAAGAATTTCACCATCCCATTTCTTCCCGTGGATGTCATTAGAGGCGACTAAGGGACAAACCAGAGAATGGGCAGCGGCGTTCTCTGTGCTTCTATAACAACCATACTGCGATCGCCAACCCGCCTGCCAAGCGTGGCGATTATGGCAAAACCCCCCCAATGAATAGCACAAATAAAAAATGGCCCCTAGTACCCGGCACCTTACCTAACCTCAACTACGGTAGCGGTCGAGGCTACGGCATGGCAAGGGGTGCTAAGAATCTCCGGACGAGATCTGGCTACCCAAACAATCACCGACGACTGGACCTGGCAACGTACAACACGCGCACACTTCGGACCGACGAGAAGGTCACCGAACTCGAAGAGGAATTGAGCAGGTTGCGATGGAGTATTATAGGGTTATCTGATGTCCGAAGAGAGGGGGAGGACTCGATAATCCTGCTCTATTTCCGAGGGGGTGACCGGCAATCCCAGGGTGGTGTCGGGTTTATCGTACACAAGTCCCTTGTGAACAACGTGGTGAAGATCGATAGTGTGTCGACCAGGGTGGCGTACCTTATACTCAGAATATCTTCAAGATATTCGCTGAAGGTCATACAAGTCTACGCCCCAACCTCGGCACACCCCGACGGTGAGGTGGAGACCATGTATGAGGATATCTCCCAGAGCCATGCAAGGTTTCAAAACTCACTTCAGCGTTGTAATGGGGGACTTCAACGCGAAACTGGGCAAACGAGACGAGGATGAGCTGCAAGTGGGGCCATTTGGAGTTGGACGACGGAACCACCGGGGTCACCTACTGGCCTGTTTTATGGAGAAGGAGGGCCTCTATATGATGAACTCCTTCTTCAAAAAGCGTGAACACAGGAAGTGGACCTGGCAGAGCCCCGATGGAGCAATAAAAAATGAGATCGACTTCATCATGTCAACCAAGAAGCAAATGTTCAATGATGTCTCTGTGATCAATTCGGTAAAAACCGGGAGCGATCACCGCATGGTAAGAGGCACATTGAAATATTAATATATTAAGCTTGAAAGGTCTCGACTGATGAAGTCCACGCTCAGCACCGATCCAGGTCCAAAACCCCGAGAGCTTTCAGCTCGAACTCCAGAATCGTATCGAGTGCCTAGGGAGCTCCGTGGATGAATAAAGCAACGGGTTAGTGGAAGCTGTCCATACGGTCGGGTCTAAGTTTTTCAAGACCCGTCGTACAGATACAAAAAAAGCTCTCTGATCCTACCCTCAAGCTTTGGAAGGAGAGGCGTGAGATGATCCTGCAGTCTTCAGATGAGGCGTGCAAATACCGGCAGCTCAATAGACAGATCTCTAAATCTTTGAAAAGAGACCTCCGCTGCTTTAATACCGAGCGTATTAAAGACGCGATCGAGCGAAATAAAGGCTCCAAGGTGTTTGCAAGGGATCTGGCTATTGGGCAGAGCCAACTCACGAAACTGAAGACCGACGATGGCAGGATCGTATCCGCCAAACCCGAACTTCTGAGGGAGATCGAGACATTCTATGGGCAGTTGTACACATCAATCAGCAAGCCCGTTGCGAGTCTAGCAAACGACCCAAGAGCTAGATTGACCCAACACTATACCGAAGATATCCCGGCCGTCAGCCTGTACGAGGTTAGGATGGCTCTGCAACAGCTCAAAAACAACACGGCGCCGGGTGAAGACGGAATTACGGCCGAACTCCTGAAGGCGGGTGGAAAACCGGTCCTTAAGGCCCTTCAGAAGCTGTTTGATTCCGTCATACTTGAGGGCAAAACGCCACAGGCATGGTGTAGGGGTGTGGTGGTACTCTTCTTCAAGAAGGGCGACAATGCCCGGCTGAAGAACTACAGGCCCATCTCACTTCTTAGCCATGTCTACAAGTTGTTTTCAAGAGTCATCACAAATCGTCTCGCACGCAGGTTTGACGATTTCCAGCCCCCCGAACAAGCCGGATTCCGAAAAGGCTTTAGCACTGTAGACCACATACATACGCTGCGGCAGGTTATACAGAAGACCGAAGAGTATAACCTGCCTCTCTGTTTAGCGTTTGTGGACTACGAGAAAGCCTTCGATTCGATCGAAACTTGGGCTGTACTGCAGTCTCTCCAACGGTGCCACATCGACTACCGGTACATTGAGGTGTTGAAGTGTTGTACAAAAACGCCACCATGTCAGTCCGTCTTCAGGATCAGATCTCGAAACCAATCCTTCTCCGGCGCGGCGTGAGACAGGGAGACGTCATTTCTCCGAAAATTTTCACTGCTGCGCTGGAGGATGTCTTCAAGGTTCTGGACTGGAGGGGGCTTGGCATCAACGTTAATGGCGAGTACATCAATCACTTTCGGTTTGCCGATGACATAGTGGTCATGGCTGAGACCATGGAGAGCCTCAGTAAAATGCTCGATGACCTTAGTAGAGCTTCCGAAAGAGTGGGTCTTAAAATGAACATGGACAAAATCAAGGTCATGGTGAATGCCCATGTTGCACCCACTCCTATCAAAGTCGGAGATTCTACATTCGAAATTGTAGACGATTATGTCTACCTGGGACAAACTGTCCAGTTGGGTAGGTCAAATTTCGAGAAAGAGGTCAACCGTCGAGTCCGACTCGGCTGGGCGGCGTTCGGGAAATTGCGTGGTATCTTCTCGTCCAATTTACCGCAGTGTTTCAAGACAAAAGTCTATGACCAGTGTGTGTTGCCAGTGATCACCTATGGGACCGAGACGTGGTCGCTCGCAATGGGCCTTATCAGAAAGCTCAAAGTCACCCAAAGGGCAATGGAGAGGGCTATGCTCGGAATTTCCTTGCGTGATCACGTAAGAAATGATGATATCCGCAGGAGAACCAAAGTTACCGACATAGCCCGAAGAATTGCCAAACTTAAGTGGCAGTGGGCAGGGCACATTGCTCGCAGAACGGATGGCCGATGGAGCCGAAAAGTTCTGGAATGGCGACCGCGAACCGGAAGACGATATGTTGGAAGGCCTCCCACTAGGTGGACTGATGACCTGTTTAAGGTTGCGGGTAGGCGCTGGATGCAAGACGCACGGGATCGTTCAATGTGGCGACGCCTGGGGGAGGCCTATGTCCAGCAGTGGACGTCTTTCGGCTGAAATGATGATGATGATTTTTTTTTTGTTTTAAAGTTTTAATACCTATTAAGATAATTAAGCAATTTAATATCACTAGATTTTTATTAGATTATATTCATGAGAATGTCATAAAATAAATACGGCAACTGTGTCAGTCCTAGCCCTTGATCAAGATAGACAAAGATTGTCTTTCAGCGGTCTTTGGTCGACGCTTTCACTTTACGTAATACAAAAAAGGTTTAAAAAAAATTGGAAGAATTTTCCTTACTGAATCTCCAAATTATATTAAATTAAATAGCGCAACGCGCGTGGCGCTATTATTGGCTTTTTGGCGCTCCTTGCCTTGCTATCTGGCGTCTAGCTAGTGCACAGACTACTTAGAGATGCTACGTATAGCTAGCGGTCTAACCTAGGACCAGCGTAGTGTGACAGCTTCGATGAAGAATAGACTAGATTCCCGGTCAGCGCTTAAAAAACGGGCCGAAAAATATGGCCACGAATACGGTTGTGGCACTATTTCAAATTAGTATGGTCCAACCATAGCCAACATTAATACGTTACAAATGCCGCAATTTGCGTTCAAAACTGTGCAAATAACCACTGTAACACATTTAAGGGGTGTCCCCCCTCCCCTCCTCGAACGGTACTTTGTGTACTGTGTAGATTCGATCACAGCACATATTAGAAGCAAATCAAATTATCAGAGTTGATAAAATATATGAATAAAATAACAGAAATATGCTATTCACCACTGCACGGGCGGATGTCTTCAAGGTTCTGGACTGGAGAGGGCTAGGCATCTACGTCAACGGCGAGCACATCACTCACCTTCGGTTAGCCGATGATAAAGCTGTCATGGAGACCAAGGAGAACTCCAGTACAACGCTAGATGACCTCAGTAGAGCTTCCGAAAGAGTGGGTTCAAAAATGGACATGGACAAAACCAAGGTGATGTTGAACGCCCATGTCCAAAGCCGAAGCCGTGGACGACCATGTCTACCTGGGACAAACGGTCCAGCTAGGCAGGTCCAACCTCGAGAAAAAGGTCAACCGTCGAATCCTACTCGGCCAGGCAGTATTCGGGCAGCTGCGCGGTATCACCTCGTCCAACTTACCACAGTGCCTCAAGACGAAAGTCTATAACCAGTGTGTGTTACCAGTTATGACCTATGGCTCTGAGACGTGGTCGCTAACAATGGGCCTCATCAGAAATCTTACAGTAACCCAAAAGGCAATGGAAAGGATCAGGCTGGGCGTGTCCTTGCGTGATTGAATCAGAAATGTAGAGATTCGCAAGAGAACCAGGGTTACCGACATAGCCCGAAGAATTGCCAAACATAAGTGGCGGATGGCCGATGGGACAGAAAAGTTTTGTAGTGGCGACCGCGAACCGGAAGACGTTGCGTTGGACGGCCTCCCATCAAGTGGACCAATGACCTGGTAAAGATTGCGGGGATCCGCTGGATGCGGGACGCACGGGATCGGTCAATGTGGCGACGCCTGGGGGAGGCCTATATCCAGCAGTGGACGTCTTTTGGCTGATAAGATGATGATGATGAACAAACAGAACATGAGCGAAACTCTTGTCTTTCATAAACCTTCCTATGCATACTTGAACTTGTATAAATAAACATGAAGTTACTTCAAGTTGATTTCTGACAGTTTCTGTTGATTTTTTTGCACGTCCGCCCCTTGTGCTCCTACCAGAAAATAATTCGGGATCCGCCCTTGGCATCAAGCTAACGTACAGCCAGTGCCCAAGAAGAGCAGTCGAGCTGACCCGGCCAACTACAGACCGAACTGTAACGTCCATACTCTTACAACGTGTATTTAATATTAAGCTCCTGGCATACCTAGAAGCTAACGATATCCTTAGTGACCTCTGAGTGAGTGGCTTATGCCAAAATCGGTCTATTGGGGATCTTCTAGCGTATCTGCGAATGCCCTTCACATATGGAGTGAGGCCATCGCGAGGCACGGGAAAGCGCTTGTCGTCTCCCTCGACATATCGAAGGCTTCTGGCACGAAACCCTTATTGGTAAGCTTCCTTCATTCGGTCTGACCGGTGGTCTGTGTGATTAGATTGCAGACTTCCTGAGGGATCAGTCAATTCAAGTAGTTATCGATGGCTGCTTGTAATTGCTTGACTGCCATAAACTGCTCGTAAAAAAATAGTGCTCTGCTCTCAAGGTCACAGGGGTCCATTATCATATTGTGTTGTGCCTAGTGCCTCTAATAGGATGAAGACGGACATGAAGGCCGGAGCATTATATCAAGCTCCTTAGAGATCTACCTATACCACAATGTAACTACTAGACTGGTTAGCCCAGCAGGATCGAGTGAAGCATTTGAGTTCAGAGTAGCTGTTCATCAGACTTCGACTCTGAGCCCTCTACTATTCACCTTGGAAATGGACTATCTGTAGCACTTCGGACATACATAATCCAGCACCGTGGTCACTACTATTATGCCTATGATGTAGTCCATATAGCCGAATCGTTGGCAGAAGTGCAAACACACCTGACAGCATGGCAGGAGTCGTTGGAGAGGAGAGGGTTGAGAGTCAGTATACAGAAGACCGAAAATATGTATTGCGACTTTTCCCGAATTAATTTGTGTGTCATTCCATGTCCATCGATGTTTTACAGAGTTAAAGAATTCAAGTATGTTGGATCCATTGTAGCCCCAAAAGCCTAACTAAAAAGGGATATAAAGTATAGAATCCAGACAGCCTGGCTGAAATGGAGATCGATGTCTGGCATGATAGAGATTCCCGTTTATTTTAACGGCATCGTTCCTAAAAGGCCAGTAAGACCAGCCTTATTATTTATGGATCAGAGCGTCGATGAAGAAGACGGATGAACAGAAAATTCACACCACAAAGATGAAGATGACACGCTGATACGGACATGTGATGAGAAAAGAGGATGATCACAAGAGTTATAAATATAGATGACGGAAAAAGAGGCCGTGGACGACCACCAATGACCTGGCTACGAACCATCAAAAATGTCCTGATAGCGAGTAACACAACAGAACAGACAACCCACAACCGTACGGTGTGGCGCAGGAGTACTAGTACAGCTGACCTTAAATAATTTGGTATAATAGCCAGGAGAAGGGTGCAATGAGGTGCACTTACACCCCCTGTGTCCGTATGTTTCTCTGTGCCCCCCTGGCTTTCCATAAAATATTTAAACAGAAACATTTAAACATAAAAATAGACAAATAAAATAGCTTCATTATCAAAAAAAGTTTTCTCTTCACTATATAAAAAATTAATGTACTATAAAAGTATTGTAACATAAAAGCCTTACTAGCCAGGTCTATTCTATTCTATATTTTTATATGGCAAGCAAAGCCGATGTCGACTATTCTGCCAACGTCTAAAGTTACATGAACGAGCAGGTATATTTTGATAATAATTTAAAAAGAAGGAACAGTAGACACAGGCTAAGTTGCTTGATTGATACACTTGACACTTGTTGGGTTAGTACGGGACTGAAACAAACAGAAAAAAAGTACATAAATAATAAAATTGTTAACACATTAAAGATAGGTACGTTTTATGCCACATAAATAGACGGTATTTTTAAGGTTGTGAAACACTCATAATTTTATATTATTGTGGCGGATAAAAATCATCAACACCACAAGAAGTTCTGGGGAAGAATAAGTCAGAAGGGATGGGAAATTTATTGTGAGAGGGATGTTAAGTTTAGAGAGACGGCGGTATAAATCCAGTGAAGGGACATTATTTGGACAATCAAAAAATATGTGATCTAAGGTGCCCTCGCCTAATCCGCACCGACTTCATGCAACCAGAGATGATCCGAAGGCACTTGTATTGAACCCTATCTAGCCCCGCCAAAGCACCTTTGTTACAAGGAATCAAGTGATACGTTCCATAGTCCAAAACGCTACGAACTAAGGCGTTATACACTAACTTCATGGTGTAGGGGTGAGCACCCCACCAGACACCCGCTAAGACTTATAAAATTGAAACAATTCTTTCACATTTTTAATGAGGTTGTTTATGTGAGGCTTGCCAGTTAATTTAGAGTCTAAGAAAACGCCTAAAAATTTAAATTTATCGACTATTGGGATATTATGACCTAAAATTATCACTGATATCTGAGGGAACTACCTTTTGCGAGAGAAAATTACTGCCGAGCTTTTCAGTGCGGAGAGGGAAAGACCATGGCTTAAAAGCCACTGGCTCAGAGAGTGCAAAGAGAGGCATAGAGAAGAAGCCGCGTCAATGATCGAGGAATCTGTCACGTATAGAGCAATGTCATCGGCGTATTGCAGGATCTGACAATTGTTGTGTAGGCAAGACCCAATATCGGCTGTGTACAAATTGTACAGCAGAAGACTGAGGAAAAAGCCTTGAGGTAGTCCCCTCCACGCCTGGCTCTTATCGAACTCCTCTCCTTAAACCCTCAGAACCAATGACCGGGACAAAAGAAGCTCATATATACACTGTATCATCTTTGCCGGTAGACTCAGCTGTTGCAATTTTTGCCTGAGTACGGGCCGAAGTACGTTGTCGTATGCGGAGGAGATGTCAAGGAAAGCGGCAACAACAGATTGGTTTCTGGAGAGGGCTAAACGGATGTATGTGACCAGGATGCCAACACTATCCATAGTACTAAGCCCTTGCCTAAAACCAAATTGGAAATTCGGCAGTAAATCTTGCGATTCCACTAATACTTTTTATAAGGTGTTCCAGTAGCTTGGCTAGAACTGAACTTCTTCGTACTTTTAATATTTGGCCAAAGCCTGAGGGCACAGCCAAATATGTCAGGACCTCTTCTTCGCTTAAATCCGAAGAAACTCCTGTCACTACGCCCATCCGGGTAATATTAAAGGTCGGAATTGCAGCTGTATAACTGTGCTTAGAAAGCAGAGCATTGACCAAAAAAGCGTTTGCATCCTGAGGGGATGCAAACTCAACGGACACTTTGTTTCTTCCGACTTTATTAACGCCGCCACGAATGATGTTGGCTATTTTATTCATTATTAAAAAAAAACGAAGTTTATGGGATGCAGAGTGGTACCAGAATTAACCTGGACTTCTACTCGAGAGACATGTACAATAAATGGTCCCTTATCCACAACCGAGTATTTTACACGGCCAATTTGGCTCTTAGGTTGCATTTCGGAAACGCTGCAGACTACATCTGGGAACTGCGATAGAGGATTCGGCGAGGAAGGAAAAAGGGGTAAGGAGGCTGGGATTCTGGGATGTCAGGCGGATCAGGATCGGGCGGTTTATTCCTATCCATATTGAAGGAAACTAATATAGAAGGGGACAATCACAGTACCTACCTGTTATCAAACACAAGGACAACAAAACAACAAAAACAAGTCCAAGAGTAGCAAAAATTAAAAACAAAACTACAAGTACTCGGAACTACACGTGCTTTCCCAGAAACCCGTGGCGAGAATCTACTAGCCAGGTCATTAAAAGTCCAAAAAAACAGTCAGTGAGGACGTGACAGTGACATTGACGTTACTGACGTTTCGTTGTAGAGATGGGCGTTTTCGGTTTTTCCGCAAAAGTAGTAATCGATATTAAGTTTTCATAGAGATATCGAAAACTTTTTTCAGATATTATGTACGGTTTGCAAACGTTAACATTATATTTAGATGAACAAACTAACTACCGGGACATGGTAGACAAATGTGACAAGCGTTTAACAATTTGTCACATTTGAGAACAATCTCGAATTAACCACATGTTACAGCTGTTTTGGGTTTCTGAGAACCATTTTCAATGTTAATCTCTTGTCAACGAACCTAATTTATAATTGTTGGAAATTGGTCGATTATTCGCAGATTAAAATTAATATTATGATTTTAAAGGCTTATATTACGATAAAAAGATAATAGGGGTCGGCGAAAACTATGGTATGCGTTGAGTTATAAAAAATATGTTAATTTAGATCAATTATTTAATTAGCAAAATTTAAAAAAAATAGGATGTTCCAAACTTTTTAAATTAATTACATTATAAAAACTTGACACAATTATTAAAAATTGTCATTTTGTACTTAGATAAATAAAATAAAATAAATTACTGACCTGGGAATCGAACCTTCCTCACGCGCATTAATGTTAACTGTACCCTGTACTTAGTACTTATCGAGGTCAGTTTCTGGATAGATTTGTGGCTCGGGTGGTGACCCCGCCAGGGTAAGCAACACTTGCCAAGGTCAGTCTTGGGATGGGTGACCATTTTTTTTGGATCGCTTGTTTATGGACAGATGACCCCGCCAGGGTAAGCAACACTAACCAAGGTCACTCTTTGGATGGGTGACCATCACCACAAAAATTTTGGTCACACATCATAAAGTCACCCCACTAGGTTATACAACATCTACCAAGGTCACCCATCCGAAAACAAGCAATCCAAAAAAAAGTTGACACCCATCCCAAGACTGACCTTGGTATGTGTTGCTCACCGTGACGGAGTCACCCATCTAAAAACAAGCGAACCCAAAAAAAGTGGTCACCCATCCAAACACTGACCTTGGTAAGTGTTGCTTACCCTGGCAGCTTCACCCATCCAAAAACAATCGAACCAAAAAAAGTGGTCACCCATCCCAAAACTGACCTTGGTAAGTGTTGCTTACCCTGGCGGGGTCAGCCAACCAAAACAAAGGAACCAAAAAAAAAAAAAGTGGTCACCCATCCAAAGACTAACCTTGCTAAGTGTTGCTTAACCTGTGTTCGGTCACCTATCCAAAAACAAGAAAACCAAAAAAGTGGTTACCCATCCAAAAATCGTCCTTGGTAAGGTTTGCTTAACTTAGCGGCTGCCGCCACCTCAAGATAAAATACTATTTAAAGTTACTGATTACGTTATAGTAGCGACTGAATGAATGAATACCAGCTAGGGTGGCCAACCGAAATAAATTAATGCCGATTATTTATTTTAACAAGCGATTACGTAATTCCTCGATGATGAAGTGTTGAGAAACTCACTGACAACTGACGGCTGGTTAATTTGTGACAAATTGTCAGCTAATTTGAGATGTGACGTCTACTTCAGAAACCGGCCCTCTGGGTAACCACTTTTTTTGGGTTCGCTTGTTTTTGGATGGGTTACCATGCCGGGGTAAGCAACACTTACCAAGGTCAGTGTTTGGATGGGTGACCACTTTTTTTGGGTTCGCTTGTTTTTGGATGGGTGACATTGGTAATGTTGTTTAACCTAGCGGAGTGACTAGGATGGGTGATCCAAAATTTTTGTGGTGATGGTCACCCATCCAAACACTGACCTTGGTTAGTGTTGCTTACCCTGGCGGAGTCACCCATCCATAAACAAGCGATCCAAAAAAAAAGTGGTCACCCATCCCAAGACTGACCTTGGTAAGTGTTGCTTACCCTGGCGCGGTCACCACCCCAGCCGCTTCAAGTTAAACACAAATCTATCCAGAAACTGACCTCGATAAGTTCTAAGTACAGGGTACAGTTAACATTAATGCGCGTGAGGAAGGTTCGATTCCCAGGTCAGTAATTTATTTTATTTTATTTATCTAAATACAAAATGACAATTTTTAATAATTGTGTCAAGTTTTTATAATGTAATTAATTTAAAAAGTTTGTAACATCCTATTTTTTAAAAATCTTGTTAATTAATAATTGATCTAAATTAACATATTTTTTATAACTCAACCCATACCACAGTTTTCGACGACCCCTATTATCTTTTTTTATCGTAATATAAGCCTTTGAAATCATAATATTAATTTTAATCTGCGAATAATCGACCAATTTCCAACAATTATAAATTAGGCTCGTTGACAAGAGATTAACATTGAAAATGGTTCTCAGAAACCCAAAACTGCTGTAACATGTGGTTAATTCGAGATTTTTCTCAAATGTGACAAATTGTTAAACGCTTGTCACAGTTGGGTGTTGAGAAACTGAAAGTAGAATTAACAGGCGATTAATCATCGATTACGTTAACAGCCCGATAATTGAAACCTGGGAAACTGGCAGTAAGAATCAGGAACGAAAATAAGTCGCTCAAATGGCCACACACACTTATCTACC
This sequence comes from Orthosia cruda, assembly GCA_964057195.1. Classification (NCBI taxonomy): domain Eukaryota; kingdom Metazoa; phylum Arthropoda; class Insecta; order Lepidoptera; family Noctuidae; genus Orthosia; species Orthosia cruda. The sequence goes on from OZ059853.1 coordinate 17,810,575, forward strand.
TTTATCTATCTTTCTATATTATAAAAATCAATTGCTGTTCGTTGGTCTCGATAAAACTCAAAAACGGCTGGATCGATTTGAATAATTATTTTTTTGTTTTGTTCGCTCAAATAAAGAGACAGTTTGTAAAAAATATATATACGGGGGCGGGTAGCTAGGGCAGGTAGGTAGGATAGTCAAGTAGGGTAGGAAGGTAGGTAGGGTAGGGTTTGCCTGAAAACTTTAAAATTAAAAGTCACACTAGACCACATCATCGCTTAACATCAGCCGAGATAGTGTTCAAACGCGAGACTAATCCTCAGTTTCCCACCTTAAAATTATTGCAGAATTAATGTGACAAATTGTCAAGCACGCGTTATCTTCTGTGATTGGCTGTTGAAAATTCATTCAACCAATCACAGCAGATAACGCGTACTTGACAATTTGTCACATTAATTCTGCGATAATTTTAAGGTGGGAAACTGAGGGTAAAGATTATAAAAAAAAGGTTATATGTAGGTAAAAAAATATTTATTATAAAATGAAACTTAAAATTTCAGTAATAAGGTTAAAATCACTATGTAGACAATTTCGGAGTAACTTTATTTCGTTTTCTATGGATCATTAGGAAAGCTAAAAAAGAAAAGCTTTACAAACTACTCTATGCATTTTCTGTACCAGAACATGTTTGTTACAATAGTTGGGGCGTTCGCTTTTTCGACGCAAAGGTTGGTCAAACAATCATAATATTTGGTAATTGATTCATATTTACTATTTAATACGGTTTTTACTTTATGAAAAACACATAATGATATAAACTTAGTTACCCGAAAAAAAGATATTCCTTACAAAAACAAGGTGTTACAGTGGTTATTTGCACAGTTTTTGAACGCAAATTGCGGCATTTGTAACGTTTTAATGTTGGCTATGATTGGACCATACTAATTTTAAATAGTGCCACAACCGTATTTGTGGCCATATTTTTCGGCCCGTTTTTGAAGCGCTGACCGGGAATCTAGTCTATTCTTCATCGAAGCTGTCACACTACGCTGGTCCTAGGTTAGACCGCTAGCTATACGTAGCATCTCTAAGTAGTCTGTGCACTAGCTAGACGCCAGATAGCAAGGCCAAGGGGTGCCAAAAAGCCAATAATAGCGCCACGCGCGGTGCGCTATTTAATTTAATATAATTTGGAGATTCAGTAAGGAAAATTCCTCCAATTTTTTTTAAACCTTTGTTGAATTACGTAAAGTGAAAGCGTCGACCAAAGACTGCTGAAAGACAATCTTCTATCTATCTTGATCAAGGGCTAGGACTGACACAGTTGCCGTATTTATTTTATAATATTTTCATGAATATAATCTAATAAAAATCAAGTGATATTAAATTGCTTAATTATCTTAATAGGTATTAAAACTTTAAAACAAAAAAAAATCATCATCATCATCATTTCAGCCGAAAGACGTCCACTGCTGGACATAGGCCTCCCCCAGGCGTCGCCACATTGACCGATCCCGTGCGTCTCGCATCCAGCGCCTTCCCGCAACCTTAACCAGGTCATCAGTCCACCTAGTGGGAGGCCTTCCAACGTATCGTCTTCCGGTTCGCGGTCGCCATTCCAGAACTTTTCGGCTCCATCGGCCATCCGTTCTGCGAGCAATGTGCCCTGCCCATGCCCACTGCCACTTAAGTTTGGCAATTCTTCGAGCTATGTCGGTAACTTTGGTTCTCCTGCAGATATCATCATTTCTTACGTGATCACGCAAGGAAATTCCGAGCATAGCCCTCTCCATTGCCCTTTGGGTCACTTTGAGCTTTCTGATAAGGCCGCGTACGTATGTGGTCTACAGTGCTAAAGTCTTTTCGGAATCCGGCTTGTTCGGGGGGCTGGAAATCGTCAAACCTGCGCGCGAGACGATTTGTGATGACTCTTGAAAACAACTTGTAGACATGGCTAAGAAGTGAGATGGGCCTATAGTTCTTCAGCCGGGCATTGTCGCCCTTCTTGAAGAAGAGTACCACCACACCCCTGCACCATGCCTGTGGCGTCTTGCCATCGAGTATGACGGAATCAAACAGCTTCTGAAGGGCCTTAAGGACCGGTTTTCCACCCTGCTTCAGGAGTTTGGCCGTAATTCCGTCTTCACCCGGCGCCGTGTTGTTTTTGAGCTGTTTCAGAGCCATCCTAATCTCGTACAGGCTGACGTCCGGGATATCTTCGGTATAGTGTCGGGTCAATCTAGCTCTTGGGTCGTTTGCTAGACTCGCAACGGGCTTGCTGATTGAAGTGCACAACTGCCCATAGAATGTCTCGATCTCCCTCAGAAGCTCCGGTTTGGCGGATACGATCCTGCCATCGTCGGTCTTCAGTTTCGTGAGTTGGCTCTGCCCAATAGCCAGATCCCTTGAAAATACCTTGGAGCCTTTATTTCGCTCGATCGCGTCTTTAATACGCTCGTTATTAAAGCAGCGGAGATCTCTTTTCAAGGATTTAGAGATCTGCCTATTGAGCTGCCGGTATTTGCACGCCTCATCTGAAGACTGCAGGATCATCTCACGCCTCTCCTTCATAAGCTTGAGGGTAGGATCAGAGAGCTTTTTTTTTTGTATCTGTACGACGGGTCTTGAAAAACTTAGGGATATTATAAATTATATTATCGCCTATCAATACATACTCATCATTTATATTCTTATTTACATCTAATAACTTACTTCACTACAAATAAACTAAATGTTTAACAAAACCCAAACTGCAGATAAAACGAAATTATAAATCAATATAACATTACTTTTTTCCTCATAATGCAATACTGTTAAATTTATTTTTGTACAAAAATACTACATACATAGCATAAATAATGACTGCACAGCAAATTTTCCATATTCCAACAGTCCAAGAGCGAGCGAAGCGAGCTCGGGAGCCTAGGTCATCTCGTTCGTGTTAAGTTACTTTAGACCCTGCGTACAGAAATAGGAGCCCCGCGCAGCGGGGCTCCGTCGACATTGATACATAATATAAAAATAGAAGCTATATTTAAAAGAAAAAGAGTTAACATGTATAATGTGCATTAAGATTATTAGCTGTGCATTGATGAAAAAGCTTTTGCTTTAGGAAAAATCGCTGTACGCTGCGAAAATAAATTGTAGTGTGTTTAGTGATATTTTGAGTTGAATATTTTGCTGTGCAATCAGTAATTTTGATGGGAATTCGGAATCTTATTGCGTAGAAAAAGGATATTTTTTGATTTGCGTTTAAATACTACCCAAAAACTTAGAGGGTAGGATCAGAGAGCTTTTTTTTTGTATCTGTACGACAAGTCTTGAAAAACTTAGACCCGACCGTATGGACAGCTTCCATTAACCCGTTGCTGTATTCATCCACGGAGCTCCCGAGGCACTCGATACGATTCTGGAGTTCGAGCTGAAAGCTCTCGGAGTTTTGGACCTGGATCGGTGCTGGACGGAGCGTAGACTTCATCAGTCGAGACCTTTCAAGCTTAATATTAATGTTCAATGTGCCTCTTACCATGCGGTGATCGCTCCCGGTTTTTACCGAATTGATCACAGATACATCATAGAACATTTGCTTCTTGGTTGACATGCTGAAGTCGATCTCATTTTTTGTTGCACCATCGGGGCTCTGCCAGGTCCACTCCCTGTGTTCACGCTTATTGAAGAAGGAGTTCATCATGAAGGAGCTCTGGAGATATCCTCATACATGGTCTCCATCTCACCGTCGGGGTGTGCCGAGGTTGGGGCGTAGACCTGTATGACCTTCAGCGAATATCTTGAAGATATTCTGAGTATAAGGTACGCCACCCTGGTCGACACACTATCGATCTTCACCACGTTGTTCACAAGGGACTTGTGGACGATAAACCCGACACCATCCTGGGACTGCCGGTCACCCTCTCGGAAATAGAGCAGGATTATCGAGTCCTCGCCCTCTCTTCGGACATCAGAAAACCCTATAATACTACATCGCAACCTGCTCAATTCCTCTTCGAGTTCGTCGACCGTCTCGTCGGTCCGAAGTGTGCGCGTGTTGTACGTTGCCAGGTCCAGTCGTCGGTGATTATTGGGGTAGCCAGATCTCGTCCGGAGATTCTTAGCAGCCCTTGCCATGCCGTAGCCTCGACCGCTACCGTAGTCGTGGGTAGGCAAGCTGCCGGGTACTAGGGACCATTTTTTATTTGTGCTATTCATTGGGGGGGTTTTGCCATAATCGCCACGCTTGGCAGGCGGGTTGACGATCGCAGTATAGTTGTTATAGAAGCACAGAGAACGCTGCTGCCCATTCTCTGGTTTGTCCCTTAGTCGCCTCTTACGACACCCACGGGAAGACATGGGATGGTGAAATTCTTAACGTCCGGCACCATACGGAACAAAAAAAAATACTGTATTTAATTAAAAGACTAATTTCAGCCCAGGTCATTAAATTCCTAAAATTAGTAGTAGGTAGTAGAGGTACATAATAGTAATCTTTGAATTAGTTAAAAGGTGACCGTGAGAGTGATGTGCCAACTCGGAATAAACACGACTCGAGTTAACCCGAGTTGAAATAAACATAACTCGAATTGAAATCGAGTTAGCAGAACGAAGCTAGGTTTTTTATTTTTTTATTGTCAAAAACCACTTATTTACATAAAATATGTATTTGTCAGATAAATTGGATAACATCCTCGGGAATTGGTGAGATAAGGCACAACACAGAGGGAAAAAGAAGGTATGGCGCAGGCTTTTGCCCAGGAGTTGCACAATACATGCTAAAAAAAATATCATTAGTAAACTTAAACACTATTCGCTAGGGGAAAACTTTTTGTAACCAAACACACATTAAACGGTTATAATCCGAATAATTTAAAAAACTCTACAACGCAAAATGTTTATTTTTGTAGCATTCTTTAATTTGTTATCATAATTGGTCCGAACTCCTGGCTTGCGAGATGCTTTTTATTGTTGGTTATTGGATATGGCTATACTTTTTTTAAATTCAAACTTTGAAAATATTGATATTGTTGTAAAAACATAAAAGAAATAATAGTTTCAATGTTTGTCCTGTATGTATATGGTTTTCTTTTTATTTTTAATAAGGGGCGTCTCGCAGTTCAGTCAAAGTGATTGGCTGCTTCACCGGGCGATCCTGTGGAGACTAAACTACAGCCTCCAGCGGTTTCAAAAATAAAATCTATGCGACAACGCTGAGGGCTATCCCGGAATACGAACCTCGGCTCAGGGCGTCGCTGCGGGGACAACTAGGGCTGGATCTTGAATAGTGATTTTATCATCCGTTCGGAAACTACCTACTTGGAGAAGAACGGATAAGATGTGTATTTATTTGGTTGTTCTATGATATATTTTATTTTAGAGATAGCAACTCGAGTTAGGCGCATCTCGAGTTCAACTCTACGCCCTACGGTGACAGTGACATTACTGACGTTTCGTTGATGGCATAGGCGTTTGGCATTTGGCTGTGCATTTGGCCATATTATTATTTTACTCTTTGATTTGGCATTTTTGGCAAATTGGCTATGTGCAGCTTTGTGCTTGTTGTTGTGTGTTGATTATTTGAATTATTGTTGATTAATGAGTTTTTTATTTCAGTTCAGTTATTTGCCAATGAAATACTGCGTGGTCGGTGTCTTTCTAGGAATAAAATAAAAAAGTTTGCGAGTTGTAAATATTTTTGAATCCTTACAACAACCTGAAAAGATTTCGTACTTGTAGAAGTTGTTCTAAAAGTCAGCAGTGTTTATGAAGATGGAAAAATTGCCAATGTGTAGGTTATGTTTAGTAGAAAATGTTCGAATGTATGTGGTTGTCAACAAGAACCTGCAGGCATTATATGAGAAGCTGACTGATGTTCCAGTAAGTGGATTTTCTAATAATTTGAAGACCATCGTTTTTTAACAAGTTAGCAGATGCAACTGTTCTGGACAAATGCCTAAAATGTCCCTTGGACCTCTTCTCTTATATCAAGAGTCACCAGGTTATTTGCATGTAAGCCTTACGCACGCTGCATCACACCACTCCAGTACCCTTTGACTTGACAGTATAAAAATATATAATATATGGGATTGTGTCACTATATTTATGGGATTAGAAGTAATTGTGATCCTGTGTGAGCTTGTAGCTACATAATTACAGCTCCATGGGTCGATCTACAAGGTTAAGCATCGGTTGCCGAGGTCAGACAGTAGGTAGATGGGTGCCTGGTCATCTTAACATAGCATGATAGCACATTAAGCTGTTGGTGCCGGCTGTCATTTGTAAATCTTTGGCAATCATTATGGACAGTCAGAAGCCAAGATATCTGGCACCAGTCTTACCTAGGGGTATCCTGTGGCCCAGTTTCTGGATTGTGATTGTGGACGTCAGAAAGGCAGTTTTCCATGTAAAATACTGGTAGACTGTGGGCCGACCCCAACGTAGTTTGGTCAAGGCTAGGTAGATTGAAGTACCTATTTATTTCATAAATAAACAAATACTATTCTCTTGTTTTATTACAGTTTGTGACTGAAGACTGTAGACCAATGCTTGCTTGTTTCATCTGCTGCACTAAGCTGAAGCAATGCTGCCAATTGCAGCAAAAATGTCTGGAAGCTGAGAACCTGTATGCTCAGATGTTGAATGAGGACTGTGAGGTAAGGATTTACTGATGGAAGGCGGTTTTCAACATACAACTGTTCTCATATCATAATTATAATTAGTCTCTGACCAAACATCAATAAGTGGATTAAGCCAAAGCTCAGTCACAGGTATAATTACCCTGATATACTCAGTTCAAGATTGGTTAAAATAAAAAATAGGTTCAAAAACTGAAAGCTGACTACTGAAAAATCACACTCTAAAATTTATGAAACAAGAAAATATTCTCATCTGAAATTGTTCTGTACAAAGTATTTGATATGTAAAAGGTATTAAATAAACAACTTTCTTGTAATAAATATTTTATTGTATTTCATACATATTCATAGTGGTGTTTAGAGGATAACCATGGTTGTATGCCACCTACATACAACACAATTTCAGATGAGAATATTTTCTTATTTCATAATTTTTAGAGTGTGATTTTTCAGTAGTCAGATTTTAGATTTTGAACTTATTTTTTATTTAAAGTATTTTGGGGTTTATGCAGAGCCTTAATCACATTTTAATTTGAATTACCGTAATGTGCGTTTCTGTGTATGTTCTTGCTTTTTAACACTGCTAACATTCTTTTACAGATAAAATGTCAAGTATACCAAAACCAGTTAAAGTTCAGTGGATATACTATTAGTCCAAAAGTACATGTTAGCATATCTGATGAATATCAAACAGAAAGCATTGTTATCAAGGAAGAATTGCTAGATGTTTGTGAGAAACAACATGGTGATAATCAAACTGGTATGCTCTTGTTTTATTTTTGAAGACAATGGTGATCAAGACATTATTGTATTTATATCAAATAAAATAAATTATAAAATAGCTAATGGTTAATAAAACTAAAAATTGTTGGTTGCCGGTTTTGATGGTCGTGTGGCTTAATTAGGTACCGAAACAATAAAAAAGCCATTGTGTATCGCGTGGATCCACGTTTTAGACACTCTAGGGTTAATGCTAAAACTTCTGATTTTGTTTATTTCCACAGTATCAGAATATGAATTTCAAGACATAGAAAATCAATTTATACCAACAAACCATTCTGAACCAGAAGACACACCACCACAATATTCTCAATCAGATTCAAAAGACGATGTTCCTTTGATGCAGTTTAAAATTGAAGAAGAACAAGAAGTAACTAAGACGAAACGGAAAGCTAACCTAAACACAAAAAGTATGTATTATTAGTTTATTAATAATATATACAATTGAATATGGGAACTAATTTTTTGAGCCGTTATTTAAATATTCGAGATGTTATTATGATCAGTTATTAAGATCAGATGGCGGTTGATTAATTATTGCGACAGTAAAACATGGACACTAATAAAAAAACAATTTGTCGGTTATTTTATCATACAATGTCAATTCTAAAAATAATTGAGCCGTCCAATAACTGAATGAGCGGTAAAAATGATGGAATGAGCGGTTCGATAAATAGTTCGGCAGATCATAGCGAGTGGTGACACCCGAGTCCCGAACTCAAATTCATTGAAAAGAGAGGTAAATGTTCGTTAGTTGGGCGGAGCTTATTAGCGCGGGTGGCGGAAGCGACCAATCACAGGGTTGGTAATCGTTTCGCGTGAGCTCGTGTTTTGAATTCTTGTATTTGTTTTCGTAATAAGCGTGCGAGTGCATTATGGTCAGTGAATCAGTCCAAGAGCGAGCGAAGCGAGCTCGGGAGCTTAGGGCACCCCGACACGGACAGGTTAGGTTCGAACGAGATAACGGGAGCTGAAGTGAGCGAGCAAAGCGAGCGAACAGTCGACTAATCGTTTACTTATGTCTCGAAACACTCGATGAGCACTCGGACCCCATGGACCTAATGTCTCAACCCCAACCGGCTCAAACATATAACTGCCAATAAGGTTGTTATATTTGCGCCGTTTGAGGTTTTCTGCACCAGCAGCAGCCGCCCCAGTACAGCCCGCCGTGCTAAGAAGATGGGATGGCGCAAGGGTATCGACACATGTTGTATTCCACACCCAAGGCCTACCCAATTTCCATGTCATTATGTATGGTCATTCCATCCGGTCTCTTCCCATCGTCGCGTGACAGGCCATTGGGTTCTAAAACAGCTGGCACCGCGGCGGTGACAAGAACCCGACGTATGATGTCATTAATGCTGGCGTGCCGTGCTATCCGACCGGCGCTCCTACTATAAGCCATGGCAAGATAGGCCATGGTGTCCGAGGCGGTTGACTGCTTCACCACATTGACAACGATGTGGAGCTCCACTGGGAGCACCCAAACATGACATGTGGCGATCCGGAAGGTGTTGTCTCTCAACATACTACCTATGTTGGGTGTCGGTAGTGCCTGTAGCCAGAAGCCCGACTCCCATTCTCCCATTGCCAGCAGGCGGGCACGCTCAGCAGTATTATTGGACGTGTCTATAACTTTATTCCGTACCAACCTGCAGAGCGGCACATCCCCCTGTCTCTGGGAAAAAGGGGTCTCGGGCAAGCCACTTTCCAGGCATTCACTGCATCGGATTTCACAGTTAACCAGTGATGGCATTAAAACTTTTCTGGTTAACTTTTTAGTGCTGTGGACCGAAGACAGGAACGCCGGTAGGCTTAAACTAGAAATTTTGCGGATGCCGAGCCCACGAAGTGAATGGGTAGAGTGGCTTGGAGCCACGCTCGGTCATCCAGGGCCACATTTAGGATAGATGATAGCGTGCAACGAATAATCTGGTCAATTTTGTCCAAGAGAATTTGTGAATGCTTCCATAAAGGCGAAGCGCGAAGAAAGTACATGAAATTTGGACCAAAACAACAATAACGAATGAGAGTGATAGCCAATTGTACATTAGTTTTAGAGAGTCTGTCCAAAATATCGTTGAAATGTGTTATTTTGGCGTCGATGAATGGAGAAAAACTATCTTCTAAAATTAGGACTAGGAGATGCAGTGAACTTCTTTCTGCAATTTTGATCTCTGGTGCTATTGTATTGAATTTTTGAAGGGTTGATTGTCTGTCCGTATTGTCACAGATGAAAATTTCGCATTTGGAGAAGTTGAGTTCTAGGCCAATGGACTGGAATTGCTGCTTCAGGAATTGAAAATCTTTCAAAACTGTATCTCTACGTCACCTCCTAGTGTGCCATCATCTAGATACCAGACGTTGAATTTTGAATTTAATTGTTTGATGATAGGATGAATAGCAAAACTGAAAATGACTGGCCCGAGAGGGCCACCTTGTTGGCATTCTACTGCAGATTACAAAAGATTTTCTTTATATAATAATTTAGAAGGGTGCCTGTAGCACTGCCAAATAAAACCGAAAATTTCAGGAAGTTCCTTTTTTTACCTCCGCCAACAAAGTGTCCTTGTTAACAGAATTAAAGGCGTTCTTAACGTCAACCTTGAGGATGACCTCACCCTTGTCAGAATTTAAAAAAGTAGAAAGGGCATGTACAGCATCCTCAAAGACTCCCCTAGAGCCAAAGTCAAGCTGTGGGGGCTGGAACTTATTGGTGAGTCTTTGGCCGTAGAGTTTGCAACAAATTTTGGCTGCCATACGCCTGTAGGTACATCCGACGGCAAGGGGACGAATGCCGCCGTCCCTTTTGCCCAGGGCACATAAGTTGGCCCCGTACAAGACATCAACGACGGCATCGTTTATACCGCCGGAGAGCATTAGGTTAATTAATGCCGCAAGCTCCTTCAAATGAGTCTCCAGCGTCCCCGGCGCCTGAACTTAAAAGATCCTTTAAATGTTGAGGAGTCAGGCCGATCGGGGGTGTCGGGTGGGTCGGGAAAGGTAACATCATCCGCAGGCGCTGGATGTTTACTCTCCAAGGCTGACATTGTTTCTGGAGAGTAAGGCGCCACCACATCACTGCTGAACAAAAGCCTGGCCGCTCCCCTAATGTCACCTTCATTTAATTTGGATTCTACATGCGAACACACGCCTTTCTGAGAAGGGTGGTTAAATGCTGGTAAATTTGAATCTAAAATGAAGGTCGAATCGTTGCAATCTTGTCTTTAATTTGAGTTGTTACTGTTTTTTTTGTAGCCAAATTTTTCTGGACATGCAAAATCCTGTAAGGGAAAGTGAGCAATTCCTCCCAGGCACTTTGTGGGTTCTCCTGGGTTGCAAGACGGACGCAACGCGCCAAACTTAGTGCGACGTGAGGAAGCTAGGCTGGAATCATGAGCGGTAAAAAGAGTACGGGGCGATTTTCGATTCTGAAGTCCTAGTACTCCGTTAGTCTCTACTGCCTATGATTCTAGCCGTGCAAATACTTCTTCATGATTCTGGCCTCCTGGTGGTTTGCCTCCTGGTAGATGTAGTTATTCTTAACCGGTAATGATTCCGACCCCGCAAATAATAAGACTTCTTCATGATTCTGGACTCCTGGTAGTTTGGGTATAAATGCTTATATAATGTCAACATCTACCTAAAAAAGCAAAATAAGAAGTTATATTTTTATTATGTTATTGAACTCTCTACTGAATTTAATCGAATCTTTAATTTTACGCCCTAAAAAAATAAACGTTCCAATACTAGTAAGTACCTACTGATTCGTAGGTGTCATTTAAATTTGTGAAATAAACTTGCGAAAAATATCGATAGGTGCTGTATGTGGCATATCTCAGGTGCCATTCAATCAGTTTCCGTTTAAGTGGGTGCTCAATGTGGAATACATCCTCAAATCATATAGAAGTTATTTTAATAAAGACATTTTTGATTAATTTGTGTCTCATTTCATATCATTTAAAATATTAGTCCTTTGTACTCCTGTACTTGACTGTACTTTATCTTGACTATATTCGCACACCGATAAATTCACTTCGGGCGAATCGCCACAGAAAAAATAATATTCATAAAACGGGTCGATTCGCATTTTTCGGGCAAGTTAAATTCGTGCGAATCGTCCAATAACCCGGCTTTTGATGCAGCTTTCACCAATAGAAAGAGTGTGGAAGGAGGAAAGTTTTTGTAAATAATTTGTTACGAGTGACGTCAGGGTGGGTCACTAGTAATAAATAATTGCTGAATTGTATAGATTCTCCATAACCCTGGAAAAACTGATTACACACAACCCAAGGCGTATAGACCTATAAGCCCCACATCCTTTTTACTGAAAACCCTTGAAAGAATCTCTGATAGGCTCATCCGTGATGGGCCTCACTGGGTAAAACCTCTGCATAAACAACAGCATGCGTACTCCACAGGCAAATAAACAGAATCCGCTTTGCACAACGTGGTGTCTAAAATTGAATGCGAAGTGGGCCACAAATGCTGACGGCTGCCTTCATTGACATCGAGGGCGCCTTCGATAAGACCATGTTCAACAGCATAAACACGGCCCTCGACAGACAGCATAGACCCGACTCTGGGGGCTGGATCACAAACATGCTCAAACTGCGAGCGGTTCAAATCACGGTTAACGACACTGCAAGGGCCGTCGTCGCGAAGGGCTGTCCACTGTATTTAATAAGTTACTTTAGTTGGTCAACTTACAATTGTATGTCTGCGGGCGCTCTTAAAGCCCTCTTTCCTGCGCGTTTTTTGCCCTTGCCACTACACTTGCAATCACTACATAAAAAAATTGTTTGTTTAAATACACAAGTCATCTCCAGTTCAATCGAATCAAATTATACCACTAGGCATTAATTCTTTAATGTTTTTAATAATTCCAGGGTGTCATTTTCTGGATGAACATAATTATTGTCAGAGCCGAGAACCAAATCGTAATAACTCAACAGAAGAAGCAATTACCATCACAGGTATGAATAAATTGATGTTACCTTGATACATTAATTACACAGAGACTATAACAGACTCAGACAGCAATGTCAACCCTGTAAAGTTAACTTACTAGCTGACTCGACAGATATTATCCTGTCCAAATACCATGGAAAGAAACACTATCAGTTCATTCAACTTTCCAATGTTTCGGTCAGTGGGTCGTCTTAGGAACGGAGTTTAAGGATTTGGAGTATACGCTTAGGGGCACTATCAGCAAAGAAAACCAAAAAGAAATATTTTTGGTAAAAAAAAATGGTCTTTGTCTCGTATTATGGCTAGGTCAAGACAGATGGTTTGGGACGGTTTTGACAGAACTTTTGAGTCAATTGTTTTCGGAAATTTCCCAAATTTTAGTACTGGGTTGAACTTGACCATAACAATCATTTAGGTTCTGAGAAGCATAGCCCTATAATGCACCATTTCCGTATTATGGGCCACCGAATTTTATTTTATTTTGTACAAAAAGGTCTGTATATCCAAAATGGTAGTATATTATTCATGTTGGGATGCTACTAGCATGGGGGCAACACAGAGGGGGCTAAATTTTGGTTATTTTTTTGCCTAGGACACACCGTTTTCGAGATATTCGGATATATATATATTAAAATTCGGAGGCCCATAATACAAGCATACAGATGCCCCATCCCATAAAAAGAACCCGTGCCGACGTAACTAGCGTTTTTTGTCTGATTAAGATGAGTATTTTTTTTAAGTTCTTGGATCGCGTTCGGTTCCGTTCCACGGCTATAGATGGTTAGCAGCGACTTGCAAGTAAAAGGGTTATCTCAGTTCGTGACTTTTTCTTTAAATACAGTGACGATTTGTTTTATAGTATTTTTTTGCAAGTTTTTACAGTTTCATTGTACCAAAATGTGTTAAAATACAAAGGACCATGGGCAAAAATATATGAAGCCTGGGCTCACCCACCAACAGAGATGAGATCACTTGGAATATACTTGTCCTTCAATAAATATAAAGATGTAAACTCCTTTTGTGAAGAATCCATGGGGTTATTTAGCTATAAATTTTTTCTTCTGCCATAAATCTCGAATATAAAACAGAAAAAATGTTTCTACCTCCCTATGTCCGTAATAGACCATGAAACCATCCAACTGCTGTGAAAGGCAATGATGCGAAGATGGTATTAGACCAAAAAAAAAAACGAAGAAGTTAGCTAGATAGGTACATTGTACTTTTGTTGTTTAAAATCTTATGCTAGTTTTAATTCAAAGTGCAAAAAATACATTAAAAAAAGCAGCTGTTATCAGTTCTAAATATTTTTAGGAACAATTAATCATAAATCAATAATAATGTCGTTTAGATGACCTGCCGGTGGGTCATCTAAACGACATTATTATTGATTTGTGATTGATTAAATTGTATGTGCCTACCTAACCCTAGATACCATATTATTAAAACGTTCGTGTCTACGAGTACCTGTTAGACACGAACACTAATATTGAGCTATGGCATCTGGCTCTATTTAATTTCTGTTGACCAAAATATATACGTAGGTAATATGTACGTGCTCGAACATGTCTTGACTGTATTCTTCCTCTTAATAACCACACATGTTGGTTGTGGATATTGCATGCTGCTAAATCATGTAAATCATTTTCACGATATATTACTATCGTATATAAACCATTGCGTAAATGTTCGCTGCAATATGACTTATAGAGCAGGGTCGATCATTTCTGAAAAGAAAAAATATATAGAGAATATAACAAAAATTAAGGGAAAAATTATTTACGTGCGATCTGAGGTCGGGAAGTGGAAGGGGGTGAAAACGGTTTATCTCTTTTTCCGGCAAAACTACAAGTCCATTGGAAACAAGTTAAATGGCAAATTGTAGATAATAAAAAGATCTACAACTTTTGTACTCAAACTTTTTTCACATAACCTCAAAATGTATGTGAAAAATTCAAATAGCCAAGTTTTTGTTTTTTTATTTTTATCTTTTACAGTTTTTTTTTCGCATGGTTTGGTAATAACTTACCTTTTCATGTCCCAAATACACTTTAATTTTTTTATTTAAAATTTTCCCGTCAATATATCTGCTTTTTTTAAAAAGGAAGACTCCTCGGCTAACAACTTTAACAGTTAGTATGAAAATTGCTCCGCTCCGAGCGTTCGTGCAAGTCAGGCGTATTCATGCCGCCTGTGTTCAATAATCCGAAAGTGGTGTTATACGTCTACCGCTATGAAATATATACCGTAATATGGACATAATATCAAGTTTAAAACTGTGAAAAACCAATGGAATTTTACGACCCTTAACTTCTAAATTAATCAATACTAAAATCAGAAACAGTTGTAACAATAAAGTGCGAGTGCGTGTCTGCTACCGTACCTTTGTCAAGACGTCCGCGTTGCATTCGGCGCATGAGTCACCCCCGCGCGGTACCTCCCCATGCTTCACCCAGTCATCGTCAGTCGACCAAAATCAGTCGCGTAGGGTTTTCGGGTACTCGTACTTTTTTCATACCCAGGTATCGGGTATTTTTTTCAGATACCTAGGGTATCACCTTTTTGCAAATTTAGTGCCGCTTAAATTCTCGTGTTCTGCTAATTTATTACTAGCGGACGCCTCGCGGTTTAACCCGCGTAGTTCCCGTTCCCGTAAGAATACAGGGATTAAAAGTAGCCTATGTCACTCGGAGATAGTGTAGCTTCCCAACTGTGAATTATTTTTGAAATCAGTCCAGTAGTTTTTAAGTTTATTCGTTACATACAAAAATACAAATATTTCCTCTTTATAATATTAGTATAAATTATTGTAATATTACTACTTCTTAAAAGGAATTAACAGTATCTATTACGTACTTACCATAATGCACAATAAAAGTACTTCGACTATATCAAATAAAACCAAAAATGTACTTCTTCAAAGTAAAATAATGTAATAACTAACATTAAATATATAAACGAGTGAGTGAGTGGTACATGAAAAACACTTAAGTATTCAACATTTACTTGTTGTAACTGTCAATCAGCAAAACCCTCTATTTATAACATCCGAGCAATTTGTGTGTGGTCAGATCTTGTGGCCCTCCAAGAAACATGGCTTCTTCCTCATGACATATTGATTGATGTTAGGGACCATAAGTCAAGACTTTGATTATACCATATCGATGTTAATAGGATCGAACGATTTACATGTAAACTACCAACGTAACAAGCAGGCGCGGCAAGCGGTTCAATGACCCGCTTGCCGCGCTTAGATGGCGGCGATATAGTTTGCACATTAAAAAAATTACCTGTAATGCAAATTACTGCATATCTTTGGAACGGTTACATTTTTTTAAATTGTTCGTCGTGGTTATTTAAAAACATTATATTACTCAACTCCTGAAATTTAGTACGTTACAATCACGTGGAGGGTCGATCCGGATCATGAAATAGTATCGATTTGTAAAGAAAATATAAACAAACTAGCTGACCTGGCAAACTTTGTTTTGCCATAAAAACACCAAACATTATTTATTTATTTAAACTTCATGTACAATGGTGATACATAGGCGGACTTAATGCAGCAAGGCATTCTCTACCAGTCAACCTTTGGGTTAAAAAGGACAAACAGGTGGTAGGAGTACAAAATAAAAATGAACAATAATTAAAGTCGGATATTAATAAACTATCTAACAAATAAAATACATAAATAATTTCTAAAACAATAGACTAATAAATATTATAATAAATATCATATTCTAAATGAAACAGAAATTAAACATAATAACTAAGACGAAGACCGAGCTATGTAAGAGAGGACAAGTAATAGTTCCGGATTCTACGCTTAAATGAAAATTTACTCTCAGTTTTTTTATGTCAAGGGGAAGGACGTTCCAGAGTTTTATAGTAGAGACAGCGTAAGAATTAGATATAAACCCAGTGCGGTGAGAAGGAATTTGGAGAAGTAAGTTTTTGGAAGCTCGAAGGTTAAGATCGACATTCATCTACCCTACCTAACACTATCTACCCAACTCTACCTACCCTACTCTACCTACCCTACCCTACCCAACATACCCTACCCTACCCTACCCTACGCTACATACCCTACCCTACCTACCTTACCGTACCTACCCTACCCTATCTACCCTACCCTACCTACCCTACCCTACCTACCCTACCCTACCTTACCTACCCTACCCTACCTACCCTACCTACCCTACCCTACCTACCCTACCTACCCTACCTACCCTACCCTACCTACCCTACCCTACCTACCCGGGTGAGGCCAACAGGCGTACTCACGCAAGTCCTAACAGGGCACGGTGGGTTTTCAGAATACTTGAATCGTTTCAAGTGTAAGGAAAGCCCATCGTGCACCTGCGACCATAATGTCGCGGAATCAGTCCCGCATATCATCCTAGAATGTCCGGTGTACGCCAAAGAGCGCTACAACCTGGAACAGGAATTGGGTGTGGAACTGCACGAAGACCGAGCTATGTAAGAGAGGACAAGTAATAGTTCCGGATTCTACGCTTAAATGAAAATTTACTCTCAGTTTTTTTATGTCAAGGGGAAGGACGTTCCAGAGTTTTATAGTAGAGACAGCGTAAGAATTAGATATAAACCCAGTGCGGTGAGAAGGAATTTGGAGAAGTAAGTTTTTGGAAGCTCGAAGGTTAAGATCGACATTCATCTACCCTACCTAACACTATCTACCCAACTCTACCTACCCTACTCTACCTACCCTACCCTACCCAACATACCCTACCCTACCCTACCCTACGCTACATACCCTACCCTACCTACCTTACCGTACCTACCCTACCCTATCTACCCTACCCTACCTACCCTACCCTACCTACCCTACCCTACCTTACCTACCCTACCCTACCTACCCTACCTACCCTACCTACCCTACCCTACCTACCCTACCTACCCTACCTACCCTACCCTACCTACCCTACCCTACCTACCCGGGTGAGGCCAACAGGCGTACTCACGCAAGTCCTAACAGGGCACGGTGGGTTTTCAGAATACTTGAATCGTTTCAAGTGTAAGGAAAGCCCATCGTGCACCTGCGACCATAATGTCGCGGAATCAGTCCCGCATATCATCCTAGAATGTCCGGTGTACGCCAAAGAGCGCTACAACCTGGAACAGGAATTGGGTGTGGAACTGCATAGGGAAAGCGTACGAGAAGTTATGTCGGGCAAAAATCGTAATATATTAATAGACTACTGTGTGAATATAGCCGAGAAAGTGATAAATAAAAATAAAACTAGATAAGACAACTATGTTACTATTATATTATGTATATAGTTCAGTAAACATAGGAAAAAAGGACAAAAATTGTAAAATAGCATAAGCAGTAGGATAAGACAAATTGTAATTTATGTGTAAAGTAGATTTATTAAATAAGTGTATAATGATGTATAGCAAATAAGATTATGTAAAAAGAGTACCTACAATAATTAGTTTTAGATTATTAAATATGTAGAAAATGATGTAATGCTAAACAATGTAAATAAAAACCCTAGTAAAACAAATTATTTCCCCATAGTTCTGAAATGAAATAAAGAATTGAAATAGGACGCATAAGCAGTAATGAGCATAGGAAGTAGGTCATGAAGTGGGAGTCCCACCCACTGAATAAATGGTGAAGGATGAATGAAAGATATAGTATGAGGCATAAAAGTGCGAGAAGCATAAAAGCGAGATATAGTATGAATGAGGATAAGATAAAACATAGGCACCAATAACGTTGGTGGAACTAGTCCGGAAAAAAAAAAAAAAAAAAAAAAACCCTTCCTACCCTACCCTACCTACCCTACCCTACCCTACCTACCCTACCCTACCTACCCTACCCTATCTACCCTACCTACCCTACCCTACCTACCCTACCCTACCTACCCTATAAACCTCACGGAGCCCGAGACCTTTCCAACGAATGCAAAACCGTGGAAATCGGTTCGTGCGTTCTAGAGTTATAGCGTCAGGAAGAAAAACCCGACTTATTTTTATATAGTAGATAAACACAAAAAAATAAACAGAAGCAAGAACACGAAGATAACTTTCGTTTCGGAAGTCGGTGTCTTTGGTACCTGGTATATTGCTGGTACCTACCTGGTATATACCTGGTACCTTGGTATATTGCAACACTGACTTCCGAAACGAAAGTTATTTTTGCACTTTTTGATGTTTAGCTTTGAAGTCGATTTATTTTGTATTCTTTTTGTGTTTTGATTATATTTTATCTTTTTTAATCAATACTGTTTCATTTATCAGATCGACTATTCACGGGACTGTAACCTAACAACCAATTTTAAGGGTGTATACATTAATTTGTACTTCGTATGTATGTATATGTCGCATCAAGGCTGGCCGATAGATGCAAACCATCGGGAAGTCAGGACGCCCTTAGGTTAAGATATCGTGTGTGGGCAGGTCGGTGGGTACAATCGTGCAAATGAACTCACAGAAATTATTCGATACACTGTGTTTATTCAAATATTCAGAGTTACAATCTTGCTTACTAATATTACGGATCGACACTGATTCTACGACGTCTAAGCTCTGAGGCGTTCAGTACTAAACTGCCCTATTCCACTGTCCTCACCGCGCAAGCGCTTAGTAAAAGCGCGCCAATGCTTTTATTTCTTTCTTTCTTCTTTACTTGCGATTTGTTTTGACGTCCGTACTATTGACTAAACCCGACATATATTATTTATTTTATATTATTCTAAAATTGTACACTGGATTACTTCGCTTCTTTCTTTTGTAAACTCTGTCTATCACTTTAAGAAATGCTGGTAGAAAACTCTACTTTAAATTTATGTACAAAGGTGGGCTAGACAACATATGGTTTATGTTGTTTGTTGGTTTATGGTTTGTACATCAACTTTATTATCACTCTATTTAAGCTATGTTACAACATTGCAAATTTGTGTACGATTAAGAATAAGGAGTCTGTTTGTGTTTCTTCACAGAGTCAGAACATGAATTTCAAGACATACAAAACGTATTTATACCAACACGCCATTCTGAATCAGAAGATATACCACCACAACATTCTGAATCCGATTCAAAAGATGATTTTCTTTTAATGAAATTGAAAACTGAAGTAGAAGAAGAAGAACAAGAAGTATCTAAGACGAAACAACATGCTGAAGACACGAAAAGTAAGTATTAGTTAAGTTATCAATAGATTATCCTAATTACATGACGTGAATTTACTTGCAATACTATAAGGTAAGTACTTAAAGATGGTCACCCTTTCTCGTACCGACGTCAGCAAGCGTTGCTTATCTTCGAAGATCGAACCGTGTGGCTGTTATTATATTGAGCCATGAGCTCCTTTGAAGATATATAGTTATTTCTAAGCACCCAATTCGCTTCACATCATTTCGATGCTCGTCGGTTCTGCAAACACAGTGCGACGCCAGGTTTGACGAGGACGGACACGCTTTCTTTAATCTTGGCGATAATAAGTGTATAATTGCTAAACCCAGAAATAAAAAATGTTAACAAAGAAATGTCATTGTCAAAGTGACAGTTCAGGGGTAATCAACATTTCCCTAATAATTCAAATTAAGTTTTCTTTTTTATTAGTGTTATTGGCAGAACGCTAAAGCGGCGTGTAATAATTAAAAATACAGCCTAACGTAAGTCCTAATATTATAGGTAAGGTAAACGAAATGAAAATAAAAGATTTATATTGTTATGAACAAGTTGCTCATGTTTATTTGAAATTAGTATTTATATAATACTAGCTGACCCGGCAAACTTTGTTTTGCCATAAAAACACCAAACATTCATCTACCCTACCTAACACTATCTACCCAACTCTACCTACCCTACCCTACCTACCCTACTCTACCTACCCTACCCTACCTACCCTACCCTACCTACCCTACCTACCCTACCCTACCTACCCTACCCTACCTACCCTACCCTACCTACCCTACCCTACCTACCCTACCCTACCTACCCTACCCTACCTACCCTACCCTACCTACCCTACCCTACCCTACCCTACCTACCCTACCCTACCTACCCTACCCTACCTACCCTACCCTACCTACCCTACCCTACCTACCCTACCCTACCTACCCTACCTTACCTACCCTACCCTACCTACCCTACCCTACGTACCCTACCTACCCTGAGTGCTTGTAATTCAATATGAACTAGAAAACGTTTGTATGGGAAAAAGATAAGGGCTGTTTTTAGGGTTTTTCCGGCAATTATTCGAATTTGTCTCGGCGTAAAAACCAACCATCATAGGGTAGGTAGGCACTTCAACGAACTTTTAGAAAAATGAATTGGCCAAATTGGTCCAGGCGTTGTTAAGTTATGCGCTTACCAACACATTTTGCGATTCATTTTTATATTATATAGATAGATGATTGATTCTCATTCATAATTGTCAGGACAAGGTTTGTGTGTAATAAAGTTCTTATTTATTTCATTAGTAAAAAGCACCTATGCGAAGCCGAGGCGTTTCGCTAGTTGAAAACACTAAATAAAGTCCAAATGTGTAAGACCACTGCCTTATAGCACTGTTAGCTCGTACAGATAGGCTCATACAAAGGGTACAAAACGCGTGCGCTCGGTTCTGTTATAACATTCCCCGCAGAAGTTATGTAACACCATTTCTCAATGAACATTTTGTTCTAAAAATGAAATCCAGGCGTAAATTGCATTTGGCATGCCTTCTGTTTGGTGTGGTTAAATGTAAAAAGCCGGACTATTTATATAATAAACTGGAATGGATAACGAGTGGACGGGAATGTGGGAGAAGGCTATGCTCGCAGCAACTCTCGACGCAATCGCATAATACAGCAGCGTTCAGAGGCAGCTTTCGTTATGCGGCTTCCAAAGTTTGGAATAATATTCCACCACCGATCAGAACAGCCAACACTATGGACACATTTAGGAGACGATTACGGCAGTATCTGGTGGAAGCGCAGCGTAAGCTGGATATGGTCGCACTGAATGCCTCAATAATATAACGCACTAGCCTACCTACCCACACCTCGTTTATTGTCTGACTCACCTTATTTATCTTATGTAGTGTACACGTATTTATTTTTTATTATTTGTAATATACACATACTATACACCTATTTTTTTTATCTTTTATATAAGTAAGTATTTGTTTCACATACACATTTAGTTAATAAAACTGCGTTACGTCCGTCACGTCATCGGTCACAGGTCCAGTTGAAAACCAGCGTCGGGCACTAGTTGCCCGACATTATGCTGAACTGGTCCTATTTGGCGCAGCCGTGGGACACACAATGTTACTAATATATTGTTTTCGTTTTTTATATTATTGTTGTTTAGTCTAAGTTATTTTTATTTTTTTATGTGTGTGTTGTGTGCTCTGGCTTGTGTCAAATAAATGTGTTTTCTTTCTTTCTTTTCTTTCTTATTGCCAGTAGCATAAAAATAATTTTCATTTTATTTTCAGCCTGTATTGTCCCACTGCAAGGCAAAGGCCTCCCTTTCCTTTTTCCATTTCTCCCAGTTTTGGGCAAGTAGACCAGTCATATCTGTAGGTGTCAAGTTCGTCCCGCCATCGTCGCCTGGGTCTGTCGCGATGTTGCCGTACTTTTTCTGGCACCCACATTGTGGAAGCTTTAGCCTATGACTCGTTCGACATGCGGAAAACGAGGCCGGCCCAATCCCATTTCAGCTTGGCTGCTTTTTTAATGACGTCGGCGATTTGTGTTTTTGAGCGCAGCACTGTATTCCTTATACGGTCAGTTAGTATGACTCCAAGAATGCTGCGCTCCATATCTCGCTGGCAAACCTCGAGCTTGAACCTCTGCTGAATTGTTAAAGACCAGGTTTGAGCGCCGTATGTGAGGATAGGGAGAATGCACATATCCATTAATTTGCGTTTGTGGTAAATGGGATGGTCTCCTTTCATCAGAGTCTTCATTGACCAATAGCTCTTCTAGGCGTTTTCGCAGCGTCTTGCAACTTCTTTATCCTGTCTCGTCTGGAAAGAGACTATTTGGCCGAGGTAGATGTATTCTGGGACATATGCAATCCCCGCATACCCTATATACACTTGCTGTTGGGCCCTGTTAGTCATGAGGTTCGTCTTCGACATATTCATTCGAAGTCCAATCTCAAGGCTTGTCTTTATTCAAGTCATTCATCATTTCGCCTAATTCAGCTGCCGAAGTTGAAAATAGGACGATGTCATCGGCGAAGCGCAGGTTGGTTAACCTTTTTTCGCCGACGACTATGCCTTTATTGACCCAGATATGGGACATACTTTTAAAGACCTCTTCGAGGGTGGCAGTGAACAGCTCGGGGGACAGCGGGTCTCCTTGCTTGATTCCTCTTTCAATGGGAAAGGATGGTCCTGTGGTGTTTATTTTCACTGCTGCTGAACTATTTCGTTATATGTTTCGTAGTAGATTGATACAGATGGAATATATACCTTGACTAAGGAGTGCCTTGAATAAAGAGTCTTGATGGAGGCTATGAAAGGCTTTTGCGTAATAGACAAAAGCCAGATAGAGGGGGATTTTAAACCCAGTACAATTCTCAATAACTTGGTTGAGGGATTGTAGGTGGTCAGTGGTGAAGAGGCCTCGACGGAATCCTGCCTGTTCTGGTGGCTGCTTGGAGTCAAGTTGGCCTGTGATACGGTTCTCGATCACTTTTATGAATGTCTTTTAAGTGTGACACCAATCTGATGGGACGATAGTTACCGATCTCAGATTTGTCGCCCTTTTTGTACAGCAGAATGACTGTGGAATGGCAGAATTGAGAGGGAAATGAACAGCTTTCCAATATTGTGTTAAATAAATTGGTGATGTGCGGAAGTAATACGGGCTCACTGATTTTTAGAGCTTCTGTGGTGATGCCATCCTCTCCCGGGCTTCTACTGTACTTCAGACTGCGCAAAGCACAGTGTACCTCAAAACCTGAGATTTGGAGCAAAATCTGAGTTAATTGTTGTGAGAGGGAAACACCATTGTGTGCCTGGGAAGAGGACAAAGAGCTAGCGCTTGTCACTGAGTAAAGTTTAAGTTAAGTTTTCAAATTTATTAAACCAAGATCTTCAACACCCCCCAAATCATCTTTTAGGGGTAGTTTCGAAAAACTATATCGATGACGCATCGCTGTACGTCTGGTAGTCCGATGATGGAACGGGCTGGGTGGAACTAAATCATGCAATTCCATCGCACACTCCCCGAAATGTAACCGATAAAAAACCGACAAGCTGGCAACTCGGCGACGATGTTCAAGGCTCTGGAGCTTTGACTTAACCAGTGCCTCATCGCTGATGAGTCTCTTGGCCCGCTTTTCGATCGACTCCAGTGCATCAAGCTGGTAATTGGCAGATCCGTCCCAGAGATGAGAACAGTACTCCATGCATGATCGAACTTGCGCTTGATACAAGCTGAGCAGCTGTTCTGGCGTGAAATACCTTCTCACCTTTGCAAGGATCCCCAGCTTTTTGGCGGCCAGCTGAGCCTTTGCCTCAATGTATGGCCCAAAATTGAGAGTCGATGTCAACGTAACGCCAAGAAGCTCAATATGGTCAGCTATTGGCACGGTCACATCTCGGAAAGTTGGAGCCGGGTGAAATTGACTTTTTTGCGGAAAAAAGACACGCCTGGGTTTTAGCAGCATTAAACCTGACCAGATTGGCATCGCCCCATTCGGAGACTGCCTGCAAGGACAGGTTTAAGCGCTCCACCATGGCCTCCCGGAGAGACTGGATCTGAGGCCCGGTAGCACGAGCGTTGGACAAGTATCTCTCAGTAACGGTGCTGTCGTCTGCATACCCAAAGGTGCCGGGTTTTAGCAGATTGTTAATGTGCAGCAAGAATAAAGTTGCCGAGAGTACCGACCCCTGAGGGACCCCGGCATTAATATCCAAGTAGTCCGACGAGCAGCCATCGATAACCACTCGAATGGACCGATCTCTCAGGAAGTCTGCAATCCAATCCCACAGACCACCGGGCAAACCGAATGAAGGAAGCTTAGCAATAAGGCTTTCGTGCCAGACCCTATCAAAAGCCTTCGAGATGTCTAGGGAGACGGCAAGCGCTTCCCCGTGCCTCTCGATGGCCTCACTCCATATGTGAATGGCATACTCTAGAAGATCCCCAGTAGACCGATTTTGGCGGAAGCCGTATTGGCGATCACTAAGGATATCGTTTGCTTCTAGGTATGCCAGGAGCTTAGTATTGATTACACGTTCCATACTCTTACAGAGTATGGAGGTTACAGATATGGGTCTGTAGTTGGCCGGGTCAGCTCGACTGCCCTTCTTGGGCACGGGCTGTACGTTAGCCTGCTTCCAAGCATTCGGCACTTTTCCAGCCTCATACGAAAGACGGAATAGGCGTGTCAAGATCGGAGACAGTTCAGGCGCACAGGTTCTAAGAAAAAGTGCTGGTATTCCGTCAGGGCCGCTAGCCTTGTTCACGTCAAGGTCTCGCAGCACCCTACGGACGTCCTTTTGATGGATACGAATGTCCGACATACTCGTCTCGCATCCATCAGGAGGAGGAGGGGGCCGCGAATCACCAGGATTCAGACGTGAAGATTCCGCAAAAAGAGAGGCAAATAAATTTGCTTTCTCCTCAGTGGAGTGGGCCAGTGACCCGTCGGGTTTCAGCAATGGTGGCAGTGAGGGACGGCAGAAGTTCGACTCGACCGACTTAGCCAGAGACCAAAACGCTTTACTACCTGCTGGGTAAGAAGCAAGTTTGGTCCCTATTCGGCCAATGTGATCGAACCGAGCCCTTCGCAACACCATCTTGCAGGACTTGGCAGCCCTGTTGAAGGCCTTCTTCTTCTGACCCACGTCACTCGCCTTACGCGATCGAGCGTCGACCCAAGCCAGGTACGCCCCATGTTTAAGCGCGTCGGCGCGCTTACATTCGGCGCCAAACCATGGCCGGTCTTCGCTAGACATTGTTACGTCAGTGAACGGAATGTAGTACTCCATTCCCCGACGCAACACATCCGTCACGGCATCCGCACACGACGATGGATCAGTCGAAGAAAAGCAAGTAGGCTGCCAAGGATAGCATGCGAAGAAAGATCGCATGCCATCCCAATCTGCCGACCTGTACCGCCAAACCCGCCGGGTGCCCCTTGGGCTGGGATCGGGCGGGGAATAGACGGACACAGACTTCACCAGACAGTGGTCGGAACTACCCAATGGTGATGCTATCGACACAGAGTATCTGTCTGGATCTGTTGTCAGCAGAAGGTCCAAGCAATTCGCCGTGTGCAAATCAACATCCGGTACCCTCGTTGCCCCCTGGACCAGCTTGGTGAGGTTTAGCGCTAGCGCAAGTTTACGCATCTCCCGTCCAGCATGATCAGTGCACTGGTATGGGAAGAGCCACTCCTGGTGGTGGGCATTAAAGTCCCCCAGTAACACTAATTGGGCAGAAGAGTACCGCTGCTGTGCTGCATCAGCCGCCTCACTGAGGTACTCTGTGAGCCTGGTTGCCTCCTGATCTCCACTGTGCGAACGGTAGACACAGGCGTAGATAATTTTATCCAGACCTGTGTCCACCAGAACCCAGAGCGTTGAGAATCTTGAGTCCTCAAGGTTACGGAGACGCCGACAGCAAAGATCGTCACGTGGTCTAAAATTGTGCTCCAGGGTGAATCCTGGGTAAGACAGGTACGACACCTCTGACGGACTCGCTATCTGCGTCTCCGTAAGGAAAAACAGCGCTGGTTTCTCAGTCTCCAGGTGGTAGTGGACTGCAGAGAGATTTGAGTGCAGACTCCTAATGTTGGTAAGGTGCACTTTGTGGGGGAGGGGGTGCAGCCGCTGTTTAAAACTAATCTTCCTTTTCCTTGACATCATTCATGGTTTTATAAGAGTGAACGGAGGAGAGGAGTTGGAAGTGAGACGAGGTTCCACGCTGCTAACCTTCAGACACGCACTGAAAGGACAGCATCATTGGGGTACTAGTCCGGAGACTGCGGGGACGCCCGAGTCCCCCCGGAATGTCCATCGGGCCCTCCCCATCTGGTCGCCAACCAGCACGATGGCGCATTTCGGGATTTATCGACAGTTGGCGGGGCAGCCTTTCGTGTGTGGCTGGCACACTACTTGGGCCCCCAACTACCTGCGGTCTGCCAGCGGCGCACCGTGCCTCGGATCCCGCTACCCTCCGCGACTAGTCTCCCGATACATCCCTAACAGCGCGCGTCAGGCTGGTCAACCTGCAGTGGAACAGCTATCTCGACCCAACTCCTCTAGTTGGCTACACCTAGCATCGAACCGGAACACGGCTAAGCCGTTTGGCGGTACGTCTTTGCCCGGTGGGTGGTCACAAGCCTTCGGCCGAAGCCACCCGGGGACCACGTGTAGGGAATCAGAAAAAGGGTACGTTCCTACGGACGTGGGTGACTCGACCCCTAAAACTTGATGCCATGTTTCAAATATATAAGCCCAACAAATTGCCTCCTTTAACCTCCATTAGGGGTAGAATTCCTGGAAATCAATAAACTCATTACTTTTTTAATTAATCAAGAGCGTAAACCTACTATTTTAGATATTTTACGTTCCAAACCGAAGAAATTTCGTATAAAGTTTCAACCCCTACTTTATTCCCCTTAGGGGTAGCCGACAGGCTCTGGAGCCTTGACTCGACCAATTTCTCATTGCCAATAAGCCTATTGGCCCGTTTTTCTATCGACTCAAGTGCATGAAGCTGGCATTTGGCATATCCGTCCCAGAGATGAGAGCAGTACTCCATGCATGATCGAACTTGTGCTTGATACAATTAAGCAGCTGTTCTGGCGTGAAGTACCGTCTCACCTTCGCAAGGATCCCCAACTTTTTGGCGGCCAGCTGAGCCTTAGCCTCAAAGTATGGACCAAAATTGAGGGTCGATGTCAACGTAATGCCAAGAAAATCAAAATCATTTTTTTTATTTCACATAGGCCTACATGGGCACTTATAAAACGTCGACAAAATGTGCACGGTTCGGGTTGATCGTTTCAAATGGAGAAGAACCGGCAAGAAACTCCATGGTTACTCTTTTAAAAATGGTTTGGTTTTACAATAGTTCCATGTTACAGCATTAGTACTTAGATATGGGGGGACAACGTAGGCCCGAATTATGACAATAAGTCGTAAGAAACTAAAAAAAAAAGAAATAGATTATATAAAAAAGTTAACAAATGTTAACTAGCATCTAGAAGGCCTACAATGTTCATACATTCACAAAACAATCGGTAAAATAATCTATACAAAGGTAAAAAATAAGTATAACAAGACTAAATTTAACATGTTGCACAAATTTTGTTATCAGTGCTGTAACTATTCTTAGCAAAGGGCTATAAAGATGATTGAAAACCATTGTAAAAAGTCTAATTAAAATAAGGAAAGAAAAAATGAGATTGAGAATAGTTAGAGACATCCACATATTTGTGCCGCTTACAAGTTACCAGGGAAGCTGCATGCGCAGAAGGAGCTAAGGCCAAATGTTTTTATCTTCAACGTAGTCCTTGATTTTATAATATGCTTTTTTAACAAGGATACGTTTGATGTAGTTTTTGAACCTTCCATCGGTCAGTTCTATAACTGACTTTGGCAACTTGTTATAAAAGCGTATACTGTTTATAAGAAAAGACTTGCTAGTTTTCGTTAATCTGAATTTGGGTATTAAAATTTCGTGCTTACTACGTGTATTTAAATTATGGAAGTCGCTTCTAGTTTAAGTCTTTAGTAAAGTTTTCTTTAAGAAGAGCTTCAGCTAATTTAGAAGAGGAAGGAAGAGACTTCGTAACCTCTAACGGAATGTTGGTAAAGAAATTTTCTAATGTCTCAGCGACTTCTTGCCTATCAGAAATGGTTTGATTAGTTATTTTCAAAGACAAAGAAGATCAAGATGGTCCGATATCGGAACGGTCACACCCCGGAAAGAAGGAGCCGGGTGGCATTGGCTCCTTTTTGCGGAAAAAGGACACGCCTGGGTCTTAGCAGCATTGAAACTAACCAGATTGGCATCGCCCCATTCGGAGACTGCCTTCAAGGATAGGTTCAAGCGCTCAACCATGGTCTCCCGGTGAGACCGGATCTGAGGCCTAGCAGCCCGTGCGTTAGAAACAGAATAAAATATATATTTAACTGGGGCTCCCCTACAACGAACGTGATATTTTTGCAGTTTTTTGCTATAATACGGAATCCCTTCGTGCGCGAGTCCCACTCGCACTTGGCCGGCTTTAGTAAAATATGCAATAAAAAGGGGGTGTTCATGCAAATGCATATGCAATCATGCTAATGCATATAATCTGGTCTCTAATAATTGCATCATCAGAAGTTCCTTTGTCCTTCGCTTCTCTTCAGACCTTATGTGAAATTTTCAAACTTACCTACATTTATATACGTAACTTCTTACTCCTTTTATTTTGATTCATGTTGTATCAACCAAACAACCTAGACTTTATTATTACTTACCAGATTTATAATCACAGGGGCAACTGTTGCGAAGAAACCAAAAATATACATTCGAAGAAGAAATGTAGGAGACACAAGTGCAGTCCTGATAAAGCAAACTGAATATAATTTTAGTAGCAATGTTATAGACATCGGTGACATAAATAGACATCGAAGATTATATACTGAAGAAATACCTTACAAATGTGAAATATGTCAGAAAAGTTTTAGTCAAAAGAGTAATATAAGGAGGCATATGCGTGTACACACAAAAGAAAAACCTTACAAATGTGATATATGTAAGCGTCGTTTTTCATGTGAGAGTAGTTTAACACGGCATATACGTATCCACACGGGGGAAAAACCTTACAACTGTGAAATATGTCAGAAATGTTTTTATTCAAAGAGCAATTTAACAGTGCATATACGTGTACACACAAAAGAAAAACCTTACAAATGTGAAATATGTCACAAAAGTTTTTATACAAAGAGCTATTTAACAGTGCATATGCGTATACACACAAAAGAAAAACCTTACAAATGTGAAATATGTCACAAAAGTTTTTATCGAAAGGGCCATTTAACAATGCATATGCGCGTACACACGGGGGAAAAGCGTTACAAATGTGATATATGTAAGCGTAGTTTTTCATGTAAGAGTAGTTTAACACGGCATATTCGTACCCACACGGGGGAAAAACCTTACAAATGTAAATAATCATATTCGTGTACATATTATGTAAACATTTGGAAGTTAATAAGTTAAAACGATACAAATATTTCAAATGTGAATAATGTTAGCGTAGTTTTTCAATAAAGATTAATTTAACACAGCATATTCGTACCACACGATGGAAAAACCTTACAAATGTGAATTACGTAAGCGTAGTTTTGCTCAAAATGGTTATTTAAAAACGCATATGCGTGTACACACTAGGGATAACCTTACAAATTTAATGTTAACAATGGCAATAGATGATTTGCCCGAAAAGCATATTTGAAAACCATGTCCTTATTTACACTGATTTGTATTGAACCTAAGGGTCAGCTCACACAAGATATGACGCGACAATATAGAACTTCTTTTACGACGCAATAAAAGTCACATCACTGAGAGAATTGTATTACAGACAGAGAAATTCGAAACATGAATTCTCTAAACAAAGCTCTGTATTTTATCGCTAGATTAATAAGTGTGTGTAGCGTCATGCTTCAGTGTGACCGGCACCTAAGTTTCTATGCAGATAACCTTACCACAAATAATATAATACTAGCATACAGATGCCTCATACCATACAAAGAAACCGTGTCGACGACGTAACTAGCGTTTTTCGACTGATATTTTTTGTACATCGATAGCGTGTGGTATTCTGCTAAACAGAACCACATATTTTTAAGTCTATTTACAATTCATAACACTCTATAAACCATACCTTCATATCTTTTGATATTGCTTTTGTAATTTATTTTTATGTTTTCTTTCTATTGTTATCATCTGAAAAGCATACTTTTAGTTAAATCTGATTGTTTAAATATCTGAAACTTAAATTATATTGATAATTTGTAATTCTTGCAATATTTTTCTACTGTGACATTTTCATCTGACATGACATCTGTCTGTCTATTTTATTTTTCTTAATCCATAGACCGTAACATAGGTACCATGGACAAGACCTCCTTTAAGCTAGGTAAACATTATTATAAGGGTAGCGTAGACTGACCCCCTTTGTGAACCGTTTTTATTCGTTCTGGTCTTATTTTCTTAATAGAAATTTGAATTTAAAATGTTGAATACGAAGTGGACTTTTAAATCTAATCATCAAAAAAAATCTCTTAATATCCAGCTTGTGTATATAATATCCAGTAATAATATCTGAAGTGCATTAAAATATAAATATTGTGAGTGATATATTGTGTATTATTTTACCTACGTATCTGACTACTATCCGTTTCACTCCTGGCTGCCTCCCTTCCTACCTACTGTATGCCTACACAAGTGCATACCAAACCGTGTGCCTGAAAGACCGTCGTGGTGTCTGCTCACCTGTCCCTCTCAAGCTTACCACGACTTTTGAAGAGTTCCAGTCCGTCCAGCTGCCTGCCTAACCGATTTGCTACCTACTCTACTGCCTACCTGCCCGATTGCCTGCTTGTCGTCGTGGTGCCCACTCACCCGCCTATCTCGGTCATACCACGGCTTCCAGCCCGTCCTGCTGCCTGGTTAGCTGCCTAACTCCAGCAACCCAAGTCGTGTGAAGCCGGCCCTTCTGTTTTTATACTCGATATCCTTTTTCTTAATTTTAATTTTTAATTACTTTTATTTTATAAACGTAGTTAACGTTAGCTCTCCGGAGCATACGTTTCGCTACAAGCGTTCGGTTCCGTTCCACGGCGATAGATGAATGGTGTTAGTAGCGACTTACAAGTAAAAGTGTTTACTCGGTTCGTGAATATTTTTTTCTTTATAATATACAGTGACGATTTGTTTTATAGTATTTTTGCACGTTTTTACAGTTTCATTGCACCAACATTTGTTACTATACAAATTTAAACAATCGAGTGATTCCACTCGATAAAATGGTCCGACGATCAAAAAGTTCAACAACCAAACAAAGTAACTGTAATAATTCTGTAACTCTTTAGCTTTACCATAATATCCAAAGGCAATGCACACCCAACTCTCTGACCAGAATCGTATCTACCAACGACTCTTTGTAGACCCATCGCCACATGTTACTCATGAGGTGCGATCCAAAGTTTCGAGTATGCGTGTACAAGCCATTTTGGGGGGTTACCACAAGCTCTTAGAGCGGTATCAATTTGACCTTGTTTCACGTTTTCGTACCATGACGTCGTTTAAGAAAGCTCAATTTGATAACGCTACGAAGTTTGCTTTTGTTTAGGTTTTGATAACGTTTGGATGCCGATTTTCTTATAGTTCATTCAAAATTCAAACCACAGCGTGCTTTTTGACAACCAGCGATATCGTTTTTACTACAATTTTTGGTTTTGTTTGACAGTTAAAAAAAGTTGCTTTGGCGGGCTCGATTTATCAACATTTTCCAAAATATATACAAAAACTATCACTTCCGTGATCATACGGTAAGTAAAACGTATTTATTTACGCATTTATTGGACACATAACCTCTGCCAAGCCCTACAAAGCTACAGGCATCATGTTATGTTATTACCTATCTACGTAGGTAAACTTGTCGATTGATTTGTGTATCTCATGCGATTTTAACATATGTGGACTAAATTTCTTGTTTGATTCTAGGTGGCGAATGTATTATGAATGGCGAGTAAACCCATGAAATTATGGAGGGCAGTGCAGACGCTACGTGAGCCATCGCAACCTACTACCGCCGCGCCGTCAGCTTGTGTCTACCGATAATAAGCACAATGCTTGGGATAGATAACCAAAACAGCAGCACACGATATAATTAAAGGCTCTAAGTGTATAAAACTGTTCCAGTTCGAGGATAAATAAGAAATAAAAGAAAGCTGATAGAGGCCAACAAACGCATCGTGAAGCTGAGGGAGCTAAAATATATGAAACCTGTAAAACCTACGTACGACGAACGAAGAATGCATTTGGTGTTTTGTGATGCTTGTGCTAGTGTCTCACGTTATTGCTTATGGCTGCTTTGCTGTATTAATCCTTAATGTGCTTGTGATGACTGCCTAGTATTGTTGTGTGTGATAACCATGGACATAATCTCAATGGTGGTAGATAACTGATAACCATCTGCATCTTACCCGACTGCGTTAACAATATTGTGTGTTGGTTTGTGCACCTACTGTGATGTAATCAGGTAATAAATGTTTTTGCAGCTGGAGAATCAATATACTTTTATACCCCACGTGTTGTACATTATTTATTATTATCGTCAAACTCATCCATTCTACTTACCCTGAAAATATTCAAACAAACTCACGCCTCTTTCCCATGTGGGCAAGCAGAAACTACAACGCCACCTGCTACGGTCCTAACATACTACTTTTGCTTCATTTACATCCATACATCTAGTCATACGAGGACACCGGTAACGAGGCCCTCAGCCTCTGACAGCCCACCTGACCTTTCTGGAGAACATTAGGTACTAATTAGATCCGTGAATGACCTAGGACGTCCCCTACCGGGTGGCGTTTTCACTCACATCTGCCATGTAAATACCTTTTCTTAGTCGCCTTTTATTCATCATATAACTACCTATATTTAGAGGTATTTACTATACTTAGTTCATTTATACGTAATACGTAGGTATGCCTATTTTAAAAAGCAAATGACGAAGTATAGTACCTAAGTGTAGTTACTTCTTGTTAGATACATTAGTATCTAACAAGAGTAGAGTTGTAATTATTTTGTTTTTTATCTAATTAGCATGTACAAACTTATATAATCCTAATTCGAATGTTAAAAGTTGATAAAGATAGTTTTTTAAAGAATTGTCATGAGATATCATACATGTTAATAATTACGCGCAGAACTTGAAAACATGATTTTTTGTTTGTGGAGTTTTTTTGTTGAGGTTAGTGTCAAATGAAAGGTCTTGGTCTAAAACCATTTTATCCGTTTGAGTCATGTAAATCGGTCCACACGTTTCCAAGATAATCGCATATCATTATAATCTAAATATAAACAAACCAGAATTTTTCGTTTTTGTTCTAGAAACTTTTAATTATGGTAAAATGTGTAAATTTTATTATTGTAATTATATGTACGTGGTTAAAGCCTATCATTTAAGACCAAATTTGTAAGGATTATGTAGAAAATTGAATAAAATACACGGCTCCAAAGATTTCGGCTAAGTCAAAATGAACGCAAGGATGGTCCATAAACACGCGGGCGTCAATTTGGGAATGACGGGCCATATATAAGAAGGGAGACGGGCCACTGGACAGATGAATTCAGTCGCAGCCAGAGATTACTATTATAAACTGGTCGCAGCTCAGCCGGAAGGAGAAAAGCCGAAAACCGCGGAACCAATTCTCAAGAAAATCCGCCTTTTATTTCTGGTTCTTTCTTCAGACAAAAACGTGGATCCTTGGGTTGTCCTCTCGTACTACCCTACATACGCATTCAGGGGTGCGTGGTGACGTGTGCCACCAGCTGAGTAAGTAGGGAACGCACGACAAACATAAGTGGGATACTGTCCCAGCGGGGGCGACCGTGGATAGGTACTTACAACATCCAGGCACCTTACCGCCACCGCAACAATATATATATGTGTACACATTTTACTTAATGTTATCTCTCCACTACCTTTGATTGACTGATAGAGAATGCCTTAGGTATTAAGTCCGCCTATGGTCCTGTATGTTGCATGAAGTTTTATTATATAAATAAATCTGGTCAACATGACGAAACCAACTAATGCTGTCTTATTACATCAAACACTACAAATACTTCAATAAAATAAAACATATCACTGTTTTTAAATACAATTATTTATTAGGTAGGTCTACTTTGAACAGAAAATGCATTACTGATAAAGAGAATAAGTCATAGTTAAATTAACATATTTCAACGAGCTCCATGCTGGACACATATCATTGTTTTCTTACACTCCAAGGAACATAGAACATTTGTAGTAGTCTAACCCCATGCTAACCTTTTTTTATTGAAGGCGGTTCTGGGGCCAAAATAGAAAGCGCTGGTTTTGTTAAGTTCTTTAGCAAATTAGGATAAAACTGTAACTTAGAAAGAAAGAAAAAGTGTTTATTTGTCACAAAAAAAACATACAAATTCATCTTCTCACTTTCTTCATTTCTTACTATTAGGTGCTTAAATAATTTACTGATTATTTCAGAATATTTCTGGTTTTTGATGACATATACATGATGTCATGACTGTTCTCTAGTAACCAGGCCTATTATATAGTTTTTTTATGCCAGTGGACAATGGTACTTTTTCTTACTTTTAGTAATGGTAAGGTTTTTCATTGTATATAACCACAACAGAGTTTGGCTCTTGTTTGGCAAAATTGTGGTGAACTGATGAACAATTTTTCATATTTGTAGGTATCCATTTCTGAGTGATCAATGGTGAATGGTGAAGATGATGGCTTCTTCCTTTCAACTCACCTCCATTCAAAAAGCCAGTATCTGATCCTGTAGACAAATAATGAAATATGAGTCCTGAGTTTTATAGACTAGGCAGGTGCTAGCAGAAAAACAAGATACATTTATTTGACAGTCACAACCCACCAGCAACAGTGTAAATGACAGTAATGAAATACTGAGACAAAATGCAATAAACTTGGCCATAACGAAAGGGTTACCAACTCAGCATTTGCTGGTCATCAGACACCCAGCACTGGTTTTCAGTTGGCACCCAGAAGAAGAAACCCAAGACCAGTATTATATTATCTGTGCCTCTGGCCAGGCTAAATGGTACAAGATGTAAACTATTACATCAAATATTATGGTGATTGTCTTGGGAACCAAAGCTCCCAAAAGGCACTTGTTTGTCTATTATTGTGTCTGCTAATTAGCACTCAAGGGGTTAAAGTAAGTTTTTGCATTTAGAATAGCATAATAATATTAACTAAAACTTACCAATACACAGTAATAGCCATTGATGTAATAAAAGGAGGTACTAGCAGATTTATTAATCCTGCGGATATGTCTTTATAATGGGGTCTTTAACAGAACATAATTATGGTTTGGTCCTGCCATACTTTGCTACGAGCGTATCCTATAACAAAATTAGAATATTGTGTTAGGTATTAACCAAAAACAGGTGCACTTAATTAATGAGTTAGTAAGTATATTGTTTTATTTTCTACAAAATAACCAATCTTTTAAGAATAAGATTATAGATTACCTTCTTTAAGCCAAGTTAGCGGCAAGGAGCACAATGTTATTTAATTCTTTTTCACGCCAGAGGACTTTATCATCTCTGTCAAGCTTTTCCGGTTGCGATTAACTTATTTACAGCTTCTTCATTATTTGTACGTGCCGCTCTTTTGTAGTTGGACAACAAATCATTTTCATTTACAACATCCAAATAAAATTGTAGGCAAATCATTATTTATAAAAAACATGGACTTGGCTCCATATCGTCCAATTCGTCTAGGGTATAATACATCCCCTTGTCACCACGGAGAGTTTTGAAGACAGAAATTCGTGATAACATTGTGATAGCGGCAATTTTGGATAACAATCTTTAGGTCACAACTATTGGACATGTTTGTAGATATATATAAGCGTCTCTTTGTTCATAGAATACATGGCAATCCTTTTGTCACACAACTCACAACAAACACACAACAACTTTATTGTAAATTACTTTAAAACAACGAAAATAATAAGGTACGCTTGTAAACAGAGCTCATACGACAAAAAATAGAGGTTATAAATAATCCGACCAATTTAAAAATACAAGCTTACAAAGTAAAATGGTAAGATTTGTTGCACTCTTTAATTTGTTATCATAATAATATGGAAAGTCAAGCCACAGGTAATAAATTATATCATACTCAGTCTTTTGAGATGCTTTACAGTGTCAGCTATTGGTTTTGATTTCAATAATACTTATTTTTTTTTAAACTTATTATATTGTTGTAAAATACACTTAAGAAAATAATAGTTTAAATGTTTGACATGAATGTTTAGTATGGTATATAATTCTATTTGGTTTTTATATGAAATAAACATCTCATGATAATTTTTATTTTAAATTTTAGTGATAGCAAAAACGACATTCTAAAAACCTTTTTTTACTTCGCTAGCAATTCTATATCGGGAAATAGATAAATATTTCAAATCATTCGTTCATTCCCAACACTAATCGGCATCAATTTGATATCGTTTAACTAAGGTGAGGGTACGATAATGAGAAGTCTCAATAAGAGCTCGAAACAAAGCGTACTCAAATTGATATTGTTTTGTAAAAGGTGGGAGTAGGTACCTTGGTCTCACTACCACTGTCATCAACTATGACGTCTAAATCTCAAGGAACTTGGTCATCGGGGATCCTTATCACAAGATTCGCGCTTTTTACTCAAAGATCTCGGAACATACCGACTTTTAATATGAGGGGAACAATTAAACCTGATAATCTTTGCTTCTTAATACCTCGTGTGAAGGAGCTTTACGAATTAACTCGGGTCAATATCTTTAAAATCAACAGTACAATCTTTAAGATCAACAGTATCCATTTACTATTGTCCAATAACTCAATTTTCATGTAAGGAAAACGATTGCGAGATCTACTGCTATCATAATACTACTTTGAAAGTAAACAAGTGAATTCAGATCTGAAGACGCCGTTGTAAATCGTTACGTAACTTAAGATCTGTTCTGAATACACGTAAATAACCAGTACCTAACACGGTATAATTGCGATGGTCCAACGACATAACCAACTCGCTTTGCCACTGAAAATCACTAGTTGTGCAGTCATTTTGGATATCTCATTTCCTTCTTATGGGATATCTCATCCTAAAGTTAGTACTGAACGAAATGTTGAAGCTAAACCGCCAATAGGAAACTCACTAATTGCTTGTATTTTAGTAAGTGTGTCTTTATTACCTAGTGATAGTGCTAGGTATAACCTCACCTAATTCAGTGATCAAACATGAACACTTTTAGAACTCGAAATAGTATCTCTTCACTAGAGAACACCCGACCTCACTATCGAAATAAAATGGAAGCGACTCACCGAGTATTCCATTCCAAACTTACGAGCTTATGACCTCACAAGCTGTTGTCACCACAGCTGTTGTCACAACGTTCGGCTACGTTGCGAATGGTTAGCCTGCCGTTCCTCTTGACCTCTCAGGTGTTGACACGGTAGCCTTCACATGCAGCATCAGGACCACTAGCCTGCAGCAGATGCTCCGCTGTGACACAATATGGTATCTGAAACATGAAAAATACTACGAGAGTAAATGTTCACACAGTTATCTTAACCATACACAGCTTTGATGGAATTTAACCCGTGCACCGGTGTAGTAACCTAAACCAATCAATCTGCTAAGCCTTTTCCCAACTATATTGGGGTCGGCTTCCATTCCTACCGGATTCAACCGAGCACCAGTGTTCCACATGGAGGGACTGCCTATCTGACCTCCACAACCCAGTAACTGGGCAACACGGTACCCCTTGGCAAGACTGGTGTCAGATCTCAGGCTTCTGACTACCCGTAACGACTGTCTTCAAATGACAGCAGGGACCAACGCCTTAACGTACTTTCCGAGGCACAGAGGAAACCCGGTATGTTGAAATGGTCACCCATCCGTGGACCGACCTCGTCAAGCGTTGCTTAACCTTGATGATCAACCAGTGCGGCTGTAATTATTTAGCCACGAGCTTCTAGTAGTAGTAGTAACCTAAACCTGCAAAATGTGTTATTATGGACACCAATTGTGAGTGCAGAGTGAACCAAAACATGAACCACACATTACAGTGTCCCAAGTAGGTATATGAGATTAAGAGAATTACATGAATGCCATTTAGTCACAATTAACGAGGCCTGTTATAGTTTACCACCATTTAGATAGTTTGGCCCTCCAGCCACAAAATAAGAATACTATGCTTCTTCTCAAGCTTAGTTAATAACTCTTACTACATAAAATTATCACACTCCAAAACTTATCAAAATGTTTCATTTGGAATTATCATAATTTACAGACTGAGGTGTAAGGTAGGTACGTCACTGTCAACCTATCGTTCTAACTTCTAAACAATAATAGTCAGCAAAGGCCAGTCAAGGGTTATTGCCAGTGATAGTAGAATTATAACTCTTCAACAACACCAAAACTTGACCATCGATAACTAACATTAAATTATGACCTGACACGGGCCATCCTGACGATCCATTAACCGCCATACTATACACAAAACCAGAATTTTGAATAATGAACACTCTTGGCCATAGTCAAAACAAAATGAAAACGACACCAGATTGGCATAAAGATCCGTGTGTATGGATGTATCCACATTGTCCACACGCGCCTCCTTGACCTGTCCAGCTCCTTGGTTGTTGCTAGCCTCCTTACTGCTCCGTTCCAGACTGGTTTTTCATTATTGAAGACTGAAGGTAGTCGCAGAAACGAACCACAACAGATTTCACTTCAACTGACACCACAATATTTTTTGCAAGAATGCAACCGCCATTTTCACTAGCATTGTTTTTACGTGTGATCTCATTAGCACGACCGAATCCCAATTCTGATGTCGCAACAAGGCTGGCCGATAGATACAAACCATCATAATTCGTTTAATCATTTGTTAACATAGGTACAAAAAAAATAGTTGTTATAAAAAATTAAAGCGCGCTATGTTATGCCTGAAGGCGTACAAATATTTATGGATAACTTGATATAATAATTACATGAATGGATCGCAATAGGTTCTTGAAAAATAATAATAAGCAAAAAGCACAAATAAAAAATATTACAAAATGTCAAAAGGAAAAATATTAAAAAAAATATATAAAAATGTCAATTAAGAAAAAATATTATAAGCATAAAACACAAAAAACAAAAATGTATAGTACAAAATGTCAAAAGCAAATAATATAAAAGAATGTCAATAAAAAAAAAAAATATAAATATCAATTACGAAAAAATTCAAATAATACAAAAATGTCACATTCAATGGTAAAAAAAGAAAGAATTAGCTTATTGATAACAACATACCAGGTCAATGATTAAAAACTATAGAGAACAACACATTCATCACATTTTGTCTGTCAAAAATTCCGAAATGCTGTAATATGCTTTACACAACAGTAACGATTTAAGCCTTTTCTTAAATAAGTTTATGTTTAGCTCTTTAATTGAAATTGGTATGTGGTTGTATATAATTGGTGCCATGCAAAAAACACTTTTTTGCATCAATGCTGTGTGGGACCTTTTTACGCACAAATTATTGTTCTGTGGTCGAGCTCGTTCGTGATAAAATGATATTCTGGTAAACAGGTCTGGATTGGTCTTAACAAATACAGCTACCTCAAAAATATATAGGCAAGGAAAAGTCAATAATTTGTATGTGACAAACAATGGCTTACAAGAGTCCAATCTGTGGAGTCTGAACATTGACCTAATGCACCTTTTTTGTGCCATAAAGACCATTTCCCTGTTTATTTATTTATTTAAAATAGCACAGCCACATCACATGCATTTCACATCGACAGAGAAAGAAATGGATAATCACAGAACCTATGCACATGACAATTACGGCGTACATAGCACTTATAATAACATACCGCCCACAAATAACTACATAGTCACAATTCAATACATAAAACATTAAAAAAAAAAAATACTAGTAATAATTTTAAATACTGGTCATAATTCAATACAATAATCATTTGATTACCTAGAATAAAACATAAAAAAATATTGTCCAGAATCAAAATCATAATGTCAATAATCAAATTCATTAAGAAAAAAAATATAAAATTAAAATGAAAGTAATAGAAAAAAAAATCGAAAATCAAAAATAAAAAAAAACTGAATTATCAAAATCATAAGCTCAAAAATCAAAGTCATAAAAAGTATTAATTACAATATCAAAAACATTGAAAATAAATAAAAAATCCTGTTGGTTGAGTTACCCCAGAAAATGACACCATACCTCAATACCGAACTCCCTAAACCATGATATGCTGTGACTAAAGCATCCACATTAATCACTGGTGTCAGTTTAAACAGGGCATAGGCAGATTTGCTAATTCGTTTAGTTAGCTCCTCCGTGTGTGCTTTCCAGTCCAATTTTCTATCGATCGTTAGCCCCAGGAATTTGGATGTATCTACTTGTGTTATAAGTTTATTATTATAGCATACTGTCATATTGGTATTCGCACGCTGGCTAAACATCATTAATTTCGTCTTATCAACATTTATTTTTAGATTATTATTATCTAACCATTTCATTATGGAGGTTATTGTCTGAGAGACAGCTTCATTGTGGTTTTGATCATCAGTATTCTTAATGGTCACAGTGCTGTCATCAGCAAACAGTGACATAGGGTGACTTGTTACTTTTGGCAGATCGTTTATGTATAGTATAAACAGCGGGGGCCCTAAGACGCTGCCCTGGGATACACCATAAGCAACTGTGCGATAATTAGACCTATAGGTTCGTTGGCATTTAGTTTTCGGATCTATATCGGTAACTTCAACGTACTGTTTCCTGTTCCGCAAAAATGAACTTATTAAACTGAGGATATTTTCTCTAATACCGTACGCATCCAGTTTATTGAGCAAGATATTGGGATCGACATAGTCAAACGCCTGAGTCATGTCACAATAAATTGAACAAACAGGTATTCTTTTGTCAACATTCGTAATGACATTGTTCAAAAAGTCATATATTGCCATATTGATGGTTTTATTTTTACGGAAGCCTTTCTGTTCGTCGGTTAATATATTTATTTTATCTAAATATTTAAATATTTGATTATAAATATATTTTTCAAATATCTTCGATATTACTGGCACAAGCGCAATGGGTCTATAAGACTCCATGCATTGTTTGTAATTTTTTTTAAACAATGGTTTAATTACAGCTGTTTTTAGATTGTCAGGATAAGTACCATGCGATATGCATAGATTGAGAATATGGCTCAAATGTTCAGTAATGCAGTTAGATACATGTTTAATTACTTTAGTAGAGATGCCATCATTACCTACACTGCCAGAATTTTTCAAAGTTTTAATTATAGCTTTAATGTCATTTTCATTGCTTGGTGCCATAAACATCGAATTACTATTCTTTTTTTATATTTGAAGTTACTTTTATGCCGCAATTTGTTATAGGTTTTATTTTATCAACAAAGAAGTCGTTAAATGCGGTCGCTATATCAGGTGGATGTGTCACTATTTTATCTCCGATTGTAATGCTACGGATTAAATTATTATTGGGTATATTCAATTTAGTTTGGTTAATTATTTCCCACGTAGTTTTAGACTTGTTAGATGATGATTTGATCTTGTAGTTATTCTGAGCACGTTGAGTTAATTTAATTATTTTATTATAAACTGCTGAGTACTTTTTAAAGGCTATTTTGTCTTGATCATTGTGGTGCAGTTTATAACGCCACAGGAGAGCTCTCTTTTTTTTACTGCATGTTTTGATACCTCGGGAGACCCATAGTGGTCTTTTGTGTAATCTTATACTAATACGCTTAAAGGGAAAACATAAGTTGTATAGAAGAGTAAATGTCTCCAAAAAATTATTAAAGGCTGTTTTCAGGTCATCAACCTGATATATTTCCAAAAAAGAAACACTTTGCAAACATTCCCTAAATTTATTCATGTTAACTAGATTATAGTCACGGCGCTTAATATACCAATGCTTCAGTACACACACTCTTTTGATTGGAACCCTGAGTATCTGACAGGTGTGGTCAGAAAGAGCCAAATCTATCACATTACATTTACATTTCCCACACAGATTATGCGCAAAAAGGTCAATGCATGTGTTACTAGACAGTCTAGTGGGCTGATTAGTTGCCAATTTGAAATTAAAATTGAGTAAAATGCATTGTAATTCTAATGTGATATTATTACGCTTCAAAATATTAATATTAAGATCACCACATATTACAACATTACGTTTATTTTTCTTTGTCATTAATTGACATAATTTGGACAGTTGCTCAAAAAAACAGGTCAAATTGCTTGCATTTGGAACTCTGTAGATGCAAATTACAATGGTACCAGTATGAGTCAATTCTATAGCACAACATTCGAATGTGCTACTTATTGCTATGTTCCGAACTTCAGGAATTTCTTTCCAAAGGTGTCCCTTCTTTATCAAGATACATGAACCCCCTCTCTTAGTATCTTTCCTGCTAAAACAAGTAGCTAGATTATAGTTCGGGATTGAGAGATACTGCTCATAACCAGCCATCATGAAATGTTCCGTTATGCAAATAACATCAACGTCAACATCTTTGGCCAAGAGTTCTTCTAAACATACAGAGAATGCGTCAGCTTTTTTTATTTTATTTTATTTTATTTTGGCATCAAACAGTCATATACAATCAATATAATTCTTGAGAAAATTGGTTACTTACAAAAGACCTATAGTGCCGACAATGTGATATAATGGTAAAAATAAGTACAATAAACTCTTAACAAAGAAAGACGTGCAAGAAATACATATGAATTTTTGTATCAGAACATAAGTTCAATGAAACATCATTATCAGTTTACAAAGTAAAGTGAAGGTAGACAATGTAATAAAAAGGTAAGTTTTAATTAGGTGATATATCTACTTTTAAGTTTTTGTTTAAGGCTATTAAGAGAAATGTTAAAAAGATCTATGTCTGTAAGTTCTATATTATAATTGTTAGTGGAACGGTATATAAATGAGTTACGAGTATATGTTTTATTTAGTCGAGGAGGAACAAAAAGTGGTTTTGAACGTGAGGGGCGTACGGGTAGGCGAGCGTGCGCTTTTAGTGATAGTTTACTAAGTAATAATGGCGAATCGGTTAAGGAGTTTAAAATTTTGAACAATTGAATAATATCAAACATATTACGTCTGTTAAATAGGCTTGTCAGTTTATGCCTACGCAATGTATCTTCATATGCAGTGTCGTAAATATTATTGCGATAGTTAAGTGATTTCAAAAACTTTTTTTGTACCCTTTCTATCCTATTTATATGTATGTTAAAACATGGGCTCCATACAGTACTACAAAAGTCTAGAATAGAGCGGACGAATGAAAAATAAAGAATTTTTAGAGTGATAACATTTTTAAAAGGTTTACTAATTCGCAAAATAAATCCTAGTCTGCGAAATGCGGAGCTGACGATGTGGTCTATATGATGGGTAAATGTTAATTTGGAGTCCATAACGAGACCTAGGTCTCTAATGGTGGAAACTCTTTTAAGGTTTAAGCCGTTTATGGCGTAGTTGAAATTTAATGGGTGAGTTTTCCGCGTATATGACATAATGAAACATTTATCTATGTTGAGATAGAGTTGATTTGCTGTACAGTAATTATGCAAGTTTATTAAGTCACTTTGTAATTTAGAGCAATCTCTTAACGGATTCAACCATTCGGAATATTTTCGTATCATCAGCAAGCTTGTAAGCTTGTGCTTGCTTGCTTGTTGTAGCTGGTTGATACTTACGTAGGACAGTAATTTTGCCTTTTCTTGAATTTTAATACATTCATTGATTATCAAAACAGAACAACAAAAAAAACTTTTTAACAAAAAATCAAACCGACTTCCAGAACAAAAAACTACAAAGCAAAAAATAACTTTCTTTTCCGAAGTCGGTGTCTTTTGTATCCATTTTTTTCAGTTTTTCGACACCGACTTCGGAAAAGAAAGTTATTTTTTGCTTTGTAGTTTTTTGTTCTGGAAGTCGGTTTGATTTTTTGTTAAAAAGTTTTTTATTTTTTTCTTTTTAGTTTTGGTAGGTGTCTCCAATTAACATGATAATCATTTGTGGTCAAAGTACACCTCATGACGATTCCAATAAGCCCAAGCACGACTAGGATACATTGTTTTTTTTCAGAGTTCCGGTGCCTACCTTCCAGCTTCATCATCAGAACAGTTCAATGGTACCATTTTC
Source organism: Orthosia cruda (assembly GCA_964057195.1). Taxonomy (NCBI): domain Eukaryota; kingdom Metazoa; phylum Arthropoda; class Insecta; order Lepidoptera; family Noctuidae; genus Orthosia; species Orthosia cruda. The sequence goes on from OZ059853.1 coordinate 17,854,906, forward strand.
ATCAGTCCCATTCATTTATAAGTATTTGCTTCATCTTAGTCGGTTACCTATTCGAGATATTTTATACCCGTGACATACTTAGGATTTAGGAGTTCAAGTGGCCATCTGTGGTCTTCTTCATCAGTTCCACTTCACCAAATTATACTTTCTGAGTGCAAGTGATTGCATTGTTGATGAAAATACCAAAATCACTATATGTTTGAATATAATATTTGAGGAGTTCCCTCGATTGCTCTAGGATCCCATCTTCAGATCCTGACCTGATGACTATGCGACCAACTAGGTAGTATACCCTACAAAACAAAAGAAGATTTTTTGAAATCGGTCCAGGCGTCTTTAAGTAATCGGGGAACATACATAAAAAAAAAAGATTCCGACGAATTGAGAACCTCCTCCTTTTTTTGAAGTCGGTTAAAAATAGGTAATAGGTTATGACAACAAATATGAAAATGACATTGTTTGGACATTGACATCGTTGTCGCGTTCCAGGGCCAAGTTACGGACTGATAATTTAATATGTCAAGCATTTTATTTTATTTTTATAAGCTAGCGAAAGGGACAGCATTATGCGTGGTAAATGTCCGTGGAAGAGAAACAAAAACCGTATAACTCTGTATAACGCTTAAGATTACAGTAATTTCGCTGTTTTTGAGAATGACCGGAATGCATGCATTCTACTAGACAGAAGTAATAAATTTAAGCTATTTATTAATTACTGTGGCAAGTGAGTAATTTTTCCTGTTTTTTTTTAATGATCTTCTATCAAGAAACCCAAAAAGAACAGTTGACAACTGCCGGCTTGGTATTTTGTGAGCAATTGCAACAGCGCTTTCGCCTTCGTGATGTTACATGAGTTTCTGAAACCGGGCATAAGATATTGCCATACCGGTCCGTATGAGCAAAAATCAGAAATCCGTAAAAGAGAAACCGGATATTAAAAGCAAAAATTACATACATAGGTATGTCTGTATTTTCTCTTTAATCATTTCATTGTCAATATAAAAATCAAAACAAGGTATAATTGCGCAACTAAGCAAATAATTAAATTCATTCACTACTGCAATCAACGTCAACCGTTATAACATGCTATCTTTGTCAGTCTCTTAGATGAAATCATGAAACATGAAACGGTAATTTTTATCCGTACGTAATTCTCCAAATTCCGTAAGTGTACGGACAAATCCGTACATAGCAGACACAATAGAAATTACCATTGTCTTTTGCCGATTCGGCGATCTGGACGGTCAACTAGATCTTGTCATTCGAGCTCACAGATCAAATAATAAAGCTCAACTGACAAGCTAAGGGGTAGTTTCGTTGTTACGTGTGCGCGTGTAATTGTGTATTTATACGGCAAGGCATAGTTTGAACCGGCTACACTTTGTTGTTTGCAACGTTCCATCTTGACTTTTTATTTGATCTGAGCTTGGGACGGAACCGACCGCGTTCGATGTACGTTTAGTAAAATAGACCGACGAAAAACTAGTTACGGCGGAACCGATTCTGTCTATGGGATGAGGCATCTTTAAGCTAGTATTATATTCTGTGACCATTACGGAGTTCTTCTGCTTTTGTACATGTTGATATTGATGATAATTTAAACCACATTTTTATTGTGCATTTTGCGTACCTAATTCGAGTTAGGAAGTATGTCATTAAAGAAGGACTTATAAAATCGACAGATTACTTTTCAAAAGTAATTAAGATCGGCGATGATTCTATTGAGTGGCAGCGGAATAGACTGCAGTTATCAGATTTAGATGTAGGCGATATAGAATTTAGTGAATGCAATCGATTGCTACAGTTATTAAATAAATTCAGACACTTGTTTGCAGAAAATAATAAAGTATGAGGATGTACGGACGTGTTGGAGAATGTAGATGCATACACATATTCCGAAAACAACCAAGCAACCTGTTTACTGCAAACTTAATCGACTTCCTACCTAGCTTGATGACATTATGCTTCCAAACATTTCAGTAGACTCAGATTTTTGAGCAACGTCCTACAACTTTTCTCAGAAGCTAATTTAAAACAGAATTAAAATATAACTCAGTTTTTATTGAACGGAAATTTATCCGTAGATTTGCAGAAATGGTTAGGACCCCTTAAAACAGTAAAAAAAAAAAGGATGGACATGGGGTTCTAAACAAGAAACTGCTTCCATACTCTCAAAGAACGTCTTATTGAAAGGCCGCCAAATTTACGACAGAAATGCACGTACCGAGTTGCAAACTGATACTAGTAAAGCTAGGACATGCGGGATACTCCTGAAATACCAAACTGATGGTGCCTTAAAACCGATTGCGTATTTTAGTAGGGTTACTAGTAGATAAAGAAGAACAATTTTATAATAGCTATGAACTGGAGACATAGGCAGTCGTAGACTCTGAAACAGTTCAGAATACATCTCGTAGGAATTCCAGAAAATGTACAAATTGTGCCGCGTTTTGAATCGTATTAAAGTACTCGCATAAATTAGTAGAATAATTAAAATTACAGCTGTGTAAAATTGATCAGTAATTTAAGCTACATGAGTTTACAGTAAATTAAGCTGCGTGAGTTAACAGTAATTAAAGCTGTGTGAGTTATCAGAAATGAAAGCTGTGCCACTTAACAATAATTAAAGTTTTGTGAGCTAGGAGTAATTAAAGCTGTGACTTAACATTAATTAAAGCTGGGTGAGTTATGAGAAATTAAAGCTGTGTAACTTAACAATAATTAGAGCTGTGTGAGCCAGGATAAATTAAAGCTGTGTGAGTTGAGAGCTATTAAAGCTGTGTGAGTTAGGATAAATTAAAGCTGTATGAGTTAGGAAAAATTAAAGCTGTGTGAGTTAGGATAAATTAAAGCTCTGTGAGTAAACAATAATTAAAGCTGTGTGAGTTAGGAGAAAATAAAAGCTGTGTGAGTTAGGATAAATTAAAGCTGTGTGAGTAAACAATAATTAAAGCTGTGTGAGTTAGGAGAAAATAAAAGCTGTGTGAGTTAGGTAAAATTAAAGCTGTGTGAGTTAGGATAAATTAAAGCTGTGTGAATTAGGTAAAATCAAAGCTGTGTGACTAACAGTAATTAAATCTTTGTGGCTTAACAGTAATTAAAGCTGTGTGACATACCAGTAATTAAATCTGTGTGACTTAACAGTCATTAAAGCTGTGTGACTTAACAGACATTAAAGCTGTGTGACTTAACAGTCATTAAAGCTGTGGGACTTAACAGTCATTAAAGCTGTGTGACTTAACAGTCATTAAAGCTGCTTGAGTTAACAGTCATTAAAGCTGTGTGACTTAACAGACATTAAAGCTGTGTGAATTAACAGTCATTAAAGCTGCTTGACTTAACAGTCATTAAAGCTGTGTGACTTACCAGTAATTAAGTCTGTGTGACTTAACAGTCATTAAAGCTGTGTGACTTAACAGTCATTAAAGCTGCTTGACTTAACAGTCATTAAAGCTGTGTGACTTACCAGTAATTAAATCTGAGTGACTTAACAGTAATTAAAGCTGTGTGACTTAACAGTCATTAAAGCTGTGTGACTTACCAGTAATTAAATCTCTGTGACTTAACAGTCATTAAAGCTGTGTGTTTAGGACTAATGAATTATGCGCGGAAAAGTAAACTATATTCATACAATACGAGACTGTGATATGAAAAAAGCCACTATATCACAGTAGCAATTTATTAAACAACACGATTTATAAAATAATATAATGTTTCACTTCTACTACAACTTTTTTTTTTTTTTTTGACTTTCTCCTGTGCCGCTTAGTGACCTAATAGAAATAAACAATTTTGACTTAGACCATATTTGTTAATTACGTGAACAAATGTACTGCCCATACTGTTTTCTATTCCAGACGCCAAATACCAGCGATAGACCAGGCGCAAATGGAGGTGCTGATCGCCGTGGGTCACGGCAAGCGCAGGATGGCCGAGTGTTACCGACCTCTGACTTTGGATATACCAGCTTGACTTAATTCTACAATACGTATAGTTCATCTTTTATTTGGAATGTTAATCTTCTAATATATTCATAATAAGTATTCTGAATGATTAAAACCTCTTAGGACAACATCCGCTTGTCATCTTTCGGTGTAACAAATAAATAGTAAAGTTAATTATTACGCAAGATTCTATGATAAATATTACTGGCAATAATTGTTATTTAATATTAGTTATTTTATTAAGTAATTCAATTTGATTATTACATTAATATAAGTTTATTGGAATGATATATAAAGCGGATGTGTTAGGCAGTTTGAATTGTTGGCGGCGACCGCCATTGTTGATACTACGAATTGTAAGGCGAACGCTTGTCAGATTGTTATTTTGAAAATAGCTGAGAATAAACACTTTGTAAATTATACGAGTGCCGTTTCTGTTCTGTGACCAGCCTATCCTGACCACTGGTTCACAATATATAAATCCAATCCATGAAGCATACAGTGGAGGAAAAACATTTTGAAAATAATTACTATAATATTTTGATCTTGAACCATGAGACTTCTTGATACTGTCTTTTGTCATTCTCCTTTATCAGAATTATTACCCCGTTGTGTAAAGGCAATCATTTCCCTTTATTTTCAAATGTATTAAGTTTACAAGAAACTTAAATATCTTAAATGTGTTCACAAATGTATAGACCACGCCTTGTTATGTATTGAAATGTTTAGATTTAATTTCATTTGAACTATGAAAGTATATTTGACATGTTTGAAATCTGTTTTAAAGGTAAGTAATGTAGTAAGAACTTAACAAGTTCTATCATATTAATTTTAAATTTGACTTAACTAAATTACTGTACCTATTTTGTTTCAGAAATCTTCAGGATCCTGTTGTAGATAACAGATTCAGTACAGACAAGTTCATTTCTATAATCAATTACATATGTAAGAAGAAAACATAAGATTTATAGTTCAAGAAGTAATTACTTCATGCCTAATTAATTAATGTATCTTTGTGACAAATTTTCTCACATTCTCATCACCATGCTATAAATTATTCTTCAGTACCTACAATTAAATGTGTCCAGATAACACAATATTAAAAGACCTATAGTTAAGTTCTTATTATGGTACTCACTAAATACTATGCCTCTCTACCTCTTTTGTTTCCAATTGAAAGACATTTATTTACTTTCACCAGTTATAGTTACTCAAAATTTTAAATAAAATCGATAGGTATGTTGTGATAAATCTCACTTTTAGTATTGATTTTTACTCCGTCGACGTTCTGTGGAGTGTAACCTACTTGGTGAACTTTCAAATTGGTCACTCATCAGAATTCTACTAGTGTAAATTATTTACTATAAACACGTAGTAAGTGGGTATTCTTATTCGACGAAACCGATCTTTGAATTTGAAATCTGTATGTACACTCGTGGCATATGACTAAACAGATATAATTTCATCTACCAATCTTAACAAAAGTCTATTTACCTCTTGGTTGTGTAGGTATCCGTAATTCCAACTACACAAGGGGTCGTCCTTTCTGATAGGTAGGTAGTTAGGCAGTCACAAACACTATCCCAAGTTGGTCGATGTACTTTCAATAGATTCTCACTTCTATTCTAAATGACAATATTTCAGTAAGAAAAGTATTCAAACTTTTTCCGCCGTTCCAAGCGTCACAACTTCACGGGAACTTTCCCGCGAAATCAGTGCGGGGATGGTCAACTGCATAAATTGTAAAAACAATCGGTTTTTGTCTATGATCGATTTCTCATTTATAGATTAGATTAATATTCCAGACTAAACGGTATCTCGCTCCTAATTTTATGTCAAATATCAAATTAATCATAAAACAAGACATCAAGTTCACGATAATCGAGCGTTAAAGATAAAACATAAATTAAACAGAACCTCAATCGATTTCTGCGAGTGTGTATTTACGCAAATTCGGTTCAATGTCGCACATCCCTACGGACTAGTACGTCAGTTCAAGTACTCTTAATTTTCTAACATATTTAACTTATTATTCATATCAAAGAGGTAGCTTTGTCTAAACAACAAAGAAATTAATAAAGAATTATTTAATCCTATAATGCGGTATTTAATCGAGATAATTTCTTAAATTGAATGGATTTTCCATTCGAGAATTGGCGCGTCAAATGCTTACCGAAGGTTAGTCTATGACTGAATGCAGGAACTTCCGTTACGATTCAATATATATATAAATGAAGAAATATATAAATTTTAATTAATGGTTTTCTTTAAAGACGCTATTACATTTTTCTACAAATAACAGTGCTTTTTAGGTACAATTTTAATGTATATGCAATCATAGATGTGAAGATATCATGGTGTCACTTGAAAGATAATATATTCAGCTCCAGATTGGCATCAGAAAAATTGTATGACATCATACAAAATTTTTGCACAAATACGTTTTGCCCATCACAATAATCGCAAAAATATTAAAAAAGTAGGGTCCGAATAGGTCCCAGTTTAGGTAAATTTACAGCATTTTTTAACCTTCAAAATTATAAGAAATTGCTGTATATATAGTCCTTTACAGGTTCAGCTAATTATTTTTTACCTAAATCATTATATTTTTAATTATTAGCTAAAATAAAAACACTTGCCGACTTCTTCATACATTTAGCACTCGAGGCTCATTATTCCGCGCTCAGAAGCGCTCGTGGAAGGACGGGCGTATCGCTTTCTCGCAGAAAATAAATACGATAAAAGTAATAGAAAAGATTGTAGTGTGTATGCGTGTGAGTACCGTCGTCGTCGTTTGTCTTGATCGTAAGGAGTTGATATTTTATCGGGCCGAAATAAAAGTATGTTTGAGTTTCCTATTATTATTAGAATGTGATTTAGAAATTATGTTGGGTAAGATCGGGATTTGGATAGTTGGTGTTAAGCAGTTGTTGACAAGGTTGAGAAATGGATGGGTGGGGCAGCTCTTGGTAAGGTTAGGATTTGGATGGGTAAGGTTAAGCTATCGGCGGTGAAGGTTAGAAGTGGATGGGTGGGAGAAAATTTATGATTTTAACCGGTTTATAAGTTTGTATGTATGACGAATACGAGGCCAAAACAAAAACCCAAGATGGCGCCGACGAAAATTTGACATCTTTTCGTCATGGATGTCATTTTCATGGTTTTTGGGGTCGCTTATATCTAGTATGGGATCAAAACCAAAATACAAGATGGCGTCGACGAAAATTTTACATCTTTTCGTCATGGGTGTCATTGTCATGGTTTTTGGGGTAGCTTATATCGAATATGGGGTCAAAACCAAAATACGAGATGGCGCCGACGAAAATTTGACATCTTTTCGTCATGGGTGTCATTTTCATGGTTTTTGGGGTCGCTTATATCGAATATGGGGTCAAATCCAAAATACAAGATGGCGCCGACGAAAATTTGACATCTTTTCGTCATGGGTGTCATTTTCATAGTTTTTGGGGTCACTTATATCGAATATGGGGTCAAAACCAAAATACAAGATGGCGCCGACGAAAATTTGGCCGCTTTTCGACATGGGTGTCATTTTCATGATTTTTGGGGTCGCTTAAATCGAATATGGAGTCAAAACCAAAATACAAGATGGCGTCGACGAAAATTTTACATCTTTTTGTCATGGGTGTCATTGTCATGGTTTTTGGGGTAGCTTATATCGAATATGGGGTCAAAACCAAAATACAAGATGGCGCCGACGGAAATTTGGCCGCTTTTCGACATGGGTGTCATTTTCATGGTTTTTGGGGTCGCTTATATCTAGTATGGGGTCAAAACCAAAATACAAGATGGCGTCGACGAAAATTTTACATCTTTTCGTCATGGGTGTCATTGTCATGGTTTTTGGGGTCGCTTAAATCGAATATGGGGTCAAAACCAAAATACAAGATGGCGCCGACGAAATTTTTACATCTTTTCGTCATGGGTGTCATTTTCATGGATTTTGGGTAGTATGTCATTAGCTGCTGCTCATTATGTAAAAAAAATTGATAATAATATTTTATATGTTCCATGTAATGCAAATTAAAAATTCAAGTCATTTATAATCCTTGTGACCAAAAATTATTTCGTTTTAGGTTCTATCTACTTATTTCACGTACCTAACTTTTTATTTTTTAATACTTTCTACAACAAAGTCAAAACTAATTTTCTTTTCGGAAGTCGGTGTCGGTACCTATTGTTTTTTGGTTTTTGGACACAGGCAAGTTATAATTTTTCTCTTTTTAGTTTTTGTTGGTACCCCATAGTGGGTATACTAAATACATCTGTTTACCCCCTAAAACCATATTAGCGTGATTTTATATTATGGTATGGTAAAATATAACATAAACATACGATCACACTAATCGCAGGTCATTTGTTATTGAAGAGTTCCATTGTCGTACCTCCGAAGATCTTTATCAGATTCTAATATATTATACACTAAAACCTTCCCTGAAAAGACATACATTTATCGCCGAAAACCCGATCAGTATCGGATAAGTAGTTTTCAAGAAAATCGCGGATACATACGGGTAGAATAGATAGAGCACCTCCTTTTTTTGAAGTCGGTTGAAATTAATAACCTACTTTTTACGACGACGGTTTGTGAAAGTTACTAAATGCATTTTCAAAGTGCCTACTAACCTTCATGAATCAACTTCAAAAAAAATAATATCAAGGACCAATATTATTTGAGTGATGTATAAAATCGAGCGCTCAGTAGTTTCAATGAGTGCGTGCGCGTAATGTTGCTGTGTGCGACTAGATACCTAAATTTGAGTTCGTCGAAAATGTAACAGCGTCCTTAAACAATAGTTCACGTTTAATACGTACACCTTGATGCAACTGTCGCCATCTAGTGATTCATTCGTAAAACTTTGGTTACAAACATGTAATAATAAGAAACTTTACAATGTATTATTGGTTATTAGATAATTATAACATACTAGAAAATTGTGGTTCGTCGTGGTGTCGGTGGCCTCCGTTCAATCCTGTGCTCTGTTTACATTAGTGCATACTGCAACTAGATCTTTATTCACAACTTGTGGGGTGGTTAATATAACTTGAAGTATCTAATTGCTCTTCTCCATTGTAAGGGATACTAGTTGTGTCAATTCACTTCTCTCTTAGTCATGATGCTGCTGCCATGCCATGCATTAGGGTCTCTTCACACTCATAATATTTTTAAAACCGATTCATATCCCAGCATCTCCACCATGTCGCGACGTATGCCCTCATATTTAGGGATTCTATTATTCGAAGGAATCATATGATACCTGAGTATTAGGTTGATCTCTTCTGGGGGAGTGGCGGTGGCGAATAAGAAAAAATATTATTTCCAACTTGTACCTGGGTTTACTTTATCTGCTTCGCTTGTTAATTCATCATGGAGACGGAGCAAGGAACGCAGAGCAACAGAACTTGAACATAGAGGGCCACTTCCACCATCTGTAGATAGATACCAGCGATGATACTGACACTTTATTTTTATTATAGATACCATAGATTTATTTTTATTATAGATACTGAGACTTCGATATTATGGACATCTTATATTATTGGTATTTACTGAAACCAAATGTCAAATATTAGATCGTGTATTATATTGCTCAACAGCTGGAAACCGGTATGGTTTCCGTCCTAGGAAGCTCACTTCCAAGAACACTCATGAGGCCGGCGGAGCATTATTGCCGCCTCATCTACTGAGGCCGGCGGAGTATTATCGCCGCCTCAGTCTTGTATTACATTGCTCAACAGCTGGAAACCGGTATGGTTTCCGTCCTAGGAAGCTCACTTCCATAGAACACTCATGAGGCCAGCGGAGTATTAACGCCGTCTCATCTACTGAGGCCGGCGGAGTATTATCGCCGCCTCAGTCTTTTACTACAAGGGTTTTAAGGGTCAGTCTTACCTTATTCAAACAGCTGGTATGGTTTTAGCCCTTGGCAGCTCACTTCCAAAGGCACTCATTAGGCCGGCGGAGTATTATCGCCGCCTCAGACTCATGAGGCCAGCGGAGTGTTTATCGCTACCTCCTACTCATGAGGCCGGCGGAGTATATCGCCGCCCCAATCTACTTGATAGCACTAATTGAGATCTCAAGAAGCTTCATTATAATATACAACTACAACATACAAAGTTTGCCAAGATCGTTGGTTTATATGTAAACACTATTCATCAGTATTTCTGTATTCTCAAGAAAGACAGTTCGTTTCAGTGAATAGCATAGATAAGTGTATACAAATAGGAATAATCTTAAATCATAAAACACTCAGCTTTCAATCCAGGGATGCCGACGGCTCCAACCCCGATACGAACTCTGCTTGATAAACACGGCCTTTTACTAAACTTAAGCTAAACACAACAAGACAAATATTGGTTCTTACCGCGCCAATACTGATTTGACAGGTACGCCCAGCGATGTTCCATCGGTGTTGCCGTTGCATAAAATTATTGTTGTAATGTTGCTATGTCTGGTTATTGTTGTATTTCCATTCGCGGCTTATATCTTCTGTAAGTCCGCGACAATGATTCATTAACCTGTATCCATAGCCCATCTATGGATACAGGTTGATGAATCATGTTTATCAAGGGATAGCGATAGCATGATTCATTAAAATGCAGTGAACTCAAGCGAGAAGATCGTGGTGTCCAGTTAGCTCGGTATATATATATATATATATTATTTTATTTATTAAAACTTTATGCATAAGTACAAAGGCGGACTTAATGCCTTAGGCATTTTCTACCAGTCGACATTAGGGTGGTGCAGAGATAAAACAAGGCAGGTGCAACTAAATGATAGGATGAATAGAGAAAAGAGTATATAATTATAAAAGAAAAAAAAGGAAGAATAAATATATACTTAGATACATACATACATATAAACAATGTTATAGAGAATCCGAAACGAACTAATCAATTTTGTGATGATTCTGCAAACTTCTTGCGAATGTGCTCACGTGCCTTCAATTTGAAAGAAAGCCGACTGGTTGCCATCCTGATGTTCTGAGGGAGCGCATTCCAAAGGGAGATTGCCTGGACAAAGAAGGACGAGTGGATAAACCCAGAGCGGTGAGAGGGACATTGTAGAAGACGATTATTGCTGGAGCGAAGATTCTTACTGTGAGCAGAGCAAAGGAATTGAACGTGAGAAGACAGATAAAAAGGAGAAATAGGATTATCAATAAAAGTAAACAGGGTAGACAAGGCCCTCAGCGCCCTACGCTGACGAATGGGTAACCATTTTAAAAGGGATCGATGTGGAGATACATGATCGTACTTCCGGAGGTTGAAGACAAATCGAATGCAGTTATTAAGAAGGCGGTCAAGTTTATTGAGTAGTTCTGCATTCAGGTCATAGTAGCACACATCTCCATAGTCAATTATTGGAAAGATTAGGGACTGTACAAGCATGGCCTTTATGTGAGCTGGGAGAAGATTTTTTAATCGATACAGCGAACGTAACGTTCCGGTGACCTTTCGGCTGACACTTGTTACCTGTTTGCGCCAGTCAAGGCAAGTGTCGACAAACAAACCAAGATCCTTAACCTCAGAGCTAAACGGAATTGGTACGTTGTCGAAGATTATGGGTGGAACAGTTAAGCCATCAAGCTTTCTCAAGCTATAGGGACTCCCAAGTATGATAGCCTGACACTTTGCAGGATTAACCGCCACACCGAATCGGTCCGACCAGCCTTTAATCGTAATTAAATCGCGGTTTAGCACTTCGATCGTATCGGATAAGCTGTCAACACCTGACTGACAGTAGATCTGTAAATCGTCAGCGTAAAGATGATACGCACACTGAAGCTCGGTGGTTATAAGATTAATGAAAATGGAGAACAAAAGTGGAGATAATATACCGCCTTGAGGGACGCCAGCTGCAAGGTCACACCACTCTGAAGAAGAGTCTCCAGCATGAACTGACTGCCGGTGCCCCCGAAGATAAGAGGAAAACCATTCCAGTACCTCGTGAGAGACCATAAGATAAGAAAGGATAGATAAAAGGAAATCGTGATTGATGGTATTAAAAGCGTTTGAGAATTCGATTAACACTAAAGTAGTAACTTTAGTGTCCTCCATTCCCCGCCTTATATCATCAGTCACTTTAAGAAGAACCGACACGGTACTGTGCCCGGGCCTGAAACCGGATTGAAATGGGCTAATGAGGGAGTTGTGGTATATGAACTGAGACAGTTGTTTATGAACACAGGCCTCGAGTACTTTGGACAGAAAGGGAAGGATCGAAATTGGACGAAAATGACCGGAAAGAGTAGGATTGGGAATCTTAGGCAAGGCTCGGACATGAGCTTTACGCCACAAGGAAGGGAAAACACCGGAGTAAAGAGAAAAGTTAATTATGTGGGAAATAGCAGGCAGAAGTTGATCCAAAGCAGACACGATCATATAACGACTGATGTTATCGCAGCCCACAGCTTTGGATTTAATGGATAGGATTATCTTTTTGATCTCTCCTGGGTCGACTGGTGTCAAGACAAAGGGAGAAATATTGGGACGCGACCAGCAAGGTAGTCGATAGTTTGAAGTTTGGTTAGACTATCTAGCATAAGCACAGTAGAGAAATAGCGATTAAGATCGTCTAAGCAAATTGTGCTAGGAAGGTCTGTATGCCGCGATTTGCCGATACCCAAGGTCCCAAGAAATTTCCAGATATCGGCAGAAGATGACGAAAAAATGTTATTTAGAATGTGGCGTCGTTTAGCGTTGCGTATCATCTGATTACACCGATTCCTAGCTGTCTTGAACAAGGTCCAATTGTCCTCTGAGCGATCCCTTTTAAATATCCTAAATGCGCGGTCCCTCCATCGCATTGCCATCCGGATTCCCCTATTCATCCAGGGAGCAGGTGAACGCTTCAACTTTACTCTCCTGACAGGAGCATGAGTGTCATATAGTTTGGTCACAGCATTGTTGAACACACAAACTTTGTCATCCACTGTAGCAGCTTGCTGCAAAAGTGTCCAATCAAGATTCGAAGCATCTTTTTGAAGTAGCTCACTATTCATACGTGCAAAGGCATGCCTGTACTGGAACGTGGGTTTGGGTTTTGGAGGCTTAAGGACATAGGACAGGTAAATAAGGTCGTGATGAGAAAATCCAGGGGCATCATATTGACCATGCGAGGAAACTAGGGAAGGATTAGAGATGACGATCAGGTCGAGCCAGGTATCTTCACTGACTTTATTATGATGAGTGGGTTGGAGAGGCAGTACATGAAGACTGACTGACTCGACAATATGCAGGAATTTACGGGACCGAGGGGAGTTGTGGGAAAGGAGGTTGGTGTTAAAATCGCCCATGATGATGTGATGTGCATACTCCGAACCCAAAGATTCAAGTACCGATTCGTTTTCGGTGAAATAATCAGGGGTAGGGGGACAGTAAACAACACCTAAAACGGCTTTAGCTCCCTTGACACAAACCTCTAGAAAAAGGAACTCAGCAGAACTATTACAAGCAGAAGTGGTGAGAATTTTATAAGGGAGATCTCCGCGAAGGTAAATTGCTACACCACCCCCTCTTACCAATCCGATCATTCCGAAAAAGAACGAAACCAGGAAGAGAGTAGGTGGTATGGAAGTTCAGGGTTGAGCCAGGTCTCAGAAATCAGGACGGCGTGAACGTTGTTGTTGGAAAACGTATCGCACAGTTCGCTATGGTGGCTTGGAATGCTTTGAGCGTTAATGTGGCAAACGTTAAACAGCCGGTCAGAATTTGGGCTGAACCTCTGACGCAATAGATCGCCAAGGGTGTCCGTAAGAGAGCTGAAGCTAACATCGCAAGAAGATGTGGTTGATTCGTTGGCAGAGTAAAAAGATTCGCTATCTGATAACATCATTTTATATCCATTAGGCTAGCGCTTGACCACTATCTCACCTGATGGTAAGCGATCATGTGGTCGACGGTGAAACACGCTTGCCTAGAAATAACCTATTAATTCTTGACTTAAATACCTCCAAATTGTAGCTGTCGGGAAACACAGACTCCGGCAGGGAACTCCACTCCTTAGCTGTACGCATAATAAAAATGTTCTCAAAAGGTTTTGTGCGTATGGGTGGAATGTCCACCATTTATCGATGGCGCATCGCCGTACGTCTGGTAGTCCGATGATGAAACGGGCTCGGTGGAATTAGATCGTGCAATTCCATCGCACACTCCCCGAAATGTAACCGATAAAAAACTGACAGGCTGGCAACTCGGCGACGATGTTCAAGACTCTGGAGCTTTGACTTGACCAGCGCCTCGTCGCCGATGAGCCTCTTGGCCCGCTTTTCGATCGACTCTAGTGCATCAAGCTGGTATTTGGCAGATCCATCCCAGAGATGAGAACAGTACTCCATGCATGATCGAACTTGCGCTTGATACAAATTGAGGAGCTGTTTGGTCGTGAAGTACCTTCTCACCTTCGCAAGGATCCCCAGCTTTTTGGCTGCCAGCTGAGCTTTTGCCTCAATGTATGGGCTAAAATTGAGAGTCGATGACAACGTAACGCCAAGAAGCTCAAGATGGTCCGTTATTGGCACGGTCACATCTCGGAAAGTTGGAGCCGGTTGAAATTGGATCTTTTTTGCGGAAAAAAGACACGCCTGGGTTTTAGCAGCGTTAACACTGACCAGATTGGCATTATTGGTCCACTTATTTCTTAAACAAGTACTCTTAGGAAACCTGTGCACAATCAATATTAGATTAATATAAACGAATGGCAAATAAACTTTATGAACTAAATTAAAGTAAGTAAAATAAAAATACAGTATTTCTTGTGACTTTTGTCACATCTCTAACATTAGAACGTAAGTAGGTAAGCAAATTGTCAAAGCGCTATCAGCGAACGCATAAAAGTTAATTATTTCACTAAATATAATGGTTTAAATGATACTGTACGTCCTCAACGTATTTAGAACTAAGATTCCTTTAATCCGGACAACCTATGAAATGTATTTCCTGCACAATAATTGCAGTATGTTAGTCGATAACTCATCTGTGGAAAGATATCCTTGATTATGTTCTGTTAATACACTCATTCTACTCTTGCAACCGATAGCGACACACGACATGGTTCATGCAGATAATTAAACAACAAAATTCTTCCTGATATAAACGTAACAAAGGCGTGAAAACAGCGAAAATCTTTCATTAGAGCTGCTAACCAATGGGTGACAACAGTGACTAAAAAGTTATCTCTTTGACGTTCAACATGGTAGCGTTTATCTATGTTTGTCTCTATTTATTTCATAGTTTTTTCCATAAGCAAGAACGAAAGAAACAGAGTTTTTATCAGGTCTATGGTCGTAAATACGTTATCTCTAGTAAATTACAAACTCTCTGCTCGTGTATGTATATACGCATAGACCCAATAAATAGTATGGACTCGAAATACCTACAAAAAAACGTGCCTACCTAAACCTTAAAATGGCTGCCGATGCTATTGTTGTGTTAATCACGGAACACACACACATTAATAATACAAAAAATAAACAACCATTTGACAGCAGGTCTACCACGAACACAACCACAAATTTCGGCAATTATTATGGCGAATATGGCACGTACTGACAGCTGTCACTACGTCATAACAAAATGTTGCCATAATGAGCAACAACTGAAATATTGTTGTCTCTTTTATCAAATACGATTACTACATTAGAATAAATGAGATAAAATGATGTTTCACATTCTGTATCGTATTTCACTCATATTTGTATAAGCTAATGTATGTATAGAATAACAAGGCGCCTCCATGTTTTTCCTAGCTCAATGTATATACGTGACATCCTCACAGCTGTTGCATACCTCTAAGTAGTCTGTGTTGCATACGTAGTTTCCTTTTTAGTTACTATACTTTAAGGTAGTATCTGTAGTCTGTCAGTCTGTGGCTGTTGCGTTATCGTAGTTTTATTTTCTCTGTGGTTATTGCCAAAGAGTATGTAACACTACGTTTAAGAGACGGGACTGCCATAGAAAAAACAGGATCAGACAAAATGTATGAAACGTACACCCTAAATCAATACCAACCTAACAAAACCACGGCGTAATACATACTGCCAACATAATGACATTATTAGTGATGGGACTGTGGTGCCTAGTGAAAATTTGTCGATATCGATATCGGCTACAGAAGCGAATCTGGGATTCGATTTTATTTCAGGTCATAAATAAATAAAAGAAAAATTAAACTCAGATTGTTTAATACATATTTATTCAACGAATTAAACAATTATCCATGCTATTTATTTATTTAGTAAGTTTGGGCAAACAAAGCGCGATTTTAATGAAACTTGCACTGTTCCCTAAGTTGCAATAGAAGAATCCGTTTCCAGTATTATGTCTGTTTGTGAGGTCGATGTTGAAGGATCTGTAACATAAAAATGATATATAAATGTAAGGCCGTGCATCATACATACATGAAATATACTGACATGGAACATCTTAACTGCTAGGTGACCGACAAACAATACATTTTCTATTGTGTCTTATTGTCTCGCAGTTACGTTGTTAAAATCATTATCATCATCAGCATAATAGATGTTCACTGCAAAACATAGGCTTCTCCTGTCATTTCCTTAACTAAATATCGATGTCGATAAATCCAAGTTGATGAGTAGGTAAACACTATGGAATGTTTTGTTTAGGTTATTATTTTTTTATAAAATGCACTAAACCTTTAGAAATTGCACTGGAATTGACTTCTTTATACAAATAAATAACTCATTATGCTTACCGTTCTTCATCTTATTGAAATTTAGCCATAAAAACACGTTTGTTATCACCAACCTGGCATGTTTTTAAACCACATATTTCGCGTGTTATTTTCTCATGTTGTTCTTTAGAAACACTCCATGACAAACGGACAACAAATTTCTTCCAACAAAATGATTATTAATACACTTATAATCAATATAAACGCAAAAATATAACTTTAGAAAACCATAACAAACTAACTGTCAAACGCCTGACCAGAGGGAATCTAGTGACTGACAGTCAAAATGGCGGTCAATGTAATCCGTCTATTTGTTGAAGAGTCAAGGCCTATATAATCCCAGAGCTCTCAGTGTTCTTCGTAATTATATCGGACTAGCTGAACCACGCGGTTTCACTCGCATCTTTGATTACTACTCCGCTCCTATTAGTCATAGCGTGATGTTTTATAGCCTATAACCTTCCTCAATAATCGGGCTATCGAATAGTGAAATAATTTTTAAAATCGGACCAGTAGATACTGAGATTAGCGCGTTCAAACAAACAAACAAACAAACAAACTCTTCAGCTTTATAATATTAGTATAGATTATAGCCGCCATTAAAAAGGACGTACGTTTCATACATCGTTATTTTGTATAGGAGTTTCGCCAGATTGGTTATTGCCGTTTTTTTGTGTAATAATAACAGGTTTTAACTTTTAAGAATTATAAATTATTAGCTATGCGGTGTTCAGGGATTATTATTCATCAAACATATATGTACAAATTACATGAATAGATAGCCCGATTTCGCGGTATACAATATAAATTAAGTCTATCTTTCTATCGCTTAAAATCAAACGAACACACGAATTTTATAATTCTTTTATTTTTATGTAAAATGTAGACATGTGTCGGATTAGGTAAAAACGATACCTAATCCACCTAATCCTAGTATTTAAAAATAATAATAATAATAATCTTTATTCAAACTTGAAATTAGTAAAATATAATAATTGGTCTTATACATAAAGTGGGTACAACAATGTTAGGTGCCTGTACTAGGTAATCCTGTATCACAGGCGGCGGGGTCTCAAATAATGTAATTGGAAGGACACGGAATTTTTTACAATATTTTCTTAACATTAGAATAGTGACAGATATATTTATTTATTGATAATCTTAATTACTAAAACAGATTAAAATTAAATTCTATTAATAATAATAAACATATGATTCCTTACTTAGCTTAGATAACGTTAAATTGATTGCACATAATTATTTACACACACGGACAACGAACTTTGAGCATCAGCAGATATTTGAGCTGGGTTAACCACTATTGCAAAATGTTTTAAAACCATTTTGCCAAAGTACGCACGGCGGCAAATTTCCTGAGACAGCAACAAATCCAGGCGAAGTAGGTCAGTGCAGTGGCTTCTTTTTGATGAGTCGGCATCTCATGAGTGTGACGCTCTAGGCGCCCTCGTATTTAAAAACATTATTATCTGGTATTTAAAAATACCTAATCCATTTACCTAATCCGAATATTTATTCAATATAGCCGCTGGCTTCTTACCGATATTATGTATCGTATGTAGATAGGGTTAGAAATATTTGGCATGGACTATGGACGTTCCGTTTCTGATATATTGTGGAACGGTGGATTATATTTCGTTTTTTATGGACAAACGGTACTTAAAGTCCACGTGGATACTTTTGTTTTTAACGTCTAAATAATTAAACTAGCTTATAAATACGTAAACCAACTAAACCAACAGAACGGAGTAGGTACTGATAGAACATGTGTTACGTAGGCATGATTCATTTGTACTGCCAAAAGTTAGGTCAAGATTGAAGTTCATTGTAGAATTACTCTTTTAAAACAACTCAAACGACATAATTATTTTTTTAGTCTTTTTTACCGAAAAATGCTGAGGCTAAAAATTAAAACTAGTTTACTATGTATAGAAACCAGAGCATTATTATATTAACATGCATTTCACCCATATTATTACATGAGTTTCTGATTTTTACATATTTAATTTCAATAAAAGACGTGAAATTATTGTTATTTTTCTTCGAGAGTATCATCTTAA
Organism: Orthosia cruda; assembly: GCA_964057195.1. Lineage (NCBI taxonomy): Eukaryota > Metazoa > Arthropoda > Insecta > Lepidoptera > Noctuidae > Orthosia > Orthosia cruda. The sequence goes on from OZ059853.1 coordinate 17,873,652, forward strand.
AATAACGCCCGCTAACGACAACGTATATTCATTACGACACTAGCTAGAACACTAACTAATCCAAGGGTATTCTACATAGATGTGCTAATTAAACTTGAAACTTATCCCCAACATTTTAAGGTACGGAATATCTTCTGTGGAGACTGTGTACGACTTAGATTAAGAACCTAACGAATATTTTGTGCCATACCTAATCCTCGACGCTTTGGATTAGGTACGGACTAGCATCGAAAAATACCTAATCCACATACCTAATTCAATATTTATGCCTCAGCTCTAGTAAAATGAAGTGTTATAAAAACAAATTAAAAGGGATATAACCAAGTTAGTTATTGACAAACAGTGTTTTTCAAATGTAAACGATTTTAACTAAATAAGTTAATTCCTTTTGTTTAAAAAAATGGAAAAGCTATCAGTGTGTAGGTTATGTTTAGTGGATAATGTTCGTATGTTTGAAGTTACCGACAAGAACTTGCACGAACTATTTGAGAAACTGACTGATATTCCAGTAAGTATAAGACATAAAAAGCGTATTAAACCACATGTTACTTTATACAAAATTGCCCGTTTACAGTATGGGCGTCCAAAACGTTTTTTTAGAAGATGTCCCAAAATGACCTAATGACCAGCACTGTGTGAGGACAGACATACCGAAAACCTCACAGACTTACCACCAACTGTTGACTTGGACATTGAACAGCATGACAATAAATATTTTAATGTATAGAAAGTTTATATTTTCATTTGAAACAATCTTCTAAAGAAGGAATATTGTTTGTTTATATCATAGAGATAATATGTACTGTTTACATTATTACCTCAATGGTTTATATATAGATCTGTGGACTAGGTACTAATATAATTACAAAAATGCTTAACTGGTAGAAATCTACACTATAGTTTAGTGTCATGGCTTCTTACAAGCTTTTGTTAACTTTCATCTGTCCCGGTGTCTCTAAGTCAAATCTTGCAAGTTTAATTTGGTGCACTTCCCAGTGTCCGATTGAGCTGAAATTGTTTCTTGTGACAGTGCAATTCAAGCTCAGATCCACCATTGTGGGCACGATGGTCATGCCCACAACCCTAATTGATGTGTGACATCACAATTTCATGGTCACCAAGATTTGTACCCTGACATAATGAAATTCTTAAAAATATATAAAATTTTCAGGCTTATTAATTTACTAGTGTTCACTCCACAGCTTTGCCCATGTGGAACTATACACTATACTTTATTTTATCATAATTTGTTTTTATCCTGAAAAGTGCATGAGAGTGAAGACACAGGTATAAGCTAGTTCATAAATAAAATGTTATAAGATAAGTTTTGTTACAGTTTGTTACTGCAGACAGTAGACCGATGCTCGCTTGTTTCTTTTGTTATGCCAAACTAAAGCAATGCTGTCAACTGCGGAGAATATGTTGGGAAGCTGAAGAGCTGTTTGCTCAGATGATGAATAAGGTGAGGTATTCTCCAACTGACATTTAATCTCATAACTTCTAAATTTAGTAAGTGTGGAGGTGATTTCTCTCAAGCTCATACCTATTGTGTCTGGATTGCACCAATTGTCCATGTGTTGAAGTTCTTAAGTTGCACCATTTGTGAAGCATCATTTTTATTGACTAAAGAACAAGGAAAGAATCGCTCATAATTTATCATTATTTTGCCTAATAATAATATTATACTTTTACAGCCAAATGTCATTACAAACCGAGGCCAGCTAGAGAATTTTAACGGTCTTATAATAACTCAAACAGAAAACATAAGTATTGTTGATGTTGGCCAGATTAAAAGCATTAAAATCAAACAAGAATCACCAGCAGTTTGTGAGAGACTAGAAGATATTATTAAACCAAAGGAAGAACATCAAAGTGATGGTATGTTTTTAAGAACAAATAATAATGATGATTAACTGTTAGTGCTTCTAATCTTTATATCTATACTTTATAGTATAGTAGTGCTAGTCTGGGTGCATCGTCCTCACGTATATGAATTATTGTATGTATGTAAATGTTGTATAACACCTTTTTTTAAAGAGTTAGTGTGGAGTTTTTGACCGTTTTTCTCGATAACAAGCTACTTTTCTGAATGCACGGTAAAATCAATTATTATTACTTTTAAATGTTTCAATTCAACAGTGCCGCTTAATAGCCTAAATTAAGTTAAGACGGGCTGGTTTCTGCAACTCCATGTCTAAGCTCGTATTTTGATTACGGGTGGGATTAGTCGTCCTTACTCGATCCACCCCAGCTCCTCGAGAATTGCCAGTAGCGCTTTGGTGTTGCCAACTATCTTCTGTACATTACCTGGGTCACCGAGGTATTTGGCCCTGTAACCAGCGATTACTGGGCATCTTAGGAGTAGGTGTGCTGCTGTCTCATCCTCCTCCATGCATGCTTATTTATTTATAGACACACACAGTGGGCTGTCAGTGATCCCTAAGACAAAAAGATGCTTGTTAAAAGTCCCATGGCCAGTCGTTACGGCTGAGACTGCACGTAACTGTGGTTTAGTCAGTCTCAGGGCTTTCTGCATAAAACGGCTGTCTAAAGAGGGAAGTGCCTCCTTGGCCGGCCTGCACTTGTTGCGGTCATTCCATAATTTGTGTTGTTGCTCTTTGGTGCATTTCCTTACCAGTTTGCGGAGGTAACCGAAGGGTAATGTCACGATAGGCTCCAGTCCCACTACCGCCATACTAGAACCCCTTCGAACGAGGTCATCCACTGCATCATTACCTTAAGAATCGCTGTGCCTCTTGATCTATTGAATGGTTACTTTATTGTGTATACTTTTCTGGTTCAGGTGTTGGTGACACTTTTGACTGACACGCTTAGTGGCCTAATAAAATTTTGATGATGAGATCATAAAATGTTTTGCATGACTTAATAATTTTTTCATCACACTTGCACGTAAAAAGTATCTAAACATACAGGTTAACTTGGCCGTAATGCCCCATATAAAACCCTCGGGCTTTCTTTTTGTCATGAAACCCTAGGGCGGTAAGTAATATTTTTTTAATTTATGGCACAGCACACTGGTCATGCAAGTTCAAGCAAGGAATTTACACGCAATTGAAAAATTGTCTTAAAATGTTATCTACACAGGCATTTCCTTGCAATCTCGCTACATGTTACTTAAATACTCAACTAATGTTATTAATAATCGATTTTAATAGTTATACTCGTAGTATGAAAACGTCGAAATTATTTAATTCTTTTTACACTCTGTCATGGCTGTATACCTACGTAAGTGTTTGCCCTTAAAAGTTTCTGAACGAAACACTGTATAATCTGTGGTGTGGGCAAAAATTCGCCAACAGCTTAAAAAAAGTTCACGTATTTCGTAAGAACAACTGTGCTGACTTGTGTATTAAAGCTATAATTCATAATTATTACTCGCAAATGTGATGAAAAACATTGTATGTATCACGGGCGGTACGGGAATTACGAACCTCGACTTAGAAATCCCTCAGTCTTCGTGTACGTTACCCCAACAGGAAAGTGACTCCTAGAGTGATATGAGTGGAACGTATAATTAGAGCGTAATCAGCTGTGAATGTGCGCCAAATAAAAAATAAGTGCGTCTCGTCGTTTTTGAAAAAAACGGAAAAATGGTTCCTGCTGGGGTAACGTTGTTCCAGCAGGAAAATTCTAAACGAATGATCGTAATGAGAAATAAAGTACATGGGCAGAGAGCTTATAGTTGAGCAAAAATGTGCGCCGAAAATATAATTGGTGCGTCATCAGGTTTTCGAGATATTGCATTTCCTGCTGGGGTAACGTTTTGCAGAATCGTGTATCTCTAAAACCATTGTACGTGCGCCTGTAGAATAAACATACACGAGCAGCTCTTGATTTGTGCGTATTTGTGCCGGAATTAGATTTAAGAAAATATTTATAATTTTCAAGTAATTGCGCTTTTTTGAAAACGCGAAAAAAAATCGCACTGCCTAAATGAGAAAACGTATAAGCTCGCTGAAAACTGTATTCAGTCCATCTTGACGCTTGTATAAACCATAAAAAGTTTCAAAAGCATACATGCTTGCGTTATCGAATAATATTGCTAAAAGTCAAAACGAGAGTGTCATAACTTTGACGGCAAAATACAAGAAACCGACTTAACCCAAGATAATATGGTGTAAACCACAAGTGTGTGCGTTTAGTCAAAAATATATAGTGAAAATATTCAGCTTGAAATCTTTCGCATTATGTAGATTTAAACAAAAAACTAAACATGTAAACAATGGCTGGTTATCCGACCAAATTCAAATGACTACGAAAAAGCGACGGATTCATACATATCGATGACCTTCTTAATTGGACGTATTAAACCTAAGCTTTTGTCCGTACAGTCGCGTTCAAACCTTTGTTGGTATGACTAATTTCAACAATTTCTAATTTTGGGGGCTTATTAAAAATACATTAAATGCACCTTGTGACCGTAACAAATGAAAGAGGTTGTTGATGTAGAAATTATTATGTTTATTATCTTAATTTGTTTCTTAAAGTAATTAAGGCTTCAAATCACAGATCAAATTACAAACTGTAATTTTATTGAACTGTGTTCTATTAATATTAGAACACAGTTCAATCAAATTATTTGTACCGAGTGTAGTCACTATTATTTAAAATCACAGATCAGTTTTTCATTTACATAAGTACCAAAATACAAACAGTAAAATTGCATAATCACAGAAACTCACAGAGACGAACCGCGGAGTCTTAGTAACACGGAGTCTTAGGTTCCGTACCCAAAGGGTAAAACGGGACCCCCGTTTTTACCCTTTGGGTACGGAACCCAATAACTCAATGTTAATTTATCTAGCCTACGGTTTAAATCAATGTATGTAGTTATCTACGTTGTTTTTTTTACTGTTGCGTTAATTGGATTTTTATTTATAAACTGTATTTGTAGGTTATTTTTTGTAGTAGGTATTCATAACACATATCTTGACCTTCTGTTTTTTAAAACAGGCGCCATCAAATTTTTGGTCTCTAATTTTTTCTACTAATATTATAAAGGCAAATGTCTGGATTTGTCCACAAAATACTGAATGTATTTTAATGAAATTTGGAATAAAGAAGATAGGTTAAATCTTGGCACTAGTTTTTCTAATGTACTTACCTAATCAAGTGCAAAGTCACGGAAAAAGCAGTAGTAGAATTTAATCCAATAACAAGTTATTTTTTTATAACTTTTCTATCTCAGTGTACTCAGGCACAACACGCTACAACCGGTTCGTGAGTAAAGTTAAGAAGGTCATCGTTATGTATGAATCGCTTTTTTGTAGTCATTCGAATTTGGTTGGATAACCAGCCTTTGTTTACATGTTTAGTTTTTTGTTTAAATCTACTTAATGCGAAACATTCCAAGCTGAATATTTTCACTATATATTTTTGACTAAACGCACACACTTGTGGTTTACACCATATTATCTTGGGTTAAGTCGGTTTCTTGTATTTTGCCGTCAAAGTTATGACACTCTCGTTTTGACTTTTAGCAATATTATTCGATAACGCAAGCATGTATGCTTTTGAAACTTTTTATGGTTATTACAAGCGTCAAGATGGACTGAATACAGTTTTCAGCGAGCTTATACGTTTTCTCATTTAGGCGCTGCGATATTTTTTCGCGTTTTCAAAAAAGCGCAATTACTTGAAAATTATAAATATTTCCTTAAATCTAATTCCGGCACAAATACGCACAAATCAAGAGCTACTCGTGTATGTTTATTCTACAGGCGCACGTACAATGGTTTTAGAGATACACGATTCTGCAAAACGTTACCCCAGCAGGAAATGCAATATCTCGAAAACCTGATGACGCACCAATTATATTTTCGGCGCACATTTTTGCTCAACTATAAGCTCTCTGCCCATGCACTTTATTTCTTATTACGATCATTCGTTTAGAATTTTCCTGCTGGAACAACGTTACCCCGTTTTTTTCAAAAACGACGAGACGCACTTATTTTTTATTTGGCGCACATTCACAGCAGATTACGCTCTAATTATACGTTCCACTCGTATCACTCTAGGAGTCATTTTCCTGTTGGGGTAACGTACACCAGTCTTCGACTTCGGGGTTCTACTAGAGTCTCGATCGTAATTCCTTACTTACCGCCCTTAATACACAATGTACTATTTGTTGGTACTGATTATCCAACACCAAGTACTATAATTCGATGTTTTTGCATGTCTAGTATGGGCTAAGTTATATTTGTATTAAATTGACTCAACAAAATGCAATGCCATGCAATATTACTACAAATTAACATAAAATACGTGACCAATTTTTGTGACATTCATCAACCCCCACTGGGTCCGCGTGGCGGTCCATTACCTCGCTCATACAGAGAAGGCCTGTGCCCCAGCTGAAGAACAATGAAAGTTTAAAAGTGAATGGTGAAGGATTGGCGAGAGAGTGCTGAATTTAGTTTCAATTCAATGAGAAGAGCACCTTACATACTAACGGTATAATAAATCTTTATTCAGAAATTAGAAAAGGTAAAAACACAGTTTCAATCTTAGATATCTAATGTAGGTATAATAATGTAAGATAGGTAAGATTACCTAGTACTAGGTAATCCTGTATCACAGGCTGTCGGAGCTCTAAAAATATGATTATCCTAGGTCAACAGAATTTAAACAATATTTAACACAAGAAGTCTATAAATAGTGGCAAGATTGTATAATTTTGAAATTAATTTTAATTCACTTAAAACTATTAACATAGAACTAAATTACTAGGTCATAATTACTTAATATCTTATTTACCTACTAGCTTTTGCCCGCGACTTCGTTCGCGTGGAATAGTGACTTCCGGCAGATTTTTGGTTTTACCCACATAGTTCCCGATCTCGCGGGATCTCTTCAAAAATGAAATGTGGAAGATATTCTAGGGAACTCTTCAAAAATCAACATAATGAGCTCTGCGTTTGAATTGAAGATATGTATACTCACTTAGGGCATTAAAGCCGTTATTGCCGATCGAAAAAGGCGAAAATGTTAACCTTTGGCTTTTAATCGACAAATACAACGGGACCAATTTAGAAAACAACCACCAGACAACCCAACAAATTTAACTTTTAATCTACTAATACAACGGAGCCAATTTTAAATTTACGAAACGATCAATCCACAATTCCACGACAGTACCGAAGCGCTCGGCCGATACCCAACCAAATGCGTGTAACGAAACCATAGCGCGATCTATTTCGATGCCAACGCCATCTATCGAGCATAGTGACAACTCAGATTATTTATCAATACTCCGTTCGGGCATTTTCTTTGTACTAAAAGTTTTATTATATTGATATTATTTTTTCATACCTTTTTACTATTTATTTACTTTTTTCCGATGAATTAAAACAATAACATGAACCGAACTCGTGTAACGATCGACACCATTGCGCGATCACCAACTCGACATATAGTACTAATAGAATTATCTATACTCCGTTAAAGCATTTTCTTTGTACTAAAAGTTGTATTATATTATATTTTCATACCTTTTTACTATTTATTTACATTTTTCCGATGAATTTTCAGTACTGAATTGATGCCGACTCTTGACCAATAGTTGGCGCTGTATGTCCGGAATAAATTTTATTTTATATTTAATTTTTTGTAATAAAAACTATCCTATGTCCATTCTCAAGTTCCAAACTATGTCTATACCAAATTTCACACAAATCGGTTCAGTAGTTTAGGCGTGAAGCAAAGACAGACAGACAGACAGACAGACAGACAGACAGAAAGACAGACAGACAGAGTTACTTTCGCATTTATAATATTAGTTTGGATATCGCTAAGTTCACTTTGATTATACATATAATGATTGAGAAATAATTGGTAAGCAGAATTGTAAAGTAAACATTGTAAAATTAAACAGTGACACTTAATGTAACGAAGCCAGCAACAAATTGACGATTAGTAGGCCATTGCAGTGTCAGCAGCAAACGCTCAACGCGTGTGACCTTGAGTATGACGTACTAGACACCCTCATAGTCGATAGAGTTGATGTGCCTGTATTCCGCTATTTTCCAAGCAAACGGGAGACCCTGAGTGCCCAGGGTCTCCCGTTTTATGGTTGTTGTGCTTTTTAAAGCGCGAACAAGTTGCGCATTTTGATGTGTAGCGGACATTCTTTGTGCAATTAGACACCGAGTTTCCAACTTCACCGTAGTGATCCCACACAGCGTTGACCTCTCTGCATGTTTTGGCTGCATGACCATATAATTGGCACTTGTAGCATCTGGTAACCAGAGTGAAGTCCGTTAGGGACTTCACTCAGGGCAGGACGTCCAACTTATGATGAACTTGATGTCGAAATTAGGGCTTTACGTATATTGGCTGGAATTTCAATAATGTAATTACAGCTCGACGCATCTTTCTTTCCAGATTTGTGGCTTAATTTAATAGAGGCCAAAAAGGACTCCATGGACATATCTGGCATCTTGTCGGGTATGTTCTGTTCGTAAATGCACCTGAAGACTTCAGTTTCAAACAGGGAAGACGGCACTGCTACAATCACGATCCGTGGTTTGCGCTTGTTGGGCTCATCGGCGGCTAGTCCAGATGTAGAAAGCTGGACGGCGATCTTGATTTTTTCAGCGTCATGCTTGGTCTCTGTGCTAATAATGACACCTCCCTTTTTGGTCTTGCGGACACCTCGTACATGCTGATGCAGCTTCATTTGATCAGGTCGTATGATTTTGTTACCATGTCTTTAGTTTCGTCACTGGACTTGAGTTTGTCACTAGGATAAATGACCACAGAGCTTAAATTGTTCGGTCGAACGAAATCATTTGATCCCTTTTTCACCATGTCGGCAAACGAGACATTGGCCGCAGTACCAGAGTCCTTAATCTAAACTAGTCTTTGTTGAGTCTTTATCTTTTATCTAATTTAGTTCTGCTTGAGGTCCGAGATGTGTTCCGTCAAATTGCGCTTTTCTTTTAGGGCATCTATCATATCGTGTGCTAAAATTGCTTTCTGCTTCAGGGATTGGTATAGGACTGCCATCTGTGAGGTGCCAGATCCTATTTTACGACACAAGTTAGAAATTTTCAGTTTCTGTTCCGAGTTCAGATTGCCATCCGAGGCAATAGAGCAAACCTCATTTAAGTTCTGCTCAATGGTTGACATCCATCTTAGTATGTCGGGCGTGGATGCGACTTCAATCGAGAAATCTGATTGGGCTGGGATTTGCGTCGTCGTCTTCGCTGGCGAGGTGGAGGCTTGCACTCGGCCGCTTGGATTACAGGGACTGTTATCCATTTTATTTGATAGTCACTTCACTGTTTCTAAGTTTTCATTATGTCTACAAAACTACATAGTAGGCAAAAATTTATACAATAAAGAAGGTCACTATTATAATTGTTTTAATTAAATATTGCTTACGAGCACGTCTGTATTCTACGATCCAGCGCGAATCGATCAATTACTGAAATAAAATAAGAAAACTTTAGAATGATTGAGTATTGCGCTTGAACATTTTTGTATTTTATTTACAGATGAAGTGCTAGAAAATGCACACAGGAGCTATTTAGATGTAGAAGGTATACCAGCCTATCAATCTGATTTGGGTACAGAACGTGATGTATCTTTGACGGATTTTAAAATTGAAGTGGAAGAAAAACAAGTATCAAAGAGAGCCAGTGATACAATAAGTAAGTAATAAAAGCTAATGAAATATGTTACACACACGACACATGGCACGTGCGACACACGCGAGATTTGCGACCAGGGACTTGAAAACGAAATGAATTTCGTTCCGTTACGACCGTTACACAAAATTTTATCTCAAAACGTTACAAAACTTGTAACGGTACTAAGATCTAAAAATAAAAATAACGTTATTAAAAAATAATGTTATAGAATATCATTATCGTAGAACAATATTTTAAGTAACGTTAAGGTATCAGTAACGTTATGCTTATTTCCACTACAATAACTTGTTACTTATTCACTTGTAACGTTATTCATAAGAAGTTTTCTTTCACGCTGACCGTAGGTATAAGCTACCGATGCGACGCGACGTATTCAAGCAATAAGTTCGTTAGAAAATATAGAGTGCGCATTCAATGTGCGTCCACTTTTTTTTTTGTCGCATCTGTGTATTATATTTAATGGGTAGTACCTATCATTTTAATAATAAAAAAAATTGAAATAGCTGTCTCATTGACCCTGCGGTCTACAGAATTACAGATATTTAAAAGGCTAATAATATATGCCTACGTTTTTCTCATATTATGTCTAATATTCCCTAAATTCAAAAAGGCTCACTTTTTGAATTTGGGGACGTTTTAAGTGAAGTAGGCGTTTGTTAATATTTAGGATATTGGTTGCGTTGCGAATATAGCTACTGCTTCGGTGGCGCAGAGAGTGCGACCTGTGATAAATCCTATAAAAAATTCTGAAACAATTAGCTTATTGGCAACATTAAAACAACCAGTGTCATCAGTGTCATATTAACTAGAATATCATCCAAACGTGTGTTATAATGTTGTACTAAATTTCGTTATGCAAGTCATACTCTTCGGTCACCAGTACAACCAGCCGCAGCAAATGTAAGCGGTCTACAGAGCCAAAGCCTTTTCAGAATACGGCTTGTTCGGGAAGCAGGATATCGTCAAACCTACGCGCAATACGATTCGTGATGACTCTTGAAAACAACTTGTGGGTAGACATGGCTATAAAGTGAGATGGGCCTATAATTCTTCAGTGGGGTATGGTCACCTTTCTTGAAGAAGAGTACCTCCACACCCCTGCACCGTGCCTGTGGCGTTTCCCCCTCGAGTATAACGGAATCAAACAGCTTCTGAAGTGCCTTAAGTACTGGATTCCCACCTGCCTTCAGGAGTTCGGCCGTAATTCAGTCATCGCCCAGCGCCTTGTTGTTTTTAAGCTGCTTCAGAGCCATCCTAATCTCGTACAAGCTGAAGTCTGGGATCTCTTCGGTATAGTATCAATCTAGCTCTTGAGTCATTTGCTAGATAGGCAACGGGTTTACTGGTTGATGTGTATAACTGCCTATAGAACCTCTCGATCTTGGCGGATACGATTCTGCCATCATCGGTCTTCAGTTTCGTGATCTGGGTCTGCCCAATAGTTAGATCACTTGCAAAGACCTGGGAGCCCGTATACCACTCGGGAGTATATTTAACTAGAGGACGCCTCGCGGTTTCACCCGCGTAGTTTCCGTTCCCGTGGGAATACAGGGATAAAAAGTAGCCTATGTCACCCGGGGATAGAGTAGCTTCCCAACGGTGAAAGAATTTTTGAAATCGGTCCAGTAGTTTTGGAGCCTATTCGGTACAAAAAAACAAACAATCAAACAAACAAACAAAAAAATCTTTCCTCTTTATAATATTGGTATAGATAAGCTTGGTATTAAAGCGGCGGAGGTCACTTTCAAGGACTTAGAGATTCATCTATTGACATGCCGTATTTGCAAGCATATTCTGAAGAATGCAGAATCATTTCACGCCTCTCCATCATGAGTTTGAGAGTAAGATAGGAGAGTTTTTGATCCAATTGTACATCTGGTCTTGAAGATCTTACACCCGACCGTATCGACAATTTCCACGAACCCATCGTTGTAACCATCCACGAAGCTCCAGATTCGAAAAGATTCTGGAGTTCGAGCTGAAAGCTTTTGGGGTTTTCGATTTGGATCTGTGTTGTTCGGAGCGTTGACTTCATTATTCGAGATCTTTCCAGCTTAATAATTTAGTCTAATGTGCCTGCCATGTGGTGATCAATCCGGGTTTTCACCGCGTTGATCACAGTGACGTGTGATCGGGGCTCTACCAGGTCCACTTTCTGTGCTTACGCTTTCGGAAGAAGGAGATCATTATAATTATAGAGCCTTCTTCATAAAACTGGCCAATAGGTAACCCCAGTGGTCTGTCGTCCAACTTCAAATTGCCCTACCTGCAGTTCATCATCGCGTCGTTTGCCCAGTTTCACGTTGAAGTCCCCTATGACCACGGTGAAGTGAATTTTGAAACCAAGCATGGCTCTAGATATATCCACATACGTGGTCTTTCAGATAGCCCTTTAATACTCCATCGTAACCTGATCAATTCTTCCTCTAGTTCAGTGGACTTCTCGTCGGTCCGAAGTGAACTCGTGTTGTAGGTTGTAGTTGCCAAGGCCAGTCGTCGGCTTTTATTTGGATAGCCGGCTCTCGTCTGCGGATTCTTAGCACCCCTTGCCATGCCGTGATCTCAACCGCTACCATAGCCGAGGCTAGACAGGCTGCCGCGCACTAGTGGCCATTTCTTAGTTGCGCTATTAAATTTTGGGGGTTTTGCCATAATTGCCACGCTGGACAGGCGGATTGGCGATCGCAGTATATTAACACTATATTGCGATCTTACCAGAGAATGGGCACGTTATCTGTGAAGATAACACTACTGTCCATTCTCTGGTAAGATTCTTAGATAAAAGTAAACCAGTTAAAATCATAACAGTCCTTTTGGCTTCGCCGTAGTAGGGTAAGAAAATTATAACCCTCATTTTGGCTTCGCCGTAGTCGCGTTAAAAGCGAAATTTAATCATGGAATCAATTCTTCTGTGAAAGAAAAAGTTTTTGCTGTTATAATTTCGAAAGGTGCGCTAGGTGTTAAAAAAATCTTTTAGGTACTTAGAAAATATTCTAAATCGTAAAAAATCACAGTTTTTTCAGATTTCAAAAAAGGAGGAGATTTACAATTCGTCGGTTTTTGATAATTTATTATATGTTACCCGATTACTCAAAGACACCTGGACCGATTTTGAAAATTCTACTTTTCTTTGAAAGAGTTTATTTCCCAGTTGGTCCTCTGGTCATCAGCTTAGGATCTGATGATGGGATCCTTGAGAAATCGAGGAAACTCCTTAAATACGCATACATATAGCGATTTTGGTATTTTCAAGAACAATGCAATCATTTGTATGTAGAAAGTATCATTTAGTGAAGTGGAACTGATGAAGAAGACCACAGACGGCCACTGGAACTCCTTAAGTATGTTACGGGCATAAAATATCTCAAATAGTTAACAGAGTATGATGAAGTAAATACTTATAAATAAATGGTACCATCGAACTGATCTGATTATGAAGCGGGAAGGTAGGCACTGCAACTCCATAATAAAACAATGTATCCTAGTCGTGTTTGGGCATATTGGAAACGTCATGAGATGTACTTTGGCTATAAATGTTAATTTTCAAGGTTCCTACCAAAACTAAAAAGAGATAAATAAAAAATAATTTAATAAAAAATCAAACCGACTTCCAAAACAAAACACTACAGTGCCAAAAATAACTTTTTTTTCAGAAGTCGGTTACGGAAAAAAGATATCGAAACTAATCGAAAGACACCGACTGGACTTTTACCAAATTGCCTTTACAAAATGATAATAGCAACCTCTAACGATTTCGTTGCCATATTTCCTTTATCGCAATTATTGCCGCCATTTCATAATCACAACAAAATATAAATTTATAATAAAAGCTTGTTCTAATCTATAATTCCTTGTGATTGTACTTTTACTGTCGAAACAAAAATCTGGCGAAACAATAATCCGACGAAATAAAAATCTGCCAAAACGAAAATCTGTCCAAACGGGAACAACCCGTTTTAATACATAAACCAAATTTCTCGTGTTTATGTTAAATAGATTATGAGTTGATAACTTGACAAAAGTGGTTCCTAATAGTTCGTCTAATATAACACAAAGCTGCTGCGTCGCTAGTTCCAAAATTTAGTATTTTTGGATTTTCCGTATTATTCTAAGACTTAAAAAAAAAAAGCCTCAGATCAAAATGTAGATAATTAAATTGTCTTTGAGATGGTGTCCATTTCATTCAAATAGCGGTTTTGGTGCGATTGTCGTGTTTTTGTCCGTTTTAAACATAACTTTAGAAATTAATTATACTATGTTATACGACTCATATGTGTGTATGTATACCCTATTAAAACTCATAATTTTCTTAGTTCAAAGTAACATATATTCTTCCAAAAAAATACGACTAGCCGTTTTGACGTGATTCTTATTTTAAAATCAGCTACGCAGGGGTATCTGCGCCTTAATAAACTGTCAAACTCTAACTATACGATTGAATACAGATCAACAACCAACAAGTAAAAAATAAAATACGGTGAAATGCTAGGTTGCCATACTGCAGTCGGGGAATAATCGAGTAGGGAGCAGTAAGAACGCGTTGCGTGGTCGCTACCCTCAAGGTCTTAACAATGTAGGTGAAGAAGCTGGCAACGTTGCGTATCGAAATTAATAACGTTAAAATATCGTTACATGAATAAAGTTATAATATCGTTACATGAATAACGATATATTATTGACATGGTTACATTAATAATGATATATTATTAAGACTGCACCGTGCAAAATAATTCAAAACGATCGTCACAGTTATAGGGATATAATCAATATTATTACCATAATTGCGATAAAAAATATGCAATAAACACCACAATTTATGTGTTAACGATTCTATGTTGGCAAAAATAAAAAATATTGTCTAGTTTAAATAACAAAAATACGTAAAGTTACACAAAAATCTTAAAATAGCATGCTAGTGTTTTAATGATTTTTGATAGTAAACTGTTGAATTTTTTCACAATCTTTAATTCATATTAATCTCTAATGGTCATACCACAATTTAGTGTTTTAACATTTTCGAAATGTCATTTTCATCATGGTTATTTTTGTGTTCTTTTTTTTCTTAATTGTCGCGCTGTGTTGAATCATACGCAACGTGCACCTGTCGTCAATTCAGTCGTCCACGAGAGCTCGGAGAGAGGTCACGTCTCATTGTGGAGCGACGCGCCGATAACGATAATTCGCGATCTATTGTGTACGTATACATTGCCGCAAATAGTTAAATAAGGTAAGTCATATTTTTGTATAGGAATTTTTATGCATACCTAACATTTACTTTTTATGTTTTTACTATTCATCATATTTTTTTTATTTTTTTTTCTTTTTTTCCGATTTTCAAAAATGAGTCGGTTTTATGTTCAGCTGTATGTTTGTTTTTTTGTGTATGTTTATCGATTTCATAAATTGTGGACCGATTTCGGAAATTCTTTTTTTGTTTGGAAGAGTACGTTCCATTTAAATTTGGTGAAGATCTGTTGAAGAATTCTGGAGATTTGCAACAGAACTCCTCAAATATGTACGGCTGATCTTTCAGGATTGTTGCAATCGCATGTCTGTTTATTGTCATATGTTCATAACATAACATCGCGCCGGTACGCTCTAAAGAGAGAGGTACAAAGATGTGTACAGTAAACCCTGGTACACTCATTTCACTGGTTATGTTCAAGTTTTATGTTAGATTTGTTTGGAAAAATGTTTTATCTAACATAATGGCGCATGTAGGTAATCGATTTTGGTTGTAGGTGGCGATTGCAAATCTGACATTCTTTTTCAAAATCCAAGATGGCGGATGCAACTTTTTCTCAAACATTCGATATGGGTATCGTTTAATGGGTTTTGAGGGATGCCGATTGCAAATCTGACATTCTTTTTAAAATCCAAGTTGGCGGATGCAACTTTTTCTCAAACATACGATATGGGTATCGTGTAAAGGGTTTTTGGGGGTGGTGATTGCAAATCTGACACGCATTTTAAAATCCAAGACGGCCGATGCAATTTTTTCTCAAACATTAGATATGGGTATCGTGTAATGGGTTTTTGGGGATGCCGATTGCAAATCTGATATTCTTTTTAAAATCCAAGATGGCGGATGTAAAGTTTTCTCAAACATTCGATATGGGTATCGTGTAATGGGTTTTTAGGGATGCTGATTGCAAATCTGACATTCTTTTTAGAATACACGATGGTGGGTCACATTTTTCTTATAATTGTGAATTTATTTTATTTTTGATCTATCACAAGAAACAGTAGTAGGTATCTATACTACTGTTTTTTTAAGAGATATCAAAGAGTAATCAGCAAGTTGCTTGCAACTTGCGCACCGTGCACCACGAGACCTTAAGTCTAGTTTTTGTATGTACTACTGGAATTCGCACTTCCCCCAATATGATTATAAATAAAAGGCTATTTATTTATAATCATATTCTCATATTTATTATCTATATATATAAAAGAAGAAACTGACTGACTGACTGACTGACTGACTGATTGACTGATCGATCAACGCACAGCCTAAACCGCTACGCCTAGAAGAATGAAATTTGGCAGAAAGGTTCCTCATATCGCGTAAGTGAGCACTAAGAAAGGATTTTTGGAAATTCTACCCCAAAGGGGGTAAAAAGGGGGTTGAAAGTTTGTATGTAATTTCTACAGTTTTTAAGTTAGGCACGTGAAATTTTAGATTTATGCTCCTGGTTGATAAAAAGAATTAATGTATTTATTATTTTTTGGATATTCGACCCCTAAGTGGGTAAAAAGGGGGTTGAAAATTTGTATGAAGTTTTTACAGTTTGCAAATTGGACACATGAAATTTTACATTACGCTCTTGGTAGATAAAAATAATTAATGTCTTTATTGGTTTTTCTAAATTCCAACCCTAAGGGGGTAAAAAGGGGGTTGAAAGTATGTATGTAATTTCTACAGTTTGTAAGATGAACACTTGAAATTTTAGAATTATGCTCTTGGTTGATAAAAAGAATTAATTCATATATTGGTTTATGGAAATTCTACCAGTGAGGGGGTAAAAAGGGGGTAGAAAGTTTGTATGTTTTTTTTACAGTTTGTAAGTTGGGCACGTGAAATTTTAGAATTACGCTTTTGGTTTGTAAAAAGAATTAATGTATTTGTTGGTTTAAGGAAATTCGACCCCTAAGGGGGTAAAAAGAGGGTTGAAAGTTTATATGTAATTTCTTCAGTTTGTAAGTTAGACACGTGAAATTTTAGATTTACGCTTTTGGTTCATAAAAAAAAAAAATATTGGATTTTGGTAATTCGTCCCCTAAGGGGGTAAAAAGGGGGTTGAAAGTTTGTATGCAATTTCTACGGTTTGAAAGTTGGACACGTGAAATTTTAGATTTAATCTCTAGGTAGATAAAACAAAACCATGCATTAATTATTTTTTGGAAATTTTACCTCTATGGGGATAAAATAGGGGTTGTAACGTTATATGAAATTTCATCGGTTTGGAAGGCTAAACATCTAAAATTGTAGGTTTTCGCTCCTGATTTATTAAAAAACAATGAGTGTAATTATTTCCGGAAATTCTACCCCTAACGGGGCTAAAAAGGGGGTTGAAAGTTTGTATGTAATTTCTATAGTTTGTAAGTTGGGGTTGGAGTTGATAAAAAGAATTCATGTAATTATTAGGTTTTAGAAATTCTGCCCCTAAGGAGAATAAAGTAGGGGTTGAAACTTTATATGCAATTTCTTCGGTTTGGAAGTTAAAATATCTGAAATAGTTGGTTTACGCCCTTGATTAAAAAAAAATTGATTTCAGGAAATTCTACCCCTAATAGAGGTTAAAGATGGCAATTTGTTGGGCTTATATGTTTGAAACTTGGCATCAATACTAACAGCAAATATTTTATACTTTTTTTATTAATTTTAAAGTAAAGGTTGTCATTACAAGTTTTTCAAAACTACTCCTACAATACGATTTCAGGGATGTTAAAGTTTATACGGAAAATCTCATTTCTTGGATTAATAAACTTGAGACAAATACTAGACAAGTAAATAATAAAGAATATCATTAATAGTTTTTCGAAACTACCCCTAAAATATGATTAGGTGGGTGTTGAAGATCTTGGTTTAATAAACTTGTAATTTTGCACAAGTACTAACCTTAATAAATAATGTGGGTTGCTATTAGTTATTCGTTTTTCATAACTATCCCCAAAATACTATTTAGGGGGTGATCAAGATTTTTGAAGTATTTAATTACACATAGCTTCTTTTAATGATGTAAGTGAGCACTAAGGAAGGAGTTTTGGAAATTCAACCTTTAAAGAAACATTTAATTGTATAAAAACTCTTTTACAAAAATATATTACTGACCTCCAACTAAAAACACTACAAAGTGAAAAATAAATCTATTTTTCGAAGTTGGTGTCTTTGGTAGGTACCAATTTTTTTCGTTATGGACACTGACTTCGAAAAAGAAAGTTATTTTTCACTTTGTAGTGTTTTTAGTTGGATGTCGGTAGTATTTTTTTGAAAAATAGATTTTTTGTTTTTCACTTTTTTTAGGAGGACCTAATAGGCAATTTGCCTTTAGTAAGGTAATTAATTATTTTTTGTGTATGTTCACCGATATCTCCGTCAAACAGCACTGTTCAAACGGTCCAGCTCGGTAGTTCCAAATCGAGGCAGAGGTCATCTTAGTGCCGTAAGATTTTTCAAAAAACCGTTGACACACCTAAAACATCTTCTGGGGGTAATTCTGAAAAACTAATGATGGCAATTTATTATTGCCCAAGGAATAAGATTTTTAACCGGCTTTCCAAAAAGGAGGAGGTTCGTTGTTCTCTAAATCCTAACTTAAACCGTAGATATCTACGATAGCCCATTTATTATTGATTTAACAGTAGCTTATTTTTGATCGCCTTCACTAACTGCACATAATTTAGTTGAATAAAATACAAAATCATGCGAACGAAGTCGCGGGCGGAGTGCTAGTAGTTTATATAACTGAAAGTTTACAGTACCGTTTTTATTACTGTTTTGGGACTGTATGTTTCCAGTTCTAAGACATGCTTTTTGACTACTTACAATATTCTTATGTTATTAATACGGATTCATATTCAATCATTTTGATAGAAGAAGAAACTGAAGATGAAGACGAGATCATAATATATGGCAATAGAAGTGGGTTTCACATGATGCATTTTAGCTGGCTAGAAACACAAGCTACCGATTAAGGTACCGAAAATAAGTTAAAAAATATACTTCGTTTGGTTACGGGCGCTGTAAAACATATACATATATGCGCAAAATGACAAAACTTTTCTCAAAAAGTTCTGGATCTGAAGCAGGGTTTGTTGAACGGGCCACGTGTTTGGAAATCATAGCACATGCAAATCTTATTATTGCAAAAAAACTGACCGAAGGGGAATCATCGAACGAAGAAAGAGACAAGGAAGGAAATATTAAACAAAAAAAAACCTTTATTGATACTTCCAAGCACAAGGACAACTTCATGTTACACAAAGAAAAACACGCATATTTGCAGTTTGGACTGAATTGGACATGAAGGTTGAACTTATCGAGGAAGAATAGAATTTTGGTCTAAAATGGAAGAAAAAGGAGAATGCCCATTTTGTATGGAGAAATGTACTGTCTTAATATAAATAATACTGAAGACTTGTGGGGGATATCCGTTAGGGTTCTTGGAGATATTATTGACTCAATTGCTCCTGTCCTAACAGGCATATTCAATCAATGTTTGGACAGCGGCACTTTTTCTGACTTAATGAAACACAGTAAAGTAGTACCAATTTTCAAATTAGGCTGTAAGAGTGAACCTTCTAATTATAGACCTATATCCGTGCTTCCAGCATTGAGTAAAATCTATGAAAAAATCATGCTGGAACAGATGTTGTCTCACTTCATTTCAAATGGGATCCTGCATAGTCAACAGTTTGGTTTCACGAAAGGTAGGTCGACAACGGACGTGGGAGTGGGACTCATCAGCCACATCTTGGAGGCTTGGGAGAGGTCCCAGGATGCCATTGGAATTTTCTGTGATCTCTCAAAAGCTTTCGACTGCGTCGACCACAACACACTGATCTGTAAATTACACCACTACGGAATTCGTGGAAAATCTGCTGATCTCGTGCTTTCCTATTTATCAAACAGAAAGCAAAAAGTAAATGTTAATGGGGTGACGTCCTCCGGGTCTCTAGTCAAGATGGGCGTGCCCCAAGGTTCAATTCTCGGCCCTTTCCTTTTTCTTGATCTGAATGTAAGGGTAGTGTAACTGGGAGATCATGAATGTAAACATTAATGATCTCCCTTTTATGATGGCCAAATTATCGGATATAATTCTATTTGCTGATGATAATTCGCTAATTTTTAAAATAGATAGGCAAGATACGGATGTTTTAAATGTCAACGAAAGTCTAATTGTTCTCTCAAAATGGTTCGCAGCTAACAATCTTTTACTGAATGCGAAAAAAACAAAATGTCTAAAGTTCACTTTACCAAATGTACCACAACATGACCTAAACTTAAATCTTGACGGCAAAAATCCTGAAGTTATAACGGAAACTGTATTCTTAGGGATTACTATCGATTCAAAATTGCAGTGGGGCGCGCACATTAGAACTCTTTCGGGTAGGTTAAGTTCGGCTGCATATGCAGCAAGGAAAATAAGGCAGCTAACCGATGTAGCTACAGCTAGGTTAGTATACTATGCTTATTTCCACAGTATTATGTCTTATGGCATTCTGCTGTGGGGATCAGCAGCAGACGTTGACTCAATTTTATCCTACAAAAGAGGGCAATCCGCGCAATCTATAAAATGGGTCCTCGCGAGTCCCTCAGAGAAAAATTTAAAGAGGTCGATATACTGACTCTACCTTCACTTTATATTTTGGAATGTATTTTGTATGTCCGTAAAAATCGGGGGCTTTTCGAAACTAGAAGCGACTTCCATAATTTAAATACACGCAGTAAGCACGAAATTGTAATACCCAAATTCAGATTAACGAAAACTAGCAAGTCTTTTGTTATAAACAGTATACGCTTTTATAACAAGTTGCCAAAGTCAGTTATAGAACTGACCGATGGAAGGTTCAAAAACTACATCAAACGTATCCTTATTAAAAAAGCATATTATAAAATCAAGGACTACGTTGAAGATAAAAACATTTGGCCTTAGCTCCTTCTGCGCATGCAGCTTCCCTGGTAACTTGTAAACGGCACAAATATGTGGATGTCTCTAACTATTCTCAATCTCATTTTTCTTTCCTTTTTTTAATTAGACTTTTTACAATGGTTTTCAAACATCTTTATAGCCCTTTGCTAATGAATAGTTACAGCACTGATAACAAAATTTGTGCCACATGTTAAAGGAGAATGCCCATGGACAGTACTCTCAAAAAAAGAATTGTGTCACAATTATTTCTGGACAATAAATTAAACAAAAATATTTCAAGTATTTTGACTTCTTTTCTAAAAGATTCCTAGTGGGTTTCATTTTCTTGAACTAATAAGTATTTTACTTCCGTTTCTCAGCTCAAACAGATTCCGCCATATATGTTAGGGTTGAGGCATGTTGACATGATCTGACATTCGAATCGTTTTCGTCGTTTTGAATCGAAGAATTATTTTTTTATAATCTATCTGAAACACTGAATCTTTCCAAGGATCTCCTGTATCGAACCGATTCACCTCTTTAATGTTAAGAACTAATTGAATTTGAAATTGGTTTGATTTACTAGTTTAATGCAAACCAAGATATCAAATGAATCATGTTTTTAGATATCGAATATATTACCGATTTGGTAACATGCCTGTTACTGTCAGTCATTTGACAGTGACAATCATGTGACAGTAGTCGTCTTTTCATTTGATTTGTTTGTATATTTTGTTGCGTCGAGTTGCGTTACTTAGTACTTAACTTATCAAAACAGTACCGCCGTGTGTTTCTAAAAATATTGCTTAATAAGACAGGACTTTATATTTGTAATTTCCGACATGGCTACGGCTCGAAGTTGGTGTCTCAAATGTTCTTTGATGTTGGCGCCGAATATTTGCAGACATAATATTTTGCTACATTTTTGCATTTTAATTCCTGATAATATATTGACCATATTACGGGCTTGGATCTACACCGGTAAGTAAGAATAACATTGAATGTCTTACCAGCACTTGAACAAATGTCTAACGAATGCAAATCTTAAATATTTTGGCATAAAGTCTATATTTCTGTGTACCTACTATTACCTAAAAAGGAACATATTTTGTTCAATATCCCCTAACTCCAGCATTGAACATTGAGTAAAGTTGGTACGTGTAATTAATTAAGGTAACATAATCAAATAAAGGTGTTTTTATCAGGACACGCAAATGTTTCAAAATCAAAATCAATTTTAATAAAGAATCTTCGACAAAATGTTATGTCTGCGCATATATGGCGCCAACATCAAAGAACAATTAAGACACCAACTTCGAACAGTAGCCATGTCAGAAATCACAAATATAAAGTCCTGTCTTATTAAGCACTATTTTCACAAACACACGGGAGTGTGTTTGTAGTGATAAGTATTTAGTAACGGCGGAACGTAAAACTCAACTTGACGCAACAAAACACAAACAAAACAAATGAAAAGACGACTACTGTCACTGTCAAATGAAATGACTGACAATTATAGGCATGTTACCAAATCGGTAATATAATCGATTTCTAAAAACATCATTCATTTTTTATCTTGGTTTGCATTAAACTAGTAAACCACACCAATTTCAAAATAAGTTTGTTTACATTAAAGAGGTGAATCCAGATGGATTTATTCAGTGTTTTAAGTAGATTATAAAAAAAAACGATTCTTCGATCTTCTTCTTTAATCGATGTCAGATCATGTCAACATGCCCCAACCCTAACATAAATGGCGGAATATGTTTGAGCTGTGAAACGGAAGTAAAAATACTTATTAATTCAAGAAAATGAACCCCACAAGGAATCTTTTTGAAAAGAAGTTAAAATACTTAAAATATTTTTGTTTTATTTATTGTCCAGAAATGATTGTGACACAATAAACTTTTTTTAAGTACTTTCCATAGGCATTCTCCTTTAAGACTTTTTATTTTGATTGCTTACTGCCGGAAATCCTTGTTCTCAGTCAGATAGGCAAATGAAACTCAAGGAATGAAATCTCAATGAAAGATCAATGAAAAGGAGAAAAAAAATATTCGAAACGAACACTTGCAACTGAAGAAACAACAAAACGCAAAGGAAAAGCGCAATAAATCGCATGGGCACGTTATTCCGTTATGCACCAGTGGTGGAAAATAACAATCATGTTTTTAAATGTGATTGATTCTTCTTGTCTCTTTTCCAGTTATTTTTATAATCTTTTTTATCCCACACAAATATTTGGTCATCTGGTGACAACTTTGTATGAAAAATTAAAATTCTTTTTTGAAAAATGTCTTCGACTTCCCTGGTGAAAGTTGTTCATTTACAGAAGCAAAAGCAATTTTTAAAATATGATCTTTCCGTTACATCCTGTATAATAAATATACTACGTTTCCCTGGGCTTTTTGTAAAATGGTAAAACACGCATTAGGTAATTATTATAGTTTTTTTATTACGGTCTGGTTTTATTATGCAATGTACCTACCCATCTACAGCTACTCCCCTAGCTTACCTACAAAGTCTACAAACCCAGTAAAATGCCCGGGCCTACAATCCACAACGCCAAATTTCATCGCAATCGGATGAATAGTAAGGGAACGGTTATTGTATTACCGATAGCGCTAGGTTTTGAGGTTTTTGCTACACAAATATTTAATTTATTTTATTATTTTTACAGTTTTTTTTTATCACTGACATAGTTTTTTTTTTTGTCGTTGACTGAATTGCAAACGTAATTTGGAGTATTATTGATTTTTAAATTGTTTTTTGTATGTGACATATTGATTGATCTTTTATAATAATCATAGTATTTTTTTCCTTAACTCTGACATTTTATTTTATTTTTAGTTGACTGTATTTAATTTAATATGAAATGTGGATTATCATTAGTTTCGAATTTGTTTTTGTATGTTTGACATATTAGTGGTCTATTTATAATTATTATTGAATTTCTATCCTTGACATTCTATTCAATTATTCATAAATTATTATTGTAATTGAAAGTTATTGTTATTTAAAGGTGTTTTTTTTTTATTGTAATCTATTGTAATGTTTTATTGGTGTTTTAACTTACCAAAAATTTCGACACAATGTATTTTGTTAAGAAATAAATGACTTATGACTTACTTATGACTTATGACTTTCAAAAATATTAAAGTTGTTTGTTTTTAGCATATAGTTGCCAGACCATTTGCCCAACCTAATACCTTAGTTTGTGTCATCCTAGGTATTTGCATAGGTAGAAATTTAGCTGTTTGTCTTTTCGACCAGTATCGGACGAAAAGAAAATTAGAGATGAATATTTTACTTTCATGATAATAACGAAGTAGTAACTGATGTACATAGGCATTTTGTGTCATCTCTGTCCACGAGAATCCTAATACTTAACCAGTACCTAACATGTAGCCAACTAGCTCTAAAAGAATATTACAGTCGGTTAAATAGGTATTACGCGTTTTATAGTACTGATATCTGTTGTTCAAAATATTTTGTGTCGAATTCATCCACGAATTTTAAAGATATTTTATTTTTTTACTACAACACCCTGTAAAATCCACAAAAGAAAATACAAGTTATTAGAGTTTATGTGTTTTTCATTATTATGGTGTGACAAAACACTATTCATAATTTGTGTCGTTTTTATCCACGAAATCGTATTATTTAAAAAAAAAAAACTAGACTTCTTCGCACGAAGGGCGAGCGCGGGGATAAGCGCAGGCACAAGCGGCGCGGGTGCCGGCAAGCCATACGCGCGGTGCGTTTATTTGTTTACATTTGGTCTTTGCAAGTTGCAACAAAAAAGTGCGTGCGTTATTTATGATGTATTTGATTGATTAAGACTGGGCCGAGCAAAAGATGCGCGCGGCAAATAGGTATTTACTGCAGCGCGCTAGTCGTGTGCGTCGTCACGCACACAATAACGAGCGCCGCTTGCAGTTGCATGACAAAAGTTGGTAACAAATAGTAGTTTATGAAACTGTTGCATAATGAGGGGTATTAAAACATGAGTGTGTGTTTAAAAACCGAGCCGTAGGCGAGGTTTTTAATAGCTTTCACACGAATGTTTTAATACCTAGTTATGTGCAGTTTCATACACTACTTTATCTACACTCATAAATTGGGATTGAACCTACTAAATACCTCTTTTTGCATTTTCCATGCCATAAAATCGTGATAGCATTTGTCATATACTTTTCTCGACTTTGCTGGTAATAAATTAAGAGTAATTTCCTTCGCCGCATCTAAAATATCGGGCGGAGTAAAATTTTTTTCACATTCACTGATATCAGACATTTCACACACAATAATTTAAATAACTCATGAAATTCAGTACAGCAAAACTTGCAAAACGGATGACTGGCGCCAAAACCCAGCACATCACCGCATTAACCGCGCATGCGCTAAGGCTTAGCACGCACTGCGATCTTTATTCGCGCGATTTTTTTCTGCCCATTCTGCGACCTATGTAATTGTATGAAGTTGTTCGCATCGGTAACGAAATCGTGCGGAAATAATTCCGCAAGAAATCCGTGTTTTGCCACAGAATCCACCGCACCACGGCGCGAATTTTATTCGCCCGAATATTTTGAGCACTATGAACAGGTAGAAGGAAACAAAATTCGCGCGAATAAAAATCACAGTGCGTGCTATGTCTAAAGCGGGCATTATCATAGACAATTTAAAATTGAAATCAAATCTTTTTATAATAGATACTATAAAATGGCATTACAAAAAAAAAAAAGATGGAAACTCCTTAGTGATTAACTTCTTGGATTTGTCCTGTATCGTAATAGAAAAAAAATCTTTATCTACTCTCATATCGTAATATTCGAATTATAAAATTCAAAACGAGTTTATATTGGCATACTTTATAAACACAATACCGAAATTTAAAAATAGAATCTCATTATAACACTATTTCTCTAACAAAATAATGCTATAAAACAATTTTTAAAATTTGGGTCGTTGTGTTGAGTGACTTGAAATGACGAATATTTATTATTTAGATGGTTTTATATGTACATAAAGCCCATAATTAAATCTTATAATCTATATTGTATAAAAAATAATGTTTGGTTGTATTGTACTATAGTAATACAATAACCGTTCCCTTAATATTCATCCGATTGCGATGAAATTTTGGCTTTGTGGGTTGTAGGCCCGGGCATTTTACTGGGTTTGTAGACTTTTTTGGTAAGCTAGGGGAGTAGCTGTAGATGGGTAGGTATACTGTATAATAAAACCAGACCGTAATAAAAAAACTATAATTACCTAATGCGTGTTTTACCATTTTACAAAAAGCCCAGGGAAACGTAGTATATTTATTATACAGGATGTAACGGAAAGATCATATTTTAAAAATTGCTTTTGCTTTTGTAAATGAACAACTTTCTCCAGGGAAGTCGAAGACATTTTTCAAAAAATAATTAAATTTTTCATACAAAGTTGTCACCAGATGACCAAAATTTGTGTGGGGTTAAGATAAAAAAGATTATAAAAATAACTGGAAAAGAGACAAGAAGGGTAATATCAATCACATTTAAAAACATTATTGTTATTTACCACCACTGGTGCATAACGGAATAACGTGCCCATGCGATTTATTGCGCTTTTCTTTTGCGTTTTGTTGTTTCTTCAGTTGCAAGTGTTCGTTTCGAATCTTTTTTCTCCTTTTCATTGATCTTTCATTGAGATTTCATTCCCTGAGTTTCATTTGCCTATCTACCTGAGAACAAGGATTTCCGGCATTAAGCAATCAAAATAAAAAGTTTTAAATTTTTCTTCCATTTTAGACCAAAATTCTATTCTTCCTCGATAAGTTCAACCTTCATGTCCAATTCAGTCCAAACTGCAAATATTCATGTTTTTCTTTGTGTAACATGAAGTTGTCCTTGTGCTTGGAAGTATCAATTAAGGTTTTTTTTTGTTTAATATTTCCTTCCTTGTCTCTTTTCCAGAAATTATTTTTTAAATTAAATTATACGATTTATGTACTCTGCGTTTTGCTGACGCCAATCTTTTGGTATTTCTCTTTAAAAAATTGAATGTGTTAACGATTCTATGTTGGCAAATATTTTTGCCAACATAGAATCGTTAACACATTCATTGTGGTGTCCATTACATATTTTTTATCGCAATTATGGTAATAATATTGATTATATCCCTATAACTGTGACGATCGTTTTGAATTATTTTGCACGGTGCAGTCTTAAGGCCCACTTGCAAGAAAAACTTAACTCTGAATTAGTTGCTAACACGCGATGAAATTGACAAAGGTCAAAGACAAAGGTTAAATTGACAATATTGTATAACAAACTGTCAATTTAACCTAGTCTTAGCAACTGAGTTAAGTTTTTTGCGCAAGTGGGCCTTAAAAGTTAGTTATGTATGAAGCTGTGAAAGACTAAAATGGAGATTGAATTTAATAAATGTGTTATGTCGACACCCAATATGAATAACATAGTAACTCAACATTGCATAGTTTTCAACACAGCTATTTTCTTTTTTTGTAAAGTTTATTGTTTATTTGCTTTCTTTTAGGTTTCATGATACTAATTTTAATTGCTCTTTCAGTTTTGATAAAACCACTGCAAGTATGATTTTCGCAATGTTACAATTTACAGATATTTAGCATTTTTAATATGAAAAACATTGTAACTACGGTTACAATAGAGTCTTGAAAACATTTGAAAGATTTTTTCTGTGAATATTATTGTACGATTACGAATTATACCGACAAAAAAAAACTTTGTTAAATGTTATTGTAAGCAACAATTACAATGTGTGTCAATGTTAGATTTAGATAAAAAGACATGTAAAGTACTATGGAAGAGCTAATAAAACTCGTTTTTTAATAATTATTATAATCCAATTAATATTCACAACGCTTTGGGCTCTGGTTGACACAGGTAAAATTATCTATGCCCGTGTCTACCGTTCGCACAACAGCGATCAGGAGACAAGCAGGCTCACAGATTACCTCAGTTAAGCGGCTGATGCGGCACAGTAGTGGTACCCTTCCGCCCAATTCGTGTTCAGTGATCCGGGGGGACTTTAATGCTCACCATCAGCAGTAACGTGGTTCTTCCCATACCAGTGCAGTAATCATGCTGGATGGGAAATGCATAAGCTTTCGTTAGCGGTAATCCGCCAGCTGATTCAGGGGGCAACAGCAACGGGGGATGTTGATTCGGACACGGCCAAATGCTTGGACCTTCTGCTGACAATAGATCCAGGCCGATACTCGGTGTCGATAACTTCACCTTGGGTATGCGAGTGACGTATGTCAGAAAAAAAGGCCTTCAACAGTGCTGCCAAGTCCTGCAAGAAGGTGTTGCAAAGGGCTCGGTTCGACCACATTGGCCGAATAGGGACATAACTTGCTTCTTACCCAGAAGATAGTAAAGCGTTTCGGTCCCTGGGTAAGTCGGTTCAGTCGAACTTCTGCCATCCCTCACTACCACCACTCTGAAACCCGACAGGTCGCCGGCCCGCTTCGTTAAGGAGAAGGCAATTTTTTTTGCCTCTTTTTGCATAATCTTCGCGTCAGCATTCTGGTGATGCGCGGATGTATTCTTTCTACTGGTGGATGTGAAACATATATGTCGGACATTCACATCCATAAAAAGGATGTTCGTAGCAACCTCGACTTGAACAAAGCTAGTGATCCCGACGGGATGGGACGAGATACTTACACTTGTCCTTAAAACTTGTGCGCCCGAACTGTCTCCGATTTTGACGCGTCTATTTCGCCTTTCGTGTGAAACTGTGAAAGAGTCGAATGCTTGGAAGTAAGCTAACGTACAGCCCGTGTCCAAGAAGGAAAGTTGAGCTGACCCTGCCAATTATAGACCCATATCTTCGTGTGCTTAATATTAAGCTCCTGGTATACCTAGAAGCTAATGACATCCTGAAGTGATTGCCAATACGGTTCTACAGGGGATCTAGCTTATGCCGTTCACATCTGCAGTAAGGCCATCGAGAGGCGCGGGGAGGTGCTTGCCATCTCCTTCGATAACTCGAATGGTTTCGATAGGGTTTGGCACGGAAGCCTTATTAGTAAGCTTCCTTCATTCGGTCTGCCTGGTGATGGTATGCGTGATTGGATTGCAGATTTCTTGTGGAATCGGTCCATTCCAGTCGTTAACGATGGGTTCTCGTCTGACCAATTGGATATTTATACCGGGGTCCGCTGCACATAAAATATCTGCTTGAAACTTGGGTATGCAGACGACAGCACTGTTGCTGAGAGGTACGGTCCATCCTTGTCCTTCGTGAGGCTGTGGTGGAGCGTTTGAGCTTATCCTTGAAGCCAGTCTCCAAATGGGCCGATGCCAATTTGGTCTGGTTCTTTGCTGCTAAAACTCAGGCGTGTTTTTCTCTGTTAAAATGCGCCAATTCTACTCGGCTCTTTCCTTCCGAGGTGTAAACGTGCCGATAATGGACCATCTTGTGCTTCTTGGCGTTACTTTTAATACGATCCTCAATTTTGATCCATACATTGAGGCAAAGGCTCAACTGGCTGCCATAAAATTGGAGATCCCCACAAAAGTGAGACGGTTCTTCACGCCAGAACAATTGCTCAAGTTGTGTCAAGCTCGTCAAGCGCTAGTTAGATGATGCATGGAGTACTGTTATCATTTCTGGGCCGGATCTGCCAAAAACCAGCTTCATGCACTTAAGTTGATCAAATAACGGACCAAGAAGATCGGCAATGAGACACTGGTCGAATCATAGCTCCAGAGCCTTAAACAACGTCGCCGAGTTGCGAGCTTGTCGGTTTTAATCGGTTAAATTTCGGGAAGTGTGCGATGGAAATGTACGATCTAATTCCACCTAGCCCGTTCCATAATCGGACTATAAGACGTACGGCGATGTGCCATTGGTACATGGTGGACATCCCACCCATACACACTAAACATTTTGGGAATACGTAGATTGTACGTACAGCTAAAGAGTGACATTCCCTGCCGGAGTTTGTTTTGCTCGATAGAATAGAATAGAATACTCTTTATTATGTACACCATTTAAGTTACAGAAAGTATAGATGAAGAAAAAATTACACTGGGTAACACAATGGGCGGCCTTATCGCTAAAAGTGATCTTTTCAAGACAACCTTTGGATGGATTTTAAAAAAGAAAGGAAAGAAAGTACTGTAGGTAGTCTATTGGAGTGTTTAAGTCAAGAGTGAATAAGTAACTTTTAGGCAAGCGTGTTTAATCGTCGACCACGACATCGCTTACCATCAGGTGAGGAAGTGGTCTTGCGCAAGCCTACCAAATATAAATGAAATGCATTCCCCCTATTGCAAAGCTTACCACGCAGTGGATAGTAGATCCTAAAGGAGTGATGGCCCAGTGGTAACGGACACAATTTACAAGTAAGGTCGTGGATTCAAACCCAGGCAAGTGCTTTAATTTGTGTAAATTATTTCATCACTATTGCTCTCAAAACACTGAAGTAAAAATGCATTGTATTGCAATGCAAATCTTAGACATGTAACTTCCTTCAAACCACATTGGTCCCACGTGGTGGATTTTGGCCCATTACCTCTTACAGAGAGGAGGCCTAAACGCACAATAGATCAAATGGGAGTGTAAGTTCAGAAAAGGGAGTCCATCTATCCTGTCCTATCCTAATGCTTACGACGCCTATCGTTTGCAATTACTTCTACACATTTTTTTGTATTATTCTCCTTACCCACATATCTGTAATATTGAATGAGTCTAAAAACATGTTTATTACATTCCTACTCTTAGTTTTTCTCCAAGACGATTTATGCTGATACTACTATATTCAAATGATGTACTCAAAACCTATTCTCGATGTCAACACTGCATCTTTCTTTACAATGATAACATTTAAATTAACTGTTTAGATTTAAGAAGAAAAGCATTGTAACTTAAAATTACAATATAGTAAAATATAAATAGAGCAAAATTTAAAATGTATTACATTGTATGTCAATTTAAATTACTTTAAAACAAAGAAATCCTTGTTACCAAAACTTTTGTGTAGGTATTGGAACTTGATCGACAAGTATACTTCAGTAGAAACATTGTTCATTTTTAATTATAATGATATTATTCCATTTTACAAAAGTAGTTCTTATCCTTTATTTCTGCCTCTTAAATACGGTTAAGACGCAGAAATAAAGGTCTGTCCTTGCTGATTTCATATAACATAAAGTTGTACCAAAGTGTAACTAAAGTTATAATGTTATTCAAATTGGGTGTTGATATGTGGGTACTGGACGTTACATACAGTGATTGTCCTTTGTGAAAGGGGATTATTAAAGTTCATAGAATCAAGCATTGTAAGGAATGACGGAAAAGCAGACTGTTTTAAGGACCGTGCTGAAATAAAACTACACCAATAATCACTATCACCACACAACAAAAATATCTAGTATTTTTTTAATTCGTGTATTATTTGTCTTACTGACTGTATGTACAATCGGCCAAAGCTATATCTGATCACCGTAAGGTCTATTTTAGCTTGCAGGGCTCGCCCGCTAAATTAACGCCGACATACTCATCAACCAATATTATCGCAGTATCGGGTGACTGTTTCTCTAGTACCTGTCAGCCCCTTGTTTTTGTAATTAAAAAGAGACGGCAAAAAATCAAACAAGTCATTTGGCTATGGACGACGCAAAAAGGGCGGTACCTAGTACACTACCTAACCGAAGCGGGGCGCGGGATATCGAGATGCAGTATAACGAAAAAGCGGTAGGTAGGTAGGTGTCGGCATACCTACTCGTACCAACCTACCGCTTTCAGGTTTAAATTCGAAGAAGAGTTTGCGTGCGTTTGCCGCCGCCGCGTCCGCCCGCTTCGACCGCAACCACTGTTTTTGTGTTTTATTCATTTTAATACTTATCGTGAATGAAAATGACACAAATTTACAATGTCAATTTTTCATGCATTTATGATATTAAATAAGTGAACTCTAATGATTGTAATATTTTTTTGAAGCGTTTGTACCATATAAAAACAAAATAATTAAAAATCTTAAAATTGCATGCCCTAATTTGGCACAATTTTTTTTAATAGGCATATGTAAGTGACCCGATAAAGGAAATAGTTATTTCATAAACTGTAATTTTTTTTTTGCACTATATTTTACATATTGACCCTATGTCAGTTTGCATTGGACGATTATGACACAAATTGGGTTTGCATAATCCGCAAACTATCCTAGATATGATACCATAATTATTTTAAACTTTAAATATTTTTTGCCCGTTTTGATTTGAATAAAAATTATCAACCACAAATCAGCGAATTACTGAAAATGCAAGTATCAGATGTGACACAAAACGCAATAATAACCTTCATAGGTACGACTGTATCCACAGGCAAGAAATAAGTAACTTTAGAATTTTTTAAACTTATGACATCAAAATAGCCTAGCGCTATCGGTCTATATAATACAATACAACCAAACATTATTTTTTATATAATATAGATTATAAGATTTAATTATGGGCTTTATGTACATATAAAACCATCTAAATAATAAATATTCGTCATTTCAAGTCACTCAACACAACGACCCAAATTTTAAAAACCTTTAGTTACCAACTTTTGTCATGCAACTGCAAGCGGGGCTCGAGCGAACTTGTCATTGTGTGCGTGACGACGCACACGACTAGCGCGCTGCAGTAAATACCTATTTGCCGCGCGCACCTTTTGCTCGGCCCAGTCTTAATATCGTTATTAGAAAGTAGGTGATTTCGTTCCGTTTGTTAATATCGTTATAGCCAAGTAACAAAATTTTGTTACGATCCTGGTGGAACGGTACAAATTATCGTTACTGGAACTAAACGTAACGTTATTTTGTGTAACATTTCAAGTTCCTGTTTGCGACATACGCGACACACGCATTATTATTCAAGTTTTTCTGGCAAATAATAGCGATCCATTCCATACAAATACCTTGTATTCTAATCCCCAATCTACTTCGAATTTTGTGCTCATCTGATTTATATTTACAGGAGTGCCCGTCGTCCTCGTGAAGAAACTAAAACTGGACAGATTTAAAGCAAAACTAGGAGATGTAATTACAGAAGAGCAAAGAAACAATGAAAAACCACACTCTAAACTTGTCCCAACTGCTCAAAATCGTATGGCGAAACCCCGAATTGATAATGGTATTAGTAATATTGCTTTTGAAATCAGTAAACGTAATAATAGCACGAAAGATGATATTACATGTAAGATATCGAACAAAGATGATGATATAAATAAGCATCAAAGACTATGTGTTAAAGAAAAACGTTTCAAATGTGATATATGTCAGCGGAGATTTAATTTTAAGCATCATTTAATATGCCATATTCATACACACACGGGTGAAAAACCTTACAAATGTGAAATATGTGAGTATAGTTCTAGTGTAAAGGTGAATCTAAGAAGACACATGATTAAACACTGTAGTGGGCAAACTTTCAAGTGTGATGTATGTAAGCGTAGTTTTGGTCAAAAGAATAATTTAAAAACGCATATTCGTACACACACAGGTGAAAAACCTTTCAAGTGTGATGAATGTAAGCGTTGTTTTGGTCAAAAGAGTCATTTAAATAGGCATATTCGTATACACACAGGTGAAAAACCTTTCAAGTGTGATGTATGTCAGCGGTGTTTTGGTCAAAATAGTACTCTTGCTAAGCATGTTCGTAAACACACAGATGAAAAACCTTTCAAGTGTGATTTATGTCAACGCAGCTTTCGTGATAAATATGATTTAAATATGCATATTCGTACACACACTGGTGAAAAACCTTTCAAGTGTAATGTATGTCAGCGCTGCTTTTGTCATAAAAAAAATTTAAATACGCATATTCGTACACACACTGGCGAAAAACCTTTCAAATGTGATGTATGTCAGCGCTGTTTTGTTCAGAAGAAGGATTTAAATAGGCATATTCGTACACACACAGGTGAAAAGCCTTTTAAGTGTGATTTATGTCAACACAGCTTTCGTGATAAATATTGTTTAAATACGCATATTCGTACACACATACGGGTGAAAAACCTTACAAATATGAAATATATGAGTATAGTTCTAGTGTAAAGGTGGCTCTAAGAAGACACATGTTTCTTAAACACTGTAGTGGGAAACTTTTCATTTCATTTCATTTATTCATAAAACAATCTACATTGTGTTGAATATATACACATGCAATTTACATACAAAAACAAAGAACTATGATTTATTAATTAATATTTCAAGTGACATTCAAGTAAAGTGCTAAAACAATTTCAAATATAATGTCCATAACTTTTAAAATAATGTCAAACAGTTATAAAATATAATAATGTCAGAACAGGATTAAAATATAATGTCAAACAGATTCAAATATAATGTAAAACAGATTCAAATATAATGTCAAACAGTTATAAAAATAATGTCAAACAGTTATAAAAATAATGTCAAATGATTCTAAAAATAATGTCAAATGATTCTAAATTATATAAAGCCAAAAGAGAAAAAATAATAATTAAAAAAAGGTATATCATTTATTATTGTTTGACCTTAGTTCCGATATATTATATAGACACTTATCTAATAAAAAAGCTTTTAATTTTGTTATAAACAAGTGGGTGTTATAAATCAGGATCTTTATCTCCGAAGGCAACCTATTCAATATCTCCACAGCTTGGTACTTTGAACAATGCTCTATTATATTAAATTTTGGTGATATTAGTTGCTTAAAAACTTTTCTCCTCGTGCTCTCTCTAATCTCACGTTCTTCTCTTGATTCAAACTCATGTAGATACTTAGCAAAATGAGTCAAGAGGACCAATATATATAGGCTAGGTACTGTTAATATGCCCAACTTTTTAAAGTAATCTCTGCATGAGACGCATTGTGCAATTCTGACTATAGTCCTTATGGCTCTTTTTTGTAAGATGAAAGCTCTCTGCCAGTTATAACTGTAACTATTTCCCCAGAGCACGATGCTATACCTTAACCTTGACTCGACCAGCGCATAATATACAGTCTTTAACTGTTCTATGTTCAGTTCATCCCTAAGGCTCCTGAGAGCGTAACATGCTGATGATATGGATGATTCAATAACAGCAAGCTCCGGTTTCCAATTTAAATGCGAATCTATGTTAATTCCTAAGAATTTAACCTTGTCTACTAATTCAATCCTGTCTCCATTTATTTGTATATCTAATTTGTCATTATGACGAGTCGTAGTCTTAAATAATATGAGGTTAGTTTTACCTGTATTTAGCAATAAGTTATTAGCTGTAAACCATTCGCAAATTTTTTCTATAATTATATTTGTATTTAATGTCAATTTTTCTATGTCTTTTGCCCCAATAATTATGTTTGTGTCATCTGCGAAAACAACAAGGTTCTCGTTCGGCTGAGTTTTATTCATGAAATTGAGTAAGTCATTTGTAAAAATAATATATAGTATAGGTCCTAAAATTGAGCCTTGAGGCACACCACGTTTTACGTAGGTCATTTTTGACTTGTATATTACTTCGTGATTATTCTCGTCTATACCTTTAATTTCTACATACATTCTTCTATTTTGCAAGTATGATGTCATAAGTTTTAATGTCTTGCCTCTTATACCATAATGTTCGAGTTTAGCAAGTAGTAGTTCATAATCTATGGTGTCAAAAGCGGAGCTGAGGTCAACAAAGAGTCCAGCTATTTTCATTTTTTCATTTAACTTATTAACTATATCATTTATTAAAGTGTTAATAGCATCCGCGGTACCAACGCCTTTCTGATAACCAAACTGTCCAAACCTTTCAAGTGTGATGTATGTAAGCGTAGTTTTGGTCAAAAGAATAATTTAAATACGCATATTCGTACACACACAGATGAAAAACCTTTCAAGTGTGATGTATGTCAGTGCTGTTTTGGTGCAAAGATTACTTTTGATAAGCATGTTCGTAAACACACAGATGATAAACCTTTCTAGTGTGATTTTTTTCAACGCAGCTTTCTTGATAAATATACAGCAGATTTAGACTGAAATAAGTTTATTAAAAATGGAAACTTCCTTCTTTAATGTAAATTATTCATTTACACTCATCTAATCTCAACTAATCAGGTTTTTTGAAGAAAAATGATAAGTGAAGACTTTGTATGTTAAAATAGTTAAAAGTAGCCATCGACTTTTCGTTTAATTTTGAGCTCTTTGCAACAGATGGCGTTTTTGCCTAATTTGTCCTAAACTATATATCCATCGTAAAAACCATTTTGTAAGACAATTATTATTTATTATAGGCGTATTTTTAAATATCTACTTCAAAGTATAATACTTAAAATCACTTTTTTGTGAAGCTTGTTTACAAACAACCCGAGGTCAGACAGGATCCTTACGAATTTACTATATACCTCACTGGAACAGGCTTCGTATCGCGCTAGGGCCTACACAAACCGCACGGCTTATAAAATCTATACTTAAATATTATTATATCTATACTAATATTATAAAGAGGTAAAGTTTGTGGGTTTGTGACGTTGTAAGGTAAATCTCTGGATCTACTGAACCGATTTTGATAATTCTGTCACCAGTAGAAAGCTACATTATTCCTGAGTGTCATAGGCTATAATATCATTTTTAAAAAATATAGATCCTTATGAAAACTGCAATAATGTAACCCAAGGTAGCAAAATGTTGCCTGTAAAATACATTATTTGGCGTGCGCTGAGAAAACTATTGATGATAGATAAAAAATAGTAGGTGGGTAGGCAGGGTAAGCAGGGTAGGCATGGTAGGCAGGGTAGCCATGGCAGCCAGGGTAGACTGAGTAGGCAGGGTAGCCAGGGTAAGCTAGTTATTATTATTATTATTAATATTATAAAGCTGAAGAGTTTGTTTGTTTGAACGCGCTAATCTCAGGCACTACTGGTTGGAATTGAAAAAATATTTTGTGTTGGATAGTCCATTTATCGAGGAAGGTTATAGGCTATATAACATCACGCTACGACCAATAGGAGCGGAGCATACATAAAAATGATGCAAAAACGGGTAAAATATTACTTTTTGAGAGCTTCCGTTCCGTGCGCTGCGTAAACGGTTTAAGTTACGCAACAA
Organism: Orthosia cruda; assembly: GCA_964057195.1. Taxonomy (NCBI): domain Eukaryota; kingdom Metazoa; phylum Arthropoda; class Insecta; order Lepidoptera; family Noctuidae; genus Orthosia; species Orthosia cruda. The sequence goes on from OZ059853.1 coordinate 17,910,537, forward strand.
TCATGTAGGTAGGGTAGGTAGGTAGGGTATGGTAGTGTAGAGTATGTAGATAGCTAGGGTAGGCAGGGTAAATGGGTAGGTAGGTAGCCAGTTGACGTGAGCGAAGCCGCGGGGGACAGCTAGTAAGAGATAACGCGACGTGTGTGCCGCTTGCCGTCCGAGTTTTTGCGTCGCATAGTGTACAGTTTGATTCAAACTTAATGGCGGCTCCAAACACTTCGTGAGTCGCTACGCACTAGCAATTTCATGTGGCAGCGGGGATGACGGGTAGGGTACTGCGCAGCGAGTTGCGTTTTTTAAAACATCATTAAGTTTGAACCTACGATCCGTAAGTAAATAAGAGTCGCGCATGATACAGCATTTCTTTCATTGTAGACTGACGGCTTTACTTATATAGTTCGATTCCTTCCGATTGGATTGAGATTTTTTTAAACGAAATTCCATCTTGTGAAGCAGCTTTCGCAGACTCTTTCGCTGTCCTGTGTAATTTATTTCTGTCTTTAAGACCTCTAGAAGCTTTTTAACAGTAGGGACCTCTTTTTTAGCAGAATAAAATTCATGTACTTTCTTCCGTATAACTCCCTTGTCAAAATCATCAACATGCACAAATCCACTTTTACGTTTTCTCTCCTTGCCTGGTGTCCGAATTTTTGTACCAGTTTCTTCTGCTGCGTGCCCTTCCTTAACTATTTTTGAAATTAGTCCTTGACTCACACCTGATATATAAGATAATAAAATAAATGTTAGTAGAAATTTGAAATCTGGCAGGTTAGTTTGCTCACTCACTTAGCAGGTTACCTAATAGATGTACGTTACCGTTACGCTAACCTGCAGCAAGAATAGAAACGAATATTTCGTGGATTTAAATAATTAGTTATGTATCGGGTAATTTATAACAAGAAAGTTGACAACACTAACCTGTCGCTGTTTCGTTTGTATACCTATTTGATTTAATGAAATAATCGGAGACCCCGCCCGAGCTTCTTCTTCAAAAAAGGTTTTAACCTTTAGAATAATGTTTCGAGCATCACTTTTAATAGCTTTCGGCATATTTAACTTTATAAATTCAGCAATATCACGCCGAAACAACCAGAGAACCCAAATATAGTAGACACTGACAATCGAATGACATTTCAACATGACGGCCGTAGCTCCAATTTTCGCCATTTCACAGATAAGTTAGTAGGAGTGTATCAAAAGGTCGTCGTCAACAACTAAGCTATATTTTTTTAGACTTGGATACCAGTCTTTTTGCCAATCATTAATTGAAAGTAATTCAATTATTTCTACTACAGTACAATATTCTTACCTACCTGCAAGGAACATCAACACTTAGACATAAACTGTATTGTTAACTTATTTACTGCAATAAATACAATAATGATATTATTACTTAATATAGTTACAACTTGTCACTTAGCAGATAAAATATATAATGGCAACATTAAGCTTAAGAAATTAACAAAAATATCAATTAACTTTTTATTTGTAATGATATTTTTTATCCGGTTTGATCCAGCCCAATTATACTTTAAAAAACGTAGACAAACTAGTTAAAAAAAAGTTTCATATCATATATAGGATACATATTCGCGAGCTGGCTGACCAAAACCAGATGTATCCTCCGACTGCACAGCATGATTTTCTTCTTGTTTACGTCTTTTTAGTTCGCTTTTTAAGCAGTCGGGTTTTTTTTATATCACTTTTTTTATTTACCACTTTTTAGTTTTTTTTTTTAAATTAGGTACATTTAAACATATAATATGTTATATATTTTTGAAATCACCTCTTGAAACCCTTTATTTTGATACCCCACACGATGGGTTTGGAAGAAAAAATAATTCCCCCCCACAAAATGGCGCCCAAAATACGCCATTTTTATCATTTCTAATTTTTATGTAGCCAGTGACACTCGCAGGGTTAAGACGAATCGATTGACGTAAGAATCATCAAAATCGGCCAACGCTTTTGGTCTCTAGAACGCCCCATAGAAACATACATACATACTTACATACATAGACTGATAAACACATTACCCTCCTTCGGCAGTCGGGTAAATACATGTTTGTTAACCCATGTATGTGGTTGTTTACTTTGTTTGTTTTACTAACACATTGATCTATATGTAGGCACTTCTAAAGATTTCATTCTGAAGAGAGCTATGGTTTCGAATGACACTGACAGATGTCAACTTGGCATAACACTAGTTTTTGGCGCGAACAGGACGAGATCAGATATGAGATCGCGGAAGAATATGGCGAATAAGAAGTTTGTTTGTCTAACTCGTATTAGCCCGAAAAGAACTCATGCAAATAATGGCTTTTCCTGACAATTACACAGTCTTCCCTACATATGTTTCTCTTTGTTTGTTATTTACCCATGTCTGTTGTTGTCTACTTCTGTTTCCTAACTGCTTTTTCTGTATCTCTCTGGCCGAAGCTCGCTCAGCCGAAAGCGTGTATTGTTTTGGTTAGCATCTACCGCGGTGGCGGTGGCACAGGTTTGTTGGTACACTTCTTCCATAGAAATAAGTTTTTAATATACTTTCACAGATTATGTTATGTTATTTATTTTTCACAAGCTTACCTCCGTCGTATCAAGTTTTTATTATACTCCCATATATTGTCATGTTTTTTTACTGATCACAAGTTTCTCTCCTGTTTAGTATTTCTTACATAGCTACAAATACACTACAACTTGACACAATATTGATCGTACTCAATTACATTCTTTTCAGGTGTGTGCCCTTTTTATATTTACGTTATAGGTACCTTTTATAACAATAAATTACATTTAAATAATAATGCAGAGGCAGATAGTTATTGAAAAATCATTAACTATCTGCCAACCTCTTGTTTATGAATGTTTTAAATATTGGGTTGGAGTGTAGCCTTAGCGGCACTATGGCGCGAGGAGTTTCGGGTTAACCTTAACCATAAAAACCATTTAGGTTCTGAGAAGCATAGCCCTACGAAGCAAAGTTTCCGAATCATGGGCCTCCGATTTTTTTAATATATATATCCGAATATCTCGAAAAAGGTGTGTCCTAGGGAAAAAAAAAACAAAATTTAGTCCCCACTTTGTTGCTCCCATGCTAACAGCATCCCAACATAAATACTATACTACAATTTTGGAAATATAGACCGTTTTATGCAAAATAACATAAAATTCAGAGGCCCATAATTCGGCAACGGTGCGTTGTAGGGCTATTCTTCTCAGAACCTAAATGATTGGTATGGTCGAAAAAGTAGTAAATACCCAGCTAACTGCATAACTTGAGAGAATTAACATCTTACCGGAGGCACAATCGGGTTTTAGGAGAGGCCGTAGCGCAGCAACGGCACTGTTAGATGTAACGGAAAACATATTAGAGGCTCAAGATGAGGGATGTTGTACCCTGTTGGTTCTACTGGACTTCCCCGAGCATTTGATGCTATTAATTTGTCTCTTTTGCTCTCTAAAATGGCGTATTACGGTTTTGACGCACCTACGGTTGCATGGTTCAGCAGTTATTTGAGTAATCGTAGACAACTGGTTTAAATTCGAGATGCCAATGGATCTAGTATTCTGGATATGACTCCAGTAGTAGAGCGTGTTCCACAGGGATCTATATTGGGTCCTCCTTTGTTTATTTTGTATAGTGCGGATATTATTAATGTTTTTATTAAATTCTAAATTTCATATTTATGCCGATGATATTCAATTATACATTTCTTTTTAACCGAGATTTCAAGATCTGGACAGGATTGTGGATTGGTCGAAACAAAATTCCCTATTACTTAACCCGGTTAAAACTAAATTTATGTTTTTTTGGTGCAAGGAGTCAACTCAATACTATATAAACAGTGATCTTGCTAACATGATCGTAATGGGCCAAAGTAATGATCGTGTTTATGAGGCGAGAAATCTGGGTTTGATCATGGCCACGGAACTACGTTTTGAGGCTCATACTGCAAACTGTAAAAACACACCATCAAGAACCCACATTACACCTTTTCTTAACAGGCATAATATTTTAGAAATGAAATCGCGTCGGAAATTGCACTTGGCCTGTTTACTTTTCGGTGTCATCAACAATAAATTTCCACCATATCTGTATTCGAAGCTTGCGTGGATAAACAGTCACCGACAGCGCAAGGCCAGGCGTTGTGCTCAACAGCTGGCTACCCCGCACCACCCTACTGGTCACGTACTGCAGCCTTCCGAGGAAGTTTTAGGTACGCAGCCTCTAAATGTTGGAATAACATTCCACCGCCGATTAGGGACATAACGAATATAATAACTTTTAAGACTAAACTTAAGACATTCATTCTGACTTCACAAATAAAATTTAATGGCAATAATATTGATAAATCGTTTACCAAATTTTTTGCAGCACTTTATATACTTTATATTACATTATATATTTTTTATATTACATTTTATAATCCATTTTACATATTTTTCAATTTATAAGTTAAGCACTCTGTACGCCCACCGTAACAAACGTCACGTAAGGCCGCAGTAATGTTAAGGGTGTGACAGTACATGAAACTATATGCTACGTTAAAAGACCTTCTAAGACCTCACAGCCTAACAGTCCCTACGACCCTAAGACCTAAAAGCCCTACAGCCCTAACCTACCATATACCTAGTGTGTGATAAATAAATATATAGATAAGTTCAGGATGTCTGCACCATGCGACCTAAGGTTACAGACGGATAGTGGGCAGGAATTCAAGGTTCGGGAAGGGTAAACTCACTGCCAGTCCAGCAGACTCACAGGACTGATCAGAGATGGCTAAAGGTGTCTTGGCCACAGTGAGGGGTAATGAAACAAGAATATAAAATTCAAATCTGATTTATTTACAATATTTTACAGCTTATATACTATTTTATCTTAATACACAATAACGTACAAATTTATTTGTGTTCTATGCGTGTAAGTTGCAACCAAGCAGTATTTTATCTGGGCCGCGCATCAGCCGAGCCGAATGATGAGTCAATGTCCAAAGGTAACATTGAACACACTCATATTCACTTTATGATATTATTTTAAGTATGTATTTTATTTACCCACGCCCATGTGTCACTAGCGGGATGTAAACTGAAAATTAGCCTGGTGTCTGACGCCCAGCAAATGCTGAGTTGGTAACCCTTTCGGTATGGGCACGAACGGCGCAATAATTCTTAAACCTTGTTTGTACTATTTCTTACTATTCTTCTCTGTTACTTTGTGATTTTTGTTGTTGTGTTGTGTCTATGTCGAATAAATGTTTTCTATTCTTATTCTATTCTATTCACATAAAGTAACATATGTGAATATTGTGTAATTCCAACAATATTACATACGTATCGAATTGATTACCTCCTTTTTTTAAAGCCGGCAATGACACGCCACTCATGGGTCGGTTTGTGCCAGTACTTACACAGCTCACGTGAATGTCAGTGTTACAAATTGCCACACTTGTCAGTGACAAGTGTGACACTTTTTTGAAAGGAGTGAAGACAGTCTTTACGGCGTATTTCCAAAGAATGTTAGCAACCTTATCTGTCACTCCCCTCACGTACGACAAAAATGCTGGCTGCCTCTCAACCTCGCACTTCTGGTGCTTACAAGCAGTTTTTTGATTAGGTTGTGCAGCCTTCCCTCTGCACATGTGTTAGCTCAGCACGTAAATGTTTCTCGTCGCATAGATCATATGCGTGGTTGGTAAGTGAAGTCACTACAAAGTTCAGTTGTCGGGGATGGTGGTGAGTAGAGGCGGCTCGTGACATTTATTTATGGGAGTTCACAAAAAAAAAAACGTAAAACCAGTACCATTTATTTATTTTTACAGAAAATCCATTCTGATCTGTTCTGTTCAGTATTTCTGTTCTGCAAACTTCATAAATAGCATTTAAAATGTCATTCTGAATGGTTTTAGACGTAGGTACCTTTAAAACGGAACTGCTGGATAAATGCTGTTTCATAGCTAAATCGATCTCTGACACGAAATCAACCAAACCTCTATAGATTCTGGGATTCAGGGATTCCGTAGATTCATCCTAACCCCGTAAAGCAACTTGAAATGCACCACAAATACCACAAAATCTATTAAACGCCGTAAAATATATCGATTTTCATCAACGCGTTCATTGAACTCTCTAATAGATTTTCGATACGCAGAATCGAGCGCCTTACGAATATCTTTTCGACCGATAGGTGCCAATGCCAATTGAACTTCACATAACTAAATTTTGAGTAAGAGCAATTTCAGGACAGAGTCTTTTCATATTTTTTTATAAAAGGCACACTGTATTGTTCCATTTTTAACACAAATATCGCGCTAAACTATATTTAATAAATAATTAAAAGAAAACTGCGAAGAATCTACATTCTGCCGGAAAGTAACTGACTCCGAGTTTTGTTTAGGTACATAAGTTTGACAACGGCGCACAGGCTTAAGCCTCCCGCGCCGCCTTGCGCGATTTGGCAGCGTCGCGCGTGAGCGGCGCTCCAGATCAGGCTAATTTCCCATACAAAATGTTCTGTTTCACGCGTCGGACTGTGTCGATGTTTCTCTTTCGCACTCATTGAATACTGTACTAGAAATCGTACTGAATTTTGTTTCATAGGAGCGCAATCGCTGGCCCTCCACTCCACACGTTAGGCACATACAACTTGACGCTAAATGTGCGTGTAGGTAATAGTTAGTTTCTACTACTTTTCTAGTAAACTGCTATTATGAGTGTATTGTATAGGCATAGTAGAAATAATGTATGTATAGGATTTTATGGAAATATAGATTAAGCAATTTTTGTGGGAGTGCACTGCACCAGCGCTCTTTAGGACGAGCCGCCTCTGGTGGTGAGAATCAGCGTGTAGATATCGATCCGTGTGTGTAAATTTTCTATACACCGTGTGACTCAAAGAACCGTCAGCACGGACCCCTATTTTCACGTCCAAGAATGGAATTTCCCTCCCATTTTCCATACATACATACATAAACCCACGCCTTTTTCCCATGGGGGTAGGCAGAAACTACAGAACGCCACCTGCTACTATCCTTACATACTTCTTTTGCTTCACTCACATTCATGCATCTAGTCATACACACACGCCGGTTATGAGTACTGCGCACCTGGCCTTTTTGAAGAACATCACCTATAAGGTCTATGTATGTCTTTCTAGGGCGTCCCCTCCCGGCGTTTCCACTCACGCCCATTTTCCATCTCGTAGGTAAATTTGATTTTACCATGTATGCTATTAAGGTGTGTCAAGCATAATTCTACCTCATGTTGGTCTCCTTCAGTGATCCCAAAAACGTCATCAACATACCTTTTCCAAAATTTAATAGGTGTAGATGCAGTGGAGATCGCCAACTCTTCAAAATGTTCCATCCAAATGTTGGCCACCACTGGAGTCACCGGAGTACCCATGGCTACACCATCAATCTGCAGGTAGTATTGACCTTGGTATATCAAGTAACTGGTAAATAAACAGTGATGAAGAAATTTCACGTACTCACAGGGATGTTATTTTCTTGCAATTTCACCTCAATGACCTCCATGCAGTCCGCCACTGGTACATCTATACTAATATTATAAAGAGGTAAAGTTTGTGACGTTGTAAGGGGTAATCTCTGAATCTACTGAACTGATTTTGAAAATTCTTTCACCAGTAGAAAGCTACATTATTCTTGAGTGTCATAAGCTATAATATATTTCCAAAAAAATTAGAGATCCTTATAAAAATTTCAATAGTCTAACCCAAGGTAGCAAAATGTTGCCTTTAAATTACATTATTTGGCGTGCGCTGAGGAAACTATTGATGATAGATAAAAATTTGTAGGTAGGCAGCCAGGGTAGCCAGAGTAGGCAGGGTTGCCATGGTAGGCAGAGTAGGGGCAAGGTAGCCAGAGTAGCCAGGGTGGCCAGGGTAGCCAGGGAACCCAGGGTAGGGGCAAGGTAGCCAGGGTGCCTAACCTAAACCTGCCTAGGTTTTGGGCAGGGTAGCCAGGGTAGGGGCATGGTGGCCAGGGTAGCCAGATTAGACAGGGAAGCCAGGGTAGCCAGGTTAGCCATGGTAGGCAGGGTAGGGGCAAGGTAGCCAGAGTAGCCAGGTTTGGGGCAGGGTAGCCAGAGCAGGCAGGGAACCCAGGGTAGGGGCAAGGTAGCCAGGGTTGCCAGAGTGGCCAGGGTAGCCAGGGTGCCTATCCTAAACCTGCCTAGGTTTTGGGCAGGGTAGCCAGGGTAGGGGCATGGTAGCCAGGGTAGCCAGATTAGACAGGGAAGCCAGGGTAGCCATGGTAGGCAGGGTTGCCATGGTAGGCAGGGTAGGGGCAAGGTAGCCAGGGTAGCCAGGGTGGCCAGGGTAGCCAGGTTTGGGGCAGGGTAGCCTGAGTAGCCAGGGAACCCAGGGTAGGCAGGGTAGGGGCAAGGTACCCAGAGTAGGCAGGGTAGCCATGGTTGCCAGGGTAGGCAGGGTAGGGTCAAGGTAGCCAGGGAAGCCAGGGTGGCCAGGGTAGGGGCAAGGTAGCCAGGGTAGCCAGGTTTGGGGCAGGGTAGCCAGGGTATCCATGGTAGCCAGGGTAGGGGCAAGGTAGCCAGAGTAGCCAGGGCAGCCAGAGTAGCCAGGTTTAGGGCAGGTTAGCCAGGGTAGCCATGGTAGGCAGGGTAGCCATGGTAGCCAGGATAGCCACGGTTGCCAGGGTAGGCAAGGTAGCCAGGGTAGTCAGAGTAGCCAGAGTAGCAAGGGAAGCCAGGGTAGTCATGTTAGTCAGGATAGGGGCAAGGTAGCCAGGGTAACCAGAGTAGCCAGGGTAGCCAGGTTTGGGGCAGGGTAGGTAGGTAGCCAGTTGACGGGAGCGAAGCCCCGAGGGTCAGCTAGTTGGTAAATAAGGACTCAACATCGAAGCTGACCATTACGTCATTTATTTGGAGATTGATGGATTGCAAGATGTCAACGAAATGTCGAAAGACATAAGATGTTGAATGTCCAACTAATGGTTGAAGAAAAGAAGCTACGTGTTTCGCTAGGTAGTATGAGGGCGAGTCAATTTGACTGACTATGGGTCGTAGCGGAACATTTTGCTTGTGCACTTTTGGTAAGCCATATAGTTTTGGGGGCTGTATATTTCTTGGACGGAGCAAGTACTTAGCTGTATCATCCGTGATAATAACGTTGACACTCTTTTATTATTTTGCGTGTACTACGGTTCACACATCACACACGAGATTGTATGTCTATTTTTATGACTGCGATGTTTTGGATACCAAATGAGCTCTTCCTTTTGATAAAGTTCTAGGGATTCTAAAATTAATTCGCACTTCACTCCACTCCATTTTGCCTACACGTCCTGTTGGGTCGGGCGCTAGCTGTCAACTGAATGTCGGCGAAAGTGTAAACATTAAGTTCGTGTTCGCGTCCGAAAAACTGCTCACAACGCGAGCGCTCGAATCACGAGGCGAATAGCAAGCGCACTGTTTACATATGCGTGTTCGTTATTCGCCTCGTGATTCTCACGAATGTGTAAATGCGGTATCAACTGTCGAGAGCTTTGAATCCAGTGGTTCAGCTGTGTAAACCCGAAAAAGTGCAGGAAAAAGTTCGCGAGCGGACACAGTGAGTTTCGTGTGTCGGGAACAGAATCGAGTTGTGAGTGACAGTGGTAGCGGTACCGAGTGCACAAAACGATCAAGAAAGAGGGTAGACCGATATGTCTCCTCATAAACACCACCTCGCAATAACGTTGATCCGTGATCATGGTGCTTGCAACAGCGCCGAAATATCGGAAACTCTCTACAAACATTAAACATGGTAAATATCCCGATTCTAATGTTACAGATAATGTTTTCATAGATTCCACTAAGAGGCAAAGGAATCAATGCCATACAACCAAATCATGGAGAATATTCGTTGATTTTATTTTAAAGTAATTTTATGTTGTTTTAAAATATTTAATTAAACTTGCAATGGAATTAACGAGAAATAATCCCAGAGAGTTATGGAAAACCATTAAGAATATTACACACACATCTAAAAGTCGAACTATACCTGAAGAGCTACTAAGCTTATGCGACAATCCTCATTCTTCCGTTAACAAGGTATGCCATTTCTTTGCTAACATTGGCAAAAACCTAGCCGCAAATATCGATTCAGGTGCACAATCCCTCCTGCTCCCAGAACAGCTATCATCCTCTTGTATCTCCAACCCAACTATCAATTCTTTAGCTCTGCTAGATGTAGACGAAGCCGAAGTTGAGTCACTTATAATTCAATTAAATAATGACAGTGCTGTTGGCTGGGATGGAATTTCACCCTTACTGTTAAAGAACTGCAAAAATGTATTAGTTCCTCACATAACTTATCTTTTTAATTGCTGCCTCCAAAAGGGTGTCTTTCCTGAAGCTTTAAGAGGAAGGTTTGCGAGCGTGGGAACTTAATTTAGAACCCACACATCGACATTTTCACTAACACAGTTGCATCACACATAGTAGTTGTACCCAAGAACAAATGAAAAATTATGCGACGCGACGGACATAATATAGCTTCAATGCGCGTTCGCTTCTGAAGGACTTGTAAACATGTCTCAAAAACGCGCAATGTATTAGCTATTGATTCACCGCTCCGCACGGCATGCGTGCCCATAGTATTATAGTCGTGAAAAAAAAGGGTGGGATCACAGTGTAATCGGTTGTTTGATTGTTAGAAAAAATAATTACTATATGTAATATAATATAATTATTATTATAATAAGTACAAAAAATAATACTTGATTGAATGATGTTCTCTAATTAATTTTTTTTTTGTTGCTTAGATCTTGGTGATTCTGACATCAGATAAAACAGTTTCGCTGTTCCGTTTCTTCGATTCTATTTCAGCTTTTTGGTTTTATAATTCCCTCAATCAAATAATTGGGCTCCTTTATTTCCATTTTCCTGTCTAATCGCGAATCTATTATTTCCGGAAGCTTACAATCAAGATACATCTTTTTAATTTATATTCCTTGTTATTTCTTCAAATACATCATCCTTTTTAATTGTTTCAACCTTCGTGTCTACGTTGGTCCAAACAATAAAAATACAGATTTTTTTTGGGTAATGTGGAACTGTCCGTGGACCTGATAATACCAGTCATGGTTTTTATTTATTATTAGCTTTCCTGTTTGATTATATTTTTACCAGAGGTCCGCATTTAATAAGGTCTCTTTTACAAATTTTAACAAAACCAGAAGCAGTCAAGCACTGTCTTCTTTCTTGAATCCATTCCATGGAATCCGCTTGCAATATAGTTCTTCTTTCAAGAGCTTTTCTTTCAACTTCTGTGAGTTTTTTTTTAATGTTCCGTTTTAGCAAAATAGAAGAAAGAAAAAAAAAAACAATCAATTGCATAGTCTGGTTTTTGACAAAAAGGACCATAATCATTATTGTTTTTACTTGAAGAAGAAGTTGAATATAGTCTGCGGCTGATTTCGATTTATAGGATATTTCTTCTTTTTAACTTAAGATGGCTTTTAAATATGTTAGGTTTTTTATAAATGATTTTATTGTACAAGTAGGTTTGTGGCTGCTTAATGTTAAATGCCACAACGGACGTTTCACAACGTAGTTGTTACACAAAGTAGTTTAGAAATTATTTCGTTTTCCTGCCACGAACTTTGCAACAATACTGTTAAAAACCGCTGCTATCTATTGACTTCATAAATTAAGCTTTTAGCATTGTTGACTAATCTTGAGACAAATTTCATTACGGCATTATAAAAGGTGAAAGCTTTCATTACCGGCACAAAGTTTTTATCAGTGCCAATCTCACCACCTATATTTGTTGAATTCAAATGCTTGTAATAGTATGGCTTACAAGACTCATGATTACCAAAAACATGATTTGGTCCATTTAAAAAGCCAGTTTGTCTTATTGCTGCAGTCATGTCACGACACTCGCGACCCACCCTTATATCTATTGTGTATGTGTGCGTAGAAGTTTTGCGAACTCGGCTCGGATAAAAAACGGACATGCTCTCACCTTGGAGTCTAAGACGGCACTGAACATTTTTCGCGCGCGTGCTCGTTTATAAAACAAATTACGGGAGAGTAACGCTCCATACTAAAATGTATGGGGAACAGAAAACAATTTGTGTAGAAAAAATAACAATGTTGAAACGTAGATTACTATCATTTGGGTTGACTTATTAGATTTATAAAATGGTGAACGTCATATTCATACTTTCGTGTCACGATATATCTAAAGAGATTTATAAATATTGTTCGATAATAATGAAAATAATGCAAATAGGAAAGGTCGATTTAGATGTTTTTGAGAGATTTCAACAATTTTTTTTATCGAAATTTAGGATGGTTTTACAATTATCTCGCGGTGAAACTGTTGGCACATCTATTAAGGTTCTTCTTATTTTTTTTTGTGTAATACAATGCGGTGTATATTTAGAAAATTCGAAAACTGTAAGTGCCTTTTTAGGTGTTTCTTAAGGACTCGCCTCTTAAAAAGAGCTATAGTGCATCCAATTCATAAGGGAGGAGACAGAAACTGTGTCAATAATTACAGGCCCATTTCAGTGCTACCGGTACTTTCTAAAATTCTCGAAAGGATACTCAACAACCGTCTCAAAGATTTTTGGATAGGTATAAAATAATAGCTGAGAATCAGTACGGCTTTCGGAAAAGAATATCAACAGAAGACGCAGTACTTGACTGGACGAAAGATGTAGCGAAGAACCTGGATGGCAAAACTAAATGCTTAGGTATATTTCTAGACCTATCTAAGGCCTTCGACACAGTTTCTGTTTCCTTACTGATTTCTAAACTGGAATTGATTGGTGTGCGAGGAATTGCCCTAGAAATATTTAAAGACTACTTGAGAAACCGCACTCAACGTGTTAAAATTAATACATACGTCAGTGACGAAGAATTTGTCTCCTTCGGCGTCCCACAGGGCAGCATTCTGGGGCCTAGTTTGTTCCAAATTTACATAAATGACCTATGCAATTTAATGCTTCCACAATGTAAAATTTTTACTTATGCTGACGATACGGCGATAATAGTACAGGGACCTACATGGGATATTGTTAAAACTGCAGCAGAGTCTGCTTTAAGTACAATAAAGTCATAGCTAAACTCAAACCTACTTACAATCAATTTATTAAAATCCAGCTACATACCGTTTGCCATAAGACGTAATAATTTACCATCAGACACTTTCTCGATTACTGCTCACTCATGTCAGGTCCATTCTACTTCGCCCACGTCGTGTTCTTGTCCTAATCTAACCAGAACAAATAGTGTTAAATATTTAGGTGTACTAATTGATAGTGAACTTTAATGGGATAAACAAATTGATGCTCTTACCACCAGAACCCTGCGTCTCTTACATATCTTTAAGTCCCTGAGAGAATCCGCTAATCTCGACACTTTAAAAATGGTGTACTTTGGCCTGTGTCAATCGGTAATAGGATATTGCATTACGGTGTGGGGAGGGGCGAGTAAAACGTTCCTTCTCAAACTAGAGAGAGCGCAGAGAGCTATACTTAAAGTAATGACCAGAAAACACTTCAGATAGCCAACAACTCAACTGTATTCCGACTGTAAAGTTCTCACAGTACGTCAACTCTATGTGCTCTACTCAGTCCTAAAAAAGCATTCATCTCTACCCCCTTCCAACCGAAAAAAACGCACCTATATCCCTCCAAGTACTCCTCATAGAACAGCCTTTGCCGAACATCAATATCTGATTTTGAGCTCTCTCATCTACAGAAAAATTCAAATTCATTTATTTCGTGAACACAGGGTACATACAGAAGGTGTTATAATACAAAAGATCCGAGCTGTGTCCCGCCCAAAGGCATACAAAATATTTCACAATAAAATAAAATAAAAATTATGTCACTAATAAAATAATTGATTTTTCACTAATATAAGAATGTCACTAATAATAGAATATAAAATAATGTCACTAAGAATAGAATATAAAATAATGTCACTAATAATAGAATATAAAATAATGTCACTCATTCATTAATAACAACAATAATCAAAATTAACACAATTATCCAGTATACATAACATAAGAATAGATTGAATTTAGTCAACAGGTATTATAATTAAAATTTGTCATTTAAGTATTCGTCAACAGAATAGTACACCTTGTCATTTAACAATTTAAACAAATTTCTTTTAAATTCGTTAATGTTAATACTTGAGATAACTCGTCCTGGTAACTTATTGTATAGTGTTTGAGCCATTGCATAAAAACTGTTGCTATGAAATTTAGTTTTTGTTGCTAACACCTGCAACTTTTTTGAGCGCCGTTTACTTTCTACAAATCTATATAAATTAATGTTGTGTTTCACAAAAATGCACGCTTCATAAATATAGAGTGACGGTAAAGTTAATATGTTTAGCTCATGAAAATGTGGCTTGCATGATTCTATTTGTTTTATTTTACAAATCGCTCTGATACATTTTTCTGTGCTACAAGTACTTCTTGAATCTTAGGGGCATTTCCCCAGAATATGAGGCCATACCGCAGAGCCGAGGCAACATAACCATGGTACGCTGCGAGTAGGGCAGTCTTATTCGCAATTTTACCCAGCATATAAAGAGCATATGAAAATCTACTAAGCTTTGCACAAACACTTTCAATTTGGGTTCTCCATGTCATGTTATTGTCAATATATAGTCCAAGAAATTTTGTAACACTAGCTTCAAGTATTTCACTCCCTCTATAGTTTATTTGGAACTGTGATTGTTCTTTGTGTCTAATTTTAAAGTTCATAACTTTAGTTTTGGTTAAATTTATTTTAAGGTTATTAGCGTTTAACCAGTCCATAATAGGAATAAGGCTATTGTTTACCTGCTCTTTTATTTCTTTTATAGTGCCAGTATCATAAGCAACAGTTGACTGGTAGAGAATGCCTTGCTGCATTAAGTCCGCCTATGTATCACCATTGTACATGAAGTTTAAATAAATAACAGTGCTGTCGTCGGCAAATAGTGACATTTGATGTTCGACTACTTGGGAAAAGTCATTAATATAGCAAATAAAGAGTAAGGGTCCTAACACAGAA
Source organism: Orthosia cruda (assembly GCA_964057195.1). NCBI lineage: Eukaryota > Metazoa > Arthropoda > Insecta > Lepidoptera > Noctuidae > Orthosia > Orthosia cruda. The sequence goes on from OZ059853.1 coordinate 17,925,581, forward strand.
CCCTGCGGAACACCACATGACAGTATTCTAGAGCTAATTCATAATCACCTAAACATACTTGATCTGACAAAATGGAAAATCAAACGGAAACTTACAGAGTGGCTACTTCAACAAGACTATGCTCACACAGAATCAATATTAACCTTCATAACCTAGCACACGCACATACATGCACCACACACACACACACACGTACACACATGTGCACACAACACGTACACACAACACGTACACACATGCACATATACACACAGACACGCACACACACAAAAATTAAGTTCATTATTTTTTTTTTCTCAATTTATTACCATTACCCTAATCTGAAAATTGTTTAATTGTGGGAGGATCGAGTTCTCACTAAATAAAAGGTAACATTTAATCATAACATTATGGCCGTCCACTGTCTCTTAAGATACAGCTATATCCTAGTTTAAGAGACAGGGCAACGTAAATTGTCAACAGATGTACCATGTACATCTGTTCATCAACTTGTTCTACCATACACTATTCTATAATGTCGTAACCTTGTATACCTTACTTGTAATTATTTAGTGTAAGTTTTGTTTTTCTCACCATCTGTACCTTTTTGATCAATAAATTTATTATTATTAATTTTATTAACATATATATGTACAATTAAATATTCTAAAAAAAAACAATCTTGAATACAAATTCAAAAGGGAGACGGAAAAGAGCTCATTGTGCATCTTTTTTTTTAAATTGTTGTTTAAAATATTTTAAATAACATTAAGGTGTATGTGTTTCGTCCCATTTTTTAGTATTTACTTGCAACACCGTGTCAGTGGGCTGTCAACGATTTTGACAGCTGACACCAACAGTGTAGTTAGAAAAATTGGATTGAACACGCGAGAAATTCGGTGTCTTGTATTTCGATAACCTAATCGAGAGATATTTCGTTGATTTGTAATAGCTAATAGCGCCCTCCGTTCGCAATCGGTTATTGGGACGGCGGCGCTGTCGGTTTTGTATATATTTCACACGCATCGAAGTGCTTTTGCGGGAAACGTGCTGTCTGGTGGACGCCGGCCGGATTCTTCGGTCCAGACAGCCGTCAGTCTATCCCTTATTGTCCTTTATTATATATATATTCTCCTATCCCTAACCTCACGGCACGAGATTGATCGACGCCCAGGAGTCTACCGCAGGAATCTAAGGTAAGTGCGAATAAGATTACCGGCCAACCTTTGTGCCACCTTATACCCGTAGTAGGAACCGGTATATCTACCAGTAAGGAGCAAATCCCTAGCTTTCCACTGCCGCGAACCGCGGTTTCGTGGGATACGGGTTCAGATAGGGTCCAGGAGTCCCAACGCCGCTATGGGCCCAATGGCTGTCTGGACCGATGAATTTCCAAATTACACCAGTGAGATGAGGAATCCCCAACGTGAACCGACTGCTGGCGTTCCTGAAGGTAAGAGGTGAACCATTCCAGCGCTTCGGGAGAGACCATCAAATAGGATAGAATGGCTAATAGGATGTCGTGACTAACGGTATTGAAGGCGTTCGAGAAATCGACCAACACTAGTATAGTGACTTTGGTGTCTTCTAAACCTACCCTCACATCGCCAGTCACTTTAAGGAGGGCGGACACAGTGCTGTGCCCGGGCCTGAATCCAGATTGAAGAAGGCTAATGAGTGAATTACACTGCACAAAGTTTGAAAGTTGTTTGTGGACACAAGCCTCAAGCACTTTGGATAGGAAGGGTAGGATGGAAATTGGGCGGAAGTGGGTTGGAAGAGTGGGATTGGCAACTTTAGGCAGTGGGCGAACATAGGCTTTACGCCACAGGGAGGGGAATATTCCGGAAAACAAGGAAAAATTTACGATATGGGAGATGGGAGGTAGAAGGTGATCCAGAATAGCTATGATCATATCACGAGTGATATTATCACAGCCCACCGCTTTGGATTTGATGGAGAGTATGATTTTTCTGATCTCGCCCGGCTCAACTGGAACGAAACGAAAAGGATTTATGAGAGGACGCGTTAAACCAGAGATAAGAGACAGAGTTTGTTGCTTGGTTAGACGATCCATGATAGGTACAGTGGAGAAATGGCGGTTGAGATCGTCTAAGTCAATAGAATTTGGAAGGTCTAAATGTCGCGGTTTGCCGATACTAAGTGTTCCAAGGAACTTCCAAATATCGGCAGAAGAACAAGAAGAAATATTTTCTAGAATGTGGCGGCGTTTAGCATTGCGTATCATCTGGTTACATCTATTCCTTGAAGTCTTAAATAGCGCCCAGTTCTCATCAATACGATCCCTTTTATATTTTAGGAACGCGCGGTCCCTGCGTCGCATGGCCATCTGTATTCCTCTGGTCATCCAAGGAGCAGGAGGACGTTTCAGTTTCACTTTTTTGACGGGAGCGTGGATGTCGTAAAGTTTGACCACAACATCATTAAAGATCGCCAACTTCTCTTTTACCGAAGTGGCCTCCATCATGATTTTCGAATCGATCACAGATGCTTCCTCCTTAAGTTTCTCAATGTCCATCCTGGCAAAACAACGCCTGTACAGAACCTTGGGTTTAGGTTTAGGAGGTTTGAGGATATAGGAAAGGAAAATCATGTCGTGATGAGAGAAGCCAGGAGCGTCATGTTGACCATGGTGAGAGACAAGGGATGGATTCGAGGTAAGGATAAGATCGAGCCAGGTGTCATCGCCACTTTTATTATGATGGGTAGCCTGGAGCGGCAAAACGTGCAGACCAGCTGACTCGATAAGATGGAGAAGCTTACGGGATCGATGGGAGTTTTGGGAAAGGAGGTTGGTATTGAAATCACCCATGATAATGTGGTGTGCATACTCAGAACCCAAAGATTCAAGAACTGATTCGAATTCAGTGAAATAATCGACAGAGAGGGGACAATAGACTACACCGATAATGGTTTTGGCTCCTTTGACGCAAACTTCAAGAAAGATAAACTCCGCAGAGGCAGAGTAGTTTGAAGAGGAAGTAGCTAGTATTTTGTAAGGAAAGTCACTGCGAAGATATATTGCAACACCACCCCCTCCTTTACCAATCCGATCATTCCGTATAAGAACGAAACCGGAGAGAGGGTAAGTGGTGGACAGAAGATTCGGTTTGAGCCAAGTTTCGGAGATCAGGATAGCGTGAATGTTTTTATTGTTAAACGCATCGTGGAGCTCGCTATAGTGACTGGGTACGCTTTGTGCGTTAATGTGACACACGTTCACCAACCGACTAGACTCATCATTAAAGTTATGTTGCAAGAAGTCACCAATGGTGCCACCGAGTGAACAAAAACTCGCGTCACTTGAAGAGACACTGACACTGCAACATTCTTAAGAGCAAGCTTGGTGCTTAACACATCCAGGATTACGGCCTTGCTGTCCTCATTCTCCACTTCAGCAAGTCCCTGGAAAACTAATGCCTTCCGCCGGTGCCTGGTCTCTATGCCATCAATATGTTTGGCACACTCATTGATCTGGCTTCGGAGCAAACCAAACATAGAGAAAACAAGCTCCCGGAAAGTGCGAAACTCATCAGCTATCTTCGCCACTGTGTTTGCCTTAGAGGGCCCAGCACTCTGGATCTGCGCTTCGATTTCGCCCATCTTCTTTAAAAAGTTCTCCTCCAGGGTTTTCTGAGCAGCCATAACTTCAGCGTATTGTGACATTGTTTCCTTTTAAGTGCTGACTATGGGTGTAGTGAAAGTGCAGTGATCAGCTGGCAGGTGGTGTATATATTATGGTTATGTCACATAAATGAGCCACAAACAATGGTACTTGTAGTTTAGCACTTGTAGGTTAATTACTGATCTAAATTTAATTAGTATTTTCAGTAATAACTATTAATTATATTTTGAATAAAATTTACAAAAAAAAATAACGTCTAGACTTTTTCGACACCTACCCGCGAAAAAAATTCCATTGCAAGTTTAATTAAATATTTTAAAACAACATGAAATGGCTTTAAAATAAAATCAACGAATATTCTCCATGATTTGGTTGTATGGCATTGATTCCTTTGCCTCTTAGTGGAATCTATGAAAACAGTATCTGTAACATTAGAATCGGGATATTTACCATGTTTAATGTTTGTAGAGAGTTACCGATATTTCGGCGCTGTTGCAAGCACCATGATCACGGATCAACGTTATTGCGGGTGGGTGTTTATGAGGAAACATATCGGTCTACTTCTTTCTTGTTCGTTTTGTGCACTCGGTACCGCTACCACTGTCACTCACAACTCGATTCTGTTCCCGACACACGAAACTCACTGTCCGCTCGCGAACTTTTTCCGGGTTTACACAGCTGAACCACTGGATTCAAAGCTCTCGACAGTTGATACCGCATTTACACATTCGTGAGAATCAAGAGGCGAATAACGAACACGTATATGTAAACAGTGCGCTTGCTATTCGCCTCGTGATTCGAGCGCTCGCGTTGTGAGCAGTTTTTCGGACGCGAATCAAAGGGCACGAATGGCGAACACGAACTTAATGTTTACACCTTCGCCGGCATTCAGTTGACAGCTAGCGCCCCACCCAACAGAACGTGTAGGCAAAATGGAGTGGAGTGAAGTGCGAATTTTAGAATCCCTAGAACTTTCTCAACAGGAAGAGCTCATTTGGTATCCAAAACATCGCAGTCATAAAAAAAGACAAACGATATCGTGTGTGATGTCTGAACCGCAGTACACGCAAAATTATAAAAGAGTATCAACATTATTATCACGGATGATACAGCTAAGTACTTGCTCCGTCCAAGAAATATACAGTCCCCAAAACTATATGGCTTACCAAAAGTGCACAAGCAAAATGTTCCGCTACGACCCATAGTCAGTCAGATTGACTCGCCCTCATACTACCTAGCGAAACACGTAGCTTCTGTTCTTCAACCATTAGTTGGTCATTCAACATCTTATGTAAGAGACTCTCGACATTTCGTTGACATCTTGCAATCCATCAATCTCCAAATAAATGACGTAATGGTCAGCTTCGATGTTGAGTCCTTATTTACCAATGCACCAGTGGCGGACTGCATGGAGGTCATTGAGGTGAAATTGCAAGAAAATAACATCCCTGTAGAGTACGTGAAATTTCTTCATCACTGTTTATCTACCAGTTACTTGATAAACCAAGGTCAATACTACCTGCAGATTGATGGTGTAGCCATGGGTACTCCGGTGACTCCAGTGGTAGCCAACATTTGGATGGAACATTTTGAAGAGTTGGCGATCTCCACTGCATCTACACCTATAAAATTTTGGAGAAGGTATGTTGATGACGTTTTTTGGATCACTGAAGGAGACCAACATGAGGTAGAATTATGCTTGACACACCTTAATAGCATACATGGTAAAATCAAATTTACCTACAAGATGGAAAATGGGCGTGAATGGAAACGCCGGGAGGGGACGCCCTAGAAAGACATACATAGATCTTATAGGTGATGTTCTTCAAAAAGGCCAGGTGCGCAGTACTCATAACTGGCGTGTGTGTATGACTAGATGCATGAATGTGAATGAAGCAAAAAAAGTATGTAAGGATCGTAGCAGGTGGCGTTCTGTAGTTTCTGCCTACCCCCATGGGAAAAAGGCGTTGGTTTATGTATGTATGTATGGAAAATGGTAGGGAAATTCCATTCTTGGACGTGAAAATAGGGATCCGTGCTGACGGTTCTTTGAGTCACACGGTGTATAGAAAATTGACACACACGGATCGATATCTACACGCTGATTCTCACCACCATCCCCGACAACTGAACTCTGTAGTGACTTCACTTACCAGCCACGCATATGATCTATGCGACGAGGAACATTTACGTGCTGAGCTAACACATGTGCAGAGGCTGCACAACCTAATAAAAAAACTGGTTGTAAGCACCAGAAGTGCGAGGTTGAGAGGCAGCCAGCATTTTTGCCGTACGTGAGGGGAGTGACAGATAAGGATGCTAACATTCTTTGGAAATACGCCGTAAAGACTGTCTTCACTCCTTTCAGAAAAGTGTCACAGATGCTGCGCTCGCCGAAGGACAACTTTCCGCTGGAAGCCCGGTGTTTATAAAGTAGATTGTAGTTGTCGCAAGTCAAACATAGGTCAGAACAAGCGTACGGTAGCTTGTCGAATTTGAGAGCATATCAGGGCGGTAAAGAACAATGACACCCAAAAATCGGTCATAGCTCAACATCTTTTGGAATCAGGATTGAACCACTGGATTGACTTAACCCTCAGGTCATTTCGAAAGAAAGCCACTAAATCCCGTAGACTGGTGAGGGAAGATATCGAGATCACCAAATATAAGAATTTCAACCGGGAGGATGGGTTTCAACTGTCGAGAGCTTGGAATCCAGTGGTTCAGCTGTGTAAACCCCGAAAAAGTGCCGAAAATGTTCGCGAGCGGGCACAGTGAGTTTCGTGTGTACAGAATCGAGTTATGAGTGATAGTTGTAGCGGTACCGAATGCAAAAAACGAACAAGAAAGATGGTAGACCGGTATCTCTCCTCATAAACACCCACCCGCAATAACTTAAGTTTATCCGTGATCATGGTGCTTGCAACAGCGCCGAAATATCGGAAACTCGCTACAAACAGTAAACATGGTAAATAGCCCGTTTCTAATGTTAATGTTAGTGACCATGACAGTTTAAAAACTTATAACAATACCTGTGTCAGTACGATAGCCACACTTGTCACTGACAAGTGTGGCAATTTGTAACTCTGACATTCACGTGAGCTGTGTAAGTACTGGCACAAACCGACCCATGTCATTGCCGGCTTTAAAAAAAGGAGGTAATCAATTCGATACGTATGTATGTAATATTGTTGGAATTACACAATATTCACATATGTTACTTTATGTGAATAGAATAGAATAAGAATAGAAAACATCTATTCGACATAGACACAACACAACAACAACAATCACAAAGTAACAGAGAAGAATAGTAAGAAATAGTACAAACAAGGTTTAAGAATTATTGCGCCGTTCGTGCCCATACCGAAAGGGTTACCAACTCAGCATTTGCTGGGCGTCAGATACCCAGCGCTGATTTTCAGTTTGCATCCCGCTAGTGACACATGGGCGTGGGTAAATAAAATACATACTTAAAATAATGTCATAAAGTGATGAGTGCTTAACTTATAAATTGAAAAATATGTAAAATGGATTATGTAATGTAATATAAAAAATATATAATGTAATATAAAGTATATAAAGTGCTGCAAAAAATTTGGTGAACGATTTGTCAATATTATTGCCATTAAATTTTATTTGTGAAGTCAGAATGAATGTCTTAAGTTTAGTCTTAAAAGTTATTATATTCGTTATGTCTCTAATCGGCGGTGGAATGTTATTCCAACATTTAGAGGCTGCGTACCTAAAACTTCTAAATGGACTGACAAAACTGACCCTCCCAAAGTCGTAGACCTTGTACTTATTAAAGAACGTAACTTGTTACCTTTGTATTGGTGCTTGTAACGTGTGATGTGAACCTACTTCGTTTTCTTCAATTTGCAAGAACTTTCGAACTATACGACATGTATTTAAGATGGCAGCTTGTTGTAAAGTAATATAGAGGGTTTCTTTTAGATTTAGCAATTTTAAACTGTGAAGAAGATGATTTGGGATAACGCCTGTTTTGGAAAGGACTACAGGCACAACATAAACTTTTTCTTGACGCCATATTCTAGTTACCTCATCCTTCAAGTCTGCGTATTTCTGATTTTTTCGGTTATTGTTTTCTGTATGTTATGTGTGTTGGGAACAGCGATATCTATTAGGTAGGTAATTTTATTTATTTTATCCTGCAAAGTGATATCCTGTCTATTGTAATGAATCGTCCTATCAGTGAGAATGGCGCGGTCATAGTTAAGTTTATGAGAGTCGTTTTCTAATATGGTTTGTGGTGTATAATTATATTAAGGGGTGTTTGCGTCCTATACAAGTGTGTATTTAACGGCAATTTTTTGATGAATTACGTTTGCCACCTGATTGTGTCTGTGTGTGTAGTCTGTCTGCGTGAGAGTTGTGCACGCCCCAGTTATGTGCTGGATCGTTTCAGGCTGTAAGTGGCACCTACGACATTTATCGTTTGTAACTGAAGGATCCTTGATAATATATTTTCGGTAATTTTTTGTGTTAATTATTTGGTCTTTTATCGCAATTATAAATCCTTCAGTTACAGGGAACAAACTACCTATCTTAAGCCATTTGTTTGACGCGACTTTATTTATATGGGATTGTTCCAAGTCGTGAGGATGTCGGCCATGAAGTACTTTTTTCTTCCAGTCTTCAATTTTTGTATCTGTGGGTTAATGTTGGTGCTATCTAGTGGATCTGACTGTTCAATTAAGTTAAGTGGAGTGTAGTTGAAATCATTTAGGGCTATAGTTTTATGAATATTGCTGGTACGAGATTTTGAGTGAAAGAATGTTTTAAGTCTACAGATTTGTTTTCGCCACAGATGCTGGATATCTATTAGGCCTCTCCCTCCGTTTTGTCTTTTGATCGTAAGTCTTTCTATTGCAGATTTAGGGTGTAAGTTGTTATGTTTTGTAAGTGTGGTGCGGGTGGTTCGCTCTAATTGTTCTGTATCTGTTTTTGTCAATTTAATAACACCAAACGAGTACGTTAATATGGGGATTGCAAATGTATTTAGGGCCTTGATGAGATGTTTACCCGAAAGTTGAGTTTTACAAAGAGCGTTAAGTCACTTCTTAAACTCTGCCGTAAGTGTACCTTTAATTCTAACATGATCTAATCCTTTTAGTTGTGTATACCCTAAATATTTGTATAAATCAGTCGCTTCCATTGCTGTTATGGTGTCTGTGTTATTTACTACATAGCTGCCGGGTCGTATCTTGCCTCGTATGATGTGAAGTGTTTTACATTTATCCAGACCAAATTGCATGTTAATATCTTGGCTAAAATCTGCTGTGGCTTCTACTAGTTTCTTCATATCTTTTTCGGTTTGTGCATATAATTTAATATCGTCCATATAAATGAGATGTGAAATTATTGTTTGGTCTGCAGTATGTTTGAAACAATATCCGGCACGTCAGCTTTGTAGCAGATGAGATAGAGGATTTAGTGCGAGGCAGAACCACATGGGACTCAGTGAATCACCTTGGTATATACCCTTCTTGATAGAAATTTGTCGCGTTGTAACACTATTGTTATTGCTATATAGTTGAAGTGTGGTTTTCCACTGTGGCATTATTTTGCGTAGAAAGTGTATTATTTTCGGGTTATTTTGTAAATCTCTAATATTTTTATCAACCAAGAATGTGGAACACTGTCAAAAGCTTTTTTATAGTCTATGTAAGTACAATGAAGTTTTCTATTTTTAGTGGTGTCGTGTTTATGAATTGTAGAATCAATAATTAATTGCTCTTTGCATCCCATGTGGCCCCGCCTGCATCCCTTCTGCTCTTCTGCCATTATGTTGAGTCGTTCAATGTGTGAGTTGATCTTTGTTGTGATCGATGATGTTAATATTTTATATATCGTGGGTAGGCATGTGATTGGCCTATATTGGGAAGGTTGCGGTGAATTTTTAGTTTTAGGTAGCATGTGAGTTATGCCTGTTGCAATAAATTCCGGTATACTTTGTTGTCCTAAAATTATTTCTGTTAAATTTTTTGCTAAGGGTTTGTATAATAAAGTTAATTTTTGGTACCAAAAATTGTGTATTTTATCTATACCAGGAGATTTCCAGTTATGTAATCTGCCTGTTATGTGTGTAATATCAGACTCTGTGATCTCTACGAATTCCATTTCTTCTATTGCTCTCCATTTTGTTTCTTCTTCCATTAACCATGTAGCCTTGTAGTTGTGTTGTATAGGTTCTTCCCAAATACTAGACCAGTATGTCTCTAGTTGTTCTTTTGTAGGTAATTCAACTGTGTTTGTGTTATTCTCTTCACTTGCATCGGTTTCTGGTTTGTGTAGGTTTCTGTAAAATATCTTTTCATTTGTGGCAAATATAGCGTTATCGGCTTTACGCTGTTGTGCTTTCTTATATCTTCTGAGTCTATGAACTTTAAGTGCTAGTTTTTGTTTTAATGTGTCTAAAAATTCTTCAGGTTTTCTGTTAATGTCTTCATGCCTAGTGTGTGTATAAATGCTTCTAAGTATGGCCTCAACTCTCTTTACTACTTTGTTTGATCTGTTATTGTTGATGTATTGTGTAAGTCTACCGCAATCTGCTCTAAGTTTTTCTATATCTTTTTCTAACCTCTGTTGCCATGCTGGTTTGACATTCTGTTTTGGACTAGTGTTTCCTGTGTGTTGCGTGATTTTAAATTTAAGTTCTTCAGATATGACTACCGCCGTGCAATATATAAGAGTGTGTATATCTAAAAGTTGGGTGTCATCAGAAATAAATTGACTTAGTAGGTATGTTTTTATTACCTAAATAAATTTACTAAACGAAAAAGATTAGGACTGTATCGAAGTTTTGGCAATTTTGGACGAACTAATGGGTCCATACCAGAATATTGAGCTAGAGTTGTTCTAAATTTATCGTATATTTCTTGAATTCTGTTATTAGGTTTTCATAAGCGGCGACTAAAGTTTCATCATCATTTTCTAGCGTATGAGTTAAATATTCAGTTTGTGTGGATATATGTGACGTTTGCGTGTAAGGTTGCGATTGGTTGTGTGGTTGAGATTGAAAATCAATAGGATTAATAGGTTGTAATTGAACGAGCACTTGTGACTGTTCTTCAAGAGTATTTTCACTCATGTTTTGACTGATGGTGTTATTGTCTGAACAATTTACTGATTCTTGTAGTATTTGTGTTCGTACTTCTTCTGTTAGTTGGTCTATAACTGCTTGAGATAGAAGTTTATTCCTAACTATAGATCTTCTTTGATCTGATATTCTCTGCTCTGTAACCGTGATTTCTGGATATTGTCGTGTAAAGAGTGAGTGCAGTTGTTGTCTGTAGGTGGTCATATCGGTCTCTAATTTAGTAATGTATAGGTAGGTTCGCATGATAAAAAGGTTTACTTCTTTACTCCATCTCATGCGAACTCTTGCTTTACCAGTCTTGGTGGACGCGGGTAAGAAGTTAGATACTTCCCGCGCAACAGTCAAGGCTGGCGTGGGTGGAACTGTATTTAAAATACTAATGGGGGGTGAAGATGGTAAAGATGGTGATTATTATTATAGATAGGGTCCAGGAGTCCCAACGCCGCTATGGGCCCCGGTGTTTAACTCCTGGCTTGGGACCAGAATACCTGTATTTAACAGTTTGCTTTGCTTAAAAAACGTGTATTCCTTGTTTAAATGTGCAAAAAAAAATACGATGGAAAAAATCTGGATTTAAAACATTTATTTATTAAATAATGGTGCTATTTAAAATTTATTTATTTTTGTAAGTCCATCCTAGATAATTTTCCCTATAAGAAAATATCAAATGATAGTGGTTCAAAAACAATATTATTTTAAGCTCATTTCATAACTAACTTAGAACTTACCAGATTTATGATCACAGGGGCAACTATTGCGAAGCCATCAAAAATAGACATTCGAAGAACAAAACTAGAAGATACAAGTGTTGCACAGGAAATGAAAACTGAACATAACAGTAATAAAGTTATGGACAACGGTGATATAAATAGACATCGAAGATTATATAATATAGACAAACTGTATAATTGTGAAACTTGTCAGAAAAGTTTTACTCGTAAGCGTAATTTAACAAAGCATATTCGTGTACACACAGGAGAAAAACCTTACAAATGTGAAATATGTAAGTGTAGTTTTACAGAAAAACGTTATTTAACATCGCATATTTATGTACACACGGGGGAAAAACCTTACAAATGTGAAATATGTAAGCGTAGTTTTACAGAAAAACGTTTTTTAACATCGCATATTCTTGTACACACGGGGGAAAATCCTTACAAATGTGAAATATGTAAGCGTAGTTTTACTGAGAAGAGTAGTTTAACAAAGCATATTCGTATACATACAGGAGAAAAACCTTACAAATGTGAAATATGTAAACATAGTTTTACTCAAAAGTGTACTTTAACAAAGCATATTCGTGTACACACAGGAGAAAAGCCTTTCAAATGTGACATATGCCTGCGTAGTTTTAATCGAAAGTATCGTTTAACAAAGCATATTTGTGTACACAAAGGAGGAAAGCCTTACAAATGTGACATATGCCTGCGTAGTTTTAATCGAAAGTATCGTTTAACAAAGCATATTTGTGTACACAAAGGAGAAAAGCCTTACAAATGTGAGATATGCCAGCATAGTTTTAATCGAAAGAATCATTTAACACAGCATATTCGTATACACACTGGGGATAAACCTTACAAATTTCAATAATGTCAAAGATGTTGTGAATGTAATGTATAGAACCTAAGTGTTCGGTTGTCGAGAACGCGCAGAGGCTGCTTAAGATAAACTGCCCAGTTTCACTTATAATTCTTTATAGAAAACTACGGACGACAAACACAGCTTTTTCTTTTGGTCATCTTATTTGCAATGACTTAACATTTTTATTTAGGTTCACAAGGTGGCCAGTTATACAAGGTGACAAGGTTATAATTCAATTCCTACTTTTCAACACTGTCTCAGTTATTGTTTAAAGACAACGTTTTAAGATATGCTTTAAACGAAATTCGTACGCATGATTTAAAATGTTGGTTATTTCAGTTAAAACTGTGTTTATTACAGTACATTGGAAGGTTTTCACCTCACTGTAGTATATTGTGACGGTATGTCTAATACATAAATTGTTATTGTAGTAAACAGCCTCATGTTTGGAAATAAATCAGTAATTAACCAACCTGGGTTTTTTTCATTACATGGCGGCAGCGGTGTGTCTTTTTACCCGGCTGCAAGGAAAGGGTTATGTTTTTCGCGCGTATCTTGTATGTAAGTATGTATGTCTGTAATATTCTTTATTACCTCATATCTTTCAAACCGCTAGACGGATTCATATAATTAAGTCATCGTTAGATAGGTCGTGACCGCCCAAGTTAGTGTTCTTAGTGTGTTTGTTTCTGGTACTTAGTGTTCTTCTTTTTTTCTTCCAAACCCATCTAGTGGGGTATCAAAATGAAGAGTTTTAAGAGTTGATTACAAAAATATTTACCACTTATATGTATAAAAATAATTCGTAAAAAATTGTAGATAAAAAAAGTTTATTTAAAAATCAAAAACCCGACTGCTTAAGAAGCGAAATAAAAAGCTATAAACAAGGGGGAGGATCAAGGGGTCAGTCAGCTCGCAAATATATATCCTCCGACTGCACAGCATGATTTTTTCTTGTTTATAGCTTTTTAGTTCGCTTCTTAAGCAGTCGGGTTTTTACTTTGAAATAGAATAGAATAGAATATACTTTATTGTACACCAAAAACTAAAGTTACACATCTCTTTTACAATTATACTTATTTCTACGGAAAATTAACTTTTTTAACGTATATTACAAGTTAAAACAGACTTGAAACTGCAAAGGATTGTGTTGCAGTGTGCCAACAATATAGTGTTTTTACGTGGCTACATTAATGGAGCACGCACGTCCTCCAGCGGAATTATCGCTCGACGGCGGCGGTCATACGTAGTATCTCTAAGTAGTCTGTGCGGCGGTCCAACGCGTGGCAGAAATGGCGGCAGCTGTTCGAAGTCAAAGTACCTATCTAGAGTGAGCAAAGACCCAAAAGAAGTTCAGGCTAGTTTGTTGGTTAATTTCATTGGATCAGCTGATTATGTGGCTTATACAACTTTCACGCTCAAAGATGGTGAAAGTGAGAACGACATAAATTGTATTTAAAAAAATGACAAATATTTCGGCACAAAACCAAATATCACAGTATGGCGGTTTCAATTCTTTACTCGCAATCAAGAAGATGGTGAAAACATCGATCAATATGTAAGAGCGCTGAGGGTATTGAGTCAGCAATGCGAGTTTAGTGCAATGCACGAGAGCTTGGTAACTACGTGAGTGATAAGATCGTATGAGGTGTCGTCAACAACACTGTGAGAGATCGACTTCTTCGCAGATATCCAAAGAGGAAAGTAGATGCATCGATGGCGCTACAGAGAGTATGCAGTTTATGATCTGAGAACGGTGCACGACGGGGACGACGCGGCGGCTGCGGAGTCCGACCGCTTGGCAACGGCGCCGTTGGGCAGCGGCCGGTGCGCACGCAGCTGAGCTCCTGCCAGCTTTGCGGCAGCGGATGGTGTCAGGGCGACGAGCACTGTCCGGCACGAAACGCTACGTGTTATGTTTGTGATAAGAAAGGCCATTTCGAGCGAGTGTGTGACTAAAAGAAAGTTATTTGCGAAGTGTTAAATCTCAGTGTGGAGAAAGTGAACAGTGATAGTGAGGATAGCAGTAAAGATATTATGTTCTACGTCAATACATTTGAGGATGAAAAAATGTGTGATTAAAAGAATGTACGGCGAACCGCACATCATAACTATAAATTTATAGCCAAATCAGCATTATATGCGTTTACGTCAAGCGACCCAAATAACAATTAACTTCAGTACGTGATCGATTATCATTAAGTGCCGTCGCGCGTGCTCCCTCGCTCTATTAAACATTTGTAACATTTTTCTTAACAATATACTGTTTTAAGTGAACATTTCTATCTCTCATTTAACATCCCAACAGACAACCTTTAAATGGTCCTTCAAGCCATCGGGCGGGACCTCGCGAGTTTATGATAGTCCTCCGTCCGGAAGGAGTCGACTAGTGTTAAAGCAGACCAAAAATTAGTGAGGACCCTCGTTCGTTGAACTATCATCATTGTGGCAGCAGTCCGCATAACAACAAACAAACATTAGCAAGACGTCAGCAGCAGGGCGTCGCCAGCAGCAAGGGAACAGGATCAACAGCAGATCTGTTTCCGCCAACATCAACATCCGTAAGAGACGGAGAACACAAGTAAGATCTTTCCTTTTTAATTGACAACATAAGCATTATATCCACCAATAACATGGAACGTCTTTACAAATCGCAACAGGAGATTAGTGAAGCGCTCAATAAATTGAAAATTAACATAAAAAAGGACGGAGCCGAAAGAAAGACGGATGACTATTTCAGACGGCGTTCGGAACTACTTGATAGTTACTGGGAAGATTACCAGAACAATCACATACGTATCTGTGCGAGTGGGGTCAGTGAGCATAGATATTTTCTAAACTCGGAACACGAGCAAACAAGTCAGCTATACACTAGCATTAAAACATTAATTGCCGAGCAATGTGTGGGATTAGCTGCAACAATCCCGCCATCACCACACAAACGGTCTCAATCCAAACAGGAAGATCGTCAACAAGAGCAAGCGGAAAGGGGTCCGGGCACCAGCCAAGTGATGATGTCAAAGGGTTCGACAAGTAAACTTGATGACATGGTTCGCAAGCAAACAGCGAATATCAAAGCCTTTAATAGGGCCATCACCAACATTGATCTGGAAGATCTCAATGAAAAGTGGGAATTAGAGGACGCCCTTAGAACTTTACAATCAAAATGGAAGCAGGTTGATGAGCTACACTGGGAAATTGACGGTGAACTGTGTGGCGCAGATGAAGAGTATGACATCATCTACAGCAACAATGAGAAAACGTTCATCAGTCTCAAAAGAGCAATCAACAAGAAACTCTGGTCCGTGTCTTACAGAGAACATAGCACTCCACAAATGGATATCCCTATAGTCACAGGAAAATATCACCAATGGTACTCCTTTAAAGATTTGTTTAATGAGACCATACACAGCAATCGGTCAATGTCAGCCGCCCAGAAGATGCAATTTTTGAAAGGAAAGTTGCGAGGTGAGGCAGAAAAGATTATACAACATCTTCCAATAAGCAGTGAAAACTACAACACAAGCTGGGAGCTTTTAAACCATCGCTACAACAATAAAAAGCTTATTTTTAACTCTATTGTCAACACTTTACTCGGTTTACCCAACATGCAACAGCAATCGTGGACACAAATAAAAAAATTGCATGACGTCACACTAGAAAGCATACACGGTATAAAAAACCTGGGTGTCGACATCAACACATGGGATCCACTACTTGTGAACTTATTGTCACAAAAATTGGATCAGAATACATTTGGGGATTACATAGATTCCTTGAAAAACGCACGTGAGCTACCAGTACTACATGAGTTTCTAGACTTCCTAGAGAGCAAGTTTACAAGTCTAGAATCCTCGCGTAGAAAACATGAAAGTTTTACACAAAAGGCCAATCAAGATACAAGAACTTCGGTTAACAAAATCATCAAAAAGGCTACAACAATCAGCATAGCAACAGCAGTAAATCATTCTCCAAAGCGTTACACGTGTCGATGCCGTATAAATGTCCACTTTGCGGTCATCAGCACGGCCTATATAATTGTAAAAGGTTTTTAGAATCGACCGGCGAAAACAAGCTAAAAACAGTTTCGCAATTGAAAGTATGCATAAATTGCTTATTCGATCATAACGGTAAACAATGCACTTCGACCAAACGGTGTCGCAATTGCAATGGAACGCACAATTCAATTATGCATGATGCTTGCACAAAATCAAGATCGCCAACTACTAATAGTGCGGCCATTATCAATCAACAGCAAATTAATGAAAACCCAATAGTGTCTGTTTCATCACATGTCACTGGGGATACATTAACAACTAATGAAGTGGTGTTAGCCACTACCTTAATCAAGGTACAAGCCATTGATGGGTCCCATCAAGTCTTAAGAGCCTTGATAGATCCGGGTTCACAAGTGTCCCTAATCAGGGAAGAGGCAGTAAAAAAGGTTAGGATTACAAAAATTGCGATGCAAAGGAATCGTAATGGGCATAGGAGAACAGCATAACAAATGTAAAGGTAAACTAACTATTCACTGCTCATCAATCCATAACAACTTTTCATTTAGTACAGACGTGCTAATAATGGACAACTTACTTGGGAACTTACCAATCAAAACATTTGATCGAGCTAATTGGTGTCACATAGAAAATTTAAAGCTAGCAGATCCCGAATTCAACTCAAGCAGGCCGGTGGACTTATTACTTAATGCCAACGTCCATGGCATAATATTGCTATCGGGATTGATCAGAGGAGAAAGCCCTTCTCATCCGGTAATCCAACAGACACAACTGGGTTGGATCATATACGGAGGTGGCGAAGAAACGACGTCATATCGATGCAATGTTGTACTGAGCAACACCCAAGACATTCAACGATTTTGGGAGATTGAAGACATCAGCGAAGAATGGCAAGTGTCGTCAGAGGATCAGGAATGTATTGACTATAATCTAGCAACAACAAAACGACTTGCAGATGGGCGCTACGAAGTCAGGCTACCTCTTAAATCAAACACCGAAGGAAAGTTAGGGTCTTCCAAAGAAATGGCCATAGCTCAGTTTCAAAATATGGAGCGGAAATTTCAAAAACAGCCAAACTTAGCAGAACAATATAAACTGTTTATATATGAATACCAAGCTTTAGGTCACATGTTTCCAAGAAAAAACAACAACAACAATACAACAATATCGTGCTACCTGCCACACCACGCTGTACAACGAGCTGAGTCAACAACAACAAAACTTCGGGTCGTATTCAACGCGTCGGCCAGGACGTCTAGCGGGAATAGTGTCAACGACCTAATGTTTAAAGGTCCCAATTTACAACAAGACCTTCAAAAATTAATCATCAAATGGCGACAATATCGTTACGCATATACAGCCGATATCGAAAAAATGTACCGGCAAATAATGGTAAATGAAGCAGATCGTCGATATCAACAGATAGTGTGGAGAGATTCACCACACAAAACAACTGAAACATATCAACTAGCAACAGTAACTTATGGAACAAAATCAGCTCCCTTCTCCTTTCCAATTACGAAAATGGTCAGCAAACAGTTCGGAACTCTTGGCAAACATTGATAACAATCAGAGCGAAGGAGAAATTATATTTAATTTCAAAACAGAAAACCCATCAAAAACATTAGGATTACGGTGGAATGCTACAGATGATCAGTTTACTTTCAAACACAATTCAGCAAAACATAATACAACATTGACGAAGCGAATGCTTTTGGCCGAGATATCTAAACTATTTGACCCCTTAGGGTGGATATCACCGGTAACAACAAAATTAAAAATTCTATTCCAGAAACTTTGGATAAATAATCTGGACTAGGATGAAGAAGTCCCAGAAAACATTAAAAACGAATGGAATACGTTACAAACAGATATAGTAAACATCAATGAATATAAAATACCACGATGGATCGGTTATCATCACCTCATGACACAATCGAACTGCACACTACTGCGATGCGTCAACAAAAGCGTACGCTGCAGTTATTTATGCGCGTATCAAAAAACATAACAAATCTTCAGTAGTATTAGTTGTGGCTAAATCTCGACTAGTTCCGGTTTCGAAAAGTGTTACTTTACCGAAATTGGAGTTGTCGGGAGCACATTTACTAGGAAAATTAATGAACAAAGTCATCAGCTGTTTAGGAGAACAAAATATCCAAATATTTGGATGGACAGACTCCATGGTTGTCTTGGGCTGGTTGCAAGGCGATCCCGGACGCTGGAAACCGTTCGTAGCAAACAGAACGAAAAGCATTACTGAAGTAATAAAACCAGACTGCTGGCGATATGTTAAGTCAGAAGAGAATCCAGCGGACGCAGCAAGCAGGGGAATTTTGCCATCTCAGTTAAAACATCATAGTCTGTGGTGGCAAGGACCCAACACTTTGAAAACATTCGATGCAAATTTGGAGTTATCAAAACCAATCCTTTTTACAACAGACCAAGAACTTAAAACGAAACATAGTCAGAGTCACAAAACAAATGCTTTGATAACTCAGCATCAAAATACAAATACAGAGAGCATCATTAGTAAACTACTGGATAAATACAGCTCATTTACTAAAACTGTAAAAGTACTCGCATGGTTATTACGCGCTACAAAAACAATGCAATTACACAACAACGTCACATCAATGAAACATGGCTCATTGCCGTCGTATCTCACATTATTAGAAATACGAAACGCCAAATCATTGATAGTTAATCATGTACAAAGAACAGTATTTTCAGAAGAGATAGAACACTTAAAAAAGCATGGAAACACAAGAGCAATCTATTAAAATTAGATCCCTTTATCGATCGAGAGGGTATCCTTCGGGTAGATGGTCGCCTAAGAAAAGCAGACATTGGGATGGAGATGAAACATCCAGCAATACTGCCAAACAAAAGCCGTTTAACAACACTTGTCATCAATCAAGCTCATCTACTAACTTACCATGGTGGCGGGTACGTTTAACTCTAGCAAACATTAGACAAAAGTATTGGATAATCGGAGGCAACAGTGCGGTCAAGAAGGAAGTTAGAAACTGCGTACTTTGCAGAAAACACTCACCACGAATGCAGCATCAGTTAATGGGAGATCCACCAGAATCCCGAAGCAAACCCGCTCCCCCTTTCTATCACACCGGTGTAGATTATACCGGCTATGTTGAAATAAAAAGCAACAAAGGACGGGGGATAAAGACAACAAAAGGCTACATAGCATTATTTGTGTGTATGGCGACCCGAGCTGTTCATCTGGAACTAGTGTCCGACTTAAGTAGCTCTGCATTTTTAGCTGCACTACAGCGAATGGCTGCCAGAAGAGGAGCTCCCCGTCACATATACAGTGACAACGGAACCAACTTTGTTGGGGCGAACAGAGTTTTACAAGAACAATTTCATGACCTACAAAGCATGTTTGACAACAACTTATCAGCAGAATTAACAGATTTACAAATACAATGGCATTTTAATGCACCATCATGGCCAAGTGCAGGTGGATTATGGGAGAGAGCTGTTAGAAGCCTAAAACATCACCTCAAAAGAGTAGTTGGTGAGCAGAAGCTAACTTTTGAGGAATATACAACTGTCTTAGCAAAACTGGAGTCATGTATGAACTCTAGACCGCTGTGTGCGTTATCCGAAAACATAGATGATTTGGAAGTACAGACTCCAGCTCATTTCCTAACTGGGAGGCCAGGAACATCAATCATCGAAACAGAACATGATGCACGCACCAGGTGGACTCTAGCTGCCAAAATTGCGCATGATATCTGGAAAAGGTGGAAAACAGAATATTTAGCACAACAGTCAATGCGTCCTAAATGGATGAACATTAAAAACAATATTGAAATAGGGCAGTTGGTAACTATACAGGATGACAATCTCCTGCCAGGGAAATGGATGATGGGCAGAGTAATAGAGCTCCACCCTGGACAGGACGGTCTCGTTCGAGTAGTAACGATAAAAACAAAAAATGGTGTCTCAAAACGACCTATTGTAAAATTATCGATTCTACCGATCTCATCTCACAAACAGGAAGACATGAAAAACGACCAGGACAGTAATGAAAATGGGGTTGAAAAAACAAAGGTTAACACAAATAAACCTAAATCATTATTTACATCAATGGCGCTTTCTTTGATAATTTTTATGTCATTGATAACAACATCACAAACAACAGAAATTATATCACCATTATCTAACAATATCTCGTTATATTTTGACTCTATCAACAACATGCAACTTATAAGAGACAAATGGACCCTCATTGTATACTACAATATGACTCCGTACTGGGACGGCATGACAACAGCAACAAAGTTCCTGGACTATTTAGACAAAACATGCAGCACATTAACAGAAACAAGTCGATGCGGTATGCTACTACTCCAATTACATCACGAGTACTCTGAATTACAACATTACAACCGACTCCTATTGAATCAGCATTTCGACGCGCACGACAGACAGCGTCGCGTCCTTATCAATGGAATAGGTAACATTGCAAACGCACTGTTCGGAGTATTGGACGAGAGTTTCGCCGAACAGTATAAAAAAGATATCCAACTTATAACACAAAATGAGCATCATCTTACAAACTTACTCAAAAACCAAACATCTATCGTTGAGGCTGAATACAATGTACTGAAACGGACTGAACAACATATACAACGGCAACATAAAACAATTAACAAGCATTTAAACGAGCTAGATCGAGCAACTAACACAATTAAAGAAAACATGGACAAGCTAAGTGACAGTCAGGATTTCACTTTGTCAGCACTAACAGCAGTTAACTTACTGCACAGTCTGAAAGAAATTCAGAACACTCTATTAGATACCATAACAGACGTTTATCATGGCAAACTCAATACCCATTTATTAACCCCTGATCAATTAAGAAATGAGTTACAGTTCATATCTGGGCAGCTGAACAAAGACGTGACCATACCAGTGGACAATATACAATCAGACCTTAGGTCAGTCTATAGCATGCTGAGTGCAAAGGCAAGAGTAATGACAGATTACGTCATATTCGAAATAACATTTCCATTGGTTAGTAGAGACAGTTATAAGATTTATAAGATCCTTTCAGTTCCTCATCAAATCGGTACTAACATGCTCAACGTATTGCCGATAACAGACTACGTAGCAATAAATTTCAAAAAGGATGCATACCTTACAATATCATTCACGGAACTTCAGCTATGTCAACATAATGAAAATTCATATTTGTGTACAATAGACAAGCCAGTCAACTATCTTCCCATTGACGAGAAGTTCTGTAAGGTCAATCACAACATTAACCAATGTGTAGTAAGCAAATCTCAGTGCAGTGATATGTGGATTGAGTTGAACGATCCATCTAAGTACCTATACTTTTGCTGCAACACATATCCAATCAGGATTATCTGTCAAGATCAAGTTACCTACAAGCAAATCAGTGGAGCTGGTATAATTAGTTTGAAGCCTAAGTGCAAGGCTCACTTTTTTTTTAGACAAACTTTGCTCTATACTCTCATTCCCATTCGGGAAACATCATAAAAACTGACCCTGAAATAGAAACTCCACAGATAACGGAATTCCATCATTTAGTAAACATCTCCCTATCAGACTACACGGAATCCATAGATCCGCTAAACCAAACATTAGAAAGCATCGGCCAACAGATAAATCAATTGAAAACGGCTACAGCAAACACTTCAATCGGGATCGATCGAAATCACCTTAGCCTATCAACACATGACGTTCATCAATACGCCATTTGCTATGGCTTGTTGTGCGCGTCCATTGTAGCAGCAGCGGTGTTCCTGTGGCGCAGGAGGAAGGCGGCTACCAGAAACCTCACGCAGACGGAACCTACAGTGAAATTTTCGCGAAACATCAATTTAAATTCTAGTGAAGTGAATCAAGTGAAACTGCCGCGAAAGCAGAGCATAGTGGCTGACCGTCAGCCCAGTGAAGTGAATGTGATAGCTAGCAACGCTAGCTTAAATACTGTACATAACCAAGCAACGTCCCCTAGGCCACAAAGACGTAACTTTTACACTGGGGATGATATTGT
The DNA here is from genome assembly GCA_964057195.1 of Orthosia cruda. NCBI lineage: Eukaryota > Metazoa > Arthropoda > Insecta > Lepidoptera > Noctuidae > Orthosia > Orthosia cruda. The sequence goes on from OZ059853.1 coordinate 17,947,978, forward strand.
TTAATTTTAATACTTTTATTTTAAGTTTTTGTAACATTTTCGCCCGGGAGCATGTACGGCGAACCGCACATCATAACTATAAATTTATAGCCAAATCAGCATTATACGCGTTTACGTCAAGCGACCCAAATACCAATTAACTTCAGTACGTGATCGATTATCATTAAGTGCCGTCGCGCGTGCTCCCTCGCTCTATTAAACATTTGTAACATTTTTCTTAACAATATACAGTTTTAAGTGAATATTTCTATCTCTCATTTAACATCCCAACAGACAACCTTTACAGTTCTATTTTGTAGAGTAAGTGTAATAAAGTAAGAGCAATGTTTATAAAGATGGAAAATCTGCTAATGTGTAGGATATGTTTAGTGGAGAATGTTCAGATGTTTGAGGTTGTCAACAAGAAACTGCAGAAAATATATGAGAAGCTAACTGATACTCCAGTAAGTAATTTATGTAAAATTGTAGGTGAATTGGGTAGCAGGTGATAGAAGTGCATAAGATACTCTTTTCTTACTAACTTCAAGAGTCACAACATCGAACAGCCTTGTGGTTTCCACGTCCAATGAATTCCTGTTACCTCTAGGTTTTTATATGTCCGCCTTGTGGGGATCCTATGCACGCTGTGTTATCACTCTATAACGTATTGACTCAACCCTTTCGACAGCATAACAATATATTTATTGGATTCGAAGTATTTCTTAAGCTTTTATTTAACTTGCAATGTATGTATGTAAGTGTGTTCGGGTCAAATCTTGCAACTGAATTTTTGAGCAGTTATCCTCCACCGATTAAAATGAACTGGCCCCGCTAATGGCACGCTGTGAAGAGTCCTCTCAGCCAGGGCTCTAGCTCCTTCAGAGCGAGGGCTAATAATACGTGGCCGTGGATTCTGTCGGGCGCCGGAGCCATGCTCTTGGCCCGGAGCCGCATCACGGCCGCCCCCATCTCTGTCTGTGCGATCTCGGCGGACCACCAGTACACCTGGCGCCTCGCTGACTGTGCGTGGACCCGGGGCATGGACGCGTCGCTGATTTGCGTCATCGCCCCGCGGAACCATAGCGCCTCCTATTCGACGTCGATGGGTCCGGTTGTTGCTGACTCCCGGATCCAGGCCTGGACAATAGTGGCCTCCTCGAGAAGTTCCCTGTCGATGCGCTTGCGCGCCCAGCGCGTACCGTCCGTTCTCGGGGCCGGCGTGCCACGGCCGCCGGCGGTCTGGGTGGAGACGTCGAAACGGATATATCGGTGATCCGATAACGTCTCCACCTCCACGGCGACATGCCAGTCGCGGACACGGCTTGCGACAGCAGGGCCAGCGAACGAGACGTCCACTACTGACCCGCCCCGCTGTCGCACGCACGTGTAAACCGAGCCCCGGTTTAAGATGACCAGGCCGGTGGTAACTGCCCACTCCTCCAGCGCCTTACCCCTAGCATGGGTTACTGGAGATCCCCACGCCGAAGAATTGGCGTTGAGATTCCCTAGCAACAGCATAGGGCGAGGGTGGAGTTGGCCTACGACGGCGCCCAACTCGACAAGGAAACTCTCGAAGTCGGCGAGACTCTTGTTGGGCGAAAAATACGCACCAACTATGCCAATGTCGTCCGCGAGGGTGGCCACCCAGCCACGACCTCGGGACGGGCTGAAAAGAGCCCCGCCAATAATGGCCACCAAACCGTCAAGGTCTTCAACCCAGTTATCTCTGGGTGGGACGAAATACGGCTCGGCTACCACAGTCACGTGAATCGACCACTCTGCCATGCTCTGGAGCAAGAGATCCTGAGCTCTGGCAGAGTGGTTAATATAGCCCTGGAGGAAATGGTATGGCGCCATTATGCGCAATCCATTTCCTCCACAAGGAAAAGTAGAGGGAACCAGATCACGCGGCAGATCACCTATGCGCTGGACTGATCAAGTTAAATCTGCAGTGGGAAGCCGCGTATCAGACTGCACCAGGCAGTCTACAAACAGAGAGAGATGGCGGCAGATCGTGAAAAGAGCTGTGTCCGCCTCTAACACCAAAGTGGATGACTCAACGTGACCACGACCGCTCTGCCAAGAGCGAAACGACAGAGGAGAGATTTCCTCCACTCCATGCCAAGGCCGGGAGTCGGCCGAAGAGCAGCCAGGCTGACGGGGGGTAAAGAACCCCCAGCAACCTTGGCCCTCCTTCTCCTCTTCTTCTGCTGCGCGGTTGCGCCACAGGCCTTTCCGCCCGCTCTGTGCCCCGCGGGCCTCCCAGTTTGGCGCCGCGGAGCACTGGGCCGCATTGTGGCCGGGCTGACCGCAGCGATAGCACTGCTCGCTGCGGTCTGTTTCGGCGGTGCATCGTTCCCTGACATGCCCAATGTGCGCACAGTTGGCGCAGTGGTTGAGCGATTGACTGCTGCGCTGCGTGTCGCGGGTTCGATTCCCGCACGGAACAAATATTTGTATGACCTACAGATAGTTGTTCCGGCTCTGGGTGTTTGTGTATGTGAGTTTATATGTTTGTTAACGCACCCACGATACAGGGAGAAATTCCTAAGGTGGGGCAAAGTTTCTTTAAAAAATAAAATAAAAAAAATGTCCAGGCAACGATAGCACCGCAATGCCCTGGGTTGCAGCAGCTTGACCCTCGCTGCAACCCACCCCACCAGCAGTCGTCCACCGTCAGCGACTTTTTTCGCCGCCGCCACCGGGCACCGCACCCAAATCATGTCGAGCCCGGAAGCGTCGGCACGGATCTCACCTGTCCGTACGTCCTCGGATGGACATCCGCCGGCTCGGGCGATGGCCGCCACGACCTCACCTGGGGTCGTCGAGTCGTCCAGACCGTCGACACGGAGCTCAGCCGTCTTCATCGGCCTGGACACCCGGACGTCCACAGGGTTCAAAATATCTGCTTTTTAAGCGCTAGAGGCACCCGACACCTTGGGCAGCCGCGCCCCCGTAATCGCTGACCTCATCCGGAAGCCGGACGGTGTGCCAAGGTCGGGGAGCTACTTTGGCCTTCGCCTCTAACAAGACCGCCTTGTACGAGACGCCCCTTTCGACGGCTCCGGGCTGCAGCGTGATCACTACAGCCGCGGAGCGTGGGACTCTGACCTTAGGTGGTACCGCGTCCTTTCTCGATTCTGGTGCCGGTGCTCCAGCGGGTGCCGGCGGCGCCGTCCTCTTCTTTCTTCGGCGGCCCCTCTTGTCCACCGTCGTCCAGGCCTCTGCGAGGTTGCCAGGCGGGGTCGCCGGGGTTGCAGTCGCTGCCTGGGTAGTGGGCGCGGGCCTACCCTCCGCGGGCTTACTGGGCCCTTTCCCGGCACTGCTCAGGTCCGGCCCAGGTTTAGCGGGCCCCTCCTGTGTCCGCTTGTCCGCAGCGAGCGGTGAGCGGAAGGTTTCAGCCGGAAGCAGACTCGACTCCATAGCTTCTATACGGGCACCCACCATCTGTCCGCACTGCATCATGCAAATGCGCGCGATCTTTTCAATGGCCGCATCCGCAAGTGCTGGGGCCGATGATGGGGCCGGAGATGGAGCCGACGACGGCGCCAGTGGTGGGCTCGTGACGGTAGAAGCTGCCGTCTGGGCGGTGAACTGCCGCTTGAGGTCCTCTAACTCGGCTCGGAGACGGCCGTTTTCTTCCCACAACTTTGCCGTCTCATCGGTGGTTGTGCGGTTTATGAGGGCCTCAAATGTCTCCTGAATGTCGCTCACCGCCTGCTTCAGGGCATGGGTGAAAGTGCCCTTCAGGTTGCCCGATTTGGTGGCAACTTTCAGGACGAGCTCCAGCCCGTCCGCCACTTGGCGACTAAGCGCCATCGCTGACATTTCTCCACCAGCAGCTGTCCGAGCCGAGCGCCGTTTTCGGGCCTGTCGGGCCAACTCGCTGACCTCGTCAGCCGCGACAGCCAGTCGCTGCGCCCGCTTTGCGGCATTCGCCTCCGCCTTATTTGCCCCTAGCAGGGACATGGTGTAGCCACCGCTCTGGTCCGCACTCATGTGCCCAGGGTCACTCCGCACGCACCCTGCAGGGGCATACCCCTATTTGTCTACTGAGTTTTCCTATAGTGGCCTCCTTCACCAACCTTACGTTATAAAAGGCGGCACACTATACCCTGCAGGGGCAGGCGTGTCGGGCCTAGGCACGAAGCGACCCCGCACGTCACGTTCCGGCACCCGAGCGGAGGCAACACCCGCCAACGCGCGACCCCGCCCTCTCCGTCCCGTTGAGACCTTCGGGGCCGACAGGTTCTCCTCACTCGAGGAGAGACCCAGCGGCCCCGAGTCCTTAATGCGCGGACGCTTCCTCCAAAATTTGGAGGTGCCGCGCGAGTCCTGGTCAGACAAGTTGTCTCCAGGACCTGAGCCTCCTCGGCTCTTGTTGCCGTCGGCGGCGGCAAGTGGTACGTCCACTTCGCGCAGTCCTCCAGCTCCTTTTCTCGCTCGTGGCTCTCTTGGCGCAGGTTGGCAGTGTTCTGCCGGCCCGCGAGACTAGTAGTGCCCCCCTCAGATACGAATACCACGACATCCTAGCTCAATATCCCAACATAACACGGTTAACATCGATGAAATTAAACTCCGACATCAACGTGCAACATTTCATCGAAACACGTGGTCAACCATTACATTGCCGCGCCCGACCCGTTCCGCCGCATCGTTTCGAAACAGTCAAGCGAGAATTTGAAAATATGATTGATCAAGGATTATGCAGACCCAGTAAAAGCCCATGGTCGTCACCTCTACATATCGTACCCAAGAAGAATGGCGATATTAGAGTTTGTGGTGATTATCGCCGACTCAACTCCATTACCATACCAGATCGCTACCCTGTTCCACGAATCAAAGACTTCACGCATCATCTATCCGGAAAAACAATCTTCTCTACAATAGACCTTAATCGTGCCTTCCAACAACTGAACATTAGAGAAGAAGACATTGAGAAGACAGCAATCATCACACCAATGGGATTATTCGAATTTCCTCGTATGTGCCCTGGTTTGAAAAACGCGGGACAAACGTTTCAACGATACATCCATTAAGTGCTACGAGGATTTTGTATTCCCGTTCATCGATGATTTGTTACAAGCATCTGAAAACGAAGCTCAACACCTTTACATCGTGCTAAAGAGGTTAGAAGATAACGGTATCACTATTAACCCCGTTAAATGCAACCTAGGCAAACCAGAAGTTCAATTCCTAGGATACACCGTATCAACAGAAGGCATCAAACCTCCGGATCACAAAATCGTAGTTTTTATCAACTATCCCAAGCCGACCACAATCGAAGAGCTAAGAAGATTTCTCGGTATGATCAATTTTTATCGCGATCATATACCTAACGCCGCATCTCCTCTTAGTCTGGCCCGCCTTAGTAGAATCTACCGAGATAGACCTAGGGTTCATTGGAGCGCGCAAGCCCCAACTCAAGAGGTACGTAGGGACGCTGTTACATTTTCGACGAACTCAAATTTAGGTATCTAGTCGCACATAATAGAAATCAGAAATTAAACGAGCAGAGTACTGTTATTGTTTTTTATTTTACATGGAAATCACTTTAAAATTGTTCAACAGTTGCTTTAACTCATGGTTTCTAGTCGCTGAACCGCCAAAACAATCTATCTATTCCAACATTTTTTCCGGAAGTCCCTTTTTAAAAATATCAAGACTGCAAGCACCATTAAACGCATACCTACATAATGTCAAGAAGAGAGACAAAACTCAGATCACGTGGACCGACGAAGCAATCCAAGCGTTCGAACAATGTAAAGCTAGCATCATTAACGCACCTCTACTAGCTCTCCCATCGCATCATGCAACACTCACCTTATTTTGTGACGCATCCGATAACTCAGCTGGAGCCGTATTGCAACAACACATCAACGAAGAATGGCAACCGCTCGGATACTATACCAAGAAATTCACCGACGCACAAAATAAATATTCTACTTTCGATCGTGAGTTACTTGCAATCTACATGGCAGTCAAACATTGCCGCAATATATTTGAAGGACGCCATCTTATCGTATTCACGGACCACAAGCCGCTAACATTTGTAATGTCGAAGGCTCATACAAACTCGGAAACACAAAGGCGAACGAGACAACTTTTGTTTATCAGCGAATTCACCACGGGCATAAGGCACGTGAGCGGTAAACAAAACATCGTCGCCGATACACTCAGCCGCATAGAAACAATTTCTTGCCCATCTGGAATCAACTACAATAAAATAGCCAGCGCACAACAAAAGGACAACACCATCGAACAATTGTTATTACTAGAAAACATAATTCTAAAGAAAGTAATAATACCCAATACCGAAGTAGAGTTATACTGCGAAACATCCACCCAATATTTACGACCTTATATACCCATACAATATCGAGAAGAAGTTTTTAACAGCGTGCACAATATCAGTCACCCAGGTACGCGCACGACTCGTAAACTTACAACCCAAAAATTCTTTTGGCCATCAATGAATGCAGACATCAACCATTGGACTCGATTGCATTGTCAGAAAAGCAAGATACAAAGACACACATTCTCGAACATAGCATCATGCCCACCAAGTGAGCGTTTTCAACATCTTTACGTTGACATCGTTGGACCGCTACCTACAACAGCTTAAGGTCACCGTTACTTAGTAACAATGATCGACCGATTAACTAAGTGGCCTGAAGCAATACCTACCGACGAAATATCAGCTGTTCGTATAACCGATATCATCTACCAACACTGGATAGCAAGATTTGGATGCCCTGCAACACTAACAAGCGATCAAGGACGCCAATTCGAGAGTCAACTATTCCAAAACCTAATGAAGCATATGGGAATCAAGAAAAACCGAACAACAGCTTATCACCCCCAAAGCAACGGTATAGTCGAACGGTGGCATCGCTCTCTCAAAACTGCGTTGCGAAAATAACCGACTCAAGCACATGGATCGACGAATTGCCTACTGTGCTACTTGGACTGAGAGCCGCTCTACGCACAGATTCCGGCGTGAGCACCGCCGAACTAACCTATGGTTACAACCTACGCATGTTTGTGCATCAAGAATTGCACACGTGCAGTCACGTTTTTGTCAGAACTGATGCAGTAAAAAACCACTTCAAACTCCATATGAAAGCCCCCTATCGAGTTATAAGCCGAACAGATAAAGTGTATCTCATGCAACTACCAGATCGGCAAATCAACATTTCCATTGATCGATTGAAGCCTGCATATGTCATCACAGAAGATACCTTACCACCAACTAATATTAGCACAACAAGAAACCGTACCGTTACCATTATATATATAACCCAACCGTCCGTAAGCAAGCAACAGAGGTACCTGCCACCAACATGCCGCTACAGCCCGCCGTGAACAAAACAACACGTACAGGCCGCACCGTCAAGCTGCCGGTACGCTTCGGTTGAAGGGGAGTACTGTAGCCACAACTCATCAACCCACGTTTTGATACTATTTATTAGAACCATTGAAACAAATAGCTCTGAAAAGAACTTTTGATCACAGTACGTTTTGACACTGTCAACCAGAAATATAGAAGCAAGCAGTTCTCAAAAGAACCTTTTTAGTTTACGTGTTGACAATCACCAGTTCTGAAAAGAACTCATCTCAGATCCCGAAGGAACTAATTTGTAAAGAAATAGGACACGAACAACCGTCGCGCCAGACACGGCTGTCTTGCGCAACGGCCGCTCGACGAAAAGGCCGAATCAACGCGCCACCTATATTTATAACTTCAGTGCGCAGAATGCGTCGTAGGATACTCGCCAAAACGACCGCATGCGTCGATTGTAGCGATACGAACGGAACAAACACCGAACTATGCTTCATTTCATACTCAATTAAATAACTCGAAAAGTACTGGCTGCATTGGAATCTTTTATACACCGATTTGTTTGTAATTTATCTCAGACTAATTCCAAATTCAATTTTTTTTAAATTCTTTTGTTTCGGTGGCATAAAAATGTCTTGATGTGTAGGAGAGGGAATTTTCATTTGTGAAAAATTTAGAAAACAATACGTATTACGTTTAGTTACAGTTTCTTTTTCATTTTTAAACGAAAGATAAAGTTAAAATTGAGGTATTGTAGCCATGCAACGCCAACATTTGACGAGGGCGGAGATGTTACGAGCCACGAGTATATATATATGTATATGCTTCAACCCTATTGGTCACAAGAATTAAGCAACTCTATTGGTTTAGATTTTATTTTTATATTTGTAAACCAGTTTCTGTATTTTCATTGGTTAGAGTATAAGTGTAAAATAGTATTTAAGTGTGTGCAACCAAAAATAAAGCCCTTATTATTTTCTACAATCTGAAGTCATTATTATTTCAATCAACCTGCGTCCCATCGCTAAAACATTGTACTGGGATCGGTCCATCATCATTGACAGGACTATTGTAACCAATAAGCCTGATAGTGGTGGACCGAATCGAGAGGCGTGCAATGATTGTTGACATTACCGTCCCGCATGACAGGAACCTCGTGAAAGCCGAGAAAGATACGCAAATCAAGTATCTTGACTTGGCTTGCGAGTTTGTCGACATGTTGGATGTGGACACAGCGATCATTGTACCGATAGTCGTGTCCGCCAATGGCCTAATAGCCACGAGTCTTGACCAACACCTTAGGAGGCTCTCGTTAGGCGGCTGGGTCAAGGGCCTGATCCAGAAAGCATCACTGCTGGACACGGCTCGTAATATTAGGAGGTTCCTCTCTCTGGAGCCCTGACCGCTGGTAGCTTGGACCCTGTTCCCGATACCGTTGGGTCTTTTTTATATTTTCAAATGTATTTTTTATTTTATAAAAATATTTAAAAATGTAGATAATAAGAAAATAAATGAATAAAAGACATAATAATAATAATAGCTTTTATTTACATAAGAAAAAGTATTCAGTGAAGTCCCTGAATCCTATGTTAGGTGATTAATCTGTGTTACAGCCGCATTGCAGCATTTTGCGCAACACAGCAGCACTAAGCTGTGTAAGAGCCCCGAGCCAGTGCACCTCACTGTTAAATTGTTAGTATGAACCACCAAATGTTGATGTTTCCTGTAGCTATCGCAGAGTCCGAAGGGATCTCCGTACCTACGATATTGTGCGCATTCTCAATCTGACTGCGGTGAACCGCTTGTGGAAGACCAGCCAAATCGATTCGCTATCGTTAGTTGAAACAGTTCGTACCTGTGCGACTTGCAAGACTATTGGAATCAGTAGTGATGATCCGACTCGAAGGACCAAAATGTACGGGTAATAGCTTCCTACTCTGAGATGTAGTGGATGGACGAATCACTTGGGATGTGTACAGGAAATAAAATCACTGTTATTGTGTCAGTTACTGATTGACAGTTTATTAGTAAAACATTGAAACTAAAACAATATATATCATCTGGCGATGGTCGTACAAATAGCATTGTCCCGTATACACAGTGGAACCATGGTAGTTCTCACTGGTCGTGGTAACGCCCCTGGAGTATTAAATAAAAAGCAAAAAGCGTACTCAATAAAATGATAGCTTGAATGAAGTTACACTTTTGGCATAATTCTTAAATCTAACAAATCTAGTCGGTGGAAGTAAAACTAAGGAAGGAAGATTCTTATTGTGACACGAGGAGACAAGCGAATGATGAATATGTGCTTGCATCAATATTTCTATGAGGCGTTCCCGCTAATGCTGTCAACACAACTCGGCCAGATTATTTGCCACTTGTTTGTACACCGGGCCAATGCGACGGCACACTGCCAAACGAACAGGATATAGGAATCTAGATGAAATATTTAATATTAATTAGAACTCGTATGTATATACACAGATATTGTATACTCGTTGTATAACTTCCTGACCGATTTAGGTACCTAATGGTCGGAACCTCAGCTGAGACTGAACATCGACGCGGGACAAGTGCGACACAAACACTCTCTTCCATCACTTACATGCCTCGGAAAACACGTTGTGCCGTTGGTCCTGCGCCTGATCTCTCTACTACGGCCATGACATACTTTAGGTGTGACGAAGTAAACACTTAGATATTCATATTCGAAAGAAGAAAAAAAACTTGGTTTTATAAAAATACAACCTTCTTCCAAATAAAACACAAAAAGTGCAAAATAACATTAATTTCGGCATTCGGTGTTTCTGGTTTGGTTTTTTTTGTAGTCGAATATTGTTTTCATAAATTCTGTGTAGTTCTAAACTTTGAAGTGGTGTTTCAAACTGTCATACTTCCCAACATTGGGTTCTCGCTGCCTCTTTTTATGTTTAGCCTGTGATTTACATTGTCTATGCTATAATAAGATAAACCATAACGTTTTTCCTCTCATTTATGTTCACGAGACCGATGATGCCTTTTTCCCTTTTTGTCTGTTGTGTATCGTATGGTTTCGGTCTGAGGTTCTGTATGAGCCACAGGTTCTTTCAAGATCGAAGCATGAGTTCTGTAAAAGTAAAAAATCAATAAAAACGCGGTTTTGTGAACATGTGTGCCGCCGGTGTAGTTACACGTGAGACAAGCTGCTATTGTCTCTGGTATTGAAAATATCTTCAGATAACGCTGACCACTTACCATTCGGTAAGGTGTTAGCTAGTCTAAAGCAAATCTCGCCTTTAAAGCTTTGTTCACAGAGTCTATCAGTGTTTGACGTTGTCGTGTGTGTTTGGAACGTCTGTACGGTTTCAAGAAGCTATTTATGAGGCTGTTGCAGAGCCAATAACCGTTTAAGGTAACTGAAATAAGATAAAACACAATGGCATAACCCTTACAGCTTTATAGAAATTTTAAAATAATATATACGCGCATATTCGAATTCGGTCGTCTGTTATAAGTGAATAGAAATGTGTATTCTAATAAATATCTGAAAAGAAAAACGTTGTGGATATAGGGGTCAATTTGATGTATACATTACTAGAAATTTGTTTCGACTCTGCCTCAATATACTTTAATCCTAATCCTCTTCTGTTAAATGCCACGCCATCATTCACTTCCTTTCTCATCATCATCTTCCTGCCCTTGTCCCATGTTACTTGGGGTCGGCACAACACGTTTTCCTCTTCCATACCGTCCTGTCCCAAATCACGCTATCACTGACTCCCTTATCTTTCATAACACTCCTCACACAGTCCATCCATCTTTTCTTTGGCCGTACCCTCCCTCTCCATCCATCCACATTTATATTCGTAACTCTTTTAGTAAAATGCGCTTCATCCCTCCTCATCAGATGACCATACCAGGACAAACGGTTTCTTTTCAATTTTTTTGTCACTGGAGCCACTTTCAAACTTCCTCTAATATACTCATTTCTCACTTTATCCATACTCGTCACTCCGCACATCCATCTCAACATTCTCATCTCTGCTACATGCAATCTCTTTTCATCCATCTTTTTCACAGCCCAACATTCTGATCCATACAGTACGACAGGTCTAATCACGGACTTGTAAATTTTCCCCTTTAACTTGAGGAGCATCCGTGGGTCGCAAGTTGTTCCAGTGAGCTGTCACCATTTCAACCATCCCGAGTTGATCCGGTGCGTTACGTCTCGGTCTACCTCGCCATCTCCTTGGAAAAGCGACCCTAGGTACCGGAAGTCGGAGCACATCGGTATGGTTGTTCCAGCGAGAGGTAGAGTCACGGAACTAGAGAGACCGCCAAAATCGCAGAACAAGTATTCGGTTTTAGATCTGCTCAATTTCAAGCCATCATTCTCCAGTCCGTGCCATCACATCTCCAATTTCCTCTGGACCTCTAGGCCACTCTCTGCAACCATCACAATGACATCGGCAAACAGCATACACCAGGGTGGCCTCTTCCTGTATGTCTGACGTCAGTACGTCCATTATCATCAGGAAGAGGTAGGGACTGAGAGCCGATCCCTGGTGTAAGCCAACTGCCACACTGAAGCCACCAGTAGTGCCCACTGTAGATCGGACTTGGGTACTGCATCGACTGTACATCGCTCGGACCAACTGTACATACTTCCCAGGCACACCTTTCTTCTTAAGGGCCCACCACAAAACCTCACGGGGCACCCGGTCGTATGCCTTTTCGAGGTCAATGAACACATGTGCAAGTTTTTATGTGCACTTCTGTATTTCTCGCACAACTGGCGGATTACGAAAATGGTATCCGTTGTACCCCGACCAGGCATAAAACCCAATTGGTTCTGCGATATTTCACTCTCGTCTCTCAGCCGCCTTTCAAGAACTTTCTCCCAAGCTTTCATACTATGTGACATTAGCTTTATTACTCTATAGTTGTTGCACTCCAGCACATCGCCTTTGTTTCATTCACTTCCTTTCTATCAATTTCAATTCTCACATTTCATCTTCCTCTTCGACAGTTCTTTTATAGCCATCTACGTTCATACTCACTTTTCCTGCCACAGGCGCTACTTTCAAACTCCCTCTTACATAGGATGTGCTTAGAGTGGTTCATTTCTTTGCCAGCAACGCACCCGTGCGTGGCTTGGCTTCGGTGCGCAATTGACGATCCCACCTTTATAGTAATACAAAGGGTAGCTTATCTGTGGACTGCTCTGAGGCCTGTAGGTAGTCTATGTACCATTAGGATACGCCCCAAACTCTTTCAGGACCTCCAAGAGCTTTACTCCTTCGTCGTCATCATACAACTTCTCAGCATACTCGAGGATCGTGTTCACTTCTTCTGACAGCATCTCACGTCGCTGTCTGAGCATGTGGTGCAAATCAGCTGCTTGTTCTGTAAAAAACATGGAAATATCAAAGCTAGCTGTCATTAGTACAATACAACCAGGCTAGAATGTATCTCAAAGGAGTAAGCAGAAATGTTTAGTCCACTTTAAAGTTTTGAGCGTTAAATGCGTACAGCTGCAGATAGGCATTTAAATTTTCGAACGAATATCTAGATTACCGCCTCGTCTTCAGTGTACTTATTCATTTGTTATTTTGACAGTTGACTTTTCAATCAAGTTCAGATTTAAAATTATATGCCGTTGTATAGTTTGTTTTCGAGCGCGAACTATTTTCAAGTTGTCTTTTGTTATTGTTGTTTTTCGAAGGTAAGTGAGGTAATATGTTTTTTTTTGGAATTGTTATATTGTTATAATTGTAGTATTGTTTTTTTTTTGTTTTGTGTTATACTATTTTTGCAGTGATTTTCACAAGGTTTGTTGCAATGTTGCAAGAATGCGCGTTTGAAGGATACATTTTAACTGGTTTTCTTTGTTACATCTAGACGGAAATCCACATCGCGTCTTTCTTCTCGCATGTGATTGATCGATTGATGGCAGTCAAACCCTTTGCCTTGCCGAATTCACTTGCGCAATTAGGCTGCTGGAGTCCTCAATGAATAAACAAAAATACCAAAGATTATTTTATTTTGTCTCATATTCATAGCCACTCAAAATTCCATATTTTGTATTGTCTACTAAGCGCGCAATGTTGCAGGATTGCAACGTAAGGTTTTGTCATTTTTAGGGTTCCGTACCTCGAAAGGCAAAAACGGAACCCTTATAGGATCACTTTATTGTCCGTCCGTCTGTCTATCTGTCAAGACCCTTTTTCTCAGGAACGCGTGGAGGTATCAAGCTGAAATTTATATGAAATACTCAAGTCTAATGTCCCTTAAAGCTGTGAAAAAACAAACTTCTAAGCCAACGCAATCAAACGATACAGCCGTTTATGTCGCAAATTTCCGCAAATTTTCGACACTCGCAAGGGAATCAAAACCTACAGGGTTCTTCCCGTGAACTCAGAATCTTGTAATTTGGTACGAATCAACGTCTTGTAGCACAGATAAAGGAATAATTGCGAACACCGTAATTTATAATTTTAAACTTACTACCCCTTTCCCCATGAACGCGTAGAGGTATTAAATTGAAATTCATATCAAATACTCAGGTCTATAATACCTTGTAAGCTGAGGTTTGTACGGAACCCTCGGTGTGAGAGTCCGACTCGCACTTGGCTGGTTCTTTTTTGTCAATTTATTAGTATCTGTTTTTTTTTAATATTCTTCGAGCGATCTGTGGGCTCTAAAAAGATCAACAAAATTTATCTTTTTAAATAATAAACAAATGCGCATTTAAGGGTTAAGTTATGTAATTTTAATGTGTCTTATTTATTCCTAATGTTTTTAAATCTTATTATAACTTGTTGGTTATTCCTATAACATATTGTGTAATGTATATGTGTATATGATGTGGCGGTATTAATTTAAAAAATAAAGAGTTATGTAAGAGACCAAAGTTTAAAAAAAAAATACAGCCTTTTTACATAGGGAACGAGCCCTGCAACCTTATTGCGTAATGTATTCGGCAAGGCAAAGGGCAAAGAATTTGAAAAATTTACCAATCACATAGACGGAAATCCATATCGTGTCTCTCTTCTCGCATGTGATTGGTCGACTGATAGCGGTCAAACCATTAGCCTTGCCGAATTCACTTGCTCAATTAAGCTGCAGGACTCATTGTACTCCATCTTTATACGTACTCACACAAAACACCATCCTACTATCTCTCTGTCACACACACACACACACAACACCACACCACGCACACGACACCTTCCACTTCACACTTAGCATACTAACAAACAGACACAAGCGTTTTTAATTTTTGATTTTTTATTGTTTAAAATATTTTTTGATAGCCTTATTTTTTTGTCATTGTTTCTTACAATAGTCCTACATGCCTAAGTTCTTCATTAATTTATACCATTCCCCCTCTAAAAAGCTTAATCACTGTTTTGGTATTTGAATTTAGAACACACCAATATAATTTTTTATTTATTTATTTTATTTATTTATTTCAACCTTATCACATACATCTTTACAGGATTACACCCAATACGATAAATGCGCTTAACTAGAGTAAACCTAATCTAATACATAACAGTAGATATCTAAACTAATTTTATGTTAACTTGTTTACATAACAAATTTTATCTATAACTAATTTTAAACAATGCACTCCTTGTGAATTCACCCAGAGTACAGCAGAATAGGTCCGTCTCAATAGCCACAAGGTTGAGCGTGCATAATATTCAAACTCCATCTCAATGCTGTACAACCTCCTTGCGCATGAAATATTAGATACAAACTTAGATAGAGTTAGAGATAGAGTTAAAGATAGAGATAGAGATGGAGTTAGAGATAGAGTTACAGATAGAGTTAGAGATAGAGTTAGAGTTCGAGATAGAGTTAGAGTTAGAGTTAGAGATAGAGTTAAAGATAGAGATGGAGTTAGAGATAGAGTTAGAGATAGAGTTAGATACAGAGTTAGAGATAGAGTTAGAGTTCGAGATAGAGTTAGAGTTAGAGGTAGAGTTAGAGATAGAGTTGGAGATAGAGTTAGAGATAGAGTTTGAGATAGAGTTAGAGATAGAGTTAGAGATAGAGTTGGAGATAGAGTTAGAGATAGAGTTAGAAATAGAGTTAGAGATAGAGTTAGAGATGTTGGAGATAGAGTTAGAGATAGAGATTGAATCACAAGGGCTGTTACCTAGCTCAGGGGTCAGTTTCACATTTTTTTGTAAATTTTAAAGGTAATAAACCATTTATTTATTTTTATTCCTTGTGCTTTTCGCGTTAATCTTTCTTTTTCTCGTAGTCATGGTATAAAATATAGTATGCAACTCTTGAATAAAACGGATTTATATCGAGGGCCATGAATCACTCGCGTCGCTCATGATTCTAACACTTGAATCACTCGCTATGCTCGTGATTCTATCATCATGAATCACTCCCTACGGTCGTGATTCAGTCGTTAGAATCCTTCACTTACTTGTGATTCATCTACGGCCCTCGCATTAAATCCATCTTTTATTCACTAGTTGCATAATATACTATTGTGTAAATCCCAATCTCGGCGAGGGGGGCCAGGAGTCCATAGCACAGGGTATCCCAGTTTGGATTCCTGACTCCCACAAACCATTGTACCTCCAATATTTGTAACATAAAATAGAAACAAAATTGTACTTTGTGAGAGATAAATAAATATATTATTATATTATATATTATTATTGTGCTTGTTTCTACTAGACAAGTGATTGGCAGACATAGATACATATTTTGATAGATGATTAGTACGAAGACACAAAATTATAACTTACTCTTAGTGACATCTATCTCCGAATCCTTCAGCGATCTAGCGAGCTTCTTAGTGACATCTTTGAGCGGCTGACCGAACCACTGCAACTGTCTATTTTTATACAAACTGAAAAAAATGCAACATGATACAACCATCAACGCTTCGAGACATGTATGTAAGTGAACGGATAAATAACCTGTCGGCTCGCCTCGCTAACCCTCAGTTTCCCACTTTAAAATTATCGCAGGATTAATGTGACAAATTGTCAAGCACGCGTTATCTTCTGTAATTGGCTGTTGAAAATTCATTTAACCAATCAAAGCAGATAACGCGTGCTTGACAATTTGTCACATTAATTCTGCGATAATTTTAAGGTGGGAAACTGAGGATAAGTGTTCATCTGCATAATAATATGGACATCTGCAACACCACATTTTTACCCGACTGCCGAGGGAGGGTAATGTGTTTATCAGTCTATGTATGTATGTATGTTTGTTCCTATGTGGCATTCTAGAGACCAAACGCATCGGCCGATTTTGATGATTCTTACGTCAATAGATTCGTTGTAACTTTGCGACTTGCGAGTGTCACTAACATTTAAATTGAAAAATAGAAAAATGGCGGATTTTCGGCGCCATATTATGGGGGACCAAATGTTTTTCTTCCAACCCTGTCGTATGGCGTATCAAAACAATATATAATACTTATAAGTTTAAAAAGAAGTACCTAACTCGAAAAAAAACTAAAAAATTATAAATAATTAAAGTTAATGCAAAGAATCAAAAAACTCGACTGCTCAAGAAGCGAACTAAAATACTGGTTTTGGTCATCCAGCTTGGGAATATGTATTCTCCGACTGCACAGCATAATTTTCTTCTTGGTTACGTCTTTTTAGTTCGCTTCTTAAGCAGTCGGGTATTTTGATTTTTTGTTTTAAATGATTTGCCATCTGAGAGACAAAGCTGGAGTGTCTCATGAGCCTGTAATTACACCGACTCATATTCCCTTTAAACCGGCATACAGCAATGTTATTTACGTGTCATCCAGTAACTAGTTTGTGGAGGTCGGATAGCCAGTGAAACCCTGTATAATATAAGTATTCACCTGCTTCCGGTTAGACTGGAATTCACACCAGGCATATGTAAAAATAGTTTGACAAATTATGACAAATTATTTAATTACTAGTTGTGCCCGCGGCTTCGTTCCCGTTAACTGCCTACCCTACATGCCTATACCTACCTCATCATTAGTCGCGAACTTATCCCGTTTATCCCTGGCCCTCCTTATCCTTATTCACTATTGTGCACGGTCTTGGACAGTGCTGGTGTCCAAATTTATTTCTTTCAGGTCGCTTTCATCCGTCCGTCGTCAACCTAATGACCTACCCTAACTAAAAAAAATATTTTCTAGGGTTATTCAGAAAATGGAGTTCAACTGTCCGAGTATCTCAATTGGTTTGTTGAACCAATTTTTTTTTTTTTTAAATGGAATGATCATACCTACATAAGTTTACATACAAAACTATATTTAGTTTTTTTTTCGTTGTGATTACAAAGTAATATCAAATTGAAAAGTTTTACTTCAATCCAGTACCGAAAACACCTTGACAGTTCCCGAACAAACCCGAGCCCGTGTGACGTCACGACGTTAATTTTTACTCATTGTAGCACATAGCTGATACAGTGTTTTGACTTCTAACCGATTCAATCCTGTTATTATCGTCAATATATTGATGAAAGTCAAATATATTGATCAAAAATATTGATCCTTAAAGCGTTATCTAGATTGGTTTCGCACATTTTACGTGATGCGTGCACAAATAAACAGATAAACAGACAAAACAGCCAAAAATGCTGGAAATGGGTTCTGTTGGTTATCCTTGAACACCCTGGCTATTTTTTTTTTATGTTTTCTATGTACAAAAATACTTTTCTACAGATTTATTAAATGTATAGATATTGATGATAAAAAATAATGAAATATACCTGCGTATAATCTGATCCGTGTGCTTGACCACATCATATACTGCTGTGTTTTCCTTCTTCATTAGGAGTCGCGTCAGTTCTATTAGAAATGTAATCATGTGGGACTCTTGACCAAATTCTTTTATTTTATGGTGAGATTGCGCGGTCGAAGCTGTGTTCGTGTAAGACATTGTGGTCGAAGCTGGGTTCATGTAAGAACATGTGGTCGGAGCCGGAAATATTGTATCTGGAATGAATATGTTAGCAAATGTTCACTTCAGAAAAAGAAGGAGGCCTATAGTGAGCAGTGGGTGGAGCTCGGCTCCAATGAATATATTTTTTTCGGAGAATACCTACGATCAATAATATACTAGATAAACAATCCAATACAAAACTTCGCTATCAAACTGACGCCAATGTTGTGTTTAGGTAATTCTAAGAATTCTAGTTGAAATAAATATATATTAATGCAAATTCAACCTTATACGCAAAGTTTAAAGTTGCATTCATACATAAAACTATGTACAAAAAGCAATTAAAAAAATTATTAGCTTGCTTCGCTGCTCAACATAAAAATCTAAACAAATTTAGTCTTACACGCATGTTTTAAAGTCTAACCCTCAGTTTCCCACCTTAAAGTTATCGCAGAATTAATGTGACAAATTGTCAAGCACGCATTATCTTCTGTGATTGGCTGTTGAAAATGCATTCAACCAATCACAGCAGATAACGCGTGCTTGACAATTTGTCACATTAATTCTCCGATAATTTTGAGCTGGGAAACTGGGGTTTAATGATGTTAATTTACCGAAAAAAGATATTCCTTCCAAAATCAAGGTGTTACGGTGGTTTTTAACGTCTTAATGTTGCCTATGATTGGACCATACTGATTTCAAATAAGACCACAACCGTATTTGTGGCTATATTTTTCGGCTCGTTTTTAAGCACTGACCGGGCATCTAATGTATTATTGATCGAAGGAGCATACATTAAAGCTTCGGGCCGGCTTATTCCGTTTATCTACCCTAAAACAGCCACCCTAAGTTGGATATTCGGAAACGCGTGTTCATCTATCCACCCCGAACGGGGTGGATAATCGGAATTCACGTCTGATTGTTCTTCCGACTTTATACCCCAAGTACAGTCGACAGTGGAATAAACATCTATTAAAAGTAAAAATTTGCATCCTGTATGAAACAAAAACCATTTTTAATAAACAAAACAATTCTTACTTATCTACCAACTAAAAATAATTTTAAAAAAAGTACACCCGTGAAAAGAGTACACAAGTTTATTTTTTTTATGTTGCCCTACACTAGGAATTGCTTCCTGTATCGTGGGTGCGTTTACAAACATAAAACTCACATACACAACACCCAGAGCCGGAACAACTATCTGTAGGTCATACAAATATGTGTTCCGTGCGGGAATCGAACCCGCGACACGCAGCGCAGCAGTCAATCGCTTAACCACTGCGCCAACCGTGCGCCCGTAAGTAGTCAAGTCTACTACCGCACTTTCGATGTGGTACACTATTATATTCAGCATAGTAAATGTCTTAAACAAGCCCGCGCTGTTGACTGTACACAAGCGGGGAGAGAAAATGAGCGGCAAGAAATTATGTGAATTCCGATTATCAACCCCGTTCAGGGTGGATGAACACGCGTTTCCGAATATCCACCTTAGGGTGGCTGTATTAGGGTGGATAAACGGAATAAGCCTTCGGGCCCACATGAATCGCGATGTACCCGGTGTGCCGTTGCTGGGCAAAGACCTCCTACACCAATCTACATTCTTCGACCGGGGTTGTTCACCACGACGTAATAAATTTGTTTAGTAGGTATATTTGTTTAACATTTAATTTTAGCAATTAATGGTTTAGTAATTTTGTGCATAAGAACAAGTGTTGAAGATTCATAATAAAAATACAATGGTTATAAACATAACATAGTAAAGGTACCAACGTCTGACAAAGTGTTTGTGAGAAGTCAGCGTCGCTGCTCCCATCTGCTCCAATTGCACTTCCGAATAACACTTCTTTTTCTTCATCGATGGTAGGTCGTGCACCCTCAAAATCCTTTTATTTTCATCACTGCCTGAAGATATCTTCTTGAATTCACCGTTATCTTCTGGGTTCCTATCGGTACCTATTGTTGCCATGCCAAGAAGAAGATTAGGCTTCAGTCTTTGCTTGGTTCCAGTTGTGAGCGTCTGTGTTGTGTTGTGTCCTTCGATTCTAGGCGAGTCAGATTCTGTTGACTCGTGCCAAGACGTTTTGGCTTCAGCCTCAAAGCTTCTTCTGGTGGTTCTCTGAAGTACGATGGGTCGTGTCTGGTGTCTGAAGGGGTTGTTCTCAAACTGTCTGTTGCCGATCTTACGTTGAGTTGTCTTTTGATCCCGTCTGTTTGCTAGTGTAAACTCATCAGCTGAAGATGAAAGGATTTTGATTAGTTATAAAGAGTTTGATTTATACACGCTGCTGTTTTAGTATCTTCAAAACTAATTTAATTTAATCAGATTCATTAAACGTCACTAGACGTATTAATCTGATTTTAGCTTGAAAAAGTTTTGCTTTGAATGTGGATGGAATATAATAGGATAATGGAATATACATACATACATACATAAACCCACGCCTTTTTCCCATGGGGGTAGGCAGAAACTACAGAACGCCACCTGCTACGATCCTTACATACTTCTTTTGCTTCGCTCACATTCATGCATCTAGTCATACACACACGCCGGTTATGAGTACTGCGCACCTGGCCTTTTTGCAGAACATCACCTATAAGGTCTATGTATGTCTTTCTAGGGCGTCCCCTCCCGGCGTTTCCATTCGCGTCTGCCTTGTAAATACATTTCGTTAGTCACCTTTCATTCATCCTCTCAACATGGCCAAAACCATCTTAACATACTCTTTTCAATTTTAGTCACTACCCCTCAGTTTCCCACCTTAAAATTATCGGAGAATTAATGTGACAAATTGTCAAGCACGCGTTATCTGCTGTGATTGGTTGAATGAATTTTCAACAGCCAATCACAGAAGATAACGCGTGTTTGACAATTTGTCACATTAATTCTCCGATAACTTTAAGGTGGGAAACTGAGGGTTAATCTTCTTTTAGACCACAACGTTGTCTTATTACCTCATTCCTCAACCTATCATTTAAAGTTACCCAACACATACTTCGCAAGGGCGAGTCGAGCTTCTGGAGACATCGATTTGCTGGTCACAACCGCATGTATAGCACCATTCACTTTATTCCCTGCATGGAATACAGATTAAAAGAACGATAGATGGACTTCGCCAGGGATCATAATTTAAGGTGAGTGAGTGGCTTATTTCAGAGATGGTGACTAATACAGAAGTACGGAAGAAGACATGTTGCATATAGTAGGTAAGTGTTATTAAATGAATAGATACTGAATTATTGAAAAATTATTTATAACGTATTAATAAAAATGCAAATTATTTATAATTATAATGTAGGTGCTATGCCAATATTATAAAGAGGAAAAAGGTTTTTGTTTGTTTGTTTCTTTGTTTGTACCGAATAGGCTCCGAAACTAATGGACCGGTTTATAAAAAAATCTGTCACCAATAGAAAGCTACTTTATTCCTGAGCGACGTAAGCTATTTATTATCCCGAAATTAATAGTTTATAAACTTTACACTTTACACAGCTAGTAATTTATAAACTTTATACGGCGCGTTTTTGATCGGGACTACAGGTTGACCTCGAATCATATTCTAAATAGTTAAACACTGCGCGTGGTCTGCCCTCTATCTCGGAAATAAAGTTCAAGATATAAAAAAAAAGTTTAAACAAAAGTTGTAGAGAATTTAATCCTTTACAATATTTATAAAAAGAGAGGTATTTGCAATACATGTCTAAAAAACGATTATATGACCTTTGACCTTGGAATATCTGTAGTCGCGGACATCCTAAGATAAGTAAGCTTTGAGACAAGTTTTAGGGTGCCAAAATAAAGGTTACAAGTTAAAAGCTGACTATCTCTCATTCCGAGAAACTTGCTCTCATTTGACTTATATTCTTGGACTAAAATCAATAAAGATAACAAATCATAATGATGATGTAACTCTTGGCAATATTCAATAACAGAATACACCATCAGATTATTAGATCTGCAATATTACAGTGAAATGCCGTTTTTTGTCACTTACATGTGATAATTGCAGATTCTGCAAATTAAAAATTCCTTAAATAACACCCTCAATCTATGAACGACCTAGAAAACAAACTCAGAGGGCTCTGTGTTTGTTGCCTAAGTTCGGACAGTCACTAGTCACGCCACCACCTCGCTGAGCCAATCCGCCAGTCGTTCAACGAGATAGTCGTATAAGAAGTATTGCAAAAAAGTCTTACTTGAATAATTCGGGGCCGAAAACTTCGTGGTATCTGCTGTCGAGGTCGCTATAACTTGCAGCCATTTCTTCGCGTGTTCTTCTACCGATGGATCCACAGTAGTTTCTGAACGAACAGATTGTCCAAAGCCCGGTAGGTATACAGTAATATAAAGTGCCTCTACATCAGGCGAAGATATAGATGTTCTTTTAGGTATTGGTCCTGTAGAACTTGGTGTATAATAAGTTGGATGTATAACATCTTCGGAAATGTTTGAGGGAGATATCAGACCAGGGTCCTGTGAATGTGCTGGTTCAACTTTAGTAGAGGTGGATATTGAAGGGTAATCTGGAACCTGAAATGAGGGAATATCTAAAGATGTGGGATCTATATCATGAGCATACATTTAATTGCCGAGAGCCACTAACCCAAGTGAGGTAGGAGTGCTGTTGAGTGAGCTGATCCGTTTGGGCTGTTCCCGGAGCACTGTTCAACAAGACGTCTGTGATGCTGTCGTTCATAAAGTTATCGCTTCTTCTCGCGTTTTGTTCGTGTTCTGTACGAAAGGGTCTGTTGAAGTCAGCTGGAAATAACATTGACAAGAGGATGCTGAAATAATGCCGATACCTACAAAACGCAAAACAAACGCTTCAATAGACCCTAGGTCTGTGCCGGTAGATTGTACGGGGCCAGACTAAGAGAGATACAATCCGCAGGGCAGCTTTGTGGCGAGCTGGTGGGCAGTGGTGACCCCACGGACCTGATCTCCAGGGAGAAGTCATGTCCCTCGTCTTCGGCTTGCCTTTATTGGCCGGTCGGAATGAACACTGACGGGGAACAGACCTCCTACCTCTCTCTTGCCTTAATTGGCTGGCTTGAGTGGAGATTCGCAAGAGCAAACGTACTCGGAGGAAGGAGGAATACCCAGATGCTGTTGGGGATCTTGACCGTACTTCCGGGATTGTCCTGATAGCCGTGGCATGCCTCTCCAAGCACCTCCGTATATGTTGCCCGCTTGGCGCTACGTCACTAAAGTGCTAGGTAGCGACTGATTATGGGCATGAATTGGATTTGCAAGTCATCCACTGCCATTTTATAACCGTGTAGATCAACAGTGGTCAGGCAGGAGCCAATAGCCCTTCTAAGTTTAGGTAATTGATCCACGAAACTGCCGTCTCCATTTTCTGCAATAGTTCTATACCCGCCGGGAAATGTCCTTGGGTGCTCACTAGTGCATACAAGGATAATAAATTGCCGGTTGCTGTCACATTTCATCCTACATACATAATAAGGTCTCTGCGAGTTGGTTTCGGCCCCTGGTACGCCTTTCAAAGATCCGGAACCCTAGGGTCCCGATAATCACAAAGAAATAAAAAATAATTATAAGAAACAACACACCTACCTTTATTACAGTCGCCATAACGTAGTAAATCACAGTAATAAAATAAAGTCAACAATAATAACAGCATCGTGTTTAATTCAATTACAATGAATGTAATAATATGTAGAACATAAAGTGCTGTTATCTATGTATAAATTAAAGTGTTGGAAGAAGCTCAGAGCACACAATAATCATTCAATTGTTGAAACATTCAAAACAGCTGCATAGATTTCGTAATGTTTTTTCACAATATATTTATTAAACGTACACTAGCCCCACTGTTTTGATACACAGTTGGTATTTTCACTTAAATTCACCATATTATTTTATGCAAGGTCAACAAACAACTTTAACTTTGTATCTTAATATTAGTATTTCAGTTTTATTATCGATTTTAATATGATAGGTAGGTACCTATTTATTAGGTTAGGAGAAAATATTGCATTTCGTAGATTTATGATGCCATAAAAATGTTAGTATTTTAAAGTTACAATAAAATATGCATTTGTTTTCTGTGCTTCAGGATATTTGGCGGGAGTACTTTTATAGTTTACTAGCGACCCGCCCCAGTTTCGCACGGCTGCAATTCACGTGTTGTAATTTGTATTTAAAAACAATGTTTTAAAGTTTTATCATTTTGGTATTTTCTTTAAAAGAACGCTTCGCAAGAAACTATTATATATATTTAGTTAACGATTACCTAATAGCTACTCGCTTTACACGGTTCGGAAAATTTTCTTGCTCTTAGGCAGAGTTCCTCACCTCTAAATTATCGCAGAATTAATGTAACTAATGTCAAGCACGCGTGATTGACTGTTGAAAATTCATTCAACCAATCACAGCAGATAACGCGTGCCTGACAATTTGTCACATTAATTCTGCGATAATTTAGGGATGAGAAACTCGGCCTTAGTCAGAAATAAATCTTAATTAGAATTAATTTATTTTAATACTTCATGGAATACCACGCTTTTCGATTATAATATAAATATTGATTCTCTGCAATTCCTAACCTAGTAGTAGTGGTAGTGGTAGGGACAACCGTCTCCGAACTTACCCTCAGTTTCCCACCTTAAAATTATCGGAGAATTAATGTGACAAATTGTCAAACACGCGTTATCTTCTGTGATTGGCTGTTGAAAATTCATTCAACCAATCACAGCAGATAACGCGTGCTTGACAATTTGTCACATTAATTCTCCGATAATTTTAAGTTGGGAAACTGAGGGTTAGACTCCCATTTGGTACGTTGTGCGTGGTGGCAATGGGAGTCTACGGCTAAAATAACCAAAAGCACAGAAGTTTCACAGGCTTCACGGAGCAACCTCACTGTTCCGAGGATTTCTTCGCGTTGTTATAATACAGCCTCGCATACAGACACACGAAAACACCTTAAGCAATCTCATGCGTCAAGCCCTCAAAATAGTAGAGGAATGGTGCAACGAGCACCAACTCTCAGTGAACCCCACAAAAACTGAACTAATTCTCTTCACAAAAAAGAGAAAACCGATGACATTGCAACTACCGCGTTTCTTCGGAACAACCCTTTCAACCGAAACCAAGTACCTGGGTATTTATTTGGACAAAAAATTGAATTGGGCAAAACACATGAATCATATCACCACAAAAGCCAGCATATCGCTGTCGCAGTGCAAACGACTGCTAGGCAGGAATTGGGGGATTAGCCCCATGGTCACCTACTCGTTATATACCACAGTCATCCGACCAATCATAACATATGGCTCGCTGGTCTGGTGGCCCAGGACAGACCTCAGCACAGCCCAGAGAGATCTCGAAAAACTACAGCGGTTCGCCTGCGTTGCAATCACCAGTAGTATGAGAACCACACCCACTGCCGCCCTACAGGCAATGCTAGGACTGCCACCTTTACACCTAATTGTGCGGGAGGAGGCAGCCCTGGGCACCTTCAGACTCCACCT
This sequence comes from Orthosia cruda, assembly GCA_964057195.1. Taxonomy (NCBI): domain Eukaryota; kingdom Metazoa; phylum Arthropoda; class Insecta; order Lepidoptera; family Noctuidae; genus Orthosia; species Orthosia cruda. The sequence continues at coordinate 17,973,685 of OZ059853.1, forward strand.
ATTAGGTTCCCTAAATAAAGACTCCAGAATTAAGCACACACGCATAAAAGAAGAAGCGATCAAGCGTAAACCGATGCTAGCATCACCATGCGACAAAGCCCCAAAATCACACCACTTTCATAGGCACTACAACATAATACTCACTGAGGAAAGATGTGACTACTCTGGCCTGAAAGAGATGAGAATATACACCGACGGATCGAAAACTGACTCCGGTACCGGAGTCGGAGTCTTCTCACACGATTTTAATATAAAGATATCCAGACCGCTAGGAGAGTTCAATACCGTCTATCAGGCGGAGTGTGTGGGCATCATACAAGCGGTCCATGCCTTAGAAGCCAGGAAGGTTACGGACACCCACATACGGATACTCTCCGACAGCGCATCAGTCCTCCAATCCTTACAAAAAAAATACATAACATCAAAACTAGTACTAGAATGTCACAACGCACTAGAACAGATAACTGTATCTAGCCGTAACACGGTGACACTACAATGGATAAAGGGACACAGCGGATCGCTGGGTAACGACGCGGCTGACGAGCTTGCGAGACGCGGATCCAGCTCTGCGGTCTACGGACCCGAGCCTATTGTACCCATCCCATTCAACCAAATACGCAGGTGGCTACAGGAATTCACCCAGACACAGGCGGAGAACTGGTGGGCCTCGGCACCGGGCTGCAGGCAAACGAAAGAAGCTCTGCCATCCTTGGACAGTAGGCTCACCAGGCGTCTTTTACGCCTGGACAGGAATGGCCTGCGCCTGGTGACGGGGACCATCACGGGACACTGCTCACTCAACAAACACTTCCACACAATAGGCATAACGGACAGTCCTCTATGCAGAGCATGCATGGAGGCCGAGGAAACCGTCGCGCACGTTCTCTTAGAGTGCACAGGTGTCACAAAGATAAGAACACGAACCCTCGGGTCACCCAGATCTTACACGGATGTTTTGAGGAAACCAGGAGCTCTAATTGACTTCTGGAGGGAGGTGGGCTGGTTGGAATGACCACCCAACGGCCGCCATGGCCCACGTACAAAGGTCCATTAAGGGACTAAGTGCGGAAACCAAACCCCCCTAACATAGAACATAGAACATACAACCTCGCATTCCAGGATGACGAGGGTGGCTGATTCTTCGGCGTTTTAACAGCCCCTGCAAAGTGGGCTGTCCGTGGCGACTAATGTTGAATAGACGTTTGTTAAGTGGGTGTGGCCCGTTCATCATCATCTTCATATCAGCCGAAAGACGTCCACTGCTGGACATAGGCATCCCCCAAGTGTCGCCACATTGACCGTTCCCGTGCGTTTCGTATCCAGTGGATGCCCGCAACCTTACCAGGTCATCGGTACACCTAGTGAGAGCTCTTCCAACGCAACGTCTTCCGGTTCGCGGTCGCCATTCCAGAACTTTTCTGCCCCATTGTCAATGTCTGACAATGTGGCGTGTTTGTACAAACACTTCAGCACCTCGATGTACCGCTAGTCGATTTGGCACCGTTGGAGAGACTGCAGTACAACCCAAGTCTCGATCGAATCGAAGACATTCTTGTAGTCCACAAAGGCTAAACAAAGAGGCAGGTTTTACTCTTCGGTCTTCTATATAACCTGCCATGACGTATTTATGTGGTCTACGGTGCTAAACCTTTTTCGGAAACCGGCTTGTTCGGGAGGCTGGAAATCGTCAAATCTGCTTGCGAGACGATTCGTGGTGTACTGATGACTCTTGTACGTAATACCTACATTATAAACTCTTTGAATGGAATTATGTGTCACGAACGCGAAGATGATAAAAAAGTCACAAGTCAAAATTAAATCTATTTTTATTTAATAAAAGTGTATTGCAAAGTAAAATTGCAATGCAACCGAGTAATTGCTTCTACCAGTAAGCAAAGGTAAGATAGGTAATATTGTGGGCTGGCTATCAATACTACCACCAGGCTAAAAATAAAAATGGGACTAAAATTTTGCATTGTTCAAATAAAATCCTGCGATGCAATGCATCTGTGACCCTGAATGCCGAAATGAATTCAATAATAGGGGTAAGAAGTCATAGTGCACCTCACTATTCAAGAAATTAAATAATTGAGGCTATAGACACCTGCAAAAAACGATGCCGTACTAATAGTGGAAATCAGTTCCTGAAATTTGAGAGAGAAGAGAGTTACATGGAGGAATTTGAAAACGATTCCGATTCTAGTAAAGACTGTGAAGTACAGTGCGTGCCTAGTACCTAATAACTGTGAAGTACAGTAGTTACTTACTAAGAAAGGAAGAAAGAATGATGGGCGACCTGCCGGCTCTTTGTGTAAAAAAAATATACCACGCAGATGATCTAGATTTAATATTATTCTATATCAAAATCTCTCTGAAGTACCGGTCCGGTAGTTTTGAATTTGCCTCCATTTGTGTGGGAAGTAGTGTGGGGTTGAATTAAATAAATCTTCACTATCATGACGACATTATAGCGAAAACTGGGTATTATTGAACAGGTGCGATCTCGGTAAAGTAGAGGTGAGAATTAATTGTTGTAGTGACTGCCTCTGCGACGATCCTTAAACAAATTCAAAAGTGTTAAACTCACATTGTAACGCAAAACAAAGTTTACGTTTAAGGTGACCATACAAATATAAGACGGGACTGAAAGGCCTCAGCAGCCACGTTAGTAAATTTCTGAAAAACATTAATAGTTGTCAAATTATACCTAATGACAGTGATACTGACAGTCAAGTTGTTGACAGCTTGACCTTGACAGCCTTACCTTGTTTGTTTGTTATTTTTTGGTTGCTTTGTTTGTTGAATCTTGTTTAAATCGATAGTGGAGTTAATTTTTCATCTAAAAGTAGTAGTTTGAGTGGATGATCCCATTCAAGAAACAAAACCAATAGAATTTTTATTAATATTATTATTGAAAGCTAGTTACAACCTACAGAGAAATAGTAAGTGTAGCTCTCTAGGCCTGCAACAACAGTACGTAGTGTTACATACTCTTTGCCGGCTGATGGCCTCTCTCGCCTGTCTCTTACTGACATCCACGAAGGAAGCTCTACGATATTAAACAAGCTTTTATTCGTCGAATGTTTTTGTAAATTAGGTACATTAATTCTTAATTATATAAGGTTAAACTATAGTGTTTTAAAGATGAATAAGCCAAAACTGTCAATGTGTAGGATATGTTTAGTGAAGAACGTTCTAATGTATGTGGTTTCCAACAAGAACTTGCAGGAAATTTATGAAAAGCTGACTGATATTCCAGTAAGTAAATTATGTAGAAAATGTTTAAGTGAACCGGGTTGCAGGTGATAGAAATGCATAAGATGGACCTCTTTCCTTCCAGCAAGAGTCACAATATCAAACAGCCCAGTGCGTCTCACATCCAATAAATTCCTGTGATCTTCTCTTCCTTAGCACGCTGTATTGTCTTATCATCCATCACTCCAGAACTTATTTATTCAATGCGTTCAACAGCATAACAATATATTTATCATATTCAAAGTATTGTATTCATAAATAAACAAATAAATCAAAACAAGTCTTCTTGCAGTTAGTGACTGAAGACAGGAGACCGATGCTCGCTTGTTTCTTCTGCTGCAGTAGACTGAAGCAATGCTGCCAATTGCAGCAAAAATGTTTAAAAGCTGAGAAACTCTTTGCTCGGATATTGAAAGAAGACTATGAGGTGAGAATTTAGTAATTCTAAGATTGTTTGTTTGAGTTTGTAAGTCAAAGTCAAATCATAAATTTCAATTAGGCTCTTACGAACAACTTGCGCAAACATCTTAAAACAGAGTTAGTTATTATTACATATATGATGTTACGGATGTGACATCAGCTTACGTGCAGCTGATAAATGCCTGCCAAGCCAGCCGCCATATTGAAGCCTCCTCTCCAGCCAAGCCATGCCAAGCAGTGTCAGTCATATATTTGCCCTTTCGATTGTGAATACAAGATCTAGACAGAACTCTGCTGATTTTCATTTACCCACTCAGAACTGGGATTTGAAAAATTAAGCATTGTTTTAATAATATATATCCACTCCACAACCGCAAGACCACACTGACTCTGAAGAAAAATCAAAGAAGTTTGTGAGATTCACGGATAGGACAACCCTACAAGCATCACGGCTTGTGCTACACTCTGCCATTGACCCTGGTGCACGCTGAGCAAGGCTTCATCAAAGTCTTCAACATGTGCTGCATAAGACTGCTTGGAGAGGTCCTAACAAGGACCGAGGGCTGCCAGGATCCACAGCCAGTGTGCCAGGAGCCACAGCTAGTCTGCCAGGGGCCACAGCTAGTCTGCCAGTAGCCACAGCCAGTCTGCCAGGAGCTACAGTCAGATAACCAGGTAGGGATAGTGGCGGGTGGCATTCTGTAGGTTCTGTCTGCTCTCAATGGTCAAAAGGCGTTAGTTCACGTATGTGTTTATAATAAGCTCTAATTCTAGCCGGGCCATAGTCACTTAGTCTAGCATAGGGGGAATATAAATAGGACGTTAAAATTGGATCATTGAACAAAAAGATTACTATAACTGTTACCGTACATATGAGTATGGTCCAAAGTTACTATCAATTAGCAATTACTCCAGATGACACTCATAAAACAGCTTTTATAACTCCTCAAGGTCACTATGCAGCCTAAGGACGTTTGTGCACTACAAGGAATTTTACTGTCCGGCAGCCCGGTTTTTTTACGGTCCGATATCCTCCTCGCGTCGTTTTCCTCATTACTGAGGGTCGTGACTCCCCCGCTACATCAGCTTTCCCTCCATCTGCTGCGATCCTTAGCTTCATGAAGGGCATTGTGGAAGTTGATTTTCAGAGAAGATCGTATTTGGTCCGACCATCTCGTGGGACTGCGTCCTCTGGAACGTTTGCCATCTACCTTGCCTGTCACCATCAGCTGTTCAAGATTGTGACCCTCTTTACGAGCAATATGTCCGAAGAATTCCAGCACCCTACGAAGGCACATAGTGGAAAGTCTAGTTTTGACATTAAGCTCTCTCAGAATAGACACGTTGGTGCGAAAGGCGGTCCATGGAATCTGTATCATTTTTCTCCAGCTCCACATTTCAAGGGCGTCTATTCGGTCTCTGTCGGCCTTTTTCAGTGTCCAGGTCTCCGCTCCATAACTGAATATGGAGAAAACTAGCGAAGTCACCAATTTGGTTTTGGTTTTCCGCGTGATGTTACGGTCTCTCCATATCTTATGCAACTGGGACATTGCATTTTTGGCCATCCCTATACGTCTCCTTATCTCTTTTTCGCATGATCCTGTGTTGTTAATGTTAGACCCTAGGTAGACGAAGTCGCTCACGATGTCAAGGTTCAGCGTTCCCGTTAGTTCAAGGCTGTTAGTACGATCCACCACCATTACTTTGGTTTTGCTGTGATTGATTTTTAGACCCAACTGCAAACTGATGTTCTCAATCCTGGCCAGGAGGTTCACCATCTCGGTTTCACTTGCAGCAAGGAGTGTGGTATCATCTGCGTAGCGGAGGTTTGTTATTTTAGTGCCACCTATTGTGACTCCACCCTCCCAACCCTCACATGCCCGCCTGATTATGTACTCTCCATAGGCGTTAAAGAGAATTGGAGACAGGATGCATCCCTGTCTTACCCCTTTACCGAAACTAAAAAGCTCCGATGTGCAGTTCTCGACCTTTACCATTCCTTGATTGTCCAGGTATAGAGAGCGGATGAGGGCAACGAGGTGTTGAGGTACTCCCAGTTCGCTAAGTAACTTCCATAGGTCCGACCATACAACACAGTCAAAGGCTTTACTGTAGTCGATAAAGCAAAAGATGGTGGGTGTGTTGAACTCGTAGGCCTTTTCGACCAGTTGGCGAATATTTAGAATTTGCTCGCGGGTTCCTTTGCCCTTTACAAAACCCGCCTAATCCTGTGGAATTTGCCAGTTCAAAAAGTATCGAATCCTGTTATTGATGATATGTAACATCACTTTGCTGGCATGTGATATCAATGCAAGGGTTCTATAATTATCACACTTAGAAGTGGATCCCTTTTTGTGGAGAGGTAATATGATCGACTTAGTCCAGTCTGAAGGCCATCTTCCAGTTCGCCAGATGTTGTCGCAAATTCTGTGTAGGACTTTTACAGCTTTGGGACCCATGACTTTTATTATTTCCGATGAAACACGATCTGGACCGGGGCCATCTTCCAGTTCGCCAGATGTTGTCGCAAATTCTGTGTAGGACTTTTACAGCTTTGGGACCCATGACTTTTATTATTTCCGATGAAACACGATCTGGACCGGGACTTTTATTATTTCCGATGAAACACGATCTGGACCGGGGGCTTTCCTGTATTTGAGCGCGTCTATAGCTGCCGTGATCTCTGATTCAAGGATGGGTGGTTCCAGCGTTAACTCGCACCAATTTGTTATAACTTGTGGTGAGCTGTATTCATGTGAGTTTCTATAAAGATTCTCGCAGTAGTTACGCCATCTCCTCGTCACTGCCTCTAAGTCATGCAAAGGCGTACCATCTTCATCTTCTACCAGCCATGATCTAGGTTTGAACTGTTTTGTCAGCAGTTTTACCTTCTTGAAGAGGTCCGAGCTTTGTGATCTGAACGCATGCTCCTCTACTTCTTCACAGATGCGCTCAACAAAGTTGTTTTTATCATGCCGACATTGTCTTTGGATCATTCTAGAAAGCGCCGAGTACTTTACTCTGTCTGCTGGATCCGATAACCCACAACTTCTAAGCTCCTTCCTATCCTGTATGAGTTTCCAGGTCTTATCTGATATCCAGGTTTGTTTAGGGCGGGGTGTAAGAGGGTGCTTGTTGCCAACCTTTTCGAATGTCTCATTGATCTGGTCCTTTAGGTGTCTCCATTGCTCGTCCGAGTCCGCGTTTGCTGATGAGGATGTTTGAACAATCGCAGCGTCAAGTGCACATTGGAACTGCTTTTGTTCTGCGGGCGTTAGCTTACACATAGGTTTGAGGCACTTTTTCTTTGTTGCTTTGAGGCGCAGGGCAAATTTTGCAACCAACAAACAATGGTCGGATCCACAATCAGCTCCCGGGAAGGTTTTCACGTTGGTTATTGATGATCTCCAGCGGCTACTAATCAGTATATAGTCAATCAGGTTACGGCAGCGGTCGCCAGGAGATGTCCATGTGTAAAGCCGTCTCGGGTGATGCTGGAAACACGTGTTCATTATCGTGAGTTTCTGGTCTATGCAAAACTCAAGAAGTCTGGTTCCTCTGTCATTTCTGGTACCGAGTCCGTATTTACCGACCGTGTATCTTAGATGCTCGTCGTCTATTGTGCTGCCTATTTTCGCGTTCCAGTCTCCGATCACCATTGTGATCTCCCGGTTCGGTATTTCAGAGAGAACTCCTTCCAAGTTCGAGTAGAATTCGTCACATGTGGCTTCCTCTGATGTTGAAGTTGGGGAGTAAACAACGACCATGTTTAAGGTACAGGGATACGTGTTAAGCTTTAGTGATATGATCCTGTCTGAGACTCGTAAATCCGTAGGATCGTACAGTATATAAAAAGATATCTTTCGTCCTGCCTCAATTTATTGTGGTTTATGTATAATGACCCTGTCACTGTACCTTTCACTTTTAAGAGGATGAACCCAAAATTATTTTTGTCTTCTACGTCTTCGCACCTAGAGTAATAAAGCAAGCAACTGCCGACGTTCCAAGAAACTCATCGTTCCTAGCGTAATTACGCGTGCGTGACGTAGTTTCAAAGAGAGCTACGCTAAATTGCTGTGCACCGATCCGAGTAAAGACGGACAAGTGCACAAGCCAATCATCCGTTTATTTCATGCCACATCGGACCGTAAATATCGGACTGCCGGACAGTAAAATTCCTTGTAGTGCACAATCGCCCTAATTGCGCAAGTGAATTCGGCAAGGCAAAGGGTTTGACCGCCATCAATCGACCAATCACAAGCGAGACGGAAGACGCGATGTGAATTTCTGTATATGTGATTGGTCGATCCTTAATTAGGCTGCAGGGTTACATTAAGTTTAGCAAACAGATCTTCAGTATATATGTGATTTAATATAGGTACTAAACTCAAGAATTCTACGAATCACTCTACGTGGATCCTTTTAACCTAGCCGTTACTAAGGAGTATGCTTTAGAAAGTAAACATTTTACGGCACTAAAGAGGTGGAAGGCCCTTAAATACTTTTCTTAAACCATTTTGCACATCTCTGTCCGTAATGTACATGTGGGAAGCGCGGGGTCATACAAATCCACTTAGAACACGAAATATTCTTCAATTGTTCAAAACTAATCCATAATAAACTTTCCAAAATAACTGCACAATCCGATAAGGGATTGCATGCACTGCGATTTTTATTCGCGCAATTTTTTTAGTACTATTTGAGCGCTATTTTTTTCCGCAATGCGTGCAGCTTCATATAATTCCATAGGCCACAGAACGGGCGGAAAAAAATTCGCGCAAAAATTTACGTACAGTCCTCGCCAAACTACTTGGCCGATCTGAAGTTGGTTTACCAGATGCGCAAGGCACGAAACGGTGCTGTTTTTCTAAGAGATTTACTACTGCGCAGCCATTGTAGCCAACTTCAGGGCGGCCAAGAAGTTTGGCGAGAACTATACTCACATGATACACATTACTAGGTAAATTAAACTTGACTGCTGCCACTGCTGCCAACCCGGCTGTACGCCATTCTGTCCCTATCTGTACGACCCGAACAGATGGGGCTTTCGCAGCTGGAACTACGGGTCCGGCTGTTTGGATCAGGGTACGCGGGGTCGGGTAGGCCCTCCACCATTGCAAGCGCAAAGGTGGTACCTGACATTGAGGTTGGACTCGCGGTGGTCTATGTGGTGGTTGCAGAGGAGTGGCATGTTGTCTGCTCGGCTATGTGTGGGCCGAGCGTCATTCCTCGCGCGCAACAAGTGTCTGAAGTTACCGGCCCAAGGCAAAGGGCCACCTGGTGGTCAGACGCGGGGTTCGTGAGTAACCCTCAAGCATGTGAGCTCCTGTGAGCGAGCTGCATCTCCGGCACTTTCCTGGATAGAAAGAAGAGGACTACCCGTTGGATTAGTTTTCCGGCAACCCAGCTTGATTGGGTAGATGCGATGATTTGTATTCGAGAGGTGAGCGTGCTTACAGCTCCGGGACCATTCTGGAGAAATGGGAGCCAGCTTCTCTGGCGTCCTTAACGGGGATTGAATCCGCTAGCACCAACTGCGCTGGTGCTGGTGCTTGCACTAGTGCTGGCGTGCTGGGGTGCGTGTGGTGAGCGGCTTTATTGCTCCGGTACCATTCTGGACAAATGGTAGTGAGTAATCACGGTGCAACTCACATTTTCTCTTGAGTACCAGGGGCGAGTGCTCTCGGAGGCGTGACCTACCGAAGATGGTCCCAGACACCTCGTAAGGGGTTGCCTGGTATAGTGTGCCGCTTTCCATAACGTAAGGTTGGTGAAGGAGGCCACTATAGGAAAACTCAGTAGACAAATAGGGTACGTGTACGTCATTACCACTGACATAAATTTATTGAACTAACCATTTAAGCGATTAAATTTTTCAAAACTTGGGCATTTACGATTATGTTTTTTAACTTTGGGTAAGTCCAAGTCAATTCGTTTTTTAAATAAACATTTTTAACCGACTTCCCAAAAAGGAAGAGGTTCTATGTTCGACATTATGTTTGTTTGTTTTTTTTTTTTTTGTTTTTGTTCACCGATATCTCCGTCAATTGTGGACCGATTCAAAATTTTTTTTTTTTTGTTTGAATAAGTATGTTCCGAAATTGGTCCCATTTTAATTTGGTGAAGATCTGATGCAGAACTTCGGAGATATACAATAGAACTCTTCAATAAATAACGGCAAATCTCTCGGGATTGCTGCAATCGCATGTCTGTTTATTGTTTATACCATTTCATAACAACAATTTCACGCCAGTACACTCTTAAGGGGTACACAGATCTCTCATTTCGCCGGTTATGTTCTAGTTGCATGAAATCTATTCTGGCGTTATAGTTACCTCACTAACTTGCCTATTAGGTAGGTCCATAACGCAGAAAATTGTTACCTACGAAAGACGACTTAAAAAAAAAAAGTTATTTTTCTCTTTGTAGTTTTGTATTTAGAAGTCGGTAGTATTTTTTTGCAAAAAGTATTTTTTTCTTACATTATTATAACACCAGAATTTAAATCAGTTGAGGGTAGAACTAAATCTTCTACAAATTAAGTATTCTTTCTTCTTCTTTTTTTGTGTATTTACAGTGCTACCGACAGATTCTACTAGTTTTAGTTTCTAGGGCTTTTATCTTAAACGCGGCCTTACCGCTCGTACCTGCTCCATCCCTATTGACCCTAGATACGACACTATCGAACAAATGTGGATTACTCTTACATTAAATGAAAATAAAATTGCTTTAGGCACAGCGTATCGTCCCCCACGATTCGACTTGGACCTTTTTCTCGATGCCATAACTGACTCCATTAACTCCTTAGTAAAATGTGACCACTATGTACTGCTTGGCGATTTCAATGTTAACTTACTGAATGCTAACGGGCAAACTAAGAAAGTATGTGAGTTTTTGAATAGCCTAAGCCTTAAACAACTGGTAACTTCGCCCACCCATTTCACAGACCATAGCGAAACATTGATCGACGTTGTCTGTTCAAATCTCAACCACAAAAAAATATCTGTTGATCCCTATGGCTCAATAAATGGTCATTCACTTGTTGTGTGCGATTTCAATATTCGGCGTAGCAAATATAAACCCCATACAATTGTGTACAGACCCATCAAGCAAATAAATAGAGAAGTACTGGGTAGTGATTTATCGCGCATACACTGGGACAACATTTGTGGCTTGCATAATGTTAATGACATGGTTGAGGCATTTAATGGAAACATTTTAGCAATTTTCGATACGCACGCACCGGTCAAGAAATGTTTAATTAAGGAACCGTCATATCCCTGGATAACAGACACAATTAAATTGATGATGCGCTTGCGTAATGACGCTCTGACCAAGTACCGTAAAACGAAATCCGAGTCCGAAAAAGCGTACTACAAGCAGTTGAAATCTCTGGTGTTAAATTCCATATTTAGAGAAAAGGTTGCGTATTTCAAATTCAATATTAATAACAAAATAAAAAATCCGAAAGCATTATGGAAAAATTTGAGAGGCACTGTATTACCTAAGAAACAAATAGATGACCTTCCTACTCACCTCAGAGATCCAAATCAAATCAATGATCACTTTATGAGTGTTCCTGGTAACCCTGTCTGCAATATATCGCAGCGCACTTTCTTTGAGTCTCATCGTTATGGTGATGATGGCTTTGCATTTGCGTTACAACCAGTAACGGTTGATCAGGTTTTGCGATACTTCCGCCAGCTAAAATCTAACGCTGAAGGCTGTGATGGGATAACACTGAATATGCTTTTGCTTACACTCCCACATACACTAGAAGTCATCACTGACATTGTGAATAGCTCAATTCTCTCAGCAACCTTCCCTGACATCTGGAAAACTGCTATCGTTAGGCCATTGCCTAAAAAATCTAATTCGAATGACTTAAAAGACCTTAGGCCTATTAGTATTCTGCCTTGCCTTTCTAAAATTGCCGAGAAGGCGGTATGCCAGCAGCTTACAAAATATTTAGAAGATAAAAACATTCTGCCTGAGCTACAGTCAGGCTTTCGCAAACAGCGTGGTACTTCTACGGCTCTTTTGGACGTGACAGATAACATTCTATCAGCACAAGATAAGGGCTTATGTACGCTACTTGTCTTACTTGATTTTTCGCGAGCTTTTGATTGCATAAATATTGATCTGTTTCTGTCAAAGCTTAGCTACTATGGATTTGACCAAAATACGATTCGCTGGTTCCAAAGCTATCTCACTAACCGACGTCAGCGTGTCGAAATACAACTTAGCAATGGCTCATCTCTTGTTTCGTCACTCACTTCTGTTTACAGAGGAGTTCCACAAGGCTCAATACTGGGCCCCATTATCTTTATTTTGTACTGTGCGGATATCATAAATGCCATGAAGCAATGTAGTTACCATATTTATGCTGATGACGTACAAGTCTATATTTCTTTTAAACCAAGTGACTTTGACATTGCGATAAAGGATCTAAACGATGATCTTGACAGGATAGCATGTTGGGCTGAAAATAATGGTTTGGTACTTAACCCTACTAAAACCAAATATATGCTGTTTGGAACCAAGAACCAAATCAGTGCAGTGCCTGCAACACTCAACGTTGCCCTGCTGGGTGAGTCGGTCAGTCGAGTCGGTGAGGCCCGTAATCTGGGTCTGAACATGGACGCTGGGTTAAGATATGAGGCGCATGTGTCAGAGTCAGTGCGAACTTGTTTTTACCGGCTTAGGGTCCTCTATAAGATAAGGCCTTATCTTTCAGAGGAGCTGCGGATCCAGCTGGCTGAGTCTCTCGTGCTGTCCAATCTGAACTATGCGGACGTAGTTATTGGCCCTCGACTGCTTGCAAGAACTGATCGACTGATTCAGAGAATGCAAAACGCTTGCGCTCGATTCTGCTTCTCAATCCCACCTAGAAGTCACGTAACACCATTTTTTAATAATCACTCAATCCTTAGGATGAGGTCGCGTCGTAAGTTCCACTTGGCATGCCTACTTTTTGGAGTTATAAAGGACAAGCAGCCGACATATCTGTATAATAAACTTAGCTGGATTGCTAGTAGAAGAGAATGCGCGAGTAGACAGTGCTCACAGCAACTCTCCACTCACTCGCACAAGACAGCGGCTTTCAGGGGAAGTTTTAGATACGCCGCATCCAAATGCTGGAACAATATTCCCCCGCCGATAAGAAATCTTAAATGCCTTGTAACTTTCAGAGTTCGATTGCGACAGTTTCTTATCGCATCACAGAAAAAACTCGGGATGACTATTTTGAACACGTCCATTCAAAGACCTTATACTTCTTACTACTAGACTGTGCACTATAGCGCAAAAACCGGTCCGAGCGAGAGGGCTCCCGCTGGTAGTGTGTCTCTTTCTAATGAGGTGACCATGACCAAACAGAACACGGGACAAATTAATTGTAAAAACGATAGTTTAAGTATACCGATATATTGATGCTACCTAACTGCGCTGCTTTAACCTACCTAATTAAAAGATAATAAAAAAATGTGTTTATATTTTTTGGTATCTACATCACTAACCTTATGGTGTCGGGCGTAAAGAATTTCACCATCCCATGTTTGCCCGTGGTCAGTCGGGTGTCGTAAGAGGCTATTATAGGAAAAACCAGAGAATGGCCAGCAGCGTTCTCTGTGCATTTGTAACAACTATACTGCGATCGCCAACCCGTCTGCAAAGCACTCCCCATGAATAGCACAAATAAAACATAGCCCCTATTGCAGCCTGTACCCTCGACTACGAGTGGCCGAAGTTACTGTATGGCAAGGGGTGCTAAGAATCCCGGACGAGATCCGGCTACCCCAACAAATACCGACGACTGGACCTGGCAACGTACAACACGCGCACACTCCGGACCGACGAAAATATCACCGAACTCGAAGAGGAATTGAGCAGTTTACGATGGAGTACTATAGGGTTATCTGAAGTTCGAAGAGAGTCCTCCCCGACTCAATAATCCTCAAATCCCAAGTCTCTTCAAGTTTCATTCTTCAAGACCATCATATAGATTGGAACAAAAAGCTCTCTGAGAGGCGTTAGATGAACCTGCTGTCTTCTGACGGTGCTTTCACCTCAAAGGATCTCTATGATTTCACATATATTCCAGTTGCGTATACAGTTGAGAAATAAAACTACACCAATTGTATTCCACTAGGAATTAATTTGCAAATAATATTAACATCCGCTGAATTTCACTCGAATAAAGTCCGCCAAAAAATCCGCAAACCACCACCCTACGTTTAGTATTACCAGGCCCAAACATTTAAAAGTACTATTCTAACTCAGTATTAATGATAATTTTTAAAAATACAACGAATTGATTAAATATAGGAACTGTAGAAATATTAATATACTTTTCTAGAAATATTTAAATAAGTGTCAAAGTCTATGAATTGTTCGTTTTGGTATAACATAAAAAGAAACATATAAATTTGTCTACCATTTCTACCAAACCCAATGATTAGTTGTGCTAGCAATAGGTCAGACAAGGACACACTACCAGCGGAAACCCTCTCGCCAGGACCGCTTTTGGTTAGCTACCGCTTATAAGGAAATAGCTAACCTAGGTGTAAGATGATAGATTTCATTTTAGCTAAACAAAAAATTTTGGTACACAGTCTAGTAGTAAGAAACACGTATAAGGTCTTTGCGTCCATTATATAACTGGTTGTCATGTACTTCCCGAGCTGTCTATTTGGCGTATCTCGTGGTCAAAACCTGTGAGCAAGGGATATAGGTATTTAATAATTGAATGACTTGTGGATATTTTGTGTGTACATGTTATCTACGTGTATTTATTTATTGTAAGCATATTTAATTTTAGTCTAGCCGAAGCCAAATTTACTTTATTTGGACCTACGCCCTCATTTATTTATTGGTTATTGTGAGATTGTTTATTATTTTATACATTTAAATTTATAAATACCCAACCAAGTAATCAAAACGAATTTATAACACTTTCAACACGCCTAAGAACTGGAACTTTTTCCATTGCAATAAAATATAAATGTTTTTTTATTGTAACTAATAAATTAAAGTTGCGGGTATACTTACGTGAATTACTCTACGCATAACACTGTAACAACACCAACATATCACGTCTGCTTGGCGACCATATGTCACTGCAGGGATCCAGCAGAATATCAGCGTCAGGTATATTTGCCTGACACGTGCTGAGCTGGACTCCCATTTGGTGCAACCTTGAGGCGCACACCGCACTGTGTTTTGATTGTCAACCAGTATATAATAATAGTAATCTTTGATTGTCAAAACTAATGTTACTGGTGTCACTTTGACTTTTATTTCGTAAGTATGGTTTCCTTTTTCTTTTTATGTTGGCACCTTGTTTTTAAACATACATAAAAATTGTAATAATTTAATTAAGATTTTGTGTGTTGTGCTGTGTCTTTTGTGTGCACTAAATAAATGATTTATCTATCTATCTACTATTGCATCTGTATATTAATAAAACCTCATTCGGTTGTCAGCTCTAATTTAATTCCAGTTCTTGATGAGTGTATTGTAATAGCTTGTGCTCTTATAAATATGCAAGATTCCCTTATCCAATAATTAGTTTTAATACAAATGTAATGTGTTAGTAAAGTATGTAAAACATGATTGGATTCAACAAAATTAGCTTCTTTAAAAATATTAATTTGTAGTCATTTATAATATAGGTATACATAGAAATGATTTAACTTTAAATAAACAGAAACTACTATTGATGCTTCCTAATACTTTATGTTTCTGCAGAATGAAATAGTTGTAATGTTTGTAAATTAATGAGTGCTTGTGTAATTTTGAATGACTTACACTTAAAAAGAGTAAAATTAACATACATATTGTTGCAGTACTTATTATATATTTTTACAGTTTCATATAAAATTGGGAAAATATTTTGTTTCCGAAAAGAGATAACACTGTGGAGCAGTTCCGACACATAGTTCGTGTCATACTCAATCTCAATAATATTAACCATATTGTCTTTTACGAAATCACTACTTGCGGCACAAAAGTAACTTTTCTTCACATTTGCACAATACATTTGTATTTGCACTTGAGCATAATATTGTTTGGTGATAGCTCCATCTATACCGTACCAATATTATAAAGAGGAAAGATTTTTTTGTTTGTTTGTACCACAGGCTCCGAAACTACTGGACCGATTTAAAAAAATATTTCTCCAATAGAAAGCTACATTATTCCTGAGTGACATAGGCTATATTTTAACGGGTCCTGTGGGGGAGTCCACGGGAGCGAAGCCGCGGGGAACAGCTAGTCTTTAATATAATTATTTTCAGTTTTTTTGCTACTTGGGCACTTAATTTCTAATGTATTTTTTTTTTCACAAATGCCATCTGGTGAGCCTGCAATCATAGGATTCTGTTCAGATATAAATAATGCACATTTTCCTATTTTTTGTCCAACTTTTCCTCCACAGTTTTACACTATCTTCCAAATTTTACCTCGTTTTATGCCAGTTGTTTCTATGGTTCTTGCACCAAGAATACTTGCGACCAGATTACCATCAGTGGTTTTTCACCTGCTTACTTCAAAACATTTAGAAGCAGGAACTCTCCCATAGCGTACCTCATACCATAATCCACTTTTATGTTGATTACTGGTCTCTTTCTCTGCATTTCTAATAATTGACATTAAGAAAATATGCTATTTGTCCTATAAATTCATTACAATCATTGCTTTTTTACTACACATTAGGTAAAGCATATTAATTTTTTGCAAACAAAACCATTTTCATGTTTCAAGTATTGACTTAAAGTAATTTTTCTATATTTTTATTCTGTCAAGAAATCTATAGAATAGAATATTGCATTTATTTGTCAGAATATTGTACAAAGCTGTTATGTGAATTATATATTACGATCATAATATTCTGCCGTTTCCGGCGTACAAATATGGTTGGTAAAATTATGGATTATCATTACATTAAAATTAAGTAATTAATTATTAGAATTACAAATAATATAAATAAATTGAACTAAAAAAAAAAAATAGTAGTAAAAGAGATTAATTATATAAATCAAAATTCAATGATGTCAAGGAGATAAAATATGATTTATAGGCAATAATATCAAATATTTAGGTAAATTTTTCATTCATAAAACCTTCAGTTGAGTAATAGCATTTGCTTAAAAGAAAGTTAAATAATTTAAATTTAAATGTTCTGAGGCTGAGAGTTTTGAAGCCACCAGGTAATTTGTTATAAACAGTCATAGACAAGCAGTATACAGCATTAGAAAACAACTTAATTCAACGCCTAGGAACATTAAGCATATGCACTTTGCGGCTGGGTCTGGATACAACATCGTTATGTAAGTCAAATTCATTTCTGTTTTGGTGTACAAAGATACAAATTTCGAAAATCTTCCACCACACTTGTCATGTTTTCATCAGGTTTTCTTTTCTTTTAACATGTCCTTGGTGGTTATTATTTTAATTGAAGTTCCAACCTTCGCCAGAGTTGGATGTTCCAATAGCACTGTTCTGACGTGCGTGACGGCTCTTCACTCCATCGATGGCACCACAGTAAAAAGGCAGTTTTTTTTTAATATCCCTTTCCCCACACTAGGAATTTCTCCTGTATCGTGGGTGCGTTTACAAACATATAACCTCACATACACAAACACCCAGAGCCGGAACAACTATACGTATTTTTATTTATTTATTTATTTGGGAAAACAAACGACTACACACTACAGCAGTACATAACATTTAAGCAAGAAGAAAAACAAATGTGCACCCAGCGACATTTTCCACATAATACAAAATCATTTTACAAAATTAATACGACTTGCGCTTACAATTAACAAAATAAAATTTTACAAATATGATTCATCATCATCATCATCATTTCAGCAGAAAGACGTCCACTGCTGGACATAGGCCTCCCCCAGGCGTCGCCACATTGACCGATCCCGTGCGTCTCGCATCCAGCGCCTTCCCGCAACCTTAACCAGGTCATCAGTCCACCTAGTGGGAGGCCTTCCAACGTATCGTCTTCCGGTTCGCGGTCGCCATTCCAGAACCTTTCGGCCCCATCGGCCATCCGTTCTGCGAGCAATGTGCCCTGCCCACTGCCACTTAAGTTTGGCAATTCTTCGGGCTATGTCGGTAACTTTGGTTCTCCTGCGGATATCATCATTCCTGACGTGATCACGCAAGGAAATTCCGAGCATAGCCCTCTCCATTGCCCTTTGGGTGACTTTGAGCTTTCTGATAAGGCCCATTGTGAGCGACCACGTCTCGGTCCCATAGGTGATCACTGGCAACACACACTGGTCATAGACTTTTGTCTTGAGACACTGCGGTAAATTGGACGAGAAGATACCACGCAACTTCCCGAACGCCGCCCAGCCGAGTCGGATTCGACGGTTGACCTCTTTCTCGAAATTGGACCTACCCAACTGGACCGTTTGTCCCAGGTAGACATAATCGTCTACAACTTCGAGAGTAGAGTCTCCGACCTTGATAGGAGTGGGTGTTACATGGGCATTCACCATGATCTTGGTTTTGTCCATGTTCATTTTAAGACCCACTCTTTCGGAAGCTCTACTGAGGTCATCGAGCATTTTACTGAGGCTCTCCATGGTCTCAGCCATGACCACTATGTCGTCGGCAAACCGAAGGTGAGTAATGTACTCGCCATTAACGTTGATGCCCAGCCCCCTCCAGTCCAGAACCTTGAAGACATCCTCCAGCGCAGCAGTGAACAGTTTCGGAGAAATGACGTCACCCTGTCTCACGCCGCGCTAGAGAAGGATTGGTTTCGAGGTCTGATCCTGAAGACGGACTGACATGGTGGCGTTTTTGTACAAACACTTCAACACCTCAATGTACCGGTAGTCGATCTGGCACCGTTGGAGAGACTGCAGTACAGCCCAAGTCTCTATCGAATCGAAGGCTTTCTCGTAGTCCACAAACGCTAGACAGAGAAGCAGGTTATACTCTTCGGTCTTCTGTATAACCTGCCGCAGCGTATGTATGTGGTCTACGGTGCTAAAGCCTTTTCGGAATCCGGCTTGTTCGGGGGGCTGGAAATCGTCAAACTTGCGCGCGAGACGATTCGTGATGACTCTTGAAAACAACTTGTAGACATGGCTAAGAAGTGAGATGGGCCTATAGTTCTTCAACCGGGCATTGTCGCCCTTCTTGAAGAAGAGTACCACCACACCCCTGCACCATGCCTGTGGCGTTTTGCCCTCGAGTATGACGGAATCAAACAGCTTCTGAAGGGCCCTAAGGACCGGTTTTCCACCCGCCTTCAGGAGTTCGGCCGTAATTCCGTCATCACCCGGCGCCTTGTTGTTTTTGAGCTGTTTCAGAGCCATCCTAATCTCGTACAGGCTGACGTCCGGGATATCTTCGGTATAGTGTCGGGTCAATCTAGCTCTTGGGTCGTTTGCTAGACTCGCAACGGGCTTGCTGATCGAAGTGTACAACTGCCCATAGAATGTCTCGATCTCCCTGAGAAGCTCCGGTTTGGCGGATACGATCCTGCCATCGTCGGTCTTCAGTTTCGTGAGTTGGCTCTGCCCAATAGCCAGATCCCTTGAGAACACCTTGGAGCCTTTATTTCGCTCGATAGCGTCTTTAATACGCTCGGTATTGAAGCGTCGGAGGTCTCTTTTCAAGGATTTAGAGATCTGTCTATTGAGCTGCCGGTATTTGCACGCCTCATCTGAAGACTGCAGGATCATATCACGCCTCTCCTTCATAAGCTTGAGGGTGTGATCTGAGAGCTTTTTGTTTCTATCTGTACGACGGGTCTTGAAAAACTTAGACCCGACCGTATGGACAGCTTCCACGAACCCGTTGCTATATTCATCCACGGAGCTCCCTAGGCACTCGAAACGATTCTGGAGTTCGAGCTGAAAGCTCTCGGGGTTTTGGACTTGGATCTGTGCTGGCCGGAGCGTGGACTTCATCAGTCGAGACCTTTCAAGCTTAATATTAATGTTCAATGTGCCTCTTACCATGCGGTGATCGCTCCCGGTTTTTACCGAATTGATCACAGAGACATCATTGAACATTTGCTTCTTGGTTGACATGATGAAGTCGATCTCATTTTTTGTTGCACCATCGGGGCTCTGCCAGGTCCACTTCCTGTGTTCACGCTTTTTGAAGAAGGAGTTCATCATATAGAGGCCCTCCTTCTCCATAAAACTGGCCAGTAGGTGACCCCGGTGGTTCCGTTGTCCAACTCCAAATTGCCCCACTTGCAGCTCATCCTCGTCTCGTTTGCCCAGTTTCGCGTTGAAGTCCCCCATGACAACGGTGAAGTGAGTTTTGAAACCATGCATGGCTCTGGAGATATCCTCATACATGGTCTCTACCTCATCGTCGGGGTGTGCCGAGGTTGGGGCGTAGACCTGTATAACCTTCAGCGAATATCTTGAGGATATTCTGAGTATAAGGTACGCCACCCTGGTCGACACACTCTCGATCTTCACCACGTTGTTCACAAGGGACTTGTGGACGATAAACCCGACACCACCCTGGGACTGCCGGTCACCTTCTCGGAAATAGAGTAGGTTACCGGATTTGAGGATTATCGAGTCCTCCCCCTCTCTTCGGACTTCAGATAACCCTATAATACTCCATCGCAACCTGCTCAGTTCCTCCTCGAGTTCGGTGACCTTCTCGTCGGTCCGAAGTGTGCGCGTGTTGTACGTTGCCAGGTCCAGTCGTCGGTGATTGTTGGGGTAGCCGGATCTCGTCCGGAGATTCTTAGCACCCCTTGCCATGCCGTAGCCTCGACCGCTACCGTAGTCGAGGGTAGGCAAGCTGCCGGGTACCAGGGGCCATTTTTTATTTGTGCTATTCATTGGGGGGGTTTTGCCATAATCGCCACGCTTGGCAGGCGGGTTGGCGATCGCAGTATGGTTGTTATAGAAGCACAGAGAACGCTGCTGCCCATTCTCTGGTTTGTCCCTTAGTCGCCTCTTACGACACCCACGGGAAGACATGGGATGGTGAAATTCTTTACGTCCGGCACCATACGGAACAATACAAATATGATTAATAAAACTTAACAGGCATGTATGTATAATAAAAAGATAATAAGTTATATAAAACAAATTGAAATATTAAAAATGGAATTAACGGTTAAATTATTACAAAAAATAAATTATATTACGGATTAAATGTCAAAAATAATTATTACGGATTATAATGTCAAAGAAAAATAAAAATAAATTAAAGATTAAATTGTCAAAAAAAAAAATAATACGAAACAAATATTACGAATTAAAATGTCAACAGAACAAATGAATGTATTGGTAGGTCATACAAATATTAGTCCCGTGCGGGAATCGAACCCGCGACACGCAGCGCAAAAGTCAATCGCTCAACCACTACGCCAACCGTGCGCCCTTACATGTTTACAACCACGTTAATGCAGGGCAATCATGGCATGTCACCTGTAACACATCTTCTTCTTGCTCATCTACAATAAGTGTGAGAGAATATGGCTTGGAGTGCACTTTATGTTCTAGACATATTGTACATTTAATAGTACCTACATGTATTTTGGATCCTTTTTATCTGCACGTATCCAATAGCATCGTCACCGTACGATTCTCTTGTAGATCTGTAGACAAAAACAATACATTCTTAATTTGGAAGTAACACATAGAGAACAAAACATAACAAAACACTAAGTAATTAGGTATACATAGAAAATAACATGATATTAAAAGTAATCCTTACAAAGACGTTTTAACATTCCGGAATTCGGCAGAACAGAAGTCTGGATTACATGCAAAGAATTTTGCAACCATCATCGAATACATTTTTGGTAGATTCGTACTGTCTGCTTTAACAAAACCGGTTGGCATTTTAAGTTTTTAAAAACGTTTTAAATACTCGAAGTTTGTAACTGTTTATACCGTTTCATATATAGAAAAAGTCCTCTGTGGACTGAACTGACGTCTGCGGTCTGACGGATGCGTTTAATGAACGGTTTAGGGGTCCAATTAACTGGCTAATTTAATCAGATGGCTGCGACATAAATATTGCAAAACACCGAATACATTTGTTTGTATTTCCTTTATTCTCTTTCTAAGAGATGTGGCTAGTTTTCCACTGAGATTGTTTGATTGAAAATCAAGTTTATATATTTTACATTAAAGGGCAGCGTCGGCAGTCAATAATTTGAATTGAACTCTTTACTGTACGTCTTAGAACTACTTTTTGCAAGATGTATCAAAGGATACAAAAAACCGGGTTACCTGTTTGTAAAGTTTTGATGTGGTTTTTTTATAGTGTTGCCACATTATAAAATGCATTATTATTGGTTGACTATTTTGATTGGTTGATGATGACAATAATTACGTAAGTCCGGAATTGACATCTTCAGTTACGGATTTGAGAATCCTTTAGAATTGGTCCGTAATTACGTAATGGAAGCCCTATTCCCAAGCCTGTTTAGGGTTTGGATAGTATCCAGAACAAGTTTGGAGTCCACTTTGTAGGATGCCATAGCTTTGATTGCAGCCTGACTTTCAGTAAGAATATGTATGGATTAACTTCTGGTTCCTCTAGCTATATTCTCTTGAGCACAGGTTATTATGGCATATGTTTCTGCTTGGAATACAGTTGCCATCTTCCCTAAGTTTTTGCTACCTTTTGCGTACATTCCTGCTGCTGTATTTCATTTTGGATCCATCAGTGTACCACACCAGACTATCTTGTTCTGGTGGATCGAGTCCCCAGATTGTTAGAGTCAGTAAGTTCACGGATGCTTAGAGTCGGTAAATGCGCAACACCACATAAAAAGAAAGCACCTATTTATCGAACAGTGCTAGTAGTACTGACGGACAATTGGAAACTGAAGACCTTATTGAATTAATTGAAAGCAAATGAATGGTGTTTGCTTCCAATGCACTGATTTCAGTATGGCTGATGGTAACGGATGTGACGTCAGCCAAAGTGCAGCCCGTCAATGCCCGCCAAAGCCAAACCACCATATTGACGCCTCCTCTGCAGCCAAGCCATGAGAAGCAGTGGTGATTAGCCATTCCCAGTCATTTATTTGCTCTTTCGATTACCACAGGTGAAATCCCCATTTTGGGATTTTTCAATTAAATACTGCCTTACATAAGCGTGTTAATCTTTGTAATTTACCAACAAAACAAAAAAATAAATAAATACTGGCCAGCGAGGTATGAAACGCAGCATGTTAAATTTTAAGAAAATACAAAAGATAAAACTATGTAAAAAATAAATAATAAATCAGATCTACAACCAAAGAAATGGATGCCTTTAGTCATGCTCAAAAGCTAAAGTGGAAATGGGCCGGGCATGTAGCGCGACTCAGTCAGAGATCGCAGGTGGACTAAAACAGTTACTTTATGGAAGGGCACGCCGGGTAAGCGCTACAGAGGGAGACCACTGACAAGATGGGATGACGGCAAAGAAAATGGCTCAAGATGGCATCAAATAGCCTAGGACAGAGAGAGATGGCAATCATTGGAGGACGCCTTTACCTGTGTGGGGTTCCGGTGAAAGTGAACATGTAGATTCTTAAATAATAAGCATAATTTAATTGTAAATGTATTTAAACGGAAATAAAATGGATTGTTTTTCTTTTTTTTTGTTGTATTCTAACTTGCTATAATATGCGTTTCTGTCCGTGCAGATCAAAAAATATTTATACCTAACACTGTTAACAATCTTTTACAGTCAAAAGTTCAAGTAAACCAAGACCAGTTAGAGTACGGTGGGTATACAATAAGTCCAACAGTGCACGTCATCATAACTGACGAAAGTCAAACAAAAGGCGATGTTATCAAAGAAGAATTACCAGATGTTTGTGAGGGACAAGATAATGATAATCAAACTGGTATGTCCTTAATATCATTTTAATAAAGATGTTATCGAGGTATTAATTTATTTATTGATCAAATAAAATTAAATATAATATAGCTAAAGTTTAATAAAACTAAACACCACTGATGCTGAAAAGTTTGCTTTCGTATCTTCACAGAGTCAGAACATGAATTTCAAGATGTAGAAATTGTATTGATACCAACACACCATTCTGAATCAAAAGATATACCACCACAACATACTGAGTCTCAAGATATACCGGCACAACATTTCGAAGATAATATTTTGATGTCGAAAACTGAAGCAGAAGGACAGGAAGTGTCTAAGACGAAACGAAAAGCTAACGACACGAAGAGTAAGTATTTGTTAGTATATCAATAGATAAGCAAACTGAGCAACGACGGTCCAATTTCTTTTTTCTTTCATTAAAGGTTCCTTTGTAGCTTTGCTCTACGCTTCTCTTCTGCCCTAATGAGAATTAGCAGCTAATATAGCATACGTACATAAACACACGCCTTTTTGTCGTCGGAGAAGGTGTCCCTACCCATATACGACACTTTTCATAACCCTTTTATTTTGGTTAATGTTGTGTCCACCAAATTTATAACACGGGGGCAGCCGTTGCGAATAAACCGAAAATAGGCATTCAAAGAACATATAAAATATTTTTCCAAAAAAATTCTAACGATTTCCAAAAAAAAAAACATTACAAAGTAAAAAATAACTTAGATTTCGGCAGACGGTATTATAAACCGAAGAAACGAAAACAGGAACACTGACTGCCGAAATTGAAGTTATTTTTCACTTTGTAGTGTTTATTGGAAGTATTTTCTTGTAACAAAAGTTTTTTATTTGTATTAAATTGTATCCATCAAGCAACCTAGACTTTACTTAAAAGATTAATAATCACAGGGGCCACCGGTGCGAAGAAACCAAAAATTGACATTCGAAGAACAGAACTAGAAGATACAAGTGCCCAACAAAAGAAAAATGAACGTTCAAACTTGAAAAATTCGCAACCTAGCGTTAAAGTCAGTATTAAAGATACTGCTGTGGAAACAAATTTTCGTAATAATAGTAACAAAGATGTTATTAGACAACGAAGATTATATATTACAGAAAAACCGTACAATTGTGAAATATGTCAGCGAAGTTATACTCGTAAGAGTACTTTAACAAAGCATGTTCGTTTACACAAGGCGGATAAAACTTTTAAATGTGAAATATGCCAGCGTAGTTTTAATCATAAGTGTGCTTTAACAACGCATATTCGTGTACACACGAGGGATAAGCCTTACAAATGTGAAATATGTCAGAGAAATTTTGCTGACAAGAGTGGTTTAAGAAAACATTCTCGTCAGCATACTGGCACAAAGTGTGTAGGTGGCGGCGCGCCGTAGACAGAGAGGCCACTTCGAACAAAGAGCCATTTTGCACGCACACATTGATAATACGGTTTAACAGGGATTCTTGGCCAATATTGGACCGAGCTCAGTCGCGTTCGACGAAAGTATTTTAAGTTAATAATTTGTAAAAACCTGTGCACCACCCTATTTAAATAATAATAATATTCTAATCGACAATCCTTTTTTTTTAAACAACAGAGGTATATTTTTTTGCAAAATAATAAAATAAAACTTTATTGTTTTAAAAATAGTAATGTCTATTTTAATTAGTTTATATTTTGAAATATAAACGGCCACACTCATAATTTACAGGAAAACCTTAACGACAATCCTAAGTCCTATGGAATACTCGGCACGCAGGTTCGACTCGTAATTGAATGGTTATTATTTTTTTTCGTTAAGATTATTGGTTGTATTGTCGGCAATGGGTAGATTAATCTAAACAATTCAGTGAGCTATGAACATTCCTAGCATATGTATAGTAAAGGCTATGAAATTTGTCCCCCTTCTTGATCTCAACTATTCTTCGTTGAACTTGGCTTCTTTTTCTTTTTTATATGCTTCTTTTTTGCATCTTTTATTTTTATCGAGCTTGGTGCCTTTGTTTTTGGTGAGATCATTATTAGGTACACCATTGTTACATATGGCGCGTGATCTTTAATTAATGTTTGATGCTCTGTCATGTACCTAAGCATGATATGGTGTATGTTTAGATGAATTGTTGTATTTTTGTTTGTAAACTTATACTATCTACTCCTTTTTTAAATTTATAATCAATATTGTGGCAACCCTAGCGACTCCGGCAAGTTTAGGTGACAGTTATCGAGGACGGTGGGAGTGGTCCTTCTGTATACTTTCTATTTTGTGATACTGGTCAAAAACCATACAAATGTGAAATATGTCAGTGGTGCTGTAGTGATTCTTACCCTCAGTTTCCCACCTTAAAATTATCGGAGAATTAATGTGACAAATTGTCAAGCACGCGTTATCTGCTGTGATTGATTGAATGAATTTTCAACAGCCAATCACAGAAGATAACGCGTGTTTGACAATTTGTCACATTAATTCTACGATAATTTTAAGGTGGGAAACTGAGGGTTAGACTAATATATAATTGATTCGAGTGCCTTGCAAAAACATGTTCGAAAACTGCATTAGGGAGAATCGTGTATTTGATTCATGAGTAAGAGCACTGGTGGCCCAGTGGTAACGACGCGACTTACAAGTTGTAGGTCGTGGGTTCGAACCCAAGCAGGCGCTTTACTTTGTGTAAATTATTTCATCACCGCTACTCTCAAAACGGTGAAGGAAAACATCGTTAGGAAACCGGCATATCCTAGAAACAAAAATTCGAAGACATGTGGCATCCACCAACCCGCACTGGGCCCGCGTGGTGGATTAGTGACGCCCGTCACTGAAGACTTCGAAATAAGGCTTCTCGTTGCCATCAGAGTCCTGTGGCTGAGATTAGAGAGCACTTATGGAAGTCGGTGTCATTCGTAGGTACCATTTTTTTGCGTTATGGACACCGACTTCCAAAAACAAAGTCATTTTTCACTTGGTTTTTTTATTTAGAAGTTGGTAGTATTTTTTTGTAAAATGTTTATGTTTTCTTATTTCACTTTTTATTTGTACCTCCCAATGATATTCAAATAAACAGATACGTTATACACTTGTAGAATTATTAAGTTCGCTGGTGTGTACCGCGTATGGTACACCTAAATCACTACTGTCTTGAAGGAATGTTCAAGGAAACACTGGTTTCGGTATTGACGATTTATTTTACTCACAACACTGTTACTTGTTAATTTAGAACAAAAGGAAAACGCGTGTGGCGGTATAGCGAGTATCGTAGCGACTGGAGACGCTACCGAGTTATGTATAAAACGCTGAGTCAAAATATTACATGTAGTGTGGCCTTTAACCCTACATCACACCCCTCCTAAAATTTGGTACAAAAGTAATTTATTTACATTCCAATTTTTTAAAACAGAATTTACGTATCAAAACAAACAAGTGCTACTCTGCTGGTTACAAGTTCAAAATGCAATTCAACAAAAGTACGAATACATTATCAAAGCTGTAATACAATATGAGGTATGTTATGACTATGACTAACGGTGTGACGAAAACTTGAGTACAATTCGTATGACCTACTTACAATATAATGTTGCTTAGCTCTACGTGGTTTAGTTGTTACAAGGCTGTGGGTCTTAGGTTCGATTCCTGTTACATTTTTTTATAATATAAATGTGTTAAGTTACACTAAATTGCGTTTACAGTAAATATGGGTATGTTAATATGGGTAAGATAACAACTTGTTTCAAAATACATGTTTGCAATTTTATCTAAATAATTAAATTAGTTACAGTATATTGGGTTATTTTATTAATTAATCGTCAGTCAAAATTCGATCAATGTTTACCGAAAAAATATACTTTAACCTACGAAATAAAGTTTAAATTATCATTTAAGAAAATATCACCTTAGTTGAAGAGTGTGGTTCACTCTTTGAGACAGGCGTTGGATTTTTGGGTACTACCACGACGTTCTGCAGCTGCGCCCGTATCCACTTCCGACCATATCTGCAGCAGCGTTGACAACAGACAATAGTACATTGTGATACAAGGGTGGAAAGTAGGTTATTGCAAACGCGCTGTCATTAACAAGACCGAGCCGAAGGCGAGGGTTTTTAATGACACGAGTTTGCAATAACCTACACACCCGTGTATCACACGACGTTTTTCAATACAGTTGTGGGAAATAGTAAAAACAAGTCAAAGAATTAAATTTTATTTTTCCATAAAATAAAATTAACGTAAGTCGCCATATATACCAAGACATACTCAAATTGCAAAATAAGGTTAGTGTCTTAGAAGAAAATACTGTCACAACTGAACAATTCGATCTATTTAAGCTAGAAGTAGAAAATATGAAACATGCATCGTTAATTGACAATTACACGATGGAAACGAATGTAAACAAAAGAAGAGGCGCATGTTTGC
Source organism: Orthosia cruda (assembly GCA_964057195.1). Lineage (NCBI taxonomy): Eukaryota > Metazoa > Arthropoda > Insecta > Lepidoptera > Noctuidae > Orthosia > Orthosia cruda. The sequence goes on from OZ059853.1 coordinate 18,001,616, forward strand.
AAAACAGTATTACTTTAGATAGTGGTCCCATAGGCTTACAATATGTGCCGATTAAGTTTTCGCAAGTAACAGCTGATTCAAAAGTCAACGGCCGGCCGGCAAGGAACGCGTCATCAACACCGGATCAGAGTGTAAATAACTGCATCTCTGTTTTGCAAGAACAAAATAATGCGACAGACAACAGTTGGTGCGTAGATGAGCGAGAGGGAAAGGCCGATACGGCGAGTGCGAGCGAGATCGAAGAGAAGATGTCACGGTCCCCTACTAGCGGACGGCGAGCTACTGTGGTCGCGGCGACATCACGCGAATCGGTATCGAGTGAGGTGCGGGCTTCGTCAGCGACGGTACGGTGTGCGAGTTTGCGTGAGACTAACGTGAGTAGTGAACAAACGGTAGGTGATAGTAACATTGTGGATTCTGAATGGACGGTAGTAAACAAAATAGTTTGAATAGTCGAAAGGGAACGGCTATAACTGCGCCGGAGGGTAGGTTTCGTGCCGCGGATATCAAAGTGCCGTTGCTAATTTCCAACGTTAGTACAGAAGCAAGTGAAGATGATATTATTAGTTATATTAAAGACAAGACTAGTAAAACTATAACATTAAAAAAGATTAATATGAAGTCAAATAGGAAGTAGGTATAATGCGTACAAGCTATATGATTCTAGACACAAGGCAGACTTGTTCTTAAACAACGAGGTTTGGCCTGATGGAATTGTGTTTAGACGTTTTGTACATTTTATGTATCGAACGAAACCTCAGGAATCTAAAGTTAAAGTCAATTCATTGTCATAATTTATGCATAGAAAAAATATTAATATGTATCTTAAGTTAACTAGTTTTAATTGTAGGTCGGCTAAACGATCCATAGATAATATAAAGAATATATGTGAGTGGTCTGATTTGGTGGCCCTACAAGAGACCACTCCGGAACCGTGGTCCCACTGCGATGTCCTACTGGTGGGACAAAACTTTTTCGTGGTCCCACCAAACACACACTTGACCGTTTTGTTACGCCGAATTGAAGGAACGCCATATGGTAAATATTACCCACATTATAAAAAAGATTTTCTTGTCCTGTGGTATTATCCTACGTACCTAGCAAGTACCTAGATAGGTAGCAATCTAAAGAGGACCCACTCGATTTTGAAGTATACCTCCCTAATTTGATAAAACTCGTTATCAAATCTGAAATGCAAGAAAAAAAAAAAAAACTATGACTTGAACTGACTGTTTTTGAAATTGTCTTAATGGAAGATATTATGCAAGCACAATAAAATAATTTTGCGGAATACTAAGATTACATAAGATTAAATATGGATAACACTGACGAGTATAAAATTATAAACGGAAAGGGCGGCCAAGTGTGGCTCTACCGTGGACGCAGATATTATCGTCAAAAAGTTTATTCGAATAAATCTGTGATATGGAACGGTAGCCAAAAGCGAAATTTAAAATGTACTGGATCAATAACTACTGAGGTAGGATTTTTATCCAAATGTCTTTTATATGTTAAGGTACGCAAAATTTCCTACGTATCTATTAATAAGTGTTGATCTCCATATCGAATTAGATACATAGTTGCATTTGGTACAGTCAGGGTCCGATATTTATCTATAGCAGGCAGAGAAAGTTATGACAGAGGTGTAAATAACAACTTCCCTTTATTTTTTTTTCTCTGACAGACGGACAAAGTAATTAAACAAATCGAGCACAAAACATCAGCGGCGGGCACGGAGTGTAAACCTAATATAAAGAAAAATTAATTGGATTTACCTTCAGTTTCCCACCTTAAAATTATCGGAGAATTAATGTGACAAATTTAGTTTTATAAAAAATATTAGTCGTATAAAAAATGAAACAGGAAGCATCTACATCTGCCGAACCACTTCCAAAAATTTACACGAAGCATATAAAACCATTGATTCATGAAAATGATATTGCGACGTTGCCTAATTTTGAAAACGTCAAGGGTTGCTTGAATACTGCCCGTAAAAAGGTATGGAATGTGAAAAAAGTCAAATTTCAAAAATTTACCGAGGTTGTAGTGCCCAACACTTTACGCGAACTATCATTACTAGGGGAATTTATAGAAAAGGATACTAGAATACTGATATTCTTCAATACTGAAGTGACGTATTTACTTCCCCAAATAAAGGCAATTTTTGGTTTATTCCCATCGGCCACCGGGGTGGCCAATCGAGGGTGGCCGATGGGAATAAACCGAATTTTGGTTTCCTAGATGCAACACTTAAGAGTGTTCCTGATCTGTTTTACCAATTATTCAGTATACACGGCGACATAGGTAGTTCGCCCAATTCATTCCTAGCAGTCCCAATTTTTTATGCTCTAATGAGCGATAAGAAAGAAGCGTCGTATTTTGCTTTATTTGACATAGACCGTATTTAAAAACGAGTGGAACCCAATAAGGATTCATATTGACTTCGAAATAGCTGCATCTAATGGTTTAAAAAAAATATTGCTTGATGTGGTTATAAAGAGATGCTATTATCATTTTAATAATTGTATCTGGAAGAAGGCGACATCGTTGGGCATCAAACACAAACTTTACAGACGTATAGTTGGTTTATGTGCAGTGTTACCGCTGGTTCCTATTGACAAAATTGACGATGGGTGTAAATATATACAATCGCGGACTAAGAATAAAGAAGATGAAAAATTAAATATCTTTATATCTTTTTTTTCTCTTTATACGTAAAGAAAACATGGATGAAAAATAATTGTTTTATAAATGAATAAGTAAACGAGATAAAATTGTAATAATTAAAAGGCAATAAAATTAAAAATAATTCTAGCATTTTTCCCCTAGTAATGATAGTTCGCGTAAAGTGTTGGGCACTACAACCTCGGTAAATTTTTGAAATTTGACTTTTTTCACATTCCATACCTTTTTACGGGCAGTATTCAAGCAACCCTTGACGTTTTCAAAATTAGGCAACGTCGCAATATCATTTTCATGAATCAATGGTTTTATATGCTTCGTGTAAATTTTTGGAAGTGGTTCGGCAGATGTAGATGCTTCCTGTTTCATTTTTTATACGACTAATATTTTTTATAAAACTAAATTTGTCACATTAATTCTGCGATAATTTTAAGGTGGGAAACTGAGGGTTAGGCTGATATAACTTAGTGAACGGTATGATCTCTTTAGTGTCGACCAGACATTAGAGCTGTAGGGACGCAAGCGATTTCTAGTTTTAATGCTGTTTAAAAAATAGTTATCAACGGTTTGCCTCAAAAAAAATACGAATTGCGCAGTAAAATGGTGTGGAAAACCAACCAGCCATTCAAGTTCAAAAAAGATGGGATAACATTCCACCAGTAGGCAAAGTAATAAATATTGACCAATCTAAAAAAGGTAAAGTTATAATGGTTAGCAAATCAAAATTGTACACTTAACAGTAGAAAGAAAGAAAGAAAAAATATTTAATTGCCACAAAACGACATACAAACATTACATGTAGTTCTTAAATTATGTTAGAAATGTAAAATAAAAGACAAAAAAAAAAAATGCGAGTGTAAATAAAAGCAGATGCATGTCGTGATTGTGGCAAGAAGGCTTCCACTCAGCATAATGCTGTGCCGTGGGGGACCCACAACACGGTGCTGTTTTTCAGTGGTCGCCTAGGACGCGCTCGTAGCGCTCGTTGATGTCTTTTGTGAAAGTCCCTTTCACTCTTAAGGAATTATTATATTGCTATCTTTTTCCCACAGAAGTAAAAATGTTGAGACAAATACGTTTTTTGCTTATCGGATAGTATCGATGATCGATGTTTAATAAGGTATATAGGAGAATAAGTAATTTTTGTGGGCACGTGACTAAATTTTGACGGAATTTTGTGTACTGTGGAGATTCCATCACAGTACATACTTAGAAGCAAATCCAATTATTAGAGTGATATATATATGAATGAAATAACAGAAAGACCAGTGTATGTTCATAGACTTTCGTCTCGGGACACTGTGGTAAGTTGGACGAGAAGATACCGCGCAACTTCCTGAACGCTGCCCAGCCGAGTCGGATTCGACGTGAGTAGACTAGAGACGTATGTTCAGGCCTAACGCCTTCAGCAAAAGTAATGGCAATCACACGATGCATCCTATGATGAGCTCTTAATAATCAAGCAGGCGTTACTTTTTTTCTTCAAATATAATTATATAGTCATACTTCACTTGCCAACGAACCAATGTCCGTGTAACATATTTTTTTATGTAATAAATATATATGCGATTCTTGGGACTTTAATTGGCACCAGTATATCCTCCAAAGATATTACATGGTGGCCCATGAGGGGAACAAAGAAAATCCGCGGAAATATAGTTAAATTAAATTGGTACGAGTACGACACGCGCGCAGCGGCAACGAACTGCAAGATTTGGAGACCACCAGTGGAGGGACAAATTCCACGGGTTCCAGCGTATGGAGGATTGCCGCCTGGTCAATACAAGGAGCCAGGATTCGAGCAGTGGTGCAGCCAAAGCATCACATCGAGCAGGGCGTCAATTTGCCGAAATCCCCTAAGAATTGCATCAGATATTTTCATCTACCTTCAACAAAAAATAAAATCGTTAAAAGATTAGAATATCGCTAGATTACATCGTTAAATTATAACGAATTCGAATTATAAGTTGATTTTTTATCCTGCTTCATTATTAAATTTATATTTTCAAAGAATAGGCTTGGTCAAGAACCTTTTCTATTCATTTTGTTTTTAGTTCTGGTTTTTAGCTAACCATAGTGTGCCGACTATTCCAGGTCACGCCCCTTCGAGTGATACCGGCCAACCGGCCTGGTCAAAAACTGGCCGACCGTCCGGTTGGCGTACAGCTCATCGTGCGCACCCAGCTTCCTTATCAGCAGGTGACACCGAAACGAGGAACGTGATCCCATTCATTTTCTTAATTTCATTGTGGAAATTGTCCACTAACATTTTTAAAGTTGACTTCTTAACGCTGTTTATTCACAATGGTTGAAAGTAAGCAGCGCTATAAATAATTATTCACAAAGAGAGCGTCCGCCAAGGGACAGATTACTAAATTTAAAAATTATTTACATAATATTGCAAAAGAAAATGAGTTGAATGATATTCAATTAACAGAACTAAATTTAAAACTTGCAAAGTTTGAGGCATTATCTGTTAGGGTTGATGACTTGCAAAGTGAAATAGAGGTTCTGAGCCCTGAAAATATTGCAGCTGAAATTGACGAGCGCGATAATATTGAGAGAGAAATAATAATGAACATCGCCACTGCTAAGAATTTGGTTGCCATGTTTTCTCGAAAAAATGAATGCGAACAAAGACGCAATTCTGTTCATAATGCTTCATGTTGTGCAGACGATCATCACAGTGTAGGGTTGAAACTCCCTCAGATTCAAATCATAAAGTTTAACGGTGATTATTTCCGTTGGTTAGAGTTTAAGAGACACTTTTGAGAGTTTAATTCATAACAATGATCAAGTTGCCGAAATTAATAAATTTTATTATTTAAATTCATATTTACAAGGCGACGCAGCCAGAATCATTACTAATCTTGAAGTTTCCGCAAAAAATTACGCAGAAGCATGGAAGCTGCTTTGTGACCGTTACAATAATAATAGAATATTAATAGATCACCATCTTAATTCATTATTAAATATAAAGCAACTTCCTCGTGAGTCAGAGCGATCTTTAAGATATTTAGTCGATCATATTTCCAAAAATCTACGCGCTCTGGTCAGCCTAGGACAAACAACTGATAATTGGGAGGTTCTAATCATATTCATACTGTCATCTAAGTTGGATAGTCAAACATTGATGAAATGGGAGGAGCATCGTAACGGCATAACAGACACGAAACTAAATTTAGAACAATTCTTTAAATTTATCATAGACCGCGCCAACGTGCTCGAGTCTGCAAATCGCAGTAACAATCATTCTGACAATATTATGGCTTCGAAGAACCCTACGACTCCTCAGCGTTTGGCTCCAAACAGTAAACATCCTAATCATAATTATCATAGTCAAAGAAAGAGTCAGGATAGTATGGTCAAATCATTTGCAAGCACTAGCAATAAAAATAAAGGGTCAAAGGGTTTTGCATGTATAATTTGTGACGAAGGTCATAGAATCTATGATTGCCCAGCATTCAAGGCTAAGGGTATAGATGAAAGAATGACGGATGTTACAAAATATAAATTGTGCACAATAAAAATAAGGACTGTCGCTTCAGATCCTGCCAAGAGCCTGGTTGCAATGAGAGACATAATAGCTTGCTACACCGTCCGCCAACCTTAGCAAGCCAGCTCGCCACGGTCGAAGAACCAGGTGAGATAGTAGCAAGTTATTGTGATAAAAATACAAGTCAAATTATATTATCCACTGCCATGGTTGAAGTGTTGAATCCATTTGATCAGCGAAGATCAAAGTTCGTGCTTTATTGGATTGTGCCAGTCAATCATCTTTTATAACTGAGTCCCTAAAGACCAGATTGTCATTAAAGTCTCATGCCATTGACACTATAAAGGTCATTGGCATAGGCAACACATCAATAAGAAATGTTATTGAAAGCTGTAATATTAAATTACAATCAATAAATAGTAAATTTAGCATAAATTGCTCATGTTTTGTCTTAAAAGAACTGACGGGCCAATTGCCAAAAATCCCCATCGATGTCAGCTTATTGAAGCTGCCTGATAATATTCAGCTGGCTGATCCCAAGTTTTATCAGCCAGCCGAAATAGATGTTTTGATAGGTGCAGACCTATTTTGGGATATTTTAGGTAATGAACAGTTTTCCTTAGGAGTCAATAATCCGAAATTAAGAAAAGTGTTAATAGTAGTAAAGTAAGTATAGTATAAAAAGTTCACAATTAGGATGGATAGTATCCGGTCCCATACAATCAGTGATGCCACAAAAAAGGGTACATTGTAATCATGGTGTAATTTCCAGAGACAATGATACGGGCGATATTACAGATAAAATGTTAACTAAATTCTGGGATCTGGAAGAAATTCCTGGAAAATCAATTATGATTGAAAATGAAAGTGAATGCCCCGTGTGGTGTCTGGGCCGTAGAATTGCACCATCCCATTTCATCCCGTGGGTGTCGTAAAAGGCGACTAAGGGAATATATGCCAGAGGACACTTCTGTTTCCTTCTGTGCGGTGCGAACATCTCAGCCCCAAGCAAAGGTCGCCGTGCCGAGAGCTGCATGGCTAGGGGAGAGCCTAAGTGGCAAGCGTGCCTGTTTTCTGGGACCGGGCGCCCCCAGGCACTATCCAGCCTTACCTCTACAAGCGGGGCTCTGTAGAGCGTGGACATCGTTTTCCCTTGCTATTCGTGGGAACAAAATGAGCTTAAATAATCTACTCGGAGACGGTGGTGATGCTCGCCACACACCACGTCAATTGTTCTCATGGGGCGAAAAATGCCGAACGAATGAAATGGGGCGAGCTGCGGAGTGTCGCTTAGCTACGCTGAATGTGCAGGGAGGGATGATAGATAAGATGGATGAAGTATGTGAAATAGTGAAGGACAAAAGGATAGATTTTTTATGTGTGAATGAGACAAAAAGAAAGGGAGTGGAAATGTCTAAACTCGGGTCCCTGACCGCTATCTGGTCTGGTGTTCAAGAGACACAGAGGGCCTGTCAGGGTGTGGGGGTTATCCTCTCGGAGCGAATGATGAGATGTGTAAAAGATTACGCTTGTTTGAGCCCTAGGATTCTTTGTGTGAGAATGAAGGTGGGCCTACACCCTATCTTTATATTGTGCGTGTATGCACCCGATATGGGATGCTCACCTTCTGAAAGAGAGGAATTCTGGGGGAGTTTAGGAGATATATTGAATGAATGTAGGTCTAACGAGAAGATTGTTATGCTTGGTGACTTTAATAGTTGGGTTGGCGTGAAGAGGAATGGGTTCGAAAAAGTATTAGGGGCATTCGGGGACAATAGAGTGAATGAGAATGGGATGAATTTACTAGAAGTATGTGTAGAGAACGGTCTGTGTGTAAACACTATGTTTGATCATAGAAAGATCCATAAGTATACTTGGGAAAGGCAAGCCAGTAGAAGTATGATTGATTTTGTAATTGTAGATGAAAGATTGAAGAGCAAAGTTGCAGATACAAGAGCCTATCGGGGCGCCAATGTAGGGACTGATCACTATCTAGTTATGTGTCGGGTGGCTGGTCTGTTCAAGCATTGGCGTCATCGAGTTCAAGTTCCTGTGACCGCGTTAGAAAGAATAAAAGTAGAAAGATTACAAGAACTAAAAGTAAAGGAGGAGTATAAGAGGGAAGTAAAACAGAAGACGGATAAGATATTTGATGATATGAATGATTTCAGTTTAGAGGATGTGTGGGAAATAGTGAAAAGTAGTATGGTGAACGTAGCCGCAAAGTTATGTGGTATAGCGAAGATGAAACGTGGTAGTAGAACGAATGAAACTTGGGTAGATGATGAAGTAAAAGAGGTGGTGAAGAAGAAGCAAGAGGCTTGGCTTAATGTGTTAGCCTTTAAGGCCCAAAATAGAATGAATCAGGCAACAAACGTGACGGATGATCTGGCAAGAGTGAAAGTAATGTACAATTAAATGAAAGCGAAAGTCAAAAAGGTGGTAAAAATGAAGAATGATGAAAAGGAAGAAAAATATAACAGGAAGTTATCCAATAACTTCAGGGCCAATGTTAAGCTGTTCTGGAAACAGGTAAGATTGGCTCAAATTAATAATTGGTGACAAAAACATCGAGCATGAATGTAATAAGAGCAGAAGATGGGTGTTTACTGAGCGAAGAATGCAAGGTCTTGGAACGCTGGAAGGGATATTTTGAAAGTTTATTTAGTTGTCAGGATAGTGTGCAAGGAGTGGGTAACTGGGTAGAAGCCAGTTGTCAAGACCCTAACTTAGACGAAGAGCAAAAGAATGAGAATGAAATAGAAATGGATGAGATTGTAAAAGCACTGAGTGGTATGAAGATTGGTAAAGCTGCAGGGTATGACAGAGTATCTGTTGAAATGCTGAAGGGCGGTGGCGGGGTGGTAGCAAGCCTGTTGTGCCGGATCTTTAATGTGTTGGAGATATGGCCGCGTGCCGGATGACTGGTGCAAGGCTGTAATCGTACCACTATATAAGGGAAAAGGCTCACAGCAGGAGTGTAAAAACTACCGCGGCATTAGTCTTTTGAGTGTTGTCGGCAAATTATATGCGAAAGTTTTAATAAATAGAGTGGTAAAAGTGACGGATGAACAATTATGGGACGTGCAAGCAGGATTTAGAGAGGGAATGGGCTGTATGGATCAGATCTTCTCGTTGAGGAGTATAGCTCAAAAACATCTTGCAAAGCACAAAAAAGTCTACTGTGCTTTCGTTGACTTGGAGAAGGCCTATGACAGTGTGTGTAGGGATGAACTGTGGTGGTCGACGCTATCCGGGTACGGTGTGGACTGGCGCTTGGTACGGGCAATGAAATCTCTATATAGGGATTCCAGTGCTTGTGTTAGGATTAATGGGGCGTATACGGACTGGTTTTCCATCTCAAGGGGTGTTAGACAGGGCTGTGTAGCGTCACCGTGGCTGTTCAACTTGTACATGGATAGTTGTCTGATAGGTTTGAAAGAGCATGAGTGTGGATTGAGGATGAATAAGTTGCCTGTCAAATGCCTTCTCTATGCAGATGATCAAGTTCTACTTGCATCGTCAGCAGAACAGTTGCAAGACATGGTGACTGTGATGAATGAAGCTTTTAAGTTAAAAGGTATGAGTATAAATGTGAACAAGATTAGGGTAATGGTGTTTGAAAGAGAAGACGATGTATCGGAGTGTGAAGTGAAAATAAATGATAAGATTGTGGAGCAAGTGAACGAGTTTGTATATCTGGGAAGTATGTTCACAAGGGATGGAAAGATTGAAGAGGATGTGGAAAGGAGAGTGAATGCAGGGAATAAAGTGAATGGTGCTATACACGCGGTTGTGACCAGCAAATCGATGTCTCCAGAAGCTCGACTCGCCGTTCACAACAGCGTGCTGGTGCCTACACTTATGTATGGAAGTGAAGGGTGGGTATGGCAAAAAAGACATGAAAGTAGGATTAATGCAGTAGAAATGCGCTCCTTGCGAAGTATGTGTGGGGTAACTTTAAATGATAGGTTGAGGAATGAGGTAATAAGACAACGTTGTGGTCTAAAAGAAGATGTAGTGACTAAAATTGAAAAGAGTATGTTAAGATGGTTTGGCCATGTTGAGAGGATGAATGAAAGGCGACTAACGAAATGTATGTACAAGGCAGACGTGAATGGAAACGCCGGGAGGGGACGCCCTAGAAAGACATACATAGACCTTATAGGTGATGTTCTTCAAAAAGGCCAGGTGCGCAGTACTCATAACCGGCGTGTGTGTATGACTAGATGCATGAATGTGAGTGAAGCAAAAGAAGTATGTAAGGATCGTAGCAGGTGGCGTTCTGTAGTTTATGCCTACCCCCATGGGAAAAAGGCGTGAGTTTATGTATGTATGTATGTATGAAAGTGAATGTGAAAAGCAGTTTCTCAACCACACAACAAGAACTAATACTGGTAGATTTTGTGTAAAATTACCGCTTAAGGATACCGCTGTTTGTTTAGGTGATACTTATAAGTTAGCTAAGAGACGCTTTCTTAATATGGAAAGACGATTAAAACAAAACCATGACTTAAAATTACAATACGCCAAATTCGTTAAGGAATACGAAGAATTAGGCCATTTATCGGTGTTAAATGTTAGTTTAAGTGATAGCTTAATCCCAAGTTATTACCTGTGTCACCACGCAGTTCTGAAACAGGAAAGCGAATCCACTAAGGTTCGTGTAGTGTTCGATGGTTAAGTCATAAGTCATTTATTTCTTAACAATATACATTGTGTAGAAAGTAATAAGTAAAATAGAGACAACACCATAAAAAGTCCGATCGAAAAATACGTGTAAATAACAATAGTAATTGAAAACAGTTATCCAACAACAAAAGAAAAATAAAAAATATATAATAACAATAATCCAAATTCTATTTTAAAATCGCTCCAGCAAAATAAAATTTAAAATGTCGAAAATAATAATAAATATAAAAATATCAATAAATTCACATATGTAATAACAAAATAAACCAAATTCCAAATCATTCAAGTCAAAATAAGAAAAACTAAATGACAAAACTAAAATTCAATAGCAAATAAATAATGTCACATATCCAAGAAAAAAGTAAAATAAATATTATAGGGTCATATTCAAAATAATTGTAAGTTACGGATAGGAAACAAATATGAATATTATTTTATTGTAACAGAAAAATAACAGAAAGGAATTATTAGGGCAAGTTTAAATAGCATACATTTGTAAAATAAATAATTAACATTGATCTAATTGAAACACCTGGGATAGTAGAATACCATCACCACTATCACTACCTATACATACTACAAATAAAAAGAAAAAAAAATTTTTAGCTAACCTGCGGTGCAGTAAGTTGAATAATATTTTATTATCATTAATTCATATATGACGTACACTATGTGAATAACGCCTAATCATTCATATCTGTTACGTAACAGAAAAAAGTGATGGATAAAATAACGTATATGAATTAATTGCACGTGTCTAACCTACAAATCTATTTATTTCCACATTAATTTATATGTTATACGAATATTTTATATTTATAACAATTAGCACAATACAGTTATTTCCTAGTATGGGTAATAAAACAGTAAACTTACTTACCGCTATTTTAAACGTCTCACATTAAATAACTGCTGAGAAACTATATTGAACAAAATGGCCGATCATTTATTTTTACGTCGTGTAGTGACAGGTAGTGGACTAATGTTGCCAGTATATCAAATTTCTTTATTACCATGGAAATAATGTTAAAATAGCATAACAGAGAAGAATAACAGATATGTGTAAGGCATAGCACGCACTGCGATTTTGATTCGCGCGAATTTTTTAGTACTATTTGAGCGCGATTTTTTTTCCGCAGTGCGTGCAGCTTCATACAACTCCATAGGCCACAGAACGCGCGGAAAAAAATTCGCGCGAATAAAAATCGCTGTGCATGCTATGCCTAAAATCAGGAGACTCATTAATAAATTAAATTTGAAGAACAATAAATAGTATTTTATATTTTGTTTAGTGAAGTGTTGAAAGTTTAAACAGTATTCTCTGAATATAGTTTTTTTTTTTAACCTTTGTGTAATAGTTAATAAATAAATTTGTTTTTTTGTTTGTTTGTTAACAGTCAAAGACGTGGACATTGAGTACTTGTATGAAACGGAATCTACGCAATGTTTGGTTTCATTTTTTTTTAATGAATTGTTTAGCTATATTAAATGTTTCGTTGTTTTTTATTAAATTCAAATAAACATTTAATCTGTTTGTTTATGAAATTCTAGTCAGTTGTATCTCGTTATAAAAATAATTGGGTTGGACACTATGACAGTATAATTATTACAATTATTTTGAATATGACCCTATAACAATAATCCAATTTCCATTTTAAAATCATTCCAGTCAAGTTAAAAATTAAATGTCAATAGTAAAATTCAATAATGCATATAAAAAGATCAATAATGTCACATGAGCAATAACACAATAATAATTATAATAATCCAAATGCCAAATAATACAAGTCAAAATAAAATCAAAAAAATATAAGAAAAAATCAATGTCAAAAATAAATGTCAATGGTATTTCTTGAGCGAAACAATAATGTCACATATCCAAACACAAAATAAAAATATAATAATCCAAACAAGAATAATAGTTATGATAATAATCCGTATTCCAATTAATCCAATAACATAATTTTCGTTAGTCCTCTAGAAACACATCAACACTGTAAAAGCCCTTCCTCAATAAGTATGTCTTGAATTTGTTTTTAAATAGATTTGCACTGTTTATGATTTTGTATTCTACGGGTAACTTGTTGTATAAAAAGACTGACTGATATCTGGGACTGTGTTGAACCACGTTCAATTTCGGTTGGATTACGTTAGGTAAGTCTTTCCTTCGAGTTTTATGTCTAGCTTGTCTTTGCTCGTCGGTTTCGAATTTGTGCAATTTTTTTACAAAATTAGTTAGCAATACTAGTATTTTGACTGTGCCATGCCTCTATGGCATGGCACAGTCAAAATTGTATGTCTAATGAAATGGTCCCTACATGATTCCGTCTGTTTCAAGCGGAGAATTGTCCTTAATGCTCTCTTTTGAATTACAAATGCCGAGTGGATATTGTACTTGTAACTATTGCCCCAAAACTCAATACTGTATCTAAGCCAAGATTCAACCAAAGCAAAGTATACCATCCAGAGCTGGGCCAAAGTTAGTTCTTCCCTCAGGCTTCTGATAGCATAGCATGCTGAGCTAATAGAATTCCTTACAGATGATGTTTCAACCTTCCAGTTTAGCAATGCATCAATATGAACACCTAGGAACTTGACATGGTCAACCACTTCAACTTTGTTACCGCACGATGAAACGTCAAGACTTATTACCCTCAGTTTCCCACCTTAAAATTATCGGAGAATTAATGTGACAAATTGTCAAGCACGCGTTATCTGCTGTGATTGGTTGAATGAATTTTCAACAGCCAATCACAGAAGTTAACGCTTGTTTGACAATTTGTCACATTAATTCTCCGATAATTTTAAGGTGGGAAACTGAGGGTTAGCCTTGTTTCGGATGTTATATTTGAATAAAACGCACTTTGTTTTTTTACATTGATTTTTAGATTATTAGTACCAAACCAGTGTTCGAAAGCTTTTATGTTATTAATTTTAGATTCTAGGTTATATAAGTTGTCAGCAGACACTATTGCATTAGTGTCATCTGCAAAAACAATAAGTTTTCCGTCTGTGATACGCTTTTTTATAAACTCAATTAAATCATTCAGGAATAGGATGTAGAAAATTGGGCCCAGTACCGATCCCTCAGGCAAATATTATTGTATATTTGTTTTTTAAATAAGATCTAAACAGTTTTAAGGCCTTATCCCGTATACCATAGTGTTCCAGCTTGGCCAGCAGAATGTCATGACCTTGTGCCTATTGTTAAGATTGCAGACCACCTCGTCGTTTAATGCCTCTACAGCATCGGTGGTTCCCAAAGATCTCTGATAGCCAAATTGTTGACCATTTAAGATTTTGTGCATATATACTGTTTCATAAGCCTGTCTTTCATAACATTTTCGAAGATCTTCGATAATACTGGCAATAGGGAAATCGGCCTGTAGTTACCAGGATCCGTTTTTGAACCCTTTTTAAAGATTGGAAGTACTCGCGCGATTTTAAGCTGATCAGGGAATAGGCCCCCTTCAATACACTCGTTGTAAAAAGATGCTAGTGGGATTGCCAATATGTCAATATTATCTTTAATTATGGTCAGGGGAATTTCGTCGTAGCCAGTAGAAGATTTATTGGCCATATTTCTGACCATATTGAAAATTTCTAAGGGTAAGACTGGCTCAAAAATCATATTAGAGTCTACCCTGCTGACACTTTCAGTTAAATATTTTATTGCTAATTTTTGGTCACATGCATTTAGGCGGATATTGTTGTCGAACCTTTTAGAAAATATATTAGCCACGTCTAAAACATTATGAATAATTATGTTGTCAATTTTTAGAACGATTTGTTCATTGTCATGGTTTTTTGTAGCATTGCGTCGTTGATTAACAATTTTCCAAATCATTCTGCTTGAATCTGATGCCATTTCTATTAATTTTCTTACGCTATTCCTTTTTGCACAACATAGAACTTTACTATAAGTTTTAATATATCTGTTTCGATATTCAACAATCGAACTATCGCATTGCGTCTTATCAAATGTGTTAAGGAAACGTTATACTTTGCTAGCTATTCTTATACCGTTACTTATCCATTTGGAACGTTTATTTCTTTTAATATTAACCCTTACTTTATACTTACTTTTTAAAATTAGAAGAATTCATTTCTTGGAATTTAGTAAGGAATGTGTTAATCCCTGTGCTCCAGTCAGTCTCCAATACCTTTCTCCTAAAGTCACGTATGTTTTCGTCATTATATTTTCTTCTACAAAGACGAATATAATTAGCTTGCTTCTTGTACTCAACTCTTTCTAGACGTACTGTACAGAATAGACCTGCGTGTCCGTCTGATAGTCCATTGTGATCTACATTGGTGTAGTCAATGAAACTGTCAGGTAAATTAGTTAAAATGTTATCAATACATGATTCTGATTTATTTCTTTTGAAAGTAGGAGAATTAATTAGGTACCGAAAATTATAGCACGTTAATAACGATGAGAAAGATTTATATCTCAAATCATCTTTTACGTTAACATTGAAGTCACCGCAAACTATACATAGCTTATTGAGAAAATGCTGTAACAGTTTTTCTAGCCGGTCCATGAAGTCATCAAAATTGCTGTTGTTTGGAGTCCTATAACAACAAATAACACACAGATTTGTCTCATTATCTTTGACTCCACATACTTCAAAACAATCGGTTTTATATAGCTTACACACTTCAAGTTCATCGATGTTTCTGTCTTTAAATGTTAAAATCATCGAACCTTCCCTATTCTTTTTGAATCTCGTGTTGTAAGACCCCATTTTATAATTAATAAAATTGAGTTGATTTATGAGAGTATCATTCAGAAAATGTTCAGTTATGCACAAGAAATCTAGTTTTCTTAATGATTCACTTACATAAATTTCCAGGTCATCTTTTTATTACTGTTCCCACAAAGATTTTGATGAAAAATATTGAGATTTGTATACTTTTTGACTTGTTCATTCTCGAAAAAAAATTAAGGAAACATTTTCGTTGTTTTCCAGATTGACGGTATTTGTAACATAATATTTTAAATTATCAATTATATTCACCATGCCGTAATAGTTAATTGTTCCATTATGCTTAAACATGGAACGATCAAATGTCAGGTCTCGGTTAGAGTCAAATAGTAGCCCTTGGTTGACTGGTAGAGAATGCCTAAGGCATTTGGGCCAGTTTCTGAAGTAGACGTCACATCTCAAATCAGCTGACAATTTGTCACAAATTAACCAGCTGTCAGTTGTCAGTGAGTTTCTCAACTCTGCATCATCGAGAAATTTCGTAATCGTTTGTTACATTTAATAATTTATTTCGGTTGGCTACCCTAGCTAGTATATGGCTAGTATTCATTCGCTTCCTTCACTACTATAACGTAATCATTAACTTTAAATAGTATTTTATCTTGAGCGGCTGGGATGGTGTAGCTGCCAAGTTAAGCAAACCTTACCAAGGACGATTTTTGGATGGGTAACCACATTTTTTTTATTTGCTTGTTTTTGGATAGGTGACCCCACACAGGTTAAGCAACACCTACCAAGGTTAGTCTTTGGATGGGTGACCGCTTTTTTTGGTTCGTTTGTTTTGGATGGCTGACCCCGCCAGGGTAAGCATCACTTACCAAGGTCAGTTTTGGGATGGGTTACCACTTTTTTTGGTTCGCTTGTTTTTGGATGGGTGACGCTGTCAGGGTAAGCAACACTTACCAAGGTCAGCGTTTGGATGGGTGACCACTTTTTTTGGGTTCGCTTGTTTTTAGATGGGGGACTCCGCCAGGGTAAGCAACACATACCAAGGTCAGTCTTGGGATGGGTGTAAACTTTTTTTTGGATTGCTTGTTTTCGGATGGGTGACCTTGGTAGATGTTGTATAACCTAGTAGGGTGACTTTATGATGTGTAACTAGTGATGGGAAATTCTCGAGAATATTCTCCAAGCGAGAACTTTGCTGTTAAGTTCTCGAGAATATTCTTTTGGAAGGGAATTTACGAGAATTTGAAAATTGGATGATGTATCGATTTATTTTTGGAGTAGTAGTTTTCAGTGCATTTGAACGTTTTACGAAGTTAAAGCCAAACTAATCTACTGGACAACTTAAATTCTCAGTAAATTCTCCTGAGCGAGAACATTCTCGAAAATATTTCCGAGAAAATTCATGAGAATTTCCATTTCATGAGAAATTCTCTTAATTTTCTTATGGTGTGTTACAAAAGATTGTGTTTTTGAACTTTTTGTTTAATGGTTTTGGTTTGTTCATAAATTTCCAATTGTGAGCAATCAGACAAATTTGGCCTGCTCTTTTGCCTTTTTTTTTAAACGGTTTTATTTAGGTTGCCCTGTTTTTTGGTATACTTTAATTGGTAGACCTTTAATTCCGAAGACAATATAATGCAATATATTATTCATTTTATCATTGTTAGACCAATTGGCCGCCGCTACAAAATAGCGGCATACATATTATTTTTTTAACAACCCTTTCAATATGAAAAATCTTAAAATGATCCAATAGGGTCGCAAAATTTTTTTTAAAAAAATCTGCTTAATTCCTCTTCGAGTTCGTTGATCTTCTCGTCGGTCCGGAGTGTACGCGTGAGGTATGTTGCCAGGTCCTACCATAGTCGAGGGTAGACAGGCTGCCGGGCAATAGGGGCCATTTTTTTCCTTGTGGTGTTTCATGGGGGTTTAGCCATAATTGATCGGCGGCTGTATGGTTGATACATATAGTGCATAGAGAATGCAGTTGCCCATTCTCTGGTGAATCACTTAGTCATCTCTTATGACTCCCGTGGGAGATATGGGCTGGTGCTATCCTTTACGTTCGAAACATACGGTACAATGGAATTCACATCAATTTATCTGGGACAAAAAGGTCCAGTTAGGTAGGTCTAACTTCGAGGGAGAGGTCAAACGGCGAATCCGACTCGGCTGGGCAGCGTTCGGGAAGTTGCGTAGTATCTAATATACCACATTGTCTCACAACTAGTGTGTGTTGCCAGTGATAACCTAAGCGACTGAAACGTGGTCGCTCACAATGGGCCGCATCAAAAGGCTTTAAAGTCACCCAAAGGACGATGGAGAGGGCTATGCTCGCTATTTCCGTGTGTGATCGCATCAGAAATGAGGATATCTGCTGTAAAATATATGTGTCATTTCTCTTTTTGGTGTACAATAAAGTATATTCTATTCTATATCCGCAGGAGAACCAATGTTACTGACATAGCCTGAAGAATTGCAAAACATAAGTGGGAATGGGCAGGGCACATTGCTCGGAGAACTCAATGATGGTCGATGGGGCCGAAAAGTTCTGGAGTGGCGACTGCTAGTTGGAAGACGCTGCGTTGGAAGGCCTTCTACTAGGTGAACCGATGACCTGGTTAAGGTTTTGGGAATGCGCTGAATGCGAGACACACGGAATCGGTCAATGTGGCGACGCTTGGGGAGGCCTATGTTTAGCAGTGGATGTCTTTTAGCTGAAATGATAATGATATGATGAATTAATATATGAAATCCGCCATATTTTACCGGCGGCCATATTAGATTTGGAATTTTTCATTCTACTGGTCAAACACTTACATTTGGTACCCATATTGAAGGGGTTGTTAGTATGCATGTTGGGAAATAAGGAAAAAGAGCGTTCCACAGAAACAAAATTTTCAAAGCAACTGTTCCTAATTCAGCTTTTGAATATAAAGTTTGCCACCACGCAACTAGCTTGACTTTTTTAGCTGTTTCCTAAATATACGCTTTGCTCCAAAACCAGTGCCGCATATACGTTCAGACACTTCTTCGAACAGTTGTTGAACTGAAATACTGTGTTCTTGTATATATACAAGTTAAGAATAAACTTCAGTCAAGTTAAGAATAAACTCCCAAGTCCCATCCGTCTATGTTTTTCAATATTTCTTAACTATAATGTAGTACCTGGGCGACCGAGCCCTGCTCGGATGAAAATACAGAAAACGACGTTTTCTACAAATTAAACCTAGCTAGATCAATTTAGCTCCCCCGAAAACCCCTGCAAACTAAATTTCACGAAAATCGTTGGAGCCGTTTCCGAGATTCAGATTATATATATACAAGAATTGCTCGTTTAAAAGTATTAGATAGATTAAATTAGCAATTTCCACTCTGCAACCTCATAGAGTAACGTTTTTTCGAGTTAAGTATGATATAACAACAAAAGAAGCTGACTTTAGATCATGAAATCAAATTTAGTGTATTCAAATTTAGCAATCTTACTTCCAATTTTAAATTCTCATAAATTCTCCGTCGGAAGGAACATTGCAGAATATTGCAGAACTTTCTCGATCGGAGAATTTTCTCCGTGAGAGAATATTCTCTCGACCCATCACTATGTGTAACCAAAATTTTTGTGGTAATGGTCACACATCCAAAGACTGACCTTGGTTAGTGTTGCTTACCCTGGCGGGGTCATCTGCCCAAAAACTAGCGATCCAAAAAAAATGGTCACCCATCCCAAGAATGACCTTGGTAACTGTTGCTTACCCTGGCGGGGTCACCACCCGAGCCGCTTCAAGTTAAACACAAATCTATCCAGAAACTGACCTCGGTAAGTACTAAGTACAGGGTACAGTTAACATGAATGCGCGTGAGGAAGGTTCGATGCCATTTTATTTACCTAAATACAAAATAACTATTTTTGATAATTGTGTCAAGTTTTTATAATATAATTAATTTAAAAAGTTTGTAACATCCTATTTTTTTAAATCTTGCTAATTAAATAATTGATCTAAATTAACATATTTTTTATAACTCAACGCATACCATAGTTTTCGCCGACCCCTATTATCTTTTTATCGTAATATAAGCCATAAAAACATAATATTAATTTTAATCTGCGAATAATCGACCAATTTCCAACAATTATAAATAAGGCTCGTTGACAAGAGATTAACATTGAAAATGGTTCTCAGAAACCCAAAACTGCTGTAACCAGAGGCGGCTCGTGACATTTATTTAAGGGAGTTCACAAAAAAAAAACGTAAAAGTAGAGCTTACCATTTATTTTTTTGTACAGAAAATTCATTCTGATCTGTTCTGTTCAGTATTTCTGTTCTGGAAACTTCATAAATAGCATCTAAAATGTCATTCTGAATGGTTTTAGACGTACTTTTAAAAACGGACCTGCTGGATAAATGCTGTTTCATAGCCAAATCGATCTCTGACACGAAATCTTCCAAACCTCTATAGATTCCGGAATTCCGTAGATTTATCCTAACCCCACCATCATCACTTCATCGTAACTTGAAATGCACCACAAAATACCACACAATCTATTAAACGCCGTAAAATATATCGATTTTCATCAACGCGTTCATTGAACTCTCTAATATTTTAGTTTACATAAGATTGACAATGGCGCACAGGCATAAGTCTCCCGCGCCGCCTTGCGCGATTTGGCAACGTCGCGCGTGAGCGGCGCTCCAGATTAGGCTAATTTCCCATACAAAATCTTCTGTTTCACGCGTCGGACCGTGTCGATGTTTCTCTTTCGCACTCATTGAATACAGTGCTAGAAATTGTACTGAATTTTGTTTCATAGGAGCGCAATCGCTGGCGCTCCACTCCATACGTTAGGCACATACAGCTTGACGCCAAATGTGCGCGTAGGTAATAGTTAGTTTCTACTACGTTTCTAGTAAACTGCTATTATGAGTGTATTGTATAGGCATTGTAGAAAGAATGTATGTAAAGGATTTTATGGAAATATAGATTATGCAATTTTTGTGGGAGTGCACTGCACCAGCGCTCTTTAGGACGAGCCGCCTCTGGCTGTAACATGTGGTTAATTCGAGATTGTTCTCAAATGTGACAACTTGTTGAGAAACTGAAAGTAGAATTAACAGGCGATTAATCGTCGATTACGTTAACAGCCCGATAATTGAGACCAGGGAAACTGGCAGTAAGTCCGCCTATGTACTTTTATGTTGCATGAATTTTTAATAAATAAATAGTAAACCATATTCATGAGTATAAATGTATAGCTTATTCATGAGTATAAATGTATAGCTTATTCATGAGTATAAATGTATAGCTTATTCATGAGTATACAACAAATTATTAAACGTTTCTATTCGTGAGTTATACATAATAGTAGAAGAGTCATTTGTATAAGTCGGTAGGCATATTATAACATTGGTATTGTTACGAGCTGGGGTTCAGGGATAAATTATTTAAACAGCAGACTTCAATTATTCACTGTTTATTACAAAAACACTTCTTAAACAATTCTATTACTTCGCACTATTTTCCGCTTTGATCGCTCTGTATCGCTTCTCAATCGAAACTGACCCACGACGAATCCGACCGCTCTTTATATAGCACGGAAGAAGTTTCTGGAACGTTCCATACTGTTCTAGATAATTCGAGAAACTTCCAGAACAATCGACTTTCGAACTGATTGTTCCCGAAGCGACTAGAAACATCCAGAATGTTCGGTTCGAACCTTCTGGAAAATTCCATTCGACACGAGCTTTCGAGAAAATTAGTTCCGCTATTCAATACTAGATGGCGCCACTAGTTACTACCTAGTTCTTCCTCTCGTTACTAGATGGCGTTGGCCTATCTTGTAACAGTATGTTGAACAGTCATTAAAGTTTGTCTAATATAGATAGTTAAGTCAAGATAGTTCTTTGTTTGTTCAAAATCTTCGTCTCCAATGAAAATTATGCAGTAGTCATCTCTTGAATAGTCAGCTAGTTTCATGGTGATGTTGCGTACCAGATTTTTGATTCCACTGTTTGGCAGACGGAAGTGGCATATCTGCATGTCAGAAAATCTGTTTTCGGCTAGTTGTAGTACATTGTTGGTGTTGTTGCTACTAATGATACATAATTTTGTTTTGTGGTGCTTTGGTTTGTCCAATTGAGACATGTGTGCAATCGCATTTACCGTCTCTGCTTTTTGTATTGGGATGTTTTTCTGTGGCATGTTTTTTCCAATACACGGTCTAGTTTGATCTCCTTGGATATCTATAATGTTTGATTCACATTGAGAGGTAGTTTTAATTAATTTCGTTGTTTTCGGTGTGTCGGTAGTATCATTCATTACAAGTGTCGATGGGGACGACATTGTGTGTTTGCTTTTTGAAGCTGAGGTTGTACCGGCCTTTTGTTTGCGTTTCTGTCTAGTCCGAGGTATACAATTTTTGTTGTCCGTAATACTTAAACTTTTGGAGGTATCTACGACTTTCATATATTTTTGCAGATCTGACTTTAGTCGAAAGTTTTCTGAGTTAAGATTCTCAATTTCTTGGTGCGCTATTAATAAATCATCCGATAATTGTTTGACTTTATCGTTCAGGTCAATTACAGTTTGGCTTGCATTTAGGGATGTGTTGGGTAAACTCATCATAGTCGCATCAAAAAGCGCGGAACTATCTTTGGTGATGTCATTTAATGAGCTGGTTCGGTGAATTTTACGGTAGGTAATGTTGTTATATTTCTCCATATTTTACAAATATTTTAGTATTATGAAATTGTGAGAAATGGAACGCAATCTCAAAAGGCCGGTGTCCAATTCTCATAAATTAAGTTTCCGAACGAAGATTGTCCTGTCAGATTACTGAGATTGGTGATTGGTCGAATGAGTCATCTGTTCTTTGTTTACGATTTTACGATGAAAAATTAAGCCTTTGAATTAACAACCGCTAATTATGTTGTTATTATTGTTGATGAGGGATGTCGTGCGGTGTTTTTTTGTTTACTATCGACTTAATGTATATAGGTAATTTATAGCCAACCTGATAATATAGTGTTTATAGTGATGGTGGTCCTTAATCACTGGTGAAGACACTCTCTCACTGACATCGCCTTATCCATGAATGTTAGCTGCTTATGCTAAGATAACACTGTCACTGTTAAAGCTATTCAATCCGAGTGTATCTGTTGAATTCCTAATAATACATGGAAGACACCATATTCCTTTCTTCTACAATAAAACTATTTTTATAACGTTCACCATAATTCTTATATTTGAATCATACGACAGTTGCTACCATCAACACCATAGACAATTGTTTCTCAAAGACAAACTAAAACTTCTACATCCCCCCTCAATTAAAATTTTCCATAAAATTCAAATTGATAAAATAGAAACAAACATAAGCATTTATAATAATTAATTACATAAAAAACAGTACTTAAAATCCACAAAATAAATCATACACTATTACAGTAAAGAAAAAAAAAAAAGAAAGTATAATTTACCTTTCCCCCGCAATTTAAAGAATCAATAATTTAAAAAAATATTATAATCATTCTTAAAATTGAAATTCATAACCAATAAAAATAAAACTTTAAATTAAACCGAGCCTTTCTACAAAATAATTGTGTTTTTGTTTCACTAAAGCCTTAGTTAATACATCTGCTACATTTTCATTCGTGCTCACATATTTCACAATTACTTCTTTTTTACTAAACAGATCTTTTATATAGTGGTATTTAATATCAATGTGCTTTGACCTCTTACTGTTTTCATTCGATTCTATCATTTTAATCGCACTTTGATTATCAACATTTAAATATGAATCTGAAGTGCGGTTAAAATCTTGTAGCAAACCTTTCAAATAAACTAACTCTGCAGACGCTAAAGCAGCAGCTATAAATTCAGCTTCGGCAGTTGACAACGCAACAACGTTTTGTTTTTTACAGAACCAGGATAATAAATTATTACCGTAGTAGACTACAGATCCACTAACACTTTTTCTGTCAGTTCTGTCACCAGCCCAGTCAGCATCAGAATAACCAACAAGACGACAATTGCTATCCCGTTTATATATAAGAGACTTTGACTTAGTTTGTTTTAAGTAACGCAATACACGCTTGGCTGCTTTCCACAGTGATATAGTAGGCTTATCCAAAAAACGACTTAGAAATGACACAGAAAAACAAATATCAGGTCTGCTTGAAGTAGATATATATAGAAGACAACCTATTAGCTCACGATACGGCTTGTCCAAGATGATTGCTTCATTATAATCTTTTGCGAAATTTGTTTCCATTGGAGTCTCAGCTCCTTTGCAGTCAGTCATATTAAATTTACCAAGTATTCTATCTATGGCTGACTCTTGGTTAATTAACATCATTTCTGGCGTTCTCACTATGTGCAGCCCCAAATAATTACTGACTTCTCCAAGATCTTTAACATTAAATTCAATTGTTAAAAAGTCATGTGCTTTCTTTAAATTTATCTCACTTTTTGACATTAAAATCATGTCGTCAACATAAACCAATAAAAATACATCTTCCAAAACATATAAACAAAAATCATGTTTTGATTGAACAAATCCTTTATCAACCAAAAAACCATGTAGTCTTTCATTCCAACATTTAGGCGCTTGTTTTAATCCATACAAAGATCGCTTTAATTTCAAAACTACACCTTTTCCGAGATTGACACCTAAGGGAGGTTTTATATAAACGTCTTCTTTTAAAAAACCGTTTAAGAATGCCGTTGGAACATCTAATTGTTTCATATACATATCATTTTGTACAGCTTGGCTCAGCATCATACGAATAGTAGGCATACGTGCGACTGGTGAATATACATTAAATAATGTTTCCTCTTGAAATCCTTTCACCACTAATCTCGCCTTCTTCGTTCCATCTTGTTTAGTAGTAAAAATCCATTTTGTATCTATAGCCCTCTTATCTTTAGGCAATTCAGATTCTTCCCAAGTTCCTAAACTTTTAAGAGAATTTAGTTCTTTATCTATCGCTTCTTGCCACCCTTGACCTTTTTCGATTGCTTCTTTATACGAGCTTGGATCACCCGTACACAAACAATATGCTAAATGTGCTTCAAAATCTTCAAATCTTTTTGGAGGCTTAACTATTCTGCCACATCTTGTTTTTATCACATTTTCATTTCCGTTCATACTATCTCGTCTATCAATAATATTTTCTTCCACACAATCCTCAAAAATTTCATATGGTTCGTTCCTCATCGTTTCCTGTTCAATATTAGTATTATCAACAATAACCTCTTCTCTGGTTTCTACATTATTATGTACTGGTTCTTGATTTATTTCGGTTACTCTAACTCTTTGCCACTCAGTTCCGTTTGTTAGTTTATCGTTTTCATTATAAACAATATCATCTTCATCAAATCTCACATCTCGTGACACAATAATTTTATTTTCTTTATAGTCCCATAAGTTATATCCTGTCCTATTATAGCCGACCATTCTAGTTTCACATGCTCTTTCTGACAATTTGTCAGGCTTTGGTACTATACACGCCCACGCTTTTGCACGTCTCGCTTTTGAAGTTTGCTTAAGTCTCTTGTACCATATAGTACTTCACATGGAGTTTTAAAATTGATAGCTGATGAGGTACAACGGTTTAACTGATAAGCTGCACATCTTATAGCTTCTCCCCACAAATTCTTTGGTAAGTTGGTTTCGCTGAGCATAGTTCTTGCTTTATTGTATAAGCTGCGATTCATTCGTTCGGCAACGCCATTGCTAGCTGGCGAATATGGTAAACTATGTTCCATGAATATACCCTTTTCATTACAAAATTGACGTAATTTATTGCAAGTGTATTCACCCCCATTGTCACATCTTTTTCTTTTAACCGCTTTCTCAAATTCATTCTCATATCTATGTATATAATTAATAATATTTTCGGTAGCTTCAGCTTTCCTCTTCAGCAAGAAAACTACACAGAAGTGTGAGTAGTAGAGTCAATGACAGTTTGGAAATAAACTTCACCTTGTATAGTTGGAATATTGGATGGACCCGCTATATCACTATGTATTAGCTCCAAGATCTGAAGTGAACGTGGTCGCTCTAAACTTTTGAATGGTAACCTAGTTGCCTTACCTTTCATACATGCGTTACATACTTTGTTGTTAAGTGGTAACTTCAACCTTTGTAATATTTTAGAGCTAGTATGTCCTAAACGCCTATGCCACAACATGCCGTTTGCTGATTGTATAGCTGCGGCTCCATCCTCTGCTAAGATTTCACCCTGTAAAATGTAAAGTTTCCCATTATTGTAAGCCCAAATAGTAGAGCCATTGAAAAATGTAATTTTTGCATATTCATTTCTAAATATTATTTCGTTAGATGGTTTTTCAAGAAGTTTCCTTACTGATAGCAAATTATAGGCTAAATTAGGCACAACAAACCCTACGATAGTAATCCGAACATTGTCACATTTGATAGGCAAAGTACCACTATAATATGAAATTAACTTTTCACCATTTGCCGTATTTATATTTATGGGATGCTCTAACTGTTTTATATTAGTCATATATGGTATATAATAGTCAGATATAAAATTTTGTGATGCACCAGAATCTATTATGAAAGAAATACAATTATTAGTGGAAACCTTACATGTTAAATTGAACTCTGTTCTGTCAATCATACAACCTATTTCATCATTACTTTCATCAAAGCCCATATGAGTGCAGTCGGACGTATTTGCTCTACTGGTACCACCTCGGCCCTGTACTCTGCCATGACCACGTCTGTGAAATTCTACACGCCGCATGGGTACTCCACGTTTAGAAGTTTCTCTTCCACGCTTTGCTTGGTTCCGACAATATATTGCCTTATGCCCTATCTCATGACAATACCATCAAACAATGTTAAATGCATTATCTTGGTTTGTGTTGACTACATCTTTATCATACAGTCTTATTTCCGCATCTAATAAAGTTGCCTTTGTTTTCTCCAAAGTCAAGCCTTCGCTTATTGTATCTAAAGCTGTTATCACATTGCAAAATTTTTCTGGTAATGCTCGCAACAGATATATAACTTTATCAGACTCTTCTATTTTTGACATTATTTCATTGTCACTAATTAACTTATCAAATTTCAAAAAGAAATCTTCAAGTTTTCCATTACTGTCACATTTCAAGACAATCAACTTTTTCTTTAAATGAAATTTGTTCATGACACTTTTCCTTGTAAAAATTTTTTCCAACGAATCCAACATTTCTTTTGAACTTTTGCATCCTTTTACGATGTCTAAAAATTTGTCTCCAATATTTTGCACTATTAAAGACCGTGCTTCTGCATCTCTCTTCTTGTCTTTCACAACCACACACGTCACGATGTCATCAAAACCTTTCTCCTCTAGCACCAGCTCCAATCTAAATTTCCAATTATGAAAATTATCCCCGTCTTCCAACCGACGTATCACGCCTTGAGACATCATGTTAGCCATCCTTTATTTCTAGTACAAGACAAGTAAAAAAAAAATAATAATATTGCCAAACCGTCAAATTCACCAATTTAAGGAATATGGGGCGGCCCATAACCTGTTGAATTCCTAATAATACATGGAAGACACCATATTCCTTTCTTCTACAATAAAACTATTTTTATAACGTTCACCATAATTCTTATATTTGAATCATACGACAGTTGCTACCATCAACACCATAGACAATTGTTTCTCAAAGACAAACTAAAACTTCTACAGTATCTATTGAACTTTTGGTAATATTTACAGAAAAAAAATACAGTAGTTTTCAATTATAAGGAACAAAACGATGTTAGACGTTTGACAGCTGACAGCTGAATTCAAGGTTCCGCTCCCTCGACTTCCAGCTGCTCACTAAATGATATATTAATGGTGGGTCCAAACGTACAGGATACTCTGTTTTCTATTTTGATACGGTCTAGGCAATACAAGTACCTACTCACCGGAGATATAGAAAAAATGTATCGTCAAATATTAGTACACGAAGATGATAGGCATTTACAGCTCATACTATGGAGAGGAGAGGAATCTGAACCCATTCAGACGCTTATGCTCAATACTTTGACTTACGGAACAGCGAGCGCCAGTTACTTAAGCACACGCTGTTTGTGGCAGGTAGGGCAGGAACAGAATAATGACTTAATTAAAGACATTATTAAAAAGGATTTCTACGTTGATGATCTGATAACGGGTTCGAATGATTCACAGCAATTAATATATCGAATAACATCACTCAAATAGATAATAGAAGAAGAAAAGATATTGTATTCAAAACCATTCCACACAAGACAATTTTTGCAAAAAGATTCCCTTATATAATAGCTCCCTATATTTACAATAAAATTAGTAAAAAGTGTCCCTAATGATAATACGGCATTTTAAATTTAAAAAGGTAGTTAAAAACTTGTTGTATTAAATTATCAAGAAACTGAAAACCTCTTAAGTGTTTCTGAGTAATCCAAGCAACTTCTAATCTACATGTCACATACCTATATATTTACCTACACTCACTCATATATAAATTTCATAACACGCAGGCATACACACACACACAGATACACACGCACGCACAGATACACACACACACATGCATACGCACGTCTCATATAAATATTCTAAATTTAGTTACTTTTATTTTTTTATTGTCTAACTGTATAGTTGATTATGTCGTAATACCTAATTAACTAATTTATGATAGTAACGGATTGTTGCACAATTATTTTGTTTTTAAGAGCGCGGCGAAGCATGAATTGTCCATACAAACGTAATACCAAACTTATTTGTATTTTTAGCATATCTCAACCATATTATGATGATATTCGGATTGAGACAGTATTTATCTAGGTTCCTACGTCTTCTTTTTTTCTAAATTCTTACCTAAAATGAAGTTTTAGCGAATTCCATTTTGTATGTTTTTACAGCGTAAATGACATGTTTTCTTTTTGATTTTTCTATATTATAAAAACAACATCTATAATAATGTCGTAGCAGGAACATAGTTCATATTATCAAATTACAAATATTCGAACAATTTTTTTTAAACATAAAGTTTTCATTCATAATTTTTGGTATTACGGAACACATCAAATTAATCACACATTTTCAATAGCTAGTATTGCTGTCGCGTCAAGCAAATGTCAATGTGTGCGTGGTCGCACTGCTCACGGTTGTGTTTGTGTATCGTTCGTACGGGGTTTGTTCAGGGCACTTCGGGTGTGATTCGGGTGTGTTTCACTGCTTGGTGTACTACTGTTCTGTCTATTGTTTGTTATCAGTATTAGAATATTACTTTACTATGCTTTGCGTGCGTGTTTATTTATTTTCTAAATTGTACTTATTTTAATATTTCTGACACTATTGACTTATGCTATGAACTTGGATTTAGATTTGCCATGTGATTTGAACTTTGGTATTGAGTAATCTACTTTCTTACGAACTTTGCGTTGTTTACGGACTTTGTTATTATTTACTATATTATGGTTCGGTTGCCGACATGGTCTCCTAACGTTGGGATGTTTCTCACAGAACGTACCTATTTCCCAATGACATAATACAATAAGTTAAATTAATACGTACCTTAGTATATCTATAATAATATTATAAAGCTGAAGAGTTTGTTTGTTTGTTTGTTTGAACGCGCTAATCTCAGGAACTACTGGTTGGAATTGAAAAATTATTTTTGTGTCCATTTATTGAGGAAGGCTTTAAGCTATATAACATCACGCTAGGACCAGTAGGAGCCGAGCATAAATGTTTTTTTTTTTGCAAAACGAGCAAAATATTCCTTTTTGAGAGCTTCCATTGCGTGCGTTGCGTACAATCACGTATGTAGGGTAGTGTAGGTAGCCAGATAGGGTAGGGTAGGCAGGTAGGTAGGTAAATTATTATAGGTTAGGTAGCCAGATGACGGGAGCGAAGCCGCGGGGGACAGCTTGTTTTGTATAAATTAGTATTTACCTACCTACCTATTTTTCGTTTGTTTATTCATGTCATGAGACAAAGCGGGCGCAGGTAATTATCTCAAGGACACGGCTAAGACTTACCTACATTGCTTCTCTTTACTTATTGTGACATTAGTTCGGCCAGTTCGGCTCACCCAGGGCAGGGTGACCATGCGATTGGACTTGCCAGTTTTTCCTGGACTTTTTTGTAAAATTTCTTTGACAAAAAACTAAAAAGCCACATTCGTTCTAGTTTATTTAATTATTCTGGGATTTTTATCTGGACTTCAGTGACCCTTACCCTGGGGAGGTTCCAATAAACTTTGATAACTGGCTGGCTAATCGACTTCATAATAAACTGCAAAGTATTTTTAATTTATAATAAGCCACGACGATCAAGTAAAAAACGCCTTCTGCCATCAATTTTCAGAAAGAAACACTGAAAAAAAAATTAAGAAAATAAGCGTGTTTAGTGTGGATCTTTGACACTATGTTTTCTGATTACCATTATTGTATTTTTTTTTTCGTTCAGTCGCTAATATAATTATGGTCACCCTACACGACTTTATCAAGTTACAATTTATATTTTTTTAACAGATAAATGATAATCTATAAAGTAAGAACATAACAAAATAAATGTTTATTCAAAATCCTTGTTTTTTTTTTAATATTCTTAGCTCAGAGCGCTGTTATTTAATATCTATTCCTACTTATGCGTAAATAGGCTTAAGTAATACTTGCATTCATTATTTATTATAGCAACACATGTTTGAGGTTTACTAAAAGGAATACCTACATAAATAAGACAAAAGAACGCGGGCGCCGCACGGTGGGCTGGAATCGTCAAGTGGGGACTTAAGGATTCAAATGAGTATTTTTGAATTTTATGTACTAATACAAATATTTTTTGTTATATGTAATTTTGTAATTTTTTTTTTTTTATTTGTTAATGTGGAACATTTAGAGAACGAATCTGAATCTGATGAAATTGTCTAAGTGATAATTTTGTGAGTGCGTGTGTTTGTGAGTGAGTTTGTGAGTATGCGTATGAGTGGATTAGGCCTCCTGGGGACACCACTGATAAAAAAACGCGCTTAGTTCTCTACCTCAAGGGTGGTGTGGAAAAGGGAATGAAAAACAATTTTCTCCAAAATCGAAGAAAATCGAAGCAAGTGATATATCGGATAATTTGCCTAAAAAATAGCACAATCGAATACCGAAATTGGTTATTTGAGAACTCTTGAGAATTAAAAGTTATTCATATAAAATCAAATTTCTCCATACAAAAATAAATTCAAATCGTTATAACTTTTAAAATATTAGGTATATACAAAAATCGCAGAAGAAAAATTTCTTATATTTAGTGGTAGATCACCAAGCCGTCTTTATTTTTTTTTAAATTGCTCATCAATTTTCGTGAATCCATAAGTCCATTAAAGCTTGATTTCAGCCCACCGTGCGCCGTTCGCGTCGGCCGGCTTTCGAGTCGTAGGATGATTAGGTACCGATATCTGTCTGCTCACACACACACACGCGGCTACGCACGGCGCACCGCGTGTGCGTGCAAACCGAGATAGCAATACTCCGAATGAATTTTTCACTCGGCTCGAATTGCATTTGCGAGCTTTGTTCGCCGCGCCCTTAAGGGCCTACGACTCGAAAGCCGGCCGACGCGAACGGCGCCCGCGTTCTTTTGTCTTATTTATGTAGGTATTCCTTTAATAAACCTCAAACATGTGTTGTTATAATAAATAATGAATGCAAGTATTACGTATGCCCATTTACGTATAAGTAGGAATAGATAAATAACAGCGCTCTGAGCTAAGAATATTAAAAAAAACCGGCCAAGTGCGAGTCGTACTCGCGCACGAAGGGTTCCGTACCATTATCGCAAAAACGGCAAAAAATCACGTTTGTTGTATGGGAGCCCTTTTATTAAAAATAAACTATTTATTTTACTATGTTTTTAGTATTTGATGTTATAGCGGCAACAGAAATACATCATCTGTGAAAATTTCAACGGTCTAGCTATCACGGTTCATGAGATACAGCCTGGTGACAGACAGACAGAGAGACAGACAGACGGACCGCGGAGTCTTAGTAATAGGGTCCCGTTTTTAAACTTTGGATACGGAACCCTAAAAACAAGGATTTTGAATAAACATTTATTTTGTTATGTTCTTACTTTATAGATTATCATTCATCTGTTAAAAAAATATAAATTTAAACTTGATAAAGTCGTGTAGGGTGACCATAATTATATTATCGACTGAACGAAAAACAAAAAATACAATAATGGTAACCAGAAACATAGTGTCAAAGATCCACACTAAACACGCTTATTTTCTTACTTTTTTTTCAGTGTTTCTTTCTGAAAATTGATGGCAAAAGGCGTTTTTTATTTGATCGTCGTGGCTCTGTAAATATTTTGCAGTTTATTATGTTGTCGATTAGCTAGCCAGTTATCAAAGTTTATAGGAACAACACAGGGTAAGGGTCACTGAAGTCCAGATAAAAAGCCCAGATTAATTAAATAAACTAGAACGAATTTGGCTTTTTAGTTTTAGTTTTTTTTCAAAGGAATTTTACAAAAAAGTCTAGCAAAAACTGGACCGAGGGCATAAAGCCGCACTTGTGCAGGCAAGTCCAATGGCATGATGACCCTACCCTGGGTGAGCCGAACTGGCCGAACTAACGTCACAGTAAGTAAAGAGGAGCAATGTAGGTAAGTCTTAGCGGTGTCCTTGAGATAATTACCTACGTCCGCTTTGTCTCATGACATGAATAAACAAAAGAAAAAAACAAAGCTTCGTAAGTTGATGAATAGGTAGGTAGGTAAATACTAATTTATACAAAACAAGCTGTCCCCCGCGGCTTCGCTCCCGTCATCTGGCTACATAATCTAATCTACCTACCTACCTACCCTACCCTATCTAGCTACCTACTCTACACTACATACATGATTGTACGCAACGCATGTAACGGAATCTCTCAAAAAGGAATATTTTGCCCGTTTTAGCAAAAAACAACATTTATGCTCCGCTCATACTGGTCGAAGCGTGATGTCTCTTTAGCTTAAAGCCTACCTCAATAAATGGACACAAAAATATTTTTCAATTTCAACCAGTAGTTCCTGAGATTAGCGCGTTCAAACAAACAAACTCTTCAAACAAAGCTTTATAATATTAGTATAGATATACTAAGGTACGTATTAATTTAACTTATTGTATTATGACATTGGGAAATAGGTACTTCCTGTGAGAAACATCCCAACGTTCGGAGACCATATCGGCAACCGAACCATATAGTAAATAATAACAAAGTCCGTAAACAACGCAAAGTTCGTAAGAAAGTAGATTACTCAATACCAAAGTTCAAATCACATGGCAAATCTAAATCCAAGTTCATAGCATAAGTCAATAGTGTCAGAAATATTAAAATAAGTACAATTTAGAAAATAAATAAACACGCACGCAAAGCATAGTAAAGTAATATTCTAATACTGATAACAAACAATAGACAGAACAGTAGTACACCAAGCAGTGAAACACACCCGAATCACACCCGAAGTGCCCTGAACAAACCCCGTACGAACGATACACAAACACAACCGTGAGCAGTGCGACCACGCACAAATTGACATTTGCTTGACGCGACAGCAATACTAGCTACTGAAAATGTGTGATTAATTTGATGTGTTCCGTAATACCAAAAATTATGAATGAAAACTTAATGATTTAAAAAAAAAATGTTCGATTATTTGTAATTTGATATTATGAGCTATGTTCCTACTACGACATTATTAAAGATATTGTTTTTTATAATACAGAAATATCAAAAAGAAAACATGTCATTTACGCTGTAAAAATATACAAAATGGAAATCGCTAAAACTTCATTTTAGGTAAGAATTTAGAAAAAAAGAAGACGTAGGAACCTAGATAAATACTGTCTCAATCCGAATATCATCATAATATGGTGGAGATATGCTAAAATTACAAATAATTTTGGTATTACGTTTGTATGGACAATTCATGCTTCGCCGCGCTCTTAAGGGCGCGGCGAACAAAGCTCGCAAATGCAATTCGAGCCGAGTGAAAAATTCATTCGGAGTATTGCTATCTCGGTTTGCACGCACACGCGGCGCGCCGCGCGTAGCCGTGTGTGTGTGTGAGCAGATAGATATCGCTACCTAATCATCCTATCGACTCGAAAGCCGGCCGACGCGAACGGCGCCCGCGTTCTTTTGTCTTATTTATATAGGTATTCCTTTAAGAAACCTATTGTTATAATAAATAATGAATGCAAGTATACTCGTTTACTAACCCATATGGATGTTACTTGTCCGAAATAAAGATTATTTTATTGTATTTTATTATATATGCCTATTTACGCATAAGTAGGAATAGATAAATAACAGCGCTCTGAGCTAAGAATTAAAAAAAAAACCGGTCAAGTGCGAGTCGTACTCGCGCACGAAGGGTTCCGTACCATTATCGCAAAAAAAACACGTTTTTGTATGGGAGCCCCACATAAATATTGATTTTACTATGTTTTTAGTATTTGTTGTTATATCGGCAACAGAAATACATAATCTATGAAAATTTCAACGGTCTAGCTATCACGGTTCATGAGATACAGCCTGGTGACAGACAGACAGACAGACAGACGAACCGCGGAGTCTTAGTAATGGTACGGTACCCTAAAAACAAGGATTTTGAATAAACATTTATTTTGTTATGTTCTTACTTTATAGATTATCATTCATCTGTTTAAAAAATATAAATTTAAACTTGATAAAGTCGTGTAGGGTGACCATAAGTATATTTTCGACTGAACGAAAAACAAAAAATACAATAATGGTAATCAGAAAACAAAGTGTCAAAGATCCACACTAAATTCGCTTACTTTCTTACTTTTTTTCAGTGTTTCTTTCTGATTTCTGAAAATTAATTAATTTATTATTGTAAATAATTTGCACGCTTGCTTGCAGGCAGAATACAGTGACCTTTGGGCTTTGAGATCTTCCCTTGTAAACAATGTATTTTTTCTGGCAAATAAACATTTTGATTTGATTTGATTTGAAAATTGATAGCAAAAGGCGTTTTTTACATGATCGTCGTGGCTCTGTAAATATTTTGCAGTTTATTATGTAGTCGATTAGCTAGCCAGTTATAAAAGTTTATTGGAACACCCCAGGGTAAGGCTAACTGAAGTCCCGATAAAAATACCAGAATAATTAAATAAACTAGAACGAATTTGGCTTTTTAGTTTTTACAAAAAAGGAATTTTACAAAAAAGTCCAGCAAAAACTGGACCGAGGGCATAAAGCCGCACTTGTGCAGGCAAGTCCAATCGCATGGTCACCCTACGCTGCGTGAGCCCAACTGGCCGAACTAACGTCACAGTAAGTAAAGAGGAGCAATGTAGGTAAGTCTTAGCGGTGTCCTTGAGATAATTACCTACGTCCGCTTTGTCTCATGACATGAATAAACAAACGAAAAAAACAAAGCTTCGTAAGTTGATGAATAGGTAGGTAGGTAGGTAAATACTAATTTATACAAAACTAGTTGTCCCCCGCGGCTTCGCTCCCGTCATCTGGCTACCTAACCTAATCTACCTACCTACTCTACCCTATCTAGCTACCTACTCTACACTACATACATGATACGCAACGCACGCAACGGAAGCTCTCAAAAAGAAATATTTTGGCCGTTTTTGCAAAAAAAAAACATTTATGCTGCGCTCCTACTGGTCGTAGCGTGATGTCTCTTTAGCTTAAAGCCTTCCTCAATAAATGGACACAAAAATATATTTTTTCAATTCCAACCAGTAGTTCCTGAGATTAGCGCGTTCAAACAAACAAACTCTTCAGCTTTATAATATTAATATAGATATACTAAGGTACGTATTAATTTAACTTATTGTATTATGTCATTGGGAAATAGGTACTTCCTGTGAGAAACATCCCAACGTTCGGAGACCATGTCGGCAATCGAACCATATAGTAAATAATAACAAATTCCGTAAACAACGCAAAGTTCGTAAGAAAGTAGATTACTCAATACCAAAGTTCAAATCACAAGGCAAATCTAAATCCAAGTTCATAGCATAAGTCAATAGTGTCAGAAATATTAAAATAAGTACAATTTAGAAAATAAATAAACACGCACGTAAAACATAATAAAGTAATATTCTAATACTGACAACAAACAATGGACAGAACTATAGTACAACAAGCAGTGAAACACACCCGAATCACACCCGAAGTGCCCCGAACAAACCCCGTACGAACGATACACAAACACAAACGTGAGCAGTGCGACCACGCACACATTGACATTTGCTTGATGCGACAGCAATACTACCGATTGAAAATGTGTGATTAATTTGATGTGTTCCGTAATACCAAAAATTATGAATGAAAACCTAAGGTTTAAAAAAAAAAAAACGATTATTTGTAATTTGATAATATGAGCTATGTTCCTACTACGACATTATTATAGATATTGTTTATTATAATACAGAAATATCAAAAAGAAAACATGTCATTTACGGTGTAAAAATATACAAAATGGAAATCGCTAAAACTTCACTTTAGGTAAGAATTTAGAAAAAAAGAAGACGTAGGAACCTAGATAAATACTGTCTCAATCCGAATATCATCATAATATGGTGGAGATATGCTAAAATTACAAATAATTTTGGTATTACGTTTGTATGGACAATTCATGCTTCGCCGCGCTCTTAAGTAAATAGATCAACCACGAATTGTTACTGTTGCTTATAGCACAGGTATCATAACCTAGTTTAAGTGACAGTGTTCATATTGTTAACATAATTTATTTGAACCAATAAACGTTATTATTATTATTATATATACATAAAGCTGTATCTTTGCATTAAAGTCAGGTTGTTTCAATTTAAGAAAGTTTAAAACTAATTACCCTTCCATTTTTGATAATGTTATTATGAATGAACAAGACAAGTTGATTTTTAGTGAGTCTTCAAGTACACTAGGGTTGGGCTGGACACCTTCAAGCGATACCTTGCACTTTCCAATAAAGGGATTTTCACATGATAATAATCAAATAATAACAAAGCGATTTATCATGTCAAATGCTTTCAAGATATTTGATCCATTGCCAGTTGTAGTAAAACCGAAGATAATGTTGCATATACTTTGGCAACAAAAACTGGACTGGGATCAACCAGTCTCTCGGGAGATAAGAGACGAATGGATTAAGTTTTCTGAAAACATAAAATACTTGCCTTCTTTACAAGTGCCAAGGTTAGTTCTAGGTGACTCAGCTAAATATATCGAAAACGACTAGTCTCAATGGTGACGTCACAGTCAGATTATTGTGCGCGAAGTCAAAAGTGGCGCCATTGAAGCCTTCTACCATACCCCGCCTGGAATTGTGCGCGGCCTTACTTGCTGCTAAACTTACAAAATCTGTAATTAACTCACTCCGGTACAAGCCAGACAAACTAGTGCACTGGTGCGATTCGACAGTAGTATTGTGTTGGATTCGTAGCGATGTCAGTAAATTAAAAGTGTTCGTAGCTAATCGTATTGTTGAAATTAAGGAACTAACATCTACTTCAGCGTGGCGGTATATTCCGACGGATTCTAATCCTGCCGACTTAATATCAATGGGAGTAAATGCTAAACGTTTTATTTCAATGGCACTGTGGTGGACAGGGCCTAGTCTTTTATTAAAAAATGAATCTGAATGGCCTAAGTTAAATGTCAATGATTCGGAAGATCTACCAGAGTTAAGGGCACATCATTCGGCAATAATTGATCAACCCGTCTTTGACTTTGATAAATATTCATCTTTAACTAAGTTACAAAGATCATTTGCTTATGTTCGTAGATTAAGATTTAACCTTAAAAACTTTTTAACAAAAAATCAAACCGACTTCCAGAACAAAACACTACAAAGCAAAAAATAAATTTCTTTTCCGAAGTCGGTGTCTTTTGTACATTGTTTCCCGTTTTTCGACACCGACTTCGGAAAAGAAATTTATTTTTTGCTTTGTAGTTTTTTGTTCTGGAAGTCGGTTTGATTTTTTGTTAAAAAGTTTTTATTTTTCTCTTTTTAGTTTTGGTAGGTACCTCCAATTAACATGATTATCATTTATAGCCAAAGTACATCTCATGGCGATTCCAATAAGCCCAAACACGACTAGGATACATTGTTTTATATAAGAGTTCCAGTGCCTACCTTCCGGCTTCATCATCAGATCAGTTCGATGGTGCCATTTTCATCAGTACCATTTATTTATAAGTATTTGCTTCATTATAGTCGGTTAACTATTCGAGATATCTTATGCCCGTGACATATTTAGCATTTAGGAGTTCCAGTGGCCATCTGTGGTCTTCTTCATCAGTTCCACTTCACCAAATGATACTTTCCGAGTGCAAATGATTGCATTGTTGATGAAAATACCAAAATCGCTATATGTTTGCCTATAACATTTGAGGAGTTCCCTCGATTTCTCTAAGATTCCATCATCAGATCCTGACCTGATGATTATGGGACCAACTAGGAAGTATACCCTTTCAAACAAAAGAAGAATTTTTGAAATCGGTCCAGGCGTCTTTGAGTAATCGGGGAACATACATAAAAAAAAAAAGATTCCGACGAATTGAGAACCTCCTCCTTTTTTTGAAGTCGGTTAAAAACAAATGTAATAAGCGCGTAGGTATATTGTCAGATAATGAGCTACGTGACTCATTCTACTCGCTATGCGTTATCTCTCAAGGTCAGACGTTCCCTTTTGAATACGATCTATTAGTGAAAAGTAAATCTTTAAATAACAAAAGTAAGTTATTATCGTTATCGCCGTTCTTAGATGAACATAAATTAATTCGAGTCGGTAGACGAATAGATACGTCAGTTCATTCCTTTGAAAAGAAACATCCAATGTTACTTCATGCTTCACATAGATTAACTAAATTATATTTCAAAAGAGATCATGTCAGCAATATGCATGCTGGTCCGCAATTGTTATTGGCGTCTGTGCGAGAAGCAGTATGGCCAATTAATGGCAGGTGTCTTGCTAGACGCACAGTCAATACTTGCGTAAGATTTAGACAAGGTAACTTACCGGCCCAGCGCATAACCCCTGACTATCCCTTTATATCTATCTGTTGGCTTGGACTTTGCTGGCCCATTTTATATTATAAATCGTAAAGGCCGTGGGAGTCGTGTAGTTAAATGTTATTTATGTCTTTTTGTTTGTTTGCGTTATAAGTGCATCCATCTAGAAGCTGTCAGCGACTTAACAAAGGAGGCATTTATAATGACACTCAGGCGGTTTGTAGCTCGTCGTGTTAAGCCAACGGAAATATTCAGCGATAACGGATGCAACTTTGTAGCTGCCGCGAAAGAAAAAATAGGAGCGTTCATAAGAGATCACCACGAGCCTCTGTCTGATTTTGCAAGTCAGCAATCAATTACATTTAAATTTATTCCGGCTTACACTCCTCATTTCGGTGGCATATGGGAAGCCGGGGTTAAGTCGGCAAAATATTTTTTAAGACGTGTTATTGGCGATAGCCACTTCACCTTTGAAGAAATTTCAACTTTGTTTACACAAGTGGAGGCGATTCTCAATAGCCGTCCCTTGTGTCCACTCTTATCCATTCGTAACGACCTCCTTTCCCTCTCCCCAGGGCACTTCATCATTGGGAGGCCGTTGACCGCTCTGCCAGCACCAAACCTTGTAGAAGTCAAGGAAAGTCAGCTGCGACGGTATCAACGCCTAAAGAAGACACAGCATCATTTTTGGAAAAGGTGGCAAAAAGAATATCTGTGCGAATTGCAACAGAGGACAAAATGGCGAACAGATACGTCGAAGCTGGATGTTGGAGATATGGTACTCCTAGCAGATGACAACGCGCCCTCTCTTGCATGGAAACTGGGTCGCGTTCTTCGCCTTATATCCGGCTCTGATGGGATATCCAGAGTAGCAGACATCCACACCAACAAGGACTGCGTGCGACGTTCACTAGTCCGGCTCTGCAGACTTCTCACAACCGAGGAGCTTAAGGATTGAAAGAGATCTTTCAATGGCCGGGAATATGTTCAGGCCTAACGCCTTCAACAAAAGTAATGGCAATCACACGATGCGTCCTATGATGAGCTCTTAATAATCAAGCAGGCGTTACTTTTTTTCTTCTAATAAAATTATATAGTCATACTTCACTTGCCAACCAACCAATGTCCGTGTAACATCTTTTTTTATGTAATAAATATATATGCGATTCTTGGGACTTTAATTGGCACCAGTATATCCTCCAAAGATATTCGTACGTAGAGTCTCCAACCTTGATAAAAGTGGGTGTAACATGGGCATTCAACATCACCTTGGTTTTGTCAATATTCACCCACTCTTTCGGAAGCTCTTCTGAGGTCATCGAGCATTATACTGAGGTCCTCCATGGTCTCAGCTATGATCACTATATCGTCGGCAAACCGAAGGTGAGTGATGTACTCACCATTGACGTTGATGCCTAGCCCTCTCCAGTCCAGAAGACCATACTCCAGTGCAGCGGTGAACAGTTTCGGAGATATGACGTCTCGGTGTCTCACACCTCGCTGCAGAATGATAGGTGCCGAGGTCTGATCCTGAAGTCGAACTGACATGGTGGCGTTTTTGTACAAATATTTTAACACCTTGATGTACCGGTAGTCGACTTTTTGTTCCAATCTATATGATGGTCTTGAAGAATGAAACTTGAAGAGACTTGCGATTTGAGGATTATTGAGTCGGGGAGGACTCTCTTCGAACTTCAGATAACCCTATAGTACTCCATCGTAAACTGCTCAATTCATCTTCGAGTTCGGTGATATTTTCGTCGGTCCGGAGTGTGCGCGTGTTGTACGTTGCAAGGTCCAGTCGTCGGTATTTGTTGGGGAAGCCGGATCT
This sequence comes from Orthosia cruda, assembly GCA_964057195.1. Lineage (NCBI taxonomy): Eukaryota > Metazoa > Arthropoda > Insecta > Lepidoptera > Noctuidae > Orthosia > Orthosia cruda. The sequence goes on from OZ059853.1 coordinate 18,042,071, forward strand.
CGTCCGGGATTCTTAGCATCCCTTGCCATACCACATAACCTCGACCGCTACCGTAGTCGAGGGTACAGGCTGCCGGGCAATAGGGGCTATGTTTGAGAGACTATGTTTGTCGAGTCGATTTGGCGATGTTGGAGAGACTGCAGTACAGCCCAAGTCTCGACTGAATCGAAGGCTTTCTCCTAGTCCACAAACGCTAAGCAGAGAGGCAGGTTTCGGTCTTCTGTATAACCTGCTGCAGCGTATGTATGTGGTCCACGGTGTTAAAGCCTCTGCGGAATCCGACTTGTTCAGGAGGCTGAACGTCGACAAACCTGCGCGCGAGGCGATTCGTGATGACTCTTGAAAACCCCTTGGAGACATGGCTAAGAAGTGAGATGGGTCTTCAATAGGGCATTGTCACCCTTCTTGAAGAAGAGCCACACCCCACACCATGCCTCTGGCGTTTTCCCTTCGAGTATGACGGAACCAAACAGCATCTGTAGGGCCTTAAGTATCGCTCCCGGTTTCTACCGAATTGATCACAGAGACATCATTGAACATTTGCTTCTTGATCGATATGATGGAGTCGATCTCGTTTTTAGTTGCACCATCGGTGCTTTGTCAAGTCCACTTCCTGTACTCACGCTTTCTCAAGAAGGAGTTCATCATATAGAGGCCCTCCTTCTCCATAAAACTGGCCAGTAGGTGACCCCGGTGGTTACGACCTCCAACTCCAAATTGCCACTTGCAGCTCATCCTCGTCTCGTTTGCCTAGTTTTGAGTTGAAGTCCCCCAGGACAACGGTGAAGTGAGTTTTGAAACCATGCATGGCTATAGAGATATCCACATACATCGTCTCTAGTAGTCTCTACCTCGTCGACGGGGTGTGCCGAGGTCGGGGCGTAGACCTGTTTGACCTTTAGCAAATATCTCGAGGATATTCTGAGTATAAGGTACGCCACCCTGGTCGACACACTCTCGATCTTCCCCACGTTGTTCACAAGTGACTTGTGGACGATAAACCCGACACCACCTTGGGACTGCCGGTCACCCTCTCGGAAATAGAGCAGGTTACCAGATTTGAGGATTATCGAGTCGAGTTACCGACATAGCCCGAAGAATTGCCAAATTTAAGTGGCAGTGGGCAGGGCACATTGCTCCCAGAACAGATGGCCGATGGGGCAGAAAAGTTTTGGAGGGGCGACCGCGAACTGGAAGACGTTGCATTGGAAGGCCTCCCACCAGGTGGACCAATGACCTGGTGAAGGTTGCGGGGATCCGCTGGGTACGGGACGCACGGGACCGATCAATGTGGCGACGCTTCGGGGAGGCTTATGTCCAGCAGTGGACGTCTTTCGGCTGATATGATGATGATGATGAACAGAAAGAACATGCATAACCCTTCCTATACATACTTGAACTTGTACAAATAAACAGGAAGTATGTTACTTCAAGTTTATTTCTGACAGTTATTGTTGATTTTTTTGACCGTCTGCTCCTTGTGCCCCTCCCAGAAAAAAAACCTGGATCCGCCCTTGCTATGGCGTGCAAATATTTTAGAATTGAATATCAATGAACAATTGCGAAAATCAATTAAATCACAATAATTACAAAATGTCAAACAATAAAAAAACTGCATAAAAATAATAACAATTGCAATGTCAAAAAAAAAAAAAACTTATAATAATACTTGAAAGAGAGGTAGTTATATATATTATTATAGAGAGGTATGTATATATATCTTATATATATAAAAGAAAGTCATGTTAGTTACACTATTTATAACTCAAGAACGGCTTTACTTACTTTAGGGTAGGGTAGGGTAGGTTAGGTAGGGTAGGGTAGGGTAGGTTAGGTAGGGTAGGGTAGGTTAGGTAGGGTAGGGTAGGTAGGTTAGGGCAGGGTAGGGTAGGTGAATGTTTGGTGTTTTTATGGCAAAACAAAGTTTGCCGGGTCAGCTAGTTATATATATTATTATGGTTCCTATCGTTTGTGAAGTTTGCGTTTTGTTCGTAGTTCGTACGTTTTCGCATTGTTACGGTTTTAAGTAATTTAAGTTTTGACTTATTCGTTCTCGCACGCAAGTAGAGGTTTTAATCCGTTACAGTTTTTGTGATATCGGTTATTTTGATATAGATATCGATATGATAAGATATTTAACACATAACCGATATAAGTTACGTTTTGATATATCGGAATTGGAACCGACACACACCTGCCCGCCCTGTCGCAAAAAAGAAAAAAAATCTTACTATATACGGACACTGTAAGGTAAAATAAGCCTACCCGAGAGAGAATATTACGTTCCTTGCTTTTACTTCAAGTTGATATTTTTTTATTTTTTCAGGCATGCCATTGCTATAGTATTTGAGCGCCAGTGGGCGATCTTGTTAGTGTTCATGGAGGCGGTTGCCGGTGCACGCTTTGCCAGGGCATTGGTGTCGAACGAAGGTCGCATGGCTAAGCAGCACACCTCGTAAAATGAGTAGAGCTCGCAGGTCGCCTCAACAGCGAGGGATATGGCTGCTCCAAAACGGGTAATGACTGGCTTAAAGTAAGTGTATTATTACATTAAATTAGTTGTAATGTTTGTGAGTGTGCAAGTTGTTAAGTGAACACCATAGACTAATATATATGAAACACCATGTCAAGCTATACATTGCCCGTAAAATCTGCCTGTCTTGTCATTGTTATTTAAAGCTCATCCCAAATGTGGGAAATTAAACCTTAGTGGCACAGATAAAACAGTAAATAGATAGAACGTACGGAACAAGAGAGCTAAACGTAGTGTTACATACTCTTTGAAGAGAGCGGTGCCGCGATATATATAAGTGTGCGTAACAGCGAGGAGCAGCACTGTAGGGACACGTACATCTGTGTGCGTATAAGGATGCCAGAAAAACTACCACATTTTTTTCGATGTTTCTCAAGAATATTATTGTACTTAAGTAGTATTTGGACATGGTAATGGTTATCAAATAAATTATAGATAGAAGAAGAATAGATAGTTTTTTAAAGAATTGTTAAGCGATATACATGTTGAATAATTACGCGAGGAACTTGATAATGTGATTTTTTTGTTTTTGCGATATTTTGAAGATGTCGGTGTCAAATGAAAGGTCTTGGCCTAGAGCCATTTTATCCGTTTGAATCATCTAAATCGGTTCACGCGTTTACTTAGATAATCGCTAATAATTACAATGAAAATGTAAACAAACTGGAACTTTTTCTGGTTTTGTTCTAGAAACTTTTTAATTATGGCAAAATGTGCAAATATTATAACTCTAAATTGAGTAAGTGTGTGCAAACCCTATCTTATTAAGCTAAATTTTGTAAGGATTATATGAAAAGTGAATAAAAAACAAGGCTCCAAAGATTTCGGCTAAGCGAAAATTAACGCAAAAATTATCAACGAAGGTTCAATATTATCATTTATACCCTCTCCTGGGCACCCCGCGCCCCTGTCACAGCTCCACCGCGTGCCACTGGTTCATTGAATAATATTTATACGAATATATTGTGTACATATTTTATAGATTTCAAATCGGATATAAAAAAGATATTGAACAATTAATGGAAATGTGTTCAGGGCCAGTTTCTGAAGTAGACGTCACATCTCAAATCAGCTGACAATTTGTTACAAATTAACCAGCCGTCAGTTGTCAGTGAGTTTGTCAACTCTGCATCATCGAGAAATTACGTAATCGCTTGTTACATTTAATAATTTATTTCGGTTGGCTACCCTAGCTAGTATTCATTCTTCCTTCACTACTATAACGTAATCAGTAACTTTAAATAGTATTTTATCTTGAGCGGCTGGGTTGGTGTAGCCGCCAAGTTAAGCAAACCTTACTGTTGGAGCGCCTGATCATCACAGCATGGCAGCAACTCACTTAATGAGCAACCTCTAATTGCGATGCGCAAATGTATTATTTTGTTCATGTTTTTCACTTGCTGTACTTAACCCGTGTAGTCAACACCTATTATAGTCATTTTTCTTGCACTGAGTATTCCTGAAGTTTTCATTCGGCAAATCCCTTAAATTCCCGCACATGGTCCGTAACGAGCTGGATAACGTTTTATATCAAGAAGATCAGCGATCATAATCAAGGAATTAAGGATTTTATTATCCACGTGCCGTGGAGGTTAATTGCCGGTGGATTGGAGTGATCTCGAGCAAACTATTAGCGGTGTACGGCGTTAAAGTTACATAAAATTAAGTCTAATATCGTCACCCAACACTCAGGTAGTATAAGTGAAAGTAAATATTCATAAAAGGTCAGTTTTATTTATTGTACTACCGATTGTATTGTGTTATATGAAAATCATTAGGTACTTGTTGCAGTGTAATTAGTATTATATTCATCAGCAAAATTAAGTTTAATATCATACTGATTATAGTATAGTTAGCTTGTATGCTACATCAATTAAACTTAAGTTATAAAGCTGTAACTAATTCACGTAACTATCTACAACACAGTAGTTGTTCATTATATTATTAGCAGGTATCTTAACATAATACATATTATAAGTTGTGAGTGCTTGATATTATTGCAAGTCATTGTTAAAACATAGTAAAGTTATTATTACTTATTTAGAATCATTTATGTATTCAACAACGATTAGTGTTAAAACACTAATCGTGCCTAATTATTACTAAGTTAGCGTCATAGTTTTGCAAATAATAAGTTTGGATCTGGATTGTATGTATAGTTTATTTATACCGTTGGGTAGTTACATCATTAGGTTTATGTTGTTTTGCTATTGCACTTAGGTGTAGTTTTATGCGTGTATTAAGGTCATATTATTCGTCTTTTACAATTGTATTCCTGTATCAATTTCAGGTTGACAACACCCATCTCCCAGCAAGTCCGAGGAAAGGGATTTAATAAAAAAGCGAGGCAGCTTCAAGGGTCGTTTGACTGCGTTTGTCCACTTTCTGGACTCACTCAAGGACAAAGAGTTATCAAACTGTGATGTTTCAGAATTGCAATTGCGCATGGGCAAGATCGAGTCGTTGTACGAGCAATATGATGAGGTACAGTTACGCCTGGAATGCATTGTAGATGATCTCAAATTACAATATTCTGAGCGTTCTGAATTTGAGTCTCTTTATTATAAATCCTTGTCTAGAGCCCAGAATATTCTGAGTGATTTTAATAAGGATAGTAAATCGATGGAAAGCTGTAAAAGCACACATGCTAGCGTGCACAAGCCAGTTAAATTGCCAACAATCCAGTTACCAAAGTTTAGCGGTTTATATTCTAATTGGCTGGAGTTTCGCGATACCTTTACTAGCCTAATTAATTGTAACGATGACATTGACGAAATTAATAAGTTCCATTACTTGAGAGCATCTCTTGAGGGAACTGCTGCAGTAGTAATTAAATCTATCGAGTTTTCTTCGAGCAATTACTCTGTGGCATGGAAGTTGTTATGTGATCGATTTGACAACAAAGGATTATTGGTTCATAATCATGTATCAGCATTGTTTAATGTCGAGTCTATCTCAAGGGAATCTTCTGTTGCTATAAAGAGTTTAATCGATAACCTAAATAAAGATTTGCGAGCTTTAGAGTCATTAGGGGAGCCTGTTAAATATTGGGACACACTATTGATTTATATTATAACACGTAAGCTTGATCAAAGGACTTATCGTGAGTGGGAGGAGTACAAAGGTAGGAAGGACAAAGATAGCACGAGTAAGTTCGACGCATTTATGCAATTCCTACGTAATCGAGCCGATCTAATCGAGACCTTAGAACTTGTTCGCCATAATCATTGCCAAACGCCAGGTAAATCAAGCCCTACGGTCAAGTCTATGGTAGCAGCCCAATCCCTTAATAGTTCTAGCACTGAATTCGACCCTAAAGTGTGCCCTAAATGTAATAACAATGATCACACTTTAAATAATTGTCCACAGTTTCTCGCATTAAGCAATGACGATCGTCTCAAATTACTACCCAGTTATAAAGTTTGTTTCAACTGTTTTCGCTCAGGTCACTATGCTAACAAATGTAAAAAACCAGGTTGCAAACTATGCAAACGTAGGCATAACACACTAATTCACATAGATTCTAAAATCACTATTGCGAATACACTTCGTGATAATTCAAATAACAACTCCTCTGCATCTGTCTTACCGTCTACTACCACTGATACAAATAACGTAGCTTTGTCAACAAACATTGCATCTCCCCGTGATCATAAGCAGCGAGATGTGTTGTTGTCGACCGCCCTGATCAAACTGCGGGACCACAATGGCTATGTGCATCTCGTTCGCGCGGTTCTGGATAGCGGTAGCACCTCGTCATTCATAACGGACAGATTATGTAAACAACTCAGTTTAACAACTAGACAAATAAATAAATCCATTATTGGCATTAACAATGTCACTTCGCGCGTAGGCAAAACATGTCGTGTTAAGATGACGTCATTGGATGATAGTTTTACGTTCGAACTTCATTGTTTTGTTCTGCCATATATTACGAGTAACGTACCGTGCCGTGAAATTAACATTTCTAATTTCGACATACCGTCGAACATTATTTTAGCTGATCCTACTTTTTATAAGCCTGCTAATATTGATATATTAATAGGTGCTGACCTTTTTTGGGAGTTGTTAGGATCGCAACGTCTAAAGTTAGGTACCGGAAAACCAGTATTATGTGAAACCCGTTTAGGATGGATAGTTTCCGGTCCAATTACTCAAAATTATATTTCACTGCTGTCGAATGATGTAAATTGTAATTTTTCTAAAACCTTTTCCGATGGCGACAGTGACTGGGAAAGGCTTAGAACAGAATTGACAAAGTTTTGGCAATTAGAGGAGGTGAATGCGAAATATTCCAATTCTTACATGCCCGAAGAAAAGTCATGTGAGGATAATTTCGTTAAAAATACGACGCGATTGTCTGATGGTCGTTTTTGTGTTCGCATACCCCTTAAGAAAGATCCTTTAGTTCTGGGCAATTCTTTTATGAAAGCTGCACATTGTTTACATTCTTTAGAGCGTAGATTAAAGGTTAAGCCAGACTTTAACAAAATGTATCATGAGTTTTTGTTAGAATACGAGTCACTCGGTCATATGACAAAAATTAATAACCCCAATTTGTGTATTGGTTATTTTATTCCGCATCACGGAATATTACGTGAGTCGAGTAGCACGACCAAACTTCGTGTTGTCTTTAACGCAAGTTGTCCTACTATGACGGGAGTGTCCTTAAATGACCTTCAGATGGTCGGGCCAACTGTACAGGACGATCTATTGTCTATAATTCTTCGGTTCAGATTCCACAAGTATGTCTTATCTGCGGATGTGGAGAAGATGTATAGACAAATAATAGTCCACCCGTCAGATAGGTATTTGCAACGGATTGTTTGGCGTGACAATGATTGTGAGCCTAGTAATGTTTATGAATTAAACACCGTCACGTACGGTACGGCTAGTGCACCGTTCCTTGCAACACGATGCATTAAACAACTAGGACTCGATTGTAAAAACCCTAAAATATCGGAGATCATCAAACACGACTTCTACGTCGACGATTTACTGACAGGGGCGAATGATTTAGATGAAGTTAAATTTATTCGCACTGAAGTTACCAAGGAGCTTGCGTCGGCATGCATGCCATTGAGAAAGTGGAAGTCAAATGACTCTCAACTAGTGTCGGATTCTGTTCCTGCGTCAGGCAAGTCGCCTGCGTCATTGGACTTGAACATTGGATCTAATGAGCCTGACAAATTGCTTGGTCTCGGATGGTATGTCAGTGATGATAAGTTAGGGTTTCCCATAAGTCTTACTAAGTCCTCGACCGGCCATACTAAGCGTGATTTGCTATCCGTGATTGCGAGAATTTTCGACCCTTTGGGTCTGTTGGGCCCTATTATTATTACCATGAAGGTATTGTTACAGAAAATGTGGTTAGACAAATTATCATGGGATCAACTATTACCTATTGGGATTAGTGAACATTGGGATACTATAATAAAGTCTTTGCCTCTTTTAAATCATTTCCGTATTCCACGAATTGTAGTCTGCAACTCATATACGGAGCTAGAACTCCACATTTTCACAGATGCGTCTGAGTCCGCATACGGTGCTTGCGCCTACATTCGTAGTGTTAATGATAAGGGTGAGCATTTGGTTCGTTTATTGATGGCCAAAAGTCGAGTGGCTCTCATAAAGCCTACAACAATCCCGCGACTGGAATTGTGTGGTGCGGTAATCGGTTCCCGTCTCTGTGAGAAGGTGATGAGCTCACTCCGAGTGAAGATCAGTCGGGTCTATTGTTGGACTGATTCGACCATCGTGTTGGGATGGTTACAGATGATGCCTACCAAACTTCAGCCGTTTGTACGCAACCGCGTTGCTGAAGTTTTGGATAAGGCGGGTAACTGTACATGGCGGCACGTCCCAACCGATCAAAACCCAGCAGACCTAATTTCTCGTGGTGTGGAAATCAGTGTTCTGCAGGGTTCAGATCTGTGGTGGTATGGACCAACATTCTTAGGACTAGACCAGTCTGAGTGGCCTTCTCAAATTAAATCTCCAGTATTTGAAACGTTACCGGAGACTCGACCTAATGTAGTGTTAAATGCTGTTATTAATTATTTAAAAAGTGAGGGTTTAATTGATTTTAGTCGTTATTCTAATTACTCACGGCTTATACGTTCTGTTGCTTACCTATTGCGATTTATTAAGGCATGTAGAAGACATTATCCAAAGACTAACTATTTGTCACATGATGATTTACAAGATGCATTAAACGTAGTCATTATTCAAAGTCAATCTCAATCGTTTCCCGAGTACGACTTACTTTTAAATAAAAGGAGCTTACCTAAAGGGAGCGCCCTTCTAAAGTTCAATACTTTTTTGGACGATAAAAATATAATGCGAGTAGGAGGACGTCTCGATAATTCTAATTTTGTTTACAGTAAAAAGCACCCTATTTTATTACAGTCCACTCATGACTTTACAAAATTATTATTTTATTTCGAGCACCGAATGCTGATGCACGCTGGCCCGCAATTACTGCTAGCTTCCATTAGGGAATCTTACTGGCCAATAGGAGGTCGCAACTTGGCGAAGGCCTGTTATCATAAGTGTGTTCTGTGTCATCGTATGAAGGGTAAGGTCGTACCTCCGTTAATGGGTAACTTACCAAAAGAACGCCTTCGTCCAGGTTATCCCTTTGAGAGCACGGGCGTAGATTATGCCGGCCCTATTATGTGTGCAAGTCGTCAAGGTCGTGGATGTAGGCTAATAAAGGTATATGTCGCAATTTTTATTTGTTTTACAACCAAGGCCATTAATTTGGAGCTTGTTGGCGATTTAACTAGCAATAGTTACTTACTAGCTTTGTATCGATTTATTTCTAGGAGAGGTAAACCCGTTGATATATTTTCGGATAACGGTACCTCATTTGTCGGTGCGTACAACGACCTTTCTAAATTTTTTAAATGAAATAGTTCGTCCTTGGGTGAAAGTGCAGCGAACGATGGAATTAGGTTCCACTTTATACCCGCTTATACACCGCATTTCGGCGGACTCTGGGAGGCGGGTGTCAAGTCAACAAAATACCACCTTCAAAGAGTGTTGGGAAATTGTAATTTGACTTTCGAGGAGCTTTACACCGCATTAACTAAAATTGAAGCCATCTTGAACTCTCGTCCACTTACACCGTTGTCTTCAGATCCAGCAGATTATACACCGCTTACGCCAGGACATTTTCTTGTTGGACGGCCTTTAACTTCGTTGCCGCAACCTGACTACCAGGACAACTCTGTCAACCATCTGTCTCGATTCCAAAGAATTGAACAACTCCGCCAACACTTCTGGAGCAGATGGAGTAAGGAGTATGTTGCAGAATTACAAGTGCGGTCCAAATGGCGTTCCTGCAAGGATGGTCTAAAACTAAACTCCTTGGTCGTGATTAAGGAGGATGGTCTGCCGCCTCTGAAGTGGAGACTTGGACGAATTGTGGCTGTTCACCCAGGAACGGATGGCATTGCTCGTGTCGCAGACATTCAGACGTCCACTGGTGTCGTTCGACGAGCCTTCAACAGAATCTGCCCATTGCCCGTGTCTTCGGAATCTGGTTGAAACCGTTGCTTTCAACGCCCGGGGGCATGTTTGGACGCCTGATCATCACAGCATGGCAGCAACTCACTTAATGAGCAATTACCTCTAATTGCGATGCGCAAATGTATTATTTTGTTCATGTTTTTCACTTGCTGTACTTAACCCGTGTAGTCAACACCTATTATAGTCATTTTTCTTGCACTGAGTATTCCTGAAGTTTTCATTCGGCAAATCCCTTAAATTCCCGCACACTTACCAAGGACGATTTTTGGATGGATAACCACATTTTTTTTATTTGCTTGTTTTTGGTTAGGTGACCCCACACAGGTTAACCTACCAAGGTTAGTCTTCGGATGGGTGACGGCTTTTTTTGGTTCGTTTGTTTTGGATGGCTGACCCCGCCAGGGTAAGCATTACTTACCAAGATCAGTTTTGGGATGGGTGACCACTTTTTTTGGTTCGCTTGTTTTTGGATGGGTGACGCTGCCAGGGTAAGCAACATTTACCAAGGTCAGCGTTTGGATGGGTGACCACTTTTTTTGGGGTTCGCTTATTTTTAGATGGGTGACTCCGCCAGGGTAAGCAACACATACCAAGGTCAGTCTTGGGATGGGTGTCAACTTTTTTTTGGATTGCTTTTATTCGGATGGGTGACCTTGATGTTGTATAACCTAGTGGGGTGACTTTATGATGTGTGACCAAAATTTTTGTGGTGATGGTCACCCATCCAAAGACTGACCTTGGTTAGTGTTGCTTACCCTGGCGGGGTCATCTGCCCAAAAAAAAGCGATCCAAAAAAAATGGTCACCCATCCCAAGACTGACCTTGGTAACTGTTGCTTACCCTGGTGGGGTCACCTCCAGAGCCCCTTCAAGTTAAACACAAATCTATACAGAAACTGACCTCGATAAGTACTAAGTACAGGGTACAATTAACATTAATGCGCGTGAGGAAGGTTCGATTCCCAGGTCAGTAATTTATTTTATTTTATTTTTATTTACCTAAATATAAATAAAAATAACTATTTTTGATAATTGTGTCAAGTTTTTATAATGTAATTAATTTAAAAAGTTTGTAACATCCTATTTTTTTTTAAATCTTGCTAATTAAATAATTGATCTAAATTAACATATTTTTATAACTCAACGCATACCATAGTTTTCGCCGGCCTCTATTATTTTTTTATCGTAATATAAGTCTTTAAAATCATAATATTAATTTTAATCTGCGAATAATCGACCAATTCCTAACAATTATAAATTAGGCTCGTTGACAAGAGATTAACATTGGAAATGGTTCTCAGAAACCCAAAACTGCTGTAACATGTGGTTAATTCGAGATTTTTCTCAAATGTGACAAATTGTTAAACGCTTGTCACATTTGGGTGTTGAGAAACTGAAAGTAGAATTAACAGGCGATTAATCGTCGATTACGTTAACAGCCCGATAATTGAGACCTGGGAAACTGGCACACTAAAAACAATTGCACACCAGTTACAAAATTTTCCATAACTGCCAATATTTTGTGTTCCGAGTGAGCCGTAAATATTAGTGGGTAAATCAATAACAAAACTATAAAATAATCAATATTTTCATGTGGAAAGATATTCCGGCTTATTTTTTTGTTTTTGGGCACAAATTTTGCAATGTTTAAAGATACAAGACGGCATTTTAAAACATAAAAAAAAAACAAACGTAATGTCGAACATAGAACCTCCTCCTTTTTGGGAAGTCGGTTAATAAGAAATCACTTGTGACTTGTAAGCAGTGCGACGCGTAGTTTCGTACTAACGCGAGATTGTATTAGTTTTTCAATTTGTATTTGTGTTTGCGCGCTCTTGTTCCGTACGTGACATCTGTTTACTGTTCTATAATCTGAGCTTAGTGGTGTCACTGGTTGACTGGTGGCATACCTAGTAACACCAAAATCTTTAATAATATTAATCCATACTAATATTATAAATGTGAAAGTAACTATGTTTGTCTGTTCCCTTTTCATGCTTAAACTGTTAAAACGATTTTGATGAAATTTATTATGGAGATTATGTAGTTTTTAACTTTGGCAAGGACATAATATGATAGGTTTTATCCTGAAATTCATCCATATATTGTATGGTGAACTAATAATTGCTCAAATAAGCCAGCCTTATAATATTAGTGCCCAATTTTCAGTGAAGAAAACTGAGAAAAATAGGCTATTTGCTAACTAAAGTAAAACATAAGCAAAGTCTACAAAACCTGAACTATAAATGTAGTCAAAACTACAATGATTTGTTTACGTTTTTGCTATATCATTTGACTTAATTAATTTAATAATGCTTGTAATGTCTTAAATATTTTATCTAACTTTAATAGTAGGTACTGGAATGTTGCAAAAGGTACAATGATCTCTGTTATTAGAAAGCAATATATATACAGGGAAAATAGATATCGTAGCCTTTGTACCCGTATAATTAAGTTTTTCTTATAAAATAGATGTGTTACTTTTATGGTGTACAATAAAGTATATTCTATTCTATAATACTTGTTTTGAATGACATTACATTATATATTGATTTATTATAGATACTTACTTATTGTATTGTACTTTATCGATGGATATCATTTAGAGTCATCTATAATTAAAATTGACATGGAATTATTCCCTTAAGGGCCTACATACGCTTTAGTGCCGTAAAACGGTAACTTTCTAAAGCATACTCCTTAGTAACAGCTAGGTTAAAAGGTTTGAAAAAAAATTATATTTATTATTGATTCATGTACATAATTTTGAACACAAGGTTTTTTTCGTGTAACTAATAGTTTTGCTTTAAAAAAAATATTAACAACACGATATTTTTCGCAACTTTTGGAAACTCCTCCAAAACGACTTGGATGTTTAAAAATATTTTTATACAGAAAAATTGATGGCTGGATTACTTCATACCTAACATAGCATATGTAAATCAAATAATATTTTGCAAACAAAACTGTTCAAAAGGAGGTTCAATTTTGATATTTTGCACCGAGCGGGCCTACGGCCAGTACTGCGTTACATTGGGGCGTATATATCACCTTAAGACTCAACCAGTGATACCAATAGACCACAGTTTTTTGTTATATGTACAAATAGTTTATTATATAAGGTTAAAACGCAGTGTATCTATCGGCTATTATTTGTAATAACCTGCAATATGCAATTAAATATTTGACTTTGATTATTTTTATTAATGGATGATTAAACATTTGTTTTATTTTATTTTTAAGGAACTCATGGTGCGCGTGCGTCCGTGCCGAGGGCAAGGAGACCATATATGTATTACCTTTTTGTTTTGTAAAACTTAATTATGAAACTTTAGAATCCATTGATACATAATTATGTTTTGTATTTAAAAATATCTAAGCATCAAAATTAAATTATGTTTTCAGACAATCGGATGGCCCCTCCTACACCCCAATGAGTCACTCAAATTGAGGAAAGACGCAAGCAGATGACTGCAGAAGCCCTGCAGGGCCTCTTAACAGTATTCAGCAGAATGTTCTGTGGACGCAGCAGGATGCTTTTTTATGTTAAGTGATGATGTGGTTAATAGTGAAGCACACTTCCCTAGAAGTAACCCATTCACTCTTGACTTAAAGACCCTTTGACTCTTTTTAAATCGGTTAAGTAGACTTTGAGTTCATCCATTACAAACAATCAATTCTTTCCCCTATAATATTATAGTGTAGATTTGTCTAAGAATGTTTGCATGCTCCGCCTGACCCCAGCCATCTGCTGAATTATTTTAAGGCCCTGCAATGTTTCTCGAGGACTGACAGAATACTTGAATGTTTATCGCTAGTCCTCAACAGAGGCGCAGGTAGAGTAGTCTCGGGTCCGATTTTAATAAAAACTAAAACTGCTTTATTGGATTTTTGAAAAATCAATGTTCCTATTTAGGAATCAAACCCGTTGATTTTGGACATATTTGACTTATTGAATTTTAACATGTTTTGTATTTGACTATGAGAATTATACTTTACCATGTCAAAATCAAAATCAATTTTTTTATTTCACATAGGCCTACATGGGCACTTATAAAACGTCGACAAAATGTGCACGGTTCGGGTTGGTCGTTTCCTATGGAGAAGAACCGGCAAGAAACTCCATGGTTACTCTTTTAAAAATGGTTTGGTTTTACAATATTTCCATGTTACAGCATTAGTACTTAGATATGGGGGACAACGTAGGCCCGAATTATGACAATAAGTCGTAAGAAACTAAAAAAAAAAAGAAAAAGATTATATAAAAAAGTTAACAAATGTTAACTAGCATCTAGAAGGCCTACAATGTTCACACATTCACAAAACAATCGGCAACAATCTATACAAAGGTAAAAATAATAAAAATAAGTATAACAAGACTAAATTTAACATGTTGCACAAATTTTGTTATCAGTGCTGTAACTATTCTTAGCAAAGGGCTTTAAAGATGATTGAAAACCATTGTAAAAAGTCTAATTAAAAGAAGGAAAGAAAAAATGAGATTGAGAATAGTTAGAGACATCCACATATTTGTGCCGTTTACAAGTTACCAGGGAAGCTGCATGCGCAGAAGGAGCTAAGGCCAAATGTTTTTATCTTCAACGTAGTCCTTGATTTTATAATATGCTTTTTTAACAAGGATACGTTTGATGTAGTTTTTGAACCTTCCATCGGTCAGTTCTATACCTGACTTTGGCAACTTGTTATAAAAGCGTATACTGTTTATAAGAAAAGACTTGCTAGTTTTCGTTAATCTGAATTTGGGTATTACAATTTCGTGCTTACTGCGTGTATTTAAATTATGGAAGTCGCTTCTAGTTTTGAAAAGCCCCCGATTTTTACGGACATACAAAATACATTCCAAAATATAAAGTGAAGGTAGAGTCAGTATATCGATCTCTTTAAATTTTTCTCTGAGGGACTCGCGAGGACCCATTTTATAGATTGCGCAGATTGCCCTCTTTTGTAGGATGAAAATTGAGTCAACGTCTGCTGCTGATCCCCACAGCAGAATGCCATAAGACATAATACTGTGGAAATAAGCATAGTATACTAACCTAGCTGTAGCTACATCGGTTAGCTGCCTTATTTTCCTTACTGCATATGCAGCCGAACTTAACCTACCCGAAAGAGTTCTAATGTGCGCGCCCCACTGCAATTTTGAATCGATAGTAATCCCTAAGAATACAGTTTCCGTTATAACTTCAAGATTTTTGCCGTCAAGATTTAAGTTTAGGTCATGTTGTGGTACATTTGGTAAAGAGAACTTTAGACATTTTGTTTTTTTCGCATTCAGTAAAAGATTGTTAGCTGCGAACCATTTTGAGAGAACAATTAGACTTTCGTTGACATTTATGACATCCGTATCTTGCCTATCTATTTTAAAAATTAGCGAAGTATCATCAGCAAATAGAATTATATCCGATAATTTGGCCATCATAAAAGGGAGATCATTTATGTAAACAAGAAAAAGGAAAGGGCCGAGAATTGAACCTTGGGGCACGCCCATCTTGACTAGAGACCCGGAGGACGTCGCCCCATTAACATTTACTTTTTGCTGTCTGTTTGATAAATAGGAAAGCACGAGATCAGCAGATTTTCCACGAATTCCGTAGTAGTGTAATTTACAGATCAGTGTGTTGTGGTCGACGCAGTCGAAAGCTTTTGAGAGATCACAGAAAATGCCAATGGCATCCTGGGACCTCTCCCAAGCCTCCAATATGTGGCTGATGAGTTTTACTCCCGCGTCCGTTGTCGACCTACCTTTCGTGAAACCAAACTGTTGACTATGCAGTATCCCATTTGAATTGAAGTGAGACAACATCTGTTCCAGCATGATTTTTTCAAAGATTTTACTCAATGCTGGAAGCACGGTATAGGTCTATAATTAGAAGGATCATGTATATCGTTTGTTAAATTAGCTGCTAGTAGGTGACATTGTTTTGTCTTTGATGGATAAATTATTTCATGTGTGACATCTGACTATTTAAATAAATATTGTATTTTCAGAACATATTGGTTTTATTTGATAATGGATTTATAAACGTCGGATCTCTCTTACTAATGTTATTTTCAATGTTCCGATAACCGTGTTAACCTGAAGAATAAAATATATCAGCAGTATTACTTTTTCAATGCAAAGGCTGTGCTGTCAAATTGCCATTTTAATTCCTCAGATAAAATACATCTGACGATTGAAAAATCTGCCCTCAATCTATTGACCTTGTTATTTTCTATGTTGTCACTTATTTCTTAGGTTAATTATTTCCTATTTTAGAATATTTTATGTCAATATATGTACTTTAATATCGTTAGTGTACCTATAAGCTGTCAGCATCTAGCTAATTGTATGTATAGAATAGGTAGGAACAGAAAATAATACAACAAAAATAATAATATTGTATTTATTTGCAACTGATTAAATTCAAGAATTTGAAAAAGTTTTGTAGTTCATGATATGCACCCTTTGCCACGACTTCTGTTAGATAGTGTACTTGGGCGTTTCTTTTAACAACGTTTCCCCGGTAATCCCATTCCACAATCTATTTAACTGTGATCCAGTATCAAATTACATGCTTTTTTTTTTGCTTAATTTACGATCATACATCCAGTCATACACGCACACCAGTTATGAGTACTCAAATCTGCCTAGTAAATACCTATTATTAGTCTCCTTTCATTCATCCTCTTACCAGCATGGGTGTTCACCATCTAAGCATATTCTTCAATGTCTTTCACTATATCTTCTTTAAGCCACAACATGTCGTCATCATTACTCGTCTATCATTCAAACACGCGTTTCCTCAGCATTTAATCAAGTCTTTTTTGGTGGGCAAGCAGGAAAATTTGTAAATGCCTATGCAGTCTTGCACAACTAACTTACACTTCCATACATAAGTGAAGGCACACTATTGTGAAAAGGTTGTCGAACCTTTTTCTACTTGGACTGGCTGGTCACAATCGCTGTAATAGGAGAATAATGTAATACCCTGTGTGCTAGTACGCATCGCCAGCGACTCTTCAAAACCCCAATGCAGCGCTCGACCACATTGCGAGTATGAACATGGATTTTCGTGTAGCACTCCTCTGGAGACCTTGGGGCAGCACGAAGCATCGGCGTCTTAAGATTTTTACGCGTTTACAGAGTCTCCTGAAAAAATAAGTCAGTATAGGCAATCTTGTTTAATTTTATCTACAACAAATATATAATATATTTTATAATGAATATTTTGGTTACCTTGTACGCAGCATCATTCGCCTTCATCATGTAATTGTTGCATGAAATTTTAGACAGGATACTGATTCCAAATATGGGAGTCATCCCCGAATGACGCATCATTATATTGAATGTGTAGGTCGGCATCACCAATCTAAAAGTTTAGGAAACATTTTAATCTCATCAAATATCCTGCCTTATATACTGTACAAATAGTACCATTTTTTTTTCACTATTCATAGGCTCGCGCTTGACCACCATCTCACCTGATGGTAAGCGACGATGTGGTCAACGGTGTAACACGCTTGCCTAGAAGAAATTTATTCACTCTTGACTTAAAAACCCCGAGGTTGTAGCTATCGGGAAACACACGACTCCGGCAGGGAATTCCACTCCTTAGCTGTACGCATAATGAACGTATTTTCAAAACGTTTAGTGCGTATGGGTGGGATGTCTACCATGTACCGATGGCGTATCGCTGTACGTCTTGTAGTCCGATGATGAAACGGGCTAGGCGGGATTAGATCATGCAATTCCATCGCACACTCCCCGAAATGTAACCGATAAAAACCGACAAGCTGGCAACTCGGCGACGATGTTCAAGGCTCTGGAGCTTTGAATCAACCAGTGCCTCATTGCCAATGAGCCTCTTGGCCCGTTTTTCGATCGATTAGTGCATCAACCTGGTACTTAGCAAACTTTTCGTCATCAAGTCTGTTCATGTTCAAAATATCAGAAGGATATAATTAATTACAAAAACTTAGTCACAACTTAATAACAACAAAAAAATTGTCGAAAAAATGAAATAATTACCTACTTATATTATTTAAGTATTTTCGGTTTCCGTAAGTGTGTCCGTGGCATCAACAGTGGGTCCTATCAGAATATCAGCGCGGCGTTATTTTCTTTTTGGATATCGCTGCACATGCTGAGATAGGAACCTTTTTGGTCTCGCATAGGGTTTTAATTTTTATTTTATATTATTGTTAAATTTTTTGGATATTTCTCGTGTCTCCTGTGCGGGTCACAAATAAATATTTTTTCTTTCTTTCTTTCTTTCTTTACTTACAATAAAATTTAAGACTCAAAGCTTTCTGTTGAAATAAGCTTCTTCATTTTCATGAGGGTACAGCAACATGGGTTCCATCAATGCAACCCAACACACCGGGCAATTGAAACATATCCATAAATCTGAAACCAAATAATTAGGATTTTTATGTATTAATTAAAATCAAACACTATAAGTAAATTTGCATTACATAAATGCTGATTCTCATCATTTTTAACCCCCGACGGAAAAAGAGTAAGGTGATATAAGTTTGACATGTGTTGCTGTATATCTGTGTATCTGTCTGTGGCATCACAGCTCCTAAACGGATGAACCGATTTTGATTTAGTTTTTTTTTTGCTGGAAAGGTGATTTTGTCGAGTGTTCTTAACTATGTTTGAATGAAATCGGTGTAGCCGTTCAATAGTTATGGGCGTTTTACAATGGTAAAACGCCCATAACTATTGAACGGCTATGACACGATATCTTGCGAAAACACGCCGATTCAAATGTGAATCGGCGTGTTTTCGCAAGATATCGTGTCATAATTAAGTGTTCAATATATTGCAAATCGAAGCGTATTTACTATGTACTTGATAAATTAAGTAGCATGAAATAAAAATGTGTCGGGGGTTTTATAAATTTCTTTCTCGAAAGTTCTTCGCTACTCAATTAAGAATATAGTCGGGTCGGGTATTGATTTTATAGATAGATATCGGAATAAAAGAAAATCGGAACCTATATTTTCTTTTATATAAGGTGGATTAAATATTTCCAAACAAATTGGAAGTATGCTGTATTGCATGCATAATAATTATTACAATGATTGTTTGTGCAGCAATTTCTGGAAATCACTAAATTAAAAATCCTATTGGTTTTTAGATTTCCTAAAGATGCTAGCCTCAAAGAGAAATGGATAGATGCAACGGGTAGAGTTAATTGGATGCCATCCAAATCAAGCACGATATGTTCTGAACATTTTATAAAAGTTTATTCACTAAGCCGTTTTTGATTTTTTACGAACAATAATAGATTTTTATATATAAATTATTTATGTTTAAATAATACTAACCCCGAGTTTTTCAGCTCAAAATTATCGCAGAATTAATGTGACAAATTGTCAAGCACGCGTTAACTGCTGTGATTGGCTGTTGGAAATTGATTCAACCAATCACAGCAGTTAACACGTACTTGACAATTTTTCAGATTAATTCTGCGATAATTTTGAGTTGAGATACCCGGGGTAAGCCATTCATCCTACAGTTTTACTGAAATCCAAACAAGGTAATTTTTTCGAATTAAAAAATCGGGTATCTATCGATATCGATTATGTAATTAAAAATACAATGTTTGTTCCGTGGTCGAGTAGCAGTAGATATCCACCTATAACACGAATGTCAACCTTACATCAAACGCAATAAAGTTTATAATTGCAACCACTGAGAATACGCCGTCTATGGTTGGGTAGCGGAATATTTGGCAATAGAATCTTGTTTGACTTTGGATTACAAAACATCGTAAATACTTTCTGCACCAACGAAAAAAATCCTATTTAAAGAGTGTGATGATTTCTTTCCAGATGTAGGATCTGTGATTTATGCTTGTTTTGACTAAAATGAAAAATTATGATGATGATGATGAAATGATCGGCTTATTTGTAGTGCATTATATGATTATCAGTTTATTTGTGTGAGTTTGGCAACAGCGGTTCCCATAGTAATTTTTCTGAATTGCACTGCCACTATTTTTTCTGTTCCGTGACTAATAAGACTCTTCTTGCACTTGTTCCGAATACAAAGATATATAACCACTTTTTCTTAACACTTTTATAAGTCCAACACAAGAACAACTCAAATTAGATTATTTCTGTTATAATAAGATTAAAAGTATTTACGATTTATCCACTTATTGCACTCACTAACTCTGACGACGTCACGTCACGCTGATCTACACCACACTAGCGTCGTCCTCTGCCTGTTTGTCCACGAACTGCTGCCGTCCCTCCGGATGTTGCCGCCCACCAGTGCCGCTGCTCCGCCTGCACCACCAGCCGCTCCTGGGTTCTCCCGGTTCCACATGCAGGTACCCCAATGAAGGGGATGCTTTGGACAGCGATCCACTGCCCAGTAATGAAGCGAAGGGTTCTTTCGTTTGGAACATGACCGAGGGTCGACTTGGAGAGGGTTGTAAATCAAACACTGGACTTGAATTACTAAGCGCGTATAATAATCAATCACAGTACTTGACTTGCTGCTCATACAAAACAAAAATAGTAATGGCCTCCTGGCCAACCACCGGAAACAAAACGATAGCGCGATCAATATCGACGCCAACGCCATATATCGAGCTTACAGGTACTAAACATTAAACTTACTGTACTAAATTAATAATCTGACTTATATTTACGTGAACACATGAAACAGTTACAAGTAAGTTTATTTTACAACAAATAGTGTTAGTACTTAATTACGGTTTGTTTTTTTACTAATTGTTGTTCTATAATTTTACGAACAACAATTAGCGTGGCGAGCCGGGCACGGTACGCACGCCGTCCCCAGCTGCCAAGAAGAAAAAAGACTACAGCCTCTCAAGAAAGGCAAGTTGCGTTTAGCACACATAAACAAAAATAAAAACAAGATAACTAATTTCAAATAACCATTTCAAGAATCGTCTTTTCCGAATGCATGGTAGAATCAATTTTATTATTTGTAAATTTTAATAGTTGACGTTCAAAAGTGCCGCTTAATGGCCTAGTTGAAATAAATATATTTGATTTTGACTTTTAACTTTGAAGAATTTTAATTCATAAATAATACACACGGAACAATTACCCTTCAAGGAAACACACCATCCTAGATCCCAATCCCATCTAACAAAGCGCTCAAGTTCAATTTATTATTAAATGCCTATAAAAAAACCATTATCAACAATGACATCACCAAAGGAGGAACGAAACGCGGCATTTCATAATTCCAACTCCAATGTGTTGAAATCTCTAGCAAATGTCAGATGTCAACACCAAACAAAAAAAAAAATTGAGGTTAAATGCTAAGCGATTTAAAGTTATTTGAGATAAATAAATGAATCCTAGGTCGGATAAAAAGGTGTTACAGAGTTACAATACATACAGAATGGGCAAAAAATCGTGGGTCAAACGAAACAGGACAATAGTTGGAGTGACGAAAGAAAAACAAAACATTTGTGATCTACTGCAAATAGCCCCGAATATCAGCCTGTTTCGTTTGATCCACGTTTTTTGGTATATCACATTTGTAAAGATTTTACTTTATGTGTAAATGCTCAGTTACATGACACTTTGATGGACATGAATATCACAATTTTATGGTTTTACCCCAGTGTGAACACAAATATGCCTCGTTAAAACACTTTTAATTGTAAAACTACGCTGGCATATATCACATTTATAAGATCTTTCGCCCGTGTGTACACGAATATGTCTTGTTAAAAGACTTAATTGTATAACTACGCTGGCATATACCATATTTGTAAGGTCTTTCGCCCGTGTGTACACGTATGTTTTGTTAGAGCACTCCTATCAGAAAAATCAGAAAAACTACGCTGACATATAACACATTTGTAAGATTTTTCCCCAGTGTGAAAAATAATATACTGTGCTAAATTAGTCTTTTGTGAAAAACTACGCTGACATATACCACATTTGTAAGGTTTATCCTCTGCGTGTGCACAAATATGCCTTGTAAGAGCAACCTTTTGAACAAATCTGCGCTTGCATATATCGCATTTGTAAGGTTTATTTCACATGTGTACACGAATATGGTTTGTTAAAGTAATCTTGTTTGAAAAACTACGCTGACATAAATCACATTTGTAAGGTTTAATACCGGTGTGTACACGAATATTGCTTGTTAAAGAAAACATTTGAGGAAAACTACGCTGACATATATCACATTTGTAAGGTTTTTCTCCTGTGTGTAAACGAAAATGCCGAGTTAAATAACGCTTTGGAGTATAACTACGCTGACATATATTACATTTGTAAAGATTTTCTAATGTGTGTAAACGAAAATGCTGTGTTAAATTACGCTTTCGAGTATAACTACGCTGACATATATCACATTTGTAGAGTTTATCCCCAGTGTGTACAGGAATATGCGCTCTTAAATTACTTTTATCACTAAAACTATGCTGGCATATATCACATTTGTAAGGTTTTACACCAGTGTGTACACGAATATGCAGTGTTAATTGACCTTTTTGTGAAAAATTACGATGACATATATCACATTTGTAAGGTTTATCCCCAGTGTGTATACGAATATGCTTTATTAAAGCATCCTTTACTGAAAAACTACACTGACATATATCACATTTGTAGGGTTTTTCCCCATTGTGCACACGAATATGCTGGGTTAATTTACCTTTTTGTGAAAAACTACGCAGACATATATCACATTTGTAGGGTTTTTCCCCAGTGTGCACACGAATATGCTCTGTTAAATAACTCTTTTTTGTAAAACTACGCTGACATATTTCACAATTGTACGGTTTTACTTTAATACATAATCTTCGATGTGTATACATATCACTATTGTCTATATCTTTGATACTTTTAATATGACAATTTGATTTAAAAGCATTATCATTAATATTGTTATTAACGCAGGGTTTACTACTTTTCAAGACTGAATGTTCAGTATTCTTTTGTTGGGCTTCACTTGTATCTTCCAGTTTTGTTCCTCGAATATCTTTTTTTGGTTTCTTCGCTACGGTTGCCCCTGTGATTATGAACTGTTATTAGTAAATCTGGAAATTAAGTTTTACTGACTTAAGTCCGAAATTATCTATAATAATCGTAATTTCGGGCTTTATACTAATATTATAAAGAAGTAAAATTTGTGAGATTGTAGGGGATAATCTTTGGATCTACTGAACCGGTTTAGATGAAATTTGGCATGAGGATAGTTTGAGACCCTGGGAGTTTGTATTCCCTTGGGATGATAAAACACCTTTTACGCGGGTGAAGCCGCGGGCAGAAGCTAGTCTTTAAGAGGGCCCTTGTCGAACCGTCTATCGCCAACGCGAGCACGGTCGAAAAGCTTGTTGTTTCATCCAGCGCAATGCTTGAAAAAGAGGCAAAGCGAAAAGAGAGAGAAAGCGCCTGAACGCTCGGTTGTCATTCGGTAACTTCCGCCGATCAGTCGCGAGCGCTCGCCGCCGGTCGGCCGGCGGGCGGTCGCTGGAGTGAGCGAGACATTCATTCATGATAAATAACATCGTATCGCGCGTGATAGAATTTGAAGTATGTGTGACGTCATTAAATCGTTAATTTTCATTTTTCAATGGTTTGCTACATAATACATACCTGTCATATTTATTAAGCACCTACCGACAAATGTCTAAGTACCTACCTTAATTATTATTGTGGTGTCAACTACCGTCAAATGTAAAAGAGTATCCACATAAGTGAATATTGTTGTGTGTACAGGAAATAACTGTAAACTTATATCTAAGCCACGTTGATAATACTCCTATAAATGATTACGTAATTTGTAATTATCATTGTGATGTATCCTGGATTTTATAATGCTATAATAGTATTATAAGTTCTTTGAAACAATTAGTACAATACTGTCTGTTAGTATCAATATTCTTTCGAATATTGATTAAGAATTACTATATAGGCGATATTAAATTCCTTAATTGTCTTGATAAGTTTTAAAACATATTCACTTCATAGTAATTCATTATTGTTCACCTAATTTTGAGATTATTTGAAGCAATATAGAAAATGGCGGGATACCGCGCCATTTTCTCATATTGGACGTATTGAGACACAGATAGACCCGATATTATAAAATATTGTGTAATTGATAAGCGGACTTACTTTTTGGTGAACTACAAGCCAGTACAGGCTAGATATTGTTATTTAGAAGTATACTACTTTATAATACTTGGTGTAAGCTCGACTACACAAGACAAACGTAAGTTATTTGATATTAATATAACTTTATTATTTCTAATAGTTGTGTTGAAGCTGTATCTATATTGTATTATGGCCTTTATGTCTAATATGTTATATTGATTTAAGGGCTACTCTGTCCTTTGCCTTATCCTTGTTATTTTAAATCTATAATATTGTAAATACTTTGTGTTTGTAAAAGATATCGACAAATACTACGAAAGAGCTTCCGTGGGGTTTGTTGCCCTTCTTCCCCACGAGAACTAGTCTAGCGAACGGGCAGTAAGCTAATGAGCCTTCTAAATATGAATTAATTGACAAGCCTTACTTAAATAAATACCTAGTCTTGTCTTTCTGTGCTTTTATTCATAAAACCCTTTCCTTACACACCACATACATTAGAACTCTGACACACACAGTAAATAACCAATAACCATCTTGACATTCAAAGCTTGCTATCTTGGTAGATACCAATACTTTTATATAGAATTCCATTCATGATTCTAACATCAGAAGTGGGATACTGCTCTAGCTCACGCAGATTTCTAATGAATTTCATTTTCTCATTTTCATAAACAACGTGTCACCGAGTCGCCGCCTCCACTCGCACCAAGTCGATGTCTTCGCGATGCCGCCCCAGACAACGGCACTGCGAGCTGCATAGCTTGCGGATCTAGAAGCTGTACGACCATTGGAACTGCGGTTCTTCTAGCTACCTTACGAGCAGTGGGTCAGCGAGTCTGCAAACTATTGTCAGAGCGTCAGTCTGATTAGGTATGGACATCAAGCCAACAGCTACAGCACGAAGTAGCTAAAGGTGGTGATACTTTGGTTTTTATGTGTTTTATTATTGAATTTTTCAATTTATTTACCAGAAAATTGGTAGTTATGACTTATTTATTTTAAATCAAATCCTAACCTACCATAAGATCAAAAATCGCACCATGATTTAAGATGTCAAAATGAGTTATTTAACAGTACATTCATTTATGCTATTTCATTTATGATGTACTATGAGATTTGATTACCAGAGGGTATTTTTACTAAAGTGTACCCAACTCTTCTTTTATACTTAAGAGGTAGAAAGGATTTGCATAGAATCATTATTTTTAATGTATGTTGAATTGTAATTTTATACAATATTCTTACGTTTACAAGAAAATATTATCTGCTCTGTTTTTCTCTTAGCTGTCTTTTGGGCAAAATTAAAATGCAATAGTAGTTACAGCAAAAGCTTTAGCAAAATTATTTTCATAATTTGTATTAATTAATAAAATTCTTCAAAAATATTAAAATATACAATCCAGTTCATATTTTCATGAAGACATATTGGTCGATCTGAAAATAAATTCAAGTAATTAGTTTTAGGGTTATTCGTGATCCAGATTTGATATAAATAAATCATGATCTAATGGCATACAGAGGTAGAATTATAATAATGTATTGCAAACTAAGCAAAACTGCTACAACGAACTAGCACAGCTGGCTAATTATTCGTCACCAACCTTAGTGTGGGTACCCACATAATTTATTTTGCTAGGAACAAAGGTTGATTGACAAGAAAACCAGTGTATGAATTTCTGGGGATGTGTTTGTTTGTGACCATACATCTAACATAGTTTTGTTCAATCGGGACAGCTACGTTATAAGTAACTTCTTGTCTTTGAGTCTTGAAAAGAAATTAAGTAATTGCCGTGTAGAATAAAACTACTGAAATTAAAAGTATATCTATATATAAAAATAAATCCCTATTTCCCTTGGTCACGGCATCACGCGTGAACGGCTAGACCGATTTCGCTTATTCTCTTTTTGTTGTGTTTGTTATTGTTAGGAAAAGGTTCTTATGAAAAAAAAATTGGAAAAAATAAATGGAACCTTAGCTACATAGGTAGGGTAGGTGTGTAGGTAGGGTAGGTATGTAGATTAGGTAGGCTTGGTAGGGTAGGGTACAACAGAAAATATGTACGTTCAATGCAATTTGCAAAGATATTGTCAGATTGACCGAGCGATGTATTGTGTTGGTTGGTGAAATAATATTGAATTGTTGATTTTCCATTTACTTTGACATTGGTACCACTAAGATACTTTATTAAAATATAAAAAAAGAACTTACCGCAATTCGGTGAATTGAATCGGCATGTTTATGCTACAATGATAGTTGTAACTTATCCGCTACTAGGCCTTATATTTGACGTCATGAAGTCTCACCGGTAGCGGGTGAAAGCGATTGGCGTGTCTAAAATATTTGGCTCAACTATCCGCTACTAGGCCTTATATTTGACGTCATGAAGTCTCACCGGTAGCGGGTGAAAGCGATTGGCGTGTCTATTTATTTGGCTCAAATATCCGCTACTAGGCATTTAATTTGGCGCCATGAAGTCTCACCGGTAGCGGGTGAAAGCGATTGGCGTGTCTATTTAAATGGCTCAAATATCCGCTACTAGGCCTTTAATTTGGCGCCATGAAGTCTCATCGGTAGCGGGTGAAAGCGATTGGCGTGTCTATTTATTTGGCTCAAATATTCGCTACTAAACACCATTTAGTCTCACTGGTAGCGAGTGAAAGCGTCTGGCGCTGTTCTATTTATTTGGCTCAACCATTCGTTAATAAATCGTTAAATTGGTATACGACAAATCTCACCTGCAGATGGTGAATGTGATTCACATGTCAAAGTATCTGGTAAATCTTAGTACGACTGAAGGTGACTACGATGTCAAGTAGCATTATATGTTTATCTGAATGTAAATTGGTTGCCACATTTTATAAACATTTTATTATCAATAAATGTGACAAAAGTAAAAATAATATGTTAAGATTTGGGTATAATCATTTTATAACACTTCTTATATCTTGAGTAACTATAGTGATCCAAGCTACAAAGTAAATTTAGAAGTGGCATTAATTTTTATTTTCATTACTTTCCTGTATTAAATAAGTTATATAAAATTGTACATATGTACTTCGTGGACGAAGTATTTGTCAGTATGGCCGTGATAGAATTTGAAGTATGTGTGATGTCATTAAATCGTTAATTTTCATTTTCAATGGTTTGCTACATAATACATACCTGTCATATTTATTAAGCACCTACCGACAAATGTCTAAGTACCTACCTTTATTATTATTGTGGTGTCAACTACCGTCAAATGTAAAAGAGTATCCACATAAGTAAATATTGTTGTGTGTACAGGAAATAACTCTAAACTTATATCTAAGCCACGTTGATAATATTCCTATAAATGATTACGTAATTTGTAATTATCATTGTGATGTATCCTGGATTTTATAATGCTATAATAGTATTATAAGTTCTTTGAAACAATTAGTACAATACTGTCTGTTAGTATCAATATTCTTTCGAATATTGATTAAGAATTACTATATAGGCGATATTAAATTCCTTAATTGTCTTGATAAGTTTTAAAACATATTCACTTCATAGTAATTGATTATTGTTCACCTAATTTTGAGATTATTTGAAGCAATATAGAAAATGCCGGGATACCGCGCCATTTTCTCATATTGGACGTATTAAGACACAGATAGACCCGATATTATAAAATATTGTGTAATTGATAAGCGGACTTACTTTTTGGTGAACTACAAGCCAGTACAGGCTAGATATTGTTATTTAGAAGTATACTACTTTATAATACTTGGTGTAAGCTCGACTACACAAGACAAACGTAAGTTATTTGATATTAATATAACTTTATTATTTCTAATAGTTGTGTTGAAGCTGTATCTATATTGTATTATGGCCTTTATGTCTAATATGTTATATTGATTTAAGGGCTACTCTGTCCTTTGCCTTATCCTTGTTATTTTAAATCTATAATATTGTAAATACTTTGTGTTTGTAAAAGATATCGACAAATACTACGAAAGAGCTTCCGTGGGGTTTGTTGCCCTTCTTCCCCACGAGAACTAGTCTAGCGAACGGGCAGTAAGCTAATGAGCCTTCTAAATATGAATTAATTGACAAGCCTTACTTAAATAAATACCTAGTCTTGTCTTTCTGTGCTTTTATTCATAAAACCCTTTCCTTACACACCACATACATTAGAACTCTGACACACACAGTAAATAACCAATAACCATCTTGACATTCAAAGCTTGCTATCTTGGTAGATACCAATACTTTTATATAGAATTCCATTCATGATTCTAACACGCGCGCCTCGTTACTATGGCCTCACACGCGCATATGTTATAATAGTTTTGTAAATTCATCTGCATGCAGGTACATTTACCTACATTTACTACGGACGTATGTTTGTATTTTTATGAATCTAGGTACCGTACGTGCAATATTATTTACTAGGTACATGGAAATTATCTATCGGTTTAATCAGTATTATAAAAATAAATTGCTGATATGTATGTAAGCGATAGGTAGGTAGGTAGTTAGGGTGGGTAAGTAGGGTAGGTAGGTAGGGAGGTGGGTAGGCAGGCAGAGTCGGTAATGGTAGGACAGATGGGTTGGCGGGAACGAAGCCGCGGGGTAAAACTAGTTTAGTTTTCGTTTTCATAATTTTTGTTTATACCATCATAAACTACGAAAAAGCAAATGTAAATAATTTATTTTGCTTATGGAGTAGCACAAGCAGAGCATGACACATTTTTATTTATCTGTCTGTTTTGAGGAAGAAAAATTTTTATAATTACAATGTACGTAGGTACCATACGTATGTAAATGTAATATAGGTACTATTGTACCGTCGCAGGCGGTTGATCAAATAAAGTAGTCTGAATACAGTTCGGTATATATATATTTTATAGAAAATACATAAAACAATATTTACATAAAACCCGACAATCGAGTGGATTCCGATTTCCGAACACAAACATTTAGTAAAAATATTGTCATCACCACTGTAGCAGTCCAGAGCAACAGTAAAAAGTGTTCGTTTTATTTTTATATAACAGGTTTTTATTTTTGGTAAACAGTTGCCGTACCCTATAGACATGGCTGTGTCATCTAAGTATTGCCGAAATAATACTGGATCACTGGATGCTGCAACCGCACTATCGTGATAATAAATTGCTGTGCCCGACATGGTCCATGTGAACTATGCTACTTTTATAAGATCTTTGTTATACAAATGTGATATGCAATAAAGAATTGAATTGAACGCGAAATACACTTAGCGCGCTCTCTGTTGCACTGCGAGACTTCAACAACCCTTTTTTACAGTCCTTTCAACCGATTTTGAGTTCTATCCCGTAAGTATAAGGATAACACAAAAGGCAAAAACCTGTTACCAAAACTATTTACTACAGCTGTCATTTGTCATATCACTAACGCAATAGAAGTCAAAATCGGTTGAACGAACTGTAAAATGGGATTTTTAAATGTCTAATGTAATCACAAATGGAGTTTAGGTATCTATTATAGCTTCTAGCATTTATTTTCGTACAAACATACCCTAAGAGTCGACCAAACGCTTGCCGATGTCTTGAAATAGTTAGTCGAGCACCCGGACCCCATGTCCTAGTGTGACGTGTGTATTGTATTATAAATGTATTATATTTTTTACCGACTTTCCAAAAAAGAGGAGGTTCTATGTTCGACATTATGTTTGTTTTTTTTTTGTGTATGTTCTATGAATTTTCCGTCAGTTGTGAACCGCTTTTGAAAATTCTTTTTTTGTTTGAAAAAGTATGTTCCCAGGTTGATTCCGTTTTAATTTGGTGAAGATTTGAAAAAGAACTTCGAAGATATACCTACAACAGAACTCTTCAATAAATAATGGCAAATCTCTCGGGTTTGCTGCAATCGCATGTCTGCTTATTGTTTATACCATTTCATAACATAACATCACGCCAGTACGCTCTAAAGGGGTACGCAGAAGTGGATGTGAGCTCACCTTGGCACACTCCCATTTCACCGGTTATGTTCAAGTCGTATGATATTCGGGTAAACAACTAACAAGTGAAAATAAATATCTTTTATACAAGTGAAAAATAACATTCTTTTTATAGGTCGGTGTCCATACCGAAAAAAATAGAACCTACCAAAGACACAGATTTCCAAAAAGAAAGTTATTTTTCACTTTGTAGTGTTTTTATTTGGAAGTCGGTAGTATATTTTTGTGAAAAGAGTTTTTTTAAATCTTTTCCTTTATTTTTTATAACTGGCACTGGTCACGAATTTTTTTAGAATCTATCTCTCATCGGCAGTTTGCGTGGGAAACGTGGGTCAAGAATTTCTGGCAGAACACATTTGAAGTAAAATTGCGTCAGCTTTAATATTTTATCTTCTGACCAAAAGGTTGGATCTTTATCTTTTCATACAACAATCCCTTTGGTGTCCAAAGAACAAAGTAACAAAAAGACTTCTTCGCAATTTCAGTTGGGCTTGGACCTGATAATAATAATTATGGTTTCTTTTTAGTTTGATACCAAGTCCATCTTCTGTACAGAAGACAACTTTTTTACTTTTTATTGCTTCTAATGGCGTCAACGCAGAAGCCGAAGATGGACATTTTACATCTACGATTCCGTCGTCTCCAATCAAACCATCTGGACTTGCACCAAGGAAACAGTAACTATCATCAACAAATAACCCACAAGGAGTGATAGCCATGTTTAGCTCGTTTGATAAGTCATTGACTGCGGTTATTTCATTCGACTTTCCATATCTTGTGGAGTCATTTCCAGTAAATGTCGAATAAAGCATAGTTTTAATTATGGACGTACATGGAGTTGTAGATTTCATTTTACAAATTTGGCCAATCGTTGAAGCAGTTATTCTTTTTCTGCGTTCCACAATCCATTTATCGGAGTTAGATTGGTCAACAGTGTCTCTTTCTAAAGATAATATTGCCGAATGTGTCATTTGCAGTGAGTCAAGGAATTCCGTTTTTATTGTTGTGATCGGCATATCAGGCTCACTTGTTACGTTACCGTAATGCTGATCTGCCGGCTTTGAACGCTTTGCTCGCTTTATACCCCGCAGTACATCTTCAGCTCTATATTCTCTTATATTTTGAATTACCTTTTGCTTTTTTGCCACAAATTTTTGGGTATATGAATTTTTAATGTTGTCGTCACACATAATCTTTTTCTGTATCTCTTGCAATAGCTTGTAGTCTTTGGTGTTGTACTCGGAAACTGCTGCGAAGTACCTTGTTTCATAAGTTCCTCGAAGCGAAAAGTTTACTCGCTTCCCAGCAAGGAACTTTGCTATGATTGAGTTAAAATGTTCTGCAGGATTATTCGTTTCTTTTAGGAGGAGACTTTCTGCATTCTGTGTCAACCATCCCAGAGTCTCATATATGTCAGCCCATATGCCGCACACTTTCAGTTGAGAGACCAAATTTATCTCCACTGTATTTACATTTTTGCAAAAGTAATTCTTGCACGAACTGTGAAGACCAAAAACGTGACATGGACCGTTCAGTAGATCCTCCTTCAAGCTTTTTATCTTTTCTTGTAATGGTAAGTCCAGCTTTGCACAGTGCTCTATAGCTCCAGTGACTGCTTTATGTAGGCGTCGAATACGGTCACTCAGTGCTTTGCGTAGTGTGACAGGTACTGGTCCGTTCTTATTTTCGGTCTTTTTTACAATTTTCCTCAATTTATTTGAATAATTCCTCATCAAGTGATTGGAACATTCTATTTTTCTTATAAAGATATTTGGTCCATAGGGCATTGTATCTCTCAAAGCATTACACACGCTACTATCACCATCGCCAATCAATTTAGTATACTTTACTCCATGCATACTAACACTAATTTTGAATCCCTCTACGATCGCATCAGTTTCCATTTCAGTTGAAGGGCCAAACCAATTTTTATAACATTTGTGAGTAGGAACTTCAGTTTTCCGATTTGCAGCTACAGCACAAATGCAACAATAAGAGTTCCTGACCCCAATGAATAATATTTTGCGAGTCCTAAACCCTATGATGCAACCAACTCCCGACAAAGAATTGAAATTTGTACCATAACTTCGTTTCCCCCAAGATCCATCTGTTATTACGGTTATATATATTATTAGGATATGATCGATATTACTAGGACATAATCGATATTTCGAATGATTGTACTGCTGTCATCCCTGACGTTTCACCCAACACCTATAAAAGCGGTTGTCAATCGGTCCGCGACCCCCGGTGGTGGCTTCATCACTCTTCGCCTGCCATCGCCGCCGAGCGGACGTCTCGCTGCCGCCCGCCGCTCTCGCCGCCCCCACCGCGCGCCCCGCCGCGCCCCTCTCTCCGACTCGTCGCGCCACTGCGTGACGTCACTGCGGTCGCCGCGTCTCCGCGCGCCGCTCACAGGTGTCGCTACTAATAACTTCGGTTACTAGTAGGGACATCTTTTTTGGCCCCTTCCGGGTTAAAACCACGACTTAGTGGTCCTTGGTGGAAACCTAACGGTGTTAACTAAGCCAAGTGAAGTGGTGACCCGCCCACTTGCTAAGTCCCGTCTGGACACGGCAGTCAGAAGGAGTCGGGAGCAGGGTAGTTGGCCTTGGTAGATAGCCTAGTCAACCCCTGTCTCTGCCCCACAGCGATTCACCTGGCACGGTCGGGTGTCTCAACCCCGACGTGCCAGACTTTCGGTACACAGGAGGAGGGTGGCCCACCTTCGGTGGGTTCACCGGTACCCTAGGACCCCTGCCACCCAATAAGATTGGTGGCAGGATAACAAGCTTAGGGCTCACCAGATACTCACCTCCCAGTCTAACCCGGCTGGGAGGGTAGGATTCACACATCCCCGGGCCCATCCACCCGGGGAATAAGGTTATCAGCCCCTTAGTAGTTTTTAGTCTTTTTTCTCTTCTCCTTGTTCTGACTCTATCGACAACGATGCATCCCGTTGAGGTGTTGATAGAGCTCGTCAAGGACTTGATGTCGGACGATCCCAGTCCGCGTCATGAAAACCAGGCCCGATTTAAGATCATTCTTTCATCTCTTGCCAGATGTGCACCTTACAGTGCCCCTGCCCCCCTGCCCTATTCTGACGTAAGTCAGCTCCCTATTAATGTGCAAAATGCCATTAAAACCATTAAGGAGAGGTTCGCTCAGGACTGTCATCTCCGAGGTAGACTCGCCTGTCCTTTTGGCACAGTGTTAGAAGCACTAGTACCAAACATGTATCCGACCGTAGATGATGTAGTGGAACCTGAACCTAGCATGGCCCCTATGTCATGTGAGGCGAAGGATTCTCCAAGATCCCCATCCCCACCCGTCAGGCCCACTTCCGGGCCTAGATCACCCACCCTTTCCCAGGGCGAGGTTCAGGCAAATAGTGCCACTAAGCCAGATCCGATTCCCTCTGAGAGGGACCGTAGCCCATTAAAGCCCCAGACTTCGGCTGCTAAGCCTCCTCCTCCTCGTAGGATGTCCGCCCGTCTTCAGTACAAAAAGTACAAAGAGCGCGTAGCAGCTATGCACTCAGAATCTAGGTCCAAATCAAATACTTGGGTCGATGAGGAGCATGACTCTCCCATCGAGATGGACACAGCCCTAAGTACCGACGATGAATGGGCAGCAGTAGCTGTCCACATCGATCAGGTCATAGAAAATCCCCCAGTTGACCCCAGTAATAACCCCGATTTGTCAGAGGACTATGCCACCATGTCCTCTTCTTCTGACTCTAATGATGACAGAGAATTCATTCTCCACTCTGGAGGAAAGAGGAAAATGAGGAAAAGTCCCCCTCACGCTACCAAGGCCAAAAAGCCAGTAGCTAAGACCTCTCCCCAGCCAGTTCTGCCGCCGGCCTTGCCCGACAGGCAACCCTCCCCCGCCCCCGCCCCCGCTAGTCCTTCTCAGCGGTCAAACCGCTCGCCTAGCCCTATGGTAGTAGTAAATAATACTACCACTAGGAAGCCTCCTCCTCCTCCACCCATTTATCTTCAAGATAAAGGGAAATGGAGCGACATTTCAAGCGCCTGTGTAGCGCGTAAAATTAATTTCACCAAGGCCACTGCATGCCAAGAAGGCATCAGAATTCAGGTCCCCACTCCCAATGATTATCGAGCTTTGACTCGTTTTCTAAAAGACAGGAAAGTATCTTTCCATACTTACTCCCTTCCGGAGGAAAAGTACACTAGAGTTGTCATTAAGCGCGTTCCGAAGGAAATCCCGACGGAAGAAATCCGAAAGGATTTATTAGCGCAAAAAGTCCCTGTGTCAGAGGTCCACCGATTGCATAAAGCAAGAGGCGGAGATCTCTACGACATGGTCCTTGTCGTGTGTTTCCCCGTCCAGGGTCACAATCCCATTTTCAATGTTAGTACTGTATGTAACTTGTCAGGCATTTCCATTGAAAAGCCATACCGTCCCCATCTCGTTGGTCAGTGTCACAACTGCCAACTCTACGGTCACTCTCAGACCAATTGTTTCGCTCCTCCCAGGTGCGTTAAGTGCTTGGGAGAGCACAATACCAAGGACTGTTCCCGTCCAAAAGACCGATCACAATGCACGGAGCCTCCCAGCTGCGTGCTTTGTGGACAAGTCGGGCACCCGGCTAATTACCGTGGTTGCCCTAGAGCCCCCAAACTTGCGCCTAAAATGGCCAAGCGTAATGACGCGCGCCAAGCGCGTCAAGCCCCTACCACTCAACTCCCCCCCAGACTAGCCCCTCAGAGGCCTTCACCCTGGGGTAAGCTGAACCACCAAAGTGTGGCTCCTCAGTCTTGCTCCCAGCCAATTCCAGCGCTGATGGCTACTCCCATCGCAGCGCCAATTATTATCCCCGACTCAATGCCCCCCGCCGCCCCTATGGCCGCCCCTATGACCGCACAAAGCCAGAAGGTGGCTTCCACCACCCCTGCTGCTAAGTGCCAGCCCCCTGTCGCCCCCTCCGGGCAAAAGCCATATATATGCGTTGGTATAAATATAATTAGCGCTAACTCCATTTTTATGACCCCTCAAGCCCGTGCTCTGGATGCTGAAATCCGGAATGCGGGCTCTCTCCTTCCCGCTGAATGCGCCAACCTCTTTTCGAGGTATGAGTCCATCACTGAGGACCTCGATAGCCTTATCTACAAGGACGGTCAGTGGGTTCGTAAATAGTACGAACCCGCCGTTCATACAAAATTAACTTACATATTCGTTCCGTCCTCACCGCAGAGGCTCGTCGCGTAATCCTTTTCGATTCTATAAGCTAGCCCGCGTGCTGAGCCATAGTTAAATGCAAGTCAGATATTATTAGAGTTTCTTGTCCGTTCTTCTCCACGTAGGCTTTTCCGAACGGATGGTAGAATCACCTTATTAGATCCGGCCTTAGCCTGCCCCCAGCGACGCCCTGAGCCGAGGTCCGACCCCAACTGGGGTAGCCCTTAGCGCTGTCGCTTTAGGTTTAGTACTTTGAAGCCTGGCCGGAGGCTAAGAGATTAGTCTCCACAGGGAAGACCGGTTAAGCATATGTCGGTCACTTTGACTGCTTGCGAGACGCCAATCATTAAAAAAAAAAAAAAAAAAAAAAAAGTCCGCGACCCTTTTTCACCAATCAGCGCTCGCGCAGTAAGGTCGTTGGATTTCGTATCGGATCACAGCTAAGTTATTACGTTCATTTGGTTTATTTTCCTTTGATTATTGTGTGTTGTCGTAGTCAATTGTTTCCAATAAAATAGTGCGTAATTATTTCTGTAATTCGTGAGTTTGTAAATAAAATGGAAGGTAGGCTAGTCTACCAGTTGTCTGTTTTATTTAAAATCTCTCCTGGTTCCTAAAAATATGGTATTCCGTCTTTGTCGATATCACCTTGTTCTATCGCCAATTGTTTTTCAACTTTGCCTGCTTCAAGCATGTTTTGCAGAGCAACATCTCTGTGCATATCGCCTAATTTACTACATATTTTGATATAATAACGCTCAGACATATTTGGCATATTTACACTAGCACATATTTCGTCCAACTGGGTGTATCCATTCCCAGGTTGGAAAACGCCTTCTACTACACAGGCATTTATATAATATTTTTGATCGGGTTCTTGAGAAAGTATTATCTTTTTTATCTTGCACATTTTACATACAAAATGAAAGCTCGACATGAACCCTACCCTTTTTTCTTTTATTAAATTCATAGACGTGAAATTACAGTCAAATGGATGATGCGACATACTTGCAAGTTGACTGAATACATAGCCGATATTGACTAGTCGATTTCCATCTAATGACGGTGTTTCTTCGACATTTTCTTGTTCTTCTGTAACAATTAGCTCGTTGTCTGATAACGATGGTGATAAATGATAAATGATTTTATTTCTGTAAGTTGGTTTGTACAAACACTTTTACATGTCGAACATATTTTAAAACTAGATGAGGTCGGCGTTTCCTATCTGACTACTCTGAGAAGAAAGGCCGAAACAAACTCAGAGGTCAGTCTCTTTTAAAGTCCTGACAAAATCTTGATTAGATCATGTGAAGACCATGTAGACTGATGTCTGAAATGGTCTTTTGAGGAAAGAACCAGCCAGATTGAGTGGACCTGTCCAGTCAGTGCACGCATTTGTCAATAACCGAGCAGCTCAACTCAGAATTTAAGAAGCTCAACGATTCGACGAACAATACCAAAGAAAGGACATTCGGGTAGGCCGCATAAACTACTCAAACTGCCAGACCATGATTAAAAACTAAGATAAATTTAAATAAAAACAAAAAAAAATATATATATCCACATAGTCTTCACATTCACAATAATTAAAATAAAATAATATAATACTTTAAAAAGTAAATATTCTTGTCATTGCAAGAAAACCAAAAAAAAATTATAATAACAAAATGCATAGTGCAAAATATAATAAAAAAACAAAATTAATTGGAGCAGCTCAATCCCAAGCCTTTTTGTCCTCAATGTAATCTTTTGTTGTATAAAACGCTTTCTGGCACAACTTACGTTTAATGAAAGACTTGAATTTATTAAGACTTAGATCTTGTACGTGGCTTGGAATTTTATTATAAAAGCGTACACATTGACATCTAAACGAGGCACCTATTTTCTTGAGCCTTGTTGTAGGTACTACAAATTTGTGTTTGTTCCTAGTATTTATGTTATGGATATCACTGTATTTTTTAAACAATTTTATATTTTTATGGGAATATAAAAGATTTTCATAAATATACTGAGAAGGCACAGTCATTACATTAATCTCCTTAAATTTCTCTCTGAGAGAGTGTCTCGGGCTTAATTTATAAATTGATCGAACAGCTCTTTTCTGCAAAACAAAGATAGTCTGGATGTCGGCGGCATTTCCCCACAACAGAATACCGTACGACATTACACTATGAAAATAGCTAAAGTAAACTAAACGGGCTGTCTCTATGTCAGTTAAATTGTGGGTGTGCTACAGTTGGTCGAATAATTGTATTCTTGTTCAGCTAGTTCTTCATTTTCGTTAATAATCTCGTTGTTTCGTTGATGACGTTGTCTACAAAAAATGCACAATTTTAGATCTTCAACATGAACGAAAAGCAAACAGAGACATGTCTATTTTTAACCGACTTCCTAAAAAGGAGGAGGTTACCAATTCAACTGTATTGATAGGTAATTAGCCTATAAAACTGGTACATTATGACAAAGACAAAAACAAAGACAGGAAAACAGGAACACCGACTTCCGAAATTTAAGTTATTTTTCACTTTGTAGTGTTTTTATTTGGAAGTCGGTTGTATTTTATTGTAAAAAAGTTTTTTTATGTCAATTTATATTGTGAAGAAAGCAGTCACCTTGGCAATGATGGTAGACTGCGATCAATATTGTCATTGTATTGGTCATAGCCTACAATCTCGTTTTCATCAAAAACCTTGTTCTGTGCTTCATTTGACTCAGTAACTTCTTGAAGTAGTACCCGATCCTGGGTTAGCCTAAAACAAAAAATAAATATTTTTATTCTTTATGCAAAAAACATAATTATTATACATAATAACTTGATTTTGTGCATAATATATTATATGAAATAGGTAAAGTAATGATAGCTCTCTGTGATCAATTACTATTATTACCAACTGTACCTAGTTTGACATTTGCCTCCTTGTTCGTTATGTACAATTGCTTGTACTTCAAGCATTATACAAGATATATTATCATCATCCACAGAAAAATTCTATACCTACTTACATTTTTACAGACTTTGATAAAAAGTACCTACTTATTTGTTTTTTCGCGATTTCTTAGGTATTTGGTTCAATATCCATACCTAGTAAAAGTAGTTCATAATGATGAGTACAATGACTCTTTTTTGGTTTAGGTATGATAAAAAAAAACCTTAGATAGGTATATTATATCCTGCGTCCGGTAATGTTATCTATACAGTAGGTATTCTATCTTCATGCAAACGGTCGGAACGAGAATCATACCTATGCACCTAGAGTTCGGTATAATCTCGATACTTTACCGTACCGCGCGGCTTTTGTTACCTATTTCAAGAACAGGGCCGAGTCACAATACTGTATTGATATCATTATCGTGCCTGCATCCTAAAAAAAAAACAAAATAGATTAAATAAATTCTTACGTTTGATTTATTTTTAGTTTTGTGGGACAAGTCCTTGTTTTTCTTCGAGCCGAAAGACGTAGGCGTTTTTTGTTACCTTTTCGGTAATCTGGCTGAGTGTTATCTGTAAAGTTCAATATAATAAAATATTGAAATAATTATGTTTTTTCAAAAAATGCTTATGCCCATCACTGGATATATCTACTGGTACCCATTCGAATTACATCAACTGCCTACTGCTTACTTTGACCCCTAAGATGACCCACTGACCCTTCATACCTATCTATCTACACAAAATGCGATACCAATAGATTGTTAGGTAGGTATCTCTAGGTACCTATCCACATAATAACAAAAAAAAACAAAACGATAGATTTGTATTCACACTTAGCAACCTAGCTCTTAAATGTATGTAAAAATATCTATTATCCTAAAATGGGTTTTTACAATAAGGAGTTTTTAGTTCTTATAAAAAAAGTAATTTCAATGTCCTTCAAACTGCCTCCACAAAATCCTTATCAAAACAAAATCGGTGACCGTATTCACTAATGCCAGAGGTTCCTTTCAATAAAACTATAAAATGTTTCGAAAGCAAAATCAATGTCCGGTATAAAAAGCAAGATCGTTGTAGTAGGTAAAACAGAATTCACTAAATAAATAAAATAATAGGTATGATGCAAACTCACGTACGCGCAGTAAACAAATAGAATACCTACTATCAATTACGAAAGCCGATATGCAATAAAGAATTGAATTGAACGCGAAATACACTTAGCGCGCTCTCTGTTGCACTGCGAGACTTCAACAACCCTTTTTTACAGTCCGTTCAACCGATTTTGAGTTCTATCCCGTAAGTATAAGGATAACACAAAAGGCAAAAACCTGTTACCAAAACTATTTACTACAGCTGTCATTTGTCATATCACTAACGCAATAGAAGTCAAAATCGGTTGAACGAACTGTAAAATGGGATTTTTTAAATGTCTAATGTTATCACAAATGGAGTTTAGGTATCTATTATAGCTTCTAGCATTTATTTTCGTACAAACATACCCTAAGAGTCGACCAAACGCTTGCCGATGTCTTGAATTAGTTAGTCGAGCACCCGGACCCCATGTCCTAGTGTGACGTGTGTATTGTATTATAAATCTTAATCTTAATATATATAAATCTCGTGTCACAATGTTTGTCCTCAATGGACTCCTAAACCACTTAACCGATTATAATAAAATTCGCACACCATGTGCAGTTCGATCCAACTTGAGAGATAGGATAGGGTAGGGTAGGTAGGGTAGGGTAGGTAGGGTAGGGTAGGGTAGGTAGGGTAGGGTAGGTAGGGTAGGGTAGGGTAGGTAGGGTAGGGTAGGTAGGGTAGGGTAGGTAGGGTAGGGTAGGTAGGGTAGGGTAGGTAGGGTAGGGTAGGGTAGGTAGGGTAGGGTAGGTAGGGTAGGGTAGGTAGGGTAGGTAGGGTAGGGTAGGGTAGGTAGGGTAGGGTAGGTAGGGTAGGGTAGGTAGGGTAGGTAGGGTAGGTAGGGTAGATAGGGTAGGTAGGGTAGGTAGGGTAGGGTAGGTAGGGTAGGGTAGGTAG
Source organism: Orthosia cruda (assembly GCA_964057195.1). Lineage (NCBI taxonomy): Eukaryota > Metazoa > Arthropoda > Insecta > Lepidoptera > Noctuidae > Orthosia > Orthosia cruda. The sequence goes on from OZ059853.1 coordinate 18,082,382, forward strand.
GGTAGGGTAGGGTAGGTAGGGTAGGGTAGGTAGAGTTGGGTAGATAGTGTTAGGTAGGGTAGATGAATGTTTGGTGTTTTTATGGCAAAACAAAGTTTGCCGGGTCAGCTAGTAAAACTATAAAATGTTTCGAAAGCAAAATCAATGTCCGGTATAAAAAGCAAGATCGTTGTAGTAGGTAAAACAGAATTCACTAAATAAATGAAATAATAGGTATGATGCAAACTCACGTACGCGCAGTAAACAAATAGAATACCATCAATTACGAAAGCCGAGCGGGCGGCGGGGCGGCAATCTTCATTCAACTTCCCCGTCTCACCCCGCACGACTCGTCTCCCCGCACCCCTCATACCGCCTTGTTGACTAACAAGCAAGTGAGAACGCGATAACATTGAACGAAAAATTGTGTTCGAAAATTTCATAAAACTTGTTCCAGGAAATACGTGTTTTTGAATAAGCCTTATAAGTTTGTGAAATAAAAATTTGTTATTTAGAATCTCCATTAAATTTGTAAGGTTTCTATCGAAATATTTTCTTTACTTTTATAATTTATGAATACATTATGAACGGCCAAAATTCAGGTAAAATTTGTGCAAAAAGCCAGATTTTTGGAGGCTTATACTGAATTGGTTTCTCCAAATTTTTATTTTCTGCTTCAATAGAAACCTAGATATAGTGCACAAGATACCTTTTAGTTAAAAAAAAAACAAATATAGATGTGTTACAACGGCATAATCACGTACGAGCGTTTGTATGGAAATTATGTCGGGTTGTCTGCTCTTAATAAATGGTCGAATAATTAACTCTCCAGCCTGTTTGACAATTTGCGAGGCTAACTAGGTGATAAAAGGCATTTTACGGAAATTTTAAACAATTGGTTAGCATATTTAACAATTTGTTGAGTTAACTACGGATCAAAAAAAAACAAGGACCTACTTTCACTAGCAGAGAATTAAAAAAAAATGCCAACTTACAAATTTAAATATACATATTCATCCAGCAACAAATGGGGCTGCTGAGCGATTTGAGGAGTTTTCTAAAACTAAGAAAAGTGGCCACTCAATTCGGCAATTAATCTATTTTTATTTGTTTACAGAAATTTACCCCATAGCACTACTGGTGTAACACTAGCCAGACTAATGTTCGGTAGAGAGCTTAGAAATCGATTAACGTTACTAAGGCCACCACCTACTACTTAAAAGTCACGTCGAATGTGTAATTGCTTATGAAAATAAATGCCTGTTTAATTAATACCAGTTGGTTGCGCCGGTTTAGACGCAACACAGATACGGGAATGGCTGGTTTCGAGAGATAGGAAGATGATAAGCGGTTTGGATCAAGTGAAGGTGACTCACTTACAATAGGGTTAGGTAAAGCACAAATACCTGGGTTCGGACGTCCGGGAATAGCCTGCCTGCTGCCGCTGCCTAGGAGTGGTGTCAAGGAAAAGAGGCCCGCACAGGACTTGCAGGCCAATATAAATGCTGCTGGTTTACGTCTAGCTGGTTACGTCTGTCAGCTTGTCACGGCTGTCAGTTCATAAATACGCAGGTGGGGTGTGGCAGTCTCGCTCACATTCCTAACATTCCCCCGGGCATTCAAATTTTTAAAGATGACATAGAAACAGAAATAAGCCCAACCGATACTAAGAGATCAAACTAGTCAAATAAAACCCGTTGCCCAATACCCCCAACTAATTTAATATATAAATAAGCGAGCTGCTGATTAGGCAATGGACATAGCCACACGGCTGGACGCAAGTATAATCCATTTACTGTTTTCACCCGAGCGATACGTGTTACTCCTGTTGAATCAGGGAAAACTTCTTCTATGATACCTAGCAGCCAATGGAGGAGGAGAATTTTGAAATAGTTTTATTGAAATGTCATAAAAAATTGGATGTTACACTTTTCAAAAAAAAAAAATTAAATGGATAATGGGACAAACTATTTAAATTATTGCATTGTCATAGGACCTGGATAAGTGTGCAAAGTTTCAAATCAATCCGACGTTTTGAAGGGGATGAAAATCACTTTCAAAGATTCCGTAAATTGATACATAGATACATACATACCAAGCTAATATTAAAAGCGTGTTAAAATGATTATGATTAACGAACATTAATAAAAGTTAAAGTTCCTAATATTACTAACAACATTTGCAATGTAAATAAGATATGAAATAAAGAAGGCTTTATTATTATTATGTTCTAGTAAATAATTTTCAGGATACAGCACTTGGCACCCATTTAGATCTCAATTCTTTTGTCGGCGTAGTCAACAACCGCGCATATTCTTAGTATTGAACTTGGCTCCCTTTTTCACATTTATGTTTTTGATGGGATAAGCTTTTACTAGCATCCGCGAAACCCAAGATAGTAAAAAGGCTTTCCGCGATGATGCCGAACATGACGTGGGATTTTTAAATCAGCAAGCGAAGGGAGTTCTTCCCGGAAACGAGTCCATATGTTGACAATGTCTCCTGGCGGAGTTTCATCCCAATTCCACCCACACAACCAAAGCTGCTCGATTAGGAGTTTAGCATATAATACGACAGGTGAGACACAAGGTAGTATTTTGCGCCTAAACACCAGTGTGTATCTAAATACACAAAGCACACACTGGAGTATCCGATAACTCGTTTGTCATGACTTAAGCCCTCTTCTTTTAAGGGTGATACCTCAATTGTAAATGTGACTGTTCTGTTAGGTAAATGTTCGGGTTAGGATTAGGAAGGTTTGATGTAATCTTCCAAAACGTGGTATAGAAACACTTCATAAGATTCTGCGCTTATATTCGTAGGGGCGTAGCTCATGTGCGGACTTCTCACCTATTTAGAGGCAACCTCCTTGCCTATTATAAGACTGGCAACAGATAACTATTTAGTTTTGGAAGGTGATTGAAATCGGAACGCTAGGAAATAATTGACAATAGTTTGAAAGTTTCATATAAGGCCAGAAGAGAAGCGTAGAGCATATGAAGTTTTGATAATGATATGCAATTATACACTTTATCTTCTTTCACTTTATGATCTAAGGCGTCACAGGTTGTTTTAAATCAAAGTCGTCATAGTTTTGAAGTTTGTGAGTATGTGTGTGTGTAACGTATGTTTGTAACTTCTTCACGCTCAAACGGCTGAACGGATCTGGATGAAATTTGGAACAGAGATAGATTACAGTCAGGAAGAGCACAGAGAATATATATATTTTCGACTTTCACGCGGACGAAGCCGCTGGCAAAAGCGGGTTAATTATAATTTCAGAGGCGCTCGTCGCAAAGTAATAGAAGCCACACGGTTCAACTTCAAGGATATGCAACGCTTGCTGAGATCAGTACGAGGGCGAGGTAGGGAGACCATCTTAAAGTACTTACCTTTAGGTATTGCATGCAACTTCATTTCAGCTGTCTGCTCAAGTTTGCTTATCTATTGACAAACTAACAAATACTTACTTTTGGTGTCGTTAGCTTTTCGTTTCATCTCAGATACTATTCGTTCTTCTTCTACTTCAGTTTTTAACTCCATCAAAGGAATATCATTATCTGAATCTGATTCAGAATGTTGAACACCTTCAGCTTCAAAATCTTGTGCTGGTAAATTTTCAGATTCAGAATAGTGAGGAGGTATATATTGTGATTCAAACGGTGGTGGTATATCTTTATGATCTGAATAACTATCCAGATATTCTTGAAATTCATGTTCTGGCTCTGTGAAGATACAAAACCAGACGTTTTAGCATTACTTAGGCCCAGTTTTGTGATCCGCAAATTTCGGTAAAACACCATGTTTTCTTCAGTTGTTAGCCTCAAAATGGTCAAATTAGTTGGAGATTTAATTATTTGACAGTTTGTAAGACTAACATTTGAGGAATAAACGCGTTTTACCGAAATTTTAAACCATTGGATAGCTTATTTAACTATTGGTTGAATTAACTACGAATCAAAACACTGGGCCTTAATGATTCTTAGTTTTATCATAGATAATATAATACTAGCACACAGATGCCTCATCTCATACAAAGAAACCGTGCCGTAACTAGCGTTTTTCGTCTGATTAAACAGATCAGTTTTTGTACATCGATCGAGTTCGGTTCGGTTCCACGGCGAAATATAGATGGTTTTAACAGCGATTTGCAAGTAAAAGATTTTACTCGGTTCGTAAATAATGTTTTCTTTAAATACAGTGACAATTTGTTATATAGCACGTTTGTACAGTTTCATTGCACCAAAATGTGTTACAATACAAATTTCAACAATCGAGAGGAATGCCACAGAAATTTAAAACCGCGCCATCTATTGGCATCAATTTTAAATAATCCGTGCTACTAATCTTTGAAATGTGAATTAAGAGCCCAATATTCCATACTTTTGTGCTTAGGAGAGTTGATTAAAACAATACAAATATTATGTTCAATTCCAAAAAAAAAAAAAATTCACACAATTTGATATGAAAACGGTGCATATCACGCCCTCTAGTGATCAATTATTTGAAAAACCAACCAAACCAAATTTTCTTTCTTAGCGCTGGGACCCCGTGGTTTTATTAAACTATAACTATAAAACAATAATCAATAATCTCTCGATCACTATCATAATAGGTTTAACAATAAAATTAAGAACATACCAGTTTGATTATCATCACCTTGTCCCTCACTAACAAACAAACAAAAACGCGCATTATGCTAATTTCGAATTCAATATACAAAGTAGCTAGTAGTAGAATTAAACCAAAATTCAAAAACACTTTCTAGTAAAAAAATTAACGACTGCCCAAACAAAACACTACAAACCGAAAAATAACTTTCTTTTTGGAAGTCTGTGCCTTTCATTTTTGACATTCGCTTTCTCCTCCGTATTGAAGTCGGTTATAGTACATTACTACAGTTAAGTGCCACAGACTATAAAATGGCTGTTTAAGGCTCCAAAAATATATCTATCTCATAAAATGTCATACCAAAAAGAGAGATGGATATATATTTGGAGCCTCCCTTCTATAACCATGTTATAATGGCTAAACTCTAATCTGTGTCTGTTATTATGTTTTTTTTTTTCTAAGCAGAGCTAAAGAGGATGACCTACTGTCCAGTAAGTAAATTACATACTTACTTACTGGACAGTAGGAGATTCCACATTTAAAATCTCGCTTCTTACTGGACAGTTGTGAATAAGTCTCCGGTAGAGTTCACTTTCTGGATACTTTTTAGAGATGTTACGGCAACATTACATACCATTTTTGAGAAAAAAAATATTCCTAACCGACCGCGCTTGACGACCGCCTTCGTGAGTGCTAGACCTAACTTAATTGGCCTAGTCACTCATCACCATTTTGATATTCCTTCAGTCATGGCTCACAATCATACTGCCATGTATGTGTAGTTTTTAACCGACTTCAAAAAGGAGGAGGTTATCAATACGACTGTATTTTTTGCTTTTGTGTTTTATCTCAAAACTTTTTACTAGGTGAATCGATTTAGTTTTTTTTTTTGAAAGCTGGTGCTTGTCATGTAAACCCGTATACATTTCATTAAGATCCGATGAAGAATTTCGGTGATACACAAAAGAACTCTTCAATAAATGACGGCAAATCACTCGGGACAGCTGCAATCGGATGTCTGTTTATTGTTTACATCATTTCATAACATTACATCACACTGTTACGCTCAAATGGGTACGCAGGTGTGAACAGTTCACTCTGGTATGCTCTCATTCCACTGGTTTTGTTCAAGTTCCATGTTATTGGGTTAATCTATTCTGTCAACACTTTGGGCATTATAGGTCCTAACCTAACTATAGAACTGGTTCATTATGTACCACAACTAAAAAGTGAAAGATAAAAACTTTTTACCAAAAAAATACAACCGACTTCTTAATATGTTCGTTACTGTTTTCGTTTCATCGTTGAAGTTATTTTTCACTTCGTAGTGTTTTTATTTGGAAGTCAATTGTATTTTGTTGTGAAATAATTTTTGTGTACCTAATAAAAAAGTTCGAAGAATCGGGACTTAAAGTGACACTTAGCAGTAATGTTTGGAGACAAAGATCTTATACAGGAACTTTACATCTCAATAATAATCATAGCCTGTTCTTTTCTCACTGCAGGGTAGAGTCCTCTTCTAAGGCACGAGCACTAATCAATCACCACACTTGCTGAAGGCGGCCAGCGGGCGGGTTGGCGATATCAAACTGATATTAACTATATAAGTCCAGGTTTCCTCACAACGTTTTCCTTTTTTATTTTAGATAGGCTTGCGCTTAACCACTATCTCATATGATGGTAAGAGATGTGTAAGATAAACTTAGAAAGTACATGTCTTTTTATTTTAAAACGTTTCCCCACACTAGGAATTTCTCCCTGTATCGTGGGTGCGTTTACAAACATATAAACTCACATACACAACACCCAGAGCGGAAACAACTATCTGTAGGTCATACAAATATTTGTTCCGTGCGGGAATCGAATACGCGACACGCAGCGCAGCAGTCAATCGCTCAACCACTGCGCCAACCGTGCGCCCATTGATGATGTCACATTGGAACTTGCACGGTTTTGAACACAAGACGCGAAGTACGAAAGGCAAAGTCTTAGAAGTTTAATGAAAGTATCGTCTACGCATACAAGGCAGTGACATTATACGCCGCAACCACATTTACCAGTATATTGTGAGCCGCATCGACTATTCTTAGACTTATTATATACGAAACAGTCCAGTTTAGCAGCATGGTTAAACTGGACTGTTTCGTCCCGATTTTTTATATTTAATGGCAACACCATGTCAGTGGGCTGTCAACTATTTTGACAGCTTTTTGATTGACAGCTGACACTTGAGAACAGTGTAGAAAGAAAATTTGTAATGAGCACACGCTGAATTCGGGTTCTTGTCGAAACATATCGAATCGAGATGTGTTTCGCCCATTTGTAATTACTAATTGCGCCCGCCGTTCGCAATCGGTTTGTGGGGTCCCGCGAAGTGGGTTTTGAATATATTTTCACGCGCAGCGAAGTGATTTTGACGGGAACGTGTATGTGTCTGCCTGGAAGCCGGCGCCCGGCTCAGAACGCGTTTGTGGTCCCATCCAATCATTGTCCTTTATTATATATATATTGTCCTAAAACTCTCGGCCAGGCGCGTGATTGAGCGAGCCCAGAGGATCACCGCGGAAATCTCAGGTAAGAGTGAACAAATTGGTTTATTGGTTCCACTTCCCACCTGTCAGATAGGTACCAGGGTATCTCCCAATAAGGAGCAAATCCCTAGCTTTCCACTGCTGCGTTACAGCAGTTTCGTGGGTACAGGTCCAGGAAGGGTCCAGGAGTCCCAACGCCGCTATGGGCCCCGGTGTTTATCTCCTGGCTTGGGACCCGAAGACCTGTATTTAACATGGACTATAGAGATAGAAGACACTCGAATAACTTTAAAACTGGGCTATAATGCTCTACATTGCCACGTTGGCAAGATATTTAGAGTTACGATAATCATACAAACATCTTTGGCGCCCAGATAACTCAACAACTCGACACTTTATTGCCACACATTGTTTGATTGTTAAAGTTTCCTGTCGGTGGACCAATATATAACAGTTAAAAAGCGTGCAGCAACTTTCAAAACCGACGAGGTCAGTTTCGATTGAAAAAAGCTTAAAGCCCGTTATAAAAATTCTTGAGTCTAAATTCTATATACATTGTGAAAAAAACATTTCTTCTACTGTAATACATACGAAAAGTAGATAATTTAAATTATTTTAAATGCTCTATCCATGCTATGCTTGAGCAGTGGCGGCTTGGCCAGTGGTAACAGCCCCAACTTTCGTAATTTCGAACCTAAGCAGGCGCTATACTTTGTGTAAATAATTTCATCACCACTGCTCTATTCATTGGGTCATTCATTGGGTTTGGACTCGCGGTGGTCTATGTGGTGGTTGCAGAGGAGTGGCATGTTGTCTGCTCGGCTACATGTGGGTCGAGCGTCATTCCTCGCGCGCAACAAGTGTCTGAAGTTACCGGCCTAAGGAAAAGGGCCACCTGGTGGTCAGACGCGGGGTTCGTGAGTAACCCTCAAGCAAGTGAGCTCCTGTGAGCGAGCTGCATCTCCGGCACTTTCCTGGATAGAAAGTAGAGTACTACCCGTTGGATTAGTCTTCCGGCAACCAAGCTGTAGGCATTGGGTAGGTGCGTTGATTCGTATTCGAGAGGTGAGCGTGCTTGACAGCTCCGGGACCATTCTGGAGAAATGGTAGCCAGCTTCTCTGGCGTCCCTGGCGGGGATTGAATCCGCTAGCACCAACAAGGTGCGCTGGTGCCGGTGCTTGCGCTAGTGCTGGCGTGCTGGGGTGCGTGTTGTGAGCGGCTTTACAGCTCCGGTACCATTCTGGATAAATGGTAGTGAGTAATCACGATGCGACTCACATTTTCTCTTGAGTACCAGGGGCGAGTACTCTGGAGGCGTGACCTACCGAAGATGGTCCCAGACGCCTCGTAAGGGGTTGCCTGGTATAGTGTGCCGCCTTATATAACGTAAAGTTGGTGAAGGTGGCCACTATAGAAATTCTAAGTAGTTCAAAATTTAAAAACCCCCGGCACATTTATCTTGCGAAAACATCCCGATTCAAACAGTAAAACTTAGCCCATAACTTTGAACCGCTCAACCGATCTTATTCAAACATAGCTAATAACACTCTCGACACAATCACCTTTCAAACAAAAAAAAACTAAATCAAAATCGGTCATCTGTCTTTACATCCCTCTTTTTCCGTCGGGGGTTAAACATTATGCGGCAACGGGCATTGCCTAGAACCAAAAACTCGTAAACATGTGACCACCACTGCCACTCTCACAGAGGCTTGTGTGTCCCAGCAGTGGGCGCATAAAATGGGTGATGATGATGATGATCCATGCTATGATGAAAAAATATGACGACAGAGAGATGAATTAAATCTCTGGTCGAAATTCTCTCACACCATACTAGAACTAGCTGTTGGCAGTGGCTGTACCCGTATGAAAGTCAGCTATTATCCCAAGGGAACATAGCCTGGGATAGAGGGAAACCTTTGTTCTATGCCAGGACAAGGACTGCCTATATACTAAGCTTCATCCGAACCCATTTTGGGCTGATCCAGTTATCAACCTCAGTGCAGAGACTAATTATAATTATTATATGAGAACAGTTTTTTTTTTATCTACTCTCGCGCTTGAGCACTATCTCACCTGATGGTAAGCGATGATGTCGTCGACGGTGAAGCACGCTAGCCTAGAAGTAACCTATTCACTCTTGAATTAAATACCCATAGATTGTAAAACACAGACTCCGGCAGGGAATGCCACTCCTTAGCTGTACGCATAATAAAAGTATTTTAAAACGTTTAGTGCGTATGGATATGATGTCCACCATGTAAAGATGGCGCATCACCGTACGTCTTGTAGTCCGATGATGAAACGGGCTGGGCGGAAATAGATCATTCAATTCTTTCGCACACTACCCGAAATGTAACCGATAAAAGACCGACAAGCTGGACACTTGGCGACGATGTTCAAGGCTCTGGAGCTTTGACTTAACCAGTGCCTCATCGCCAATGAGCTTCTTGGCCCGCTTTTCGATCGACTCTCGTGCATCAAGCTGGTATTTGGCAGATCCGTCCCAGAGATGAAAACGGTACTCCATGCATGGTCGAACTTGCGCTTGATACAAGCTCAGCAGCTGTTCTGGCGTGAAGTACCTTCTCACCTTTGCAAGGATCCTCAGCTTTTTGGCAGCCAGCTGAGCCTTTGCCTCAATGTATGGGCCAAAATTGAGTGTCGATGTCAACGTAACGCCAAGAAGCTCTAGATGGTCCGTTATTGGCACGGTAACATCTCGGTAAGTTGGAGCCGAGTGATGTTGGCTCTTTTTAGCGCAAAAAGACACGCCTGGGTTTTAGCAGCATTAAACCTGACCAGATTGGCATCGCCCCATTCGGAGACTGCCTGCAAGGAACCTGTCAAGCGCTCCTCCATGACCTCCCGGAGAGACTGGTTCTAAGGCCCGGTAGCACGAGCATTGGACAAGTATCTCTCAGCAACAGTGTTGTCGTCTGCATACCCAAAGGTCTGTATACCAAAAGGATCGTTAATGTGCAGCAAGAATAAAGTTGCTGGGACCGACCTCTGAGGGACCCCCAGCATTAATATCCAATTGGTCCGACGAGCAACCATCGATAATCACTCGAATGGACCGATATCTCAGGCAGTCTGCAATCCAATCACACAGACCACCGTGCAGACCGAATGAAGGAAGCTTACCTATAAGGCTTTCGTGACAGACCCTATCAAAAGCCTTCGAGATGTCGAGGGAGACGGCAAGCAATTCCCCGTGCCTCTGGGAAGACCGTGAATGTGCAGCAAGAATAAAGTTGCTGGGAGTACCGACACCTGAGGGACCCAGGCATTAATATCCAATTGGTCCGAGGAGCAGCCATCGATAACCACTCGAATGGACTGATCTCTCAGGAAATTTGCAATCCAATCACACAGACCACCGGGCAGACCGAATGAAGGAAGCTTACCAATAAGGCTTTCGTGACAGACCCTATCAAAAGCCTTCGAGATGTCGAGAGAGACGGCAAGCGCTTCCCCGTGCCTCTCGATGACCTCACTCCAGATGTGAATGGCAGTGTTCGGATAACCTTTATACAAATCGGACGCTTATTTACTTAAACATCCCTTCACGAAGAAATAATATGCGCCTTGATGAATGCCGTATTTACAGTACCGAGATACCTTAAAATGTTACCATTAAGAATACAAGTAAATACACAGTTTCATACAACCTGTTGTAACAATTTTATTTTCATTGATTAATGTCACTGGATTTGAGACGCACGGGATCGGCTAATGTGACTACACTTGGGGGAGGCTTAGGTTCAGAAGTGGACGTGTTTCGGCTGAAATGACGATGACAATGATGATGATGATGAATGCTGCACATAATTTACGCAATTAACAAAAAAATGAGTGATATTGATATCTTATATCAGAAATGAATATCGGAATTTAAAAGCTGCCGATATTACATGCCCTATCCAAGCATTCGGCATTTTTCCAGCCTCATACGAAAGGCGGAATAGGCGTGTCATGATCGAAGACAGTTCAGGCGCACAGTTTCTATGAACAATTGCTGGTATTCCGTCAGGGCCGCTAGCCTTGTTCACGTCATGACTGCTCAGCACCCTACGGACATCCTTTTGATGGATGCGAATGTCCGGCCGCGCGTCACCGGGATTCAGACGTGAAGATGCCGCAAAAAGAGAGGCAAATATACGTAAATTTGCCTTCTCCTTAGCGAAGTGGGCCAGCGAGCCGTCGGGTTTAGCAGTGGTGGTAGTGAGGGACGGCAAAAGTTCGACTCGAACGACTTAACCAGAGACCAAAACGCTTTACTAACTGCTGGGTTTGGTCCCTATTCGGCCAATATGGTCGATCCAAGCCCTTCGCAAACCATCTTGCAGGACTTGACAGCCCTTTTGAAGGCCTTCTTCTTCTGACCCACGTCAATCGCCTCGCGCGCTCGTGCGTCGACCCAAGCCAGGTACGCCCCATGTTTAAGTGCGTCGGCGCGCTTACATTCGGCGCCAAACCAACCCGGTCTTCGCTAGACTTTGATAGGTCAGAGAACGGAATGTAGTACTCCATTGACGCAACTCATCCGTCACGGTGTCCGCGCACGACGATAGACCAGCCGAAGAAAAGCAAGTAGGCTGCCAAGATCGCATACCATTCCAATCTGCTGACTTGTACCGCCAAACTCACCAGTGCCTCTTGGGCTGGGATCGGGCGGGGAATAGACGGACACAGACTTCATCAGAAAGTAGTCGGAACTAACCAAAGATTAAGCTATCGACACAGAGTATCTGTCTGGATCTGTAGTCAGCAGAAGGTCCAAGCAATTAGCTGTGTGCTAATCAACATCCGTTCCCCCCTGGACAAGCTGAGTGAGATTTAGCGCTAGCGAAAGCTTACGCATCTCTCGTCCAGCATGATCAGTGCACTGATATGGAAAGAGCCACTCCTGGTGGTGGACATTAAAGTCCCCCAGTAATGTTTGGGCGAAGGGTACCGCTGCTGTGCCGAATCAGCCGCCTCAATGAGGTACTCTGTGAGCCTGGTTGTCTTCTGATCTCCGCTCTGCGAACGGTAGACACAGGCGTAGATAATTTTAACCAAACTTTTATCCACCAGAACCCAGAGCGTTGTGAATCTGGAATCCTCAAGGTTACGAAGACGCCGTGAGCAAATGTCGTCACGGGCGTACATACATTCGCCCGCCCGTTGTCTAAAATTGTGCTCCAGGATGAAACCTGGGTAAGACAAGTACAACACGTCTGACGAATTCGCTATCTGCGTCTCCGTTAGGAAAAGGAGCGCTGGTTTCTCAATCTCCAGGTGATAGTGGACTTCAGTGATATTTGAGTGCAGACCTCTAATATTGGTAGGTGCAATTTGTGGGGGATGGGGTGCAGCCGCTGTTTAACTCCAGTATTCTTTTTCCTTTGCATGATATAAAATAAAAGAGTGAATGGAGTAGAGGAGAAGGAAGTGAGACGAGGTTCCACGCTGTTAATCTACAGACACGCATTGCAAGGACGCCATCATTGGGGCACTAGTCTGGATACTGCGGGGACGCCCGAGCCCCCCGGAATGTCCATCGGGCCCTCCCGTCTGGTCACCAACCAGCACGATGGTGCATTCCGGGATTTTACAAAAGTTGGCGGGGCATCCTTTCGTGTGTGACTGGCACACAACTTGGGCGCCTAACTACCTGCGGTCGGCCAGCGGCGCACCGTGCCTCTGATCCCGCAACCCTCCGCAACTAGTCTCCCGAATACTCCCGATACATACTTAATGGCGCGCGTCAGGCTGGTCAGCCTGCAGTGGAACAGCTATCTCGACCCAACTAGTCTAGTTGGCTACACCAAGCATCGTACCGGAACACGGCTAGGCCACTTGGCGGTACGTCTTTGCCCGGTGGGTGGTCGCAAGCCTTCGGCAGAAGCCTACCACCGGTTAGTGTCACCTGATTTACACCACCCGGGGACCACGTCTAGGGTATCAAAAAAGGGGTACTCTCCTACGGACGTGGGTGACTCGGCCCTCAAAAAGTTGTTTGTTAAAGACATCTCCAATCAGTCAATTCTTACCTCATAGTCCTCATTCAACATCTGAGCGAACAGTTTCTCAGCTTCCAGACATTTTCTCTGCAGTCGCCAGCATTGCTTAAGTTTAGTGCAGCAGAAGAAACATGCGAGCATCGGTCTATTGTCTCCAGTCACAAACTGTAATAAAACAAGAGAAAACTTTGGGTTTATTTATGAACTAGCTGACAAACAAACACAATAATCTGACATCTTTATAATCTATTTATATAAAACAAAGTCGTGTTAGTTACATACTCGTAACTTATAACTCAAGAACGGCTGGTCCAATTTTATGATTTTTTTTTGTTGGATTTATCTTGGTCCGTAATAGGATAATAAGTAATAAAATATCGAAAAAAATAACGATAAAAAGAAACATTTACCACTAAATTTTGGGAACACAGCGCCATCTCTGATCATAATCAAAGCACACACAAAAATGAACATGGCGTTGTATGCTGTTTCTAGTATGCTGGTATTGTCAGTAGATGGCGTTGTCAATTTTTTTTAAATTGACCCTATAATTCTAATATAATTTACACAAAAAATGTTTCTAGCTATGTCCGAAATCCGAAACCATCAGACCATTATGCCCTCATTAGAATGCAATATGAAGATGGATTAAGACCAAAAAAAAAATTGGTAGTTAGGTAGGATAGGTAGGTAGGCATGTAGTGTCGGGTAGGGTAGGTAGGTATATAGGGTATGGTAGAGTAGGAAAGGTAGGGTAGGTGTGTAGGTAGGAAGGTAGGGTAGGTGAGTAGATAGGTAGGGTAGGGTATGTAGATCGAGTAGGGTAGGTTGGTAGGTAGGGTAGGGTAGGTAGGTGCCATTTTGCTCAAGATAGTTCTCACATACAGTTAATTAAGTGATCTCATATAAATAATAGTATTCAACATGACGTCACGAGCTCCCGCCAACAACACTGTGCCAACAACACACCTTTGGGTTATCTGTATAAACCATTCCATTATTAAACAATATTTAAAAATACTATAATACTCAGTGTAAAAAATGTAGTTAGTATATGTTATTACTGTTTGATTTATTTCTCGTCTTTACTAACTTAATTTAAGTACTACTAATACTATTGTTAAGGGTTTAGCATAAGCATGTTATTATAATGTATGTCGTTTTGTGACAAATAAACACTTTCTTTCTTTTCAGTGCGTGCAAATGTTTTGGGAATCTTTGAAATAATTTGTATGGCAAAACAACGTTTCCGGGTCAGCTAGTATTAGTATAGATAAATACTTTGATATCAATATGCAAGTAGAGGTTTGGCACTTCATGATCCTCAAACAAATAGCTCCATTCATTTGATGATTAATGCAAAAAATTCAATTATGTATATGGAGTTGATAGCCATAGCAGAGGCAATTTGTTAAAATTATTCCTTTATGAGCAGAAAATATGTTATTTGACAGATTCCAAGAGTGCTATTCAACATCTGGATTGATGCACCTCTTATCAAGGCACACCAATAGCCTATTCAATTTTGAAATTGCTCCATAACATAGGATTAGAAATAAAATAGTTAAAATTGAATGGTACCTTCACATGTGGGCATAATAACAGGAAATGAAGAAGCAGATTGTCTAGCCAGAGAAGCCAGTTGTAGTGGAATACCACTCACCTGCTTACCCATATTTATGGATTGCATACATTTAGGAAAAGTGCACAGAGATTTGGAGTGAGTATTTTGAGAGGTCTTTATCTGACGGCATCTGGTATAAGACCATACTGCCTTGCGTTACACATTCACCGTGGTTCGCAAATTCTGGTTTGTCAAGAATGGATGTTGTGACTGCCCTAAAACTTCGGTCCGGGCACATACCGCTAAACAACTTTGCTTTCCTGGTGGGGAAATCCAGTTCACCAAATTTTGCTGAATCTCAGTGTGTTAAGATGACATGGCACCCATCGACGGACTGACCTCGGCAATTGTTGCTTAACCTTGATGATCGACCTGTGCATCTATTATTGTGTAGGAATGAGCTCACACAGGATTATGAATTTCAAATTTAATTTTTTTTTTCAATTTTTTTTCAATTTTCAATCCCATAAATACCAAAACCCAATTATATTTTTATCCAGTGTCATTTCAAAAGGTTACGGAGCATGCAGCTTGAGTGAGGCTCACAAGGCAGATAACCTGGTGACTTTTGAGGGAAGGCTAGAGGTTCAAGGATAATTTTAGCCATTTATTTGCGAAGATCTACGGTCTTTAAATTTTTACTATAGTTTACTTACTGGAATATCAGTCAGCTTCTCATATATTTCCTGCAGGTTCTTGTTGACAACCACGTACATGTTGACATTTTCCACTGTACATAACCTGCACATTGGCAGTTTTTCCATCTTCATAAGCACAACTAACTTTTCTATCTGACTTTTAGGACAACTTCTTCTTCATTCATTGGCAATCTACTATAATAAGCTTGATAGATCGGGTGCGCTTCACTCGTGGATCTCAGTAAGACAGGCCTAGAGAGCTACAATTGCGATAACTAGCAAGTTGTTTTAGTATAGTAATATTCGAAATTATTTATTAAAATTAAACTTATTGTTTCCTCAGCAAATAACTTAACAATCAAGAGATTTCAACACAAATTCACACAATCTGCACAGACAGCACAACAAACAACGAAACGTCAGTAACGTCCCTGTCAAAGTCACCCGCAGTGTTGCCAACTGCTAGCTTTACCCAGTTGCTAGACAATTTTTTAAATTTTGCTAGACTTCCAGTTTTTTTTTACCCCAAAAAGTTGCTGGAAGTAGTTAAATGTTACATGCAGTAGGTAAGTAGGTTACAATTTCTCACAATCATTTTTATTTACATTAATTCCAACAAGAGAGTTAAAAATGTCTTGTGTACGTTACTGAATTAAAAAATTAATTAAAATTCATCAATGAAAGAGGAAGATGACGATGGTTGGGGTTAAGGGCCAGTTTCTAAAGTAGACGTCACATCTCAAATCAGCTGACAATTTGTCACAAATTAACCAGCCGTCAGTTGTCAGTGAGTTTCACAACCCTGCATCATCGAGAAATTACGTAATCGCTTGTTAAATTTAATAATTTATTTCGGTTGCCTACCCTAGCTAGTATTCATTCAACTTGGTGTGTCAACTTTTTTTTAGATTGCTTGTTTTCGGATGGGTGACCTTGGTAGATGTTGTATAACCTAGTGGGGTGACTTTATGATGTGTAACCAAAATTTTTGTGGTGATGGTCACCTATCCAAAGACTGACCTTGGATAGTGTTGCTTACCCTGGCGGGGTCATCTGCCCATAAACAAGCGATCCAAAAAAAATGGTCACCCATCCCAAGACTGACCTTGGTAACTGTTGCTTACCCTGGCGGGGTCACCACCCGAGCCGCTTCAAGTTAAACACAAATCTATCCAGAAACTGACCTCGATAAGTACTAAGTACAGGGTACAGTTATCATTAATGCGCGTGAGGAAGGTTCGATTCCCAGGTCAGTAATTTATTTTATTTTATTTTTATTTACCTAAATACAAAATAACTATTTTTGATAATTGTGTCAAGTTTTTATAAAGTAATTAATTTAAAAAGTTTGTAACATCCTATTTTTCTTAAATCTTGCTAATTATATAATTGATCTAAATTAACATATTTTTTATAACTCAACGCATACCATAGTTTTCGCCGACACCTATTATCTTTTTATCGTAATATAAGCCTTTAAAATCATAATATTAATTTTAATCTGTGAATAGTCGACCAATTTCCAACAATTATAAATTAGGCTCGTTGACAAGGGATTAACATTGAATATGGTTCTCAGAAACCCAAAACTGCTGTAACGTGGTTAATTCGAGATTTATCTCAAATGTGACAAATTGTTAAACGCTTGTCACATTTTGGTGTTGAGAAACTGAAAGTAGAATTAACAGGCGATTAATCGTCGATTACGTTAACAGCCCGATAATTGAGACCTGGGAACTGGCAGTAAATGTTTAAATTGTGTATATTTGGTTCTTCTATGATATATTTTATTGATAGCAACTCGAGTTCAGAAGAATACCACTCGAGTCAACTCGAGTTAGGCGCAACTCGAGTTAACTCGAGTTGCACATCTCTAGCATAGAGTATAGTAACTAAAAAGGAAATCTGTAGTTTGTGATAGGGATAGGCAAATGAAAAAAAAAACCGATATATATCGTATCGATATTTTCAAACAGAATCGATAATTATCGAGTGAAAATATCGATATTTCGATATTTTTTGCCTATGCCTAAATTTCCTGATGTACGTTCAAAATAAAAATGATAACAATTTGTCTCATCATTATCTAACCCTGTATGGAAACAAAAAAGGTAAAATTAAGACAAAAAATATAAGAACATTGAACACGAAACCAAAGTTGCGTTAAAAAAAATCGAAATTGATACGATTTTGATACTCTAAAAATAATATCGGATATCGATATATCGCGTACAAAAATAACGACTATATATATCGATATTTATAGGGAAAAATATCGATATTTCGATTTATCGATATTTTTTGCCCATGCCTAGTTTGTGATAGGGATGTCGAAAGTAAACAAAAAATTCGATATATCGATGTATCGATATTTTTTAAAATATCAATATCGACCTCGATATATCGAGGAAAAATTTATCGATATATCGATATATCGGTCCAATTTTCAGAGTTTTTTTGGTTTTAAAATTATTATGTATTTAGTTCAGTCTGGCTCAATAATAGGTAGAAGAAATTGTTTATACAAAATGTACATTATTTTAATGTATGAGGATCTTAATAAAAACGAAGGTATTTTAATCGTTATTCCTTTTAAATAGGCAAAAATTGAAAATAACAAAAACTAAATAGCAATCTTCTAAAAATATTTAAAGATGACACGTACCACACACACACAACGCAAAAGAACTCACATTTGAAAGTGAGTAACGAGTGACTGATGATGACTGCCTCCGCGGCCGCCACATAAACACACACGGAACACAAACAAATCAGTATAGTCATAGACAATACAGTAATTTTCCGTTCATTCATATATTTTACGGCTTTGAATTCTGTTAATTAATTAAATTTGAAAAAATATCGTTTTTGATACGTTTTTCGATATTGGATATTTTGTATCGATATATCGATGTATCGGATGAAAATATATCGCCAAAAAATATCGATATATCGAAGCAAAGATATCGATATATCGATGTATCGATATTTTTTTGACAAGCCTAGTTTGTGACATAATATGTGGATTATGTGGGATGATTTGTTTCTGTTTATTGTTATTTTAGTTTAAATTATTGTCTCTTTACTGAGATCCACGAAAGAAGCTCCCGCAAAATTTGTATTACCAAGCGTTTATTCAAGAAGTTATTCTAAAAGCCAGATAATAAAATTCAGCACTGTTTTTCAATATGACGATGAAAACACTTACAATGTGTAGAATATGTTTGGTGGAGAATGTACGCATGTACGTGGTAGTAAACAGGCACTTGCAGGAAATGTATGAGAAGCTGACTAATATTCCAGTAAGTAATTTATTTGACGACCTGAGTTTTTAATTAGGTGGCAGGTGGAACAAGTGTCGAGGATGACAATAAAATACAGCCTCTTTCCTTGCCTCATCAAACGGTTCTCTGCATTCAACGAATTCATGTGACCTTCACCAGGTAATAGGTGCCTAGTAGCTTCTTTGCTACAGAACCTTTTCGAATATAATTGGAAGTATTTTATTTATTCATAAATAAACTATGTAGAGCGTTTTGTTACAGTTAGTGACTCAAGACAGTAGACCGATGCTCGTTTGTTACTTCTGCATCACTAAACTGAAGCAATGCTGCCGATTGCAGAGAAAATGTCTAGAAGCTGAAAAGATGTTTGCTTGGATGTTGAATGAGGACTATCGGGTAAGGATTAATTGAATGACGTACCTTCAACATACCTACAACTGTTTTCATATCATTATATATGCAAATATATTTCTACAAAAAACTAGTGGTGATCTATTTCTATTTTGGAGTATATTTTGACTTCGAATGGTTCTTTTCTGCTTATAAAATATTTTGAGTGATGAAGATACAATCTTACTGTTGAACATTTGGAATAGTCCCTGCTTGTTTATGTTGACAATACATCATAGAAATTCTATACCAATATTATAAAGAGGAAAGATTTTTTTGTTTGTTTGTACTGAATAGGCTCCAAAGCTACTGGACCGATATAAAAAGTTCTTTCACCTATGGAAAGCTACATTATTCCTGAGTAACATAGGCTATAATTTATTTGAAAATGAATTAGAGATCCTTATAAAAATTGCAATAATGTAACAAAAAGTAGCAGTTTTTCCTATAAAATTAATTATTTGGAGAGTGCTGAGAAAACTGTTGATGATACATAAAAATTATGTACTATATGATTAAAGTACTCATTATTAACTACATAAAATAATTAATATCATAAAGAGGAAAGATTTTTTTGTTTGTTTGTACTGAATAGGCTCCAAAGCTACTGGACCGATATAAAAAGTTCTTTCACCTATGGAAAGCTACATTATTCCCGAGTAACATAGGCTATAATTTATTTGAAAATGAATTAGAGATCCTTATGAAAATTGCAATAATGTAACAAAAAGTAGCAGTTTTGCCTATAAAATTAATTATTTGGAGAGTGCTGAGAAAACTGTTGATGATACATAAAAATTATGTACTATATGATTAAAGTACTCATTATTAACTACATAAAAGTCTGCGAGAGAATATATGTCACTATCATAACTAAGTTACAATAGCAGTTTTTGTGTTCTAAAATTTAATTAGAACGCCGTTAGAAACAAAAGTTGGTTACTGGGTATTGTAGTATTAGTTCTTATTGAAATAAATAGTTTAACAAATTGGTGGGTAGGGTAGGGGGGTAGATAGGTTGGTACTAGGTAAGGTAGGTGGGTAGGTAGGTTGATCGGGGAGGGCGGGTGAGTAGGTTTGTACGAGGTAAGGTAGGTGGGTAGGTAGGTAGATAGCCAGTTGATGGGAGCGAAGCCGCGGGGGTCAGCTAATCTTAAATAATTTTAAACAATACTTGTGTCCAATACTTATAGATATTTTACAATGCATGTCCTCGTAAAGAGCGTTTTCCAAGCAACCAAACTGTGCGGAAAGTGTCACTTTTTTCACTAGTGCTTTTTACTTTTCTGTATTTTTTTAATTTTTAACCCCATAGTCAGCCAGACGCGTAGAGTTTTTATTATTTGAGAAAAGTACAGATTTTCATTCATATACAAGGTAAAATATAACTAATACTTCATAAGGCGATTTTAATTACTCTAGATTTAGATTTGATCAATAAATTAATTTTAAATATTCTTTAACAGCGGCGTAGCGTGCCTTGGTGGGGCCCCGTATAAAAATTTGTTTGGAGGCCCTTATGAAGGGTAAAGATTTCTCAAAAAAGAAAAAAAATATGCATAAAATTAAAAGAAATATTTATTCATCATAATTATCTATCTGTCACTTAAATATACACTCTCCTTGCTTTTTTTTCGGCAAACTGATTGATTAGCTGATGATGACTTTAGTTTTTCTAAAGTTTCTGCCTCTATTGACAATAGTGACAAGTCTCACAGGCGTTCATGTCCCATCGAAGTTCTTAGGTAATTTTATCAGTTTTAATTTTTGCTTACGCACGTCGGGGGCCCCTTTTTCCCGGGTGCCCCGTATAATTGATACGGCAGATACGGCGGTAGCTACGCCCCTGTTCTTTAAACATGTTTGGAAGATCGTATATTTTGTTCGTGCGTTTTGGTGTTACGACGTGACAGCTATTTGCACATGCGCAATATATATGCCCGAGGAACTGTGGACATGCTGAGCGCGCTGGAATAAGCCCGCCATTTTATTAATTTCTTACTTGGTTCAGATCTCAGTTCAGATATATTATTTTATTTCCTCGCACAATGCATAGTAAAATGTTCTATGATACACGTACGTAAGATGATTCCCGACTCATGTCGATTTATTCACTCATCGGGAATCACCTACCTTCCGCACTTGTAGCATAAATAACTAGGTATATAAATTTTGGTATAAAATATATAGGTGATAATCTTTGATTATATACTTGTCTAGATAGAACAATGCAAACAAACGACGCGCTAAAACTGTCTCCAATTGCGTGATATGTGTGAGTACCGCTCGTGTACTTATTGTAGTCAAACTGTCAATGTATGCGTGTTTAGGGATGCCTGCTCCAAACTATTAACCTACCTTTTCTGAATTATTTAATATGATAAAAGTTAAACAAAACAGGTTAAATTAAACAATAATTTTGTAGATTAGTGTATCATTTATTTTAGTAACAACAAAAAATACAATGAAAAAATATACAGTAATTTATAGACTAAAACCCATCTCTTTGTGTTTGTTCTCGGAATATTTTTCTCTTTGATTTTATTGCCTGGGCTACGTTAAGGTAAGTTGTCATTTACTGATCACATATATAATGTAATTTTAAAATAATAATGTTCTTCTGATCGAAAGATTATGTAATGCTATTTGTATTTTGTCTCCCATAGTTTCGTTAAATCTCCCTAGTAATAAACTGACAACACTGGCTAAATCAGACTAACCTACAAAGTAACGAATTAAAAATCGTGTTTTCTTATAATAATAGTGGTTAAATAACAAAACGTACCGGTGAAAAGTGCTTTTGGTAATATTATACGGTTTTCCCACATAATTGCTATACAGTCTGACGGCGCAAACCGGCATAATTAATTATTTTTCGTGAACACGTTACCCTTAGGTGTTTCAAATGACACTGACATAAATAAGAAGCGAGTCTACCAATTTTAGTAGACTTTATTTGGGCCGTTCAGGTAGGGTCAATGTGACATCTAGACAAGTATATAATCAAAGATGATAATTAATATGATTGATTGTATGTGGTTTTTGTAATATATTGATTTATTCTTTCTTAGCTGTTGCCAGTGGCTTCGCTCGTGTTAATATAGATTTTGTCAATAAATTCCAGTTGTGGATATTCGGGGCGAAACAGGGCGATATTTGGGGTTATTTGCAGTTGGTCCTAAAGCACAATTATTTAGTCCTCCATGCTCAACGGAACCCTATCTATACTAATATTATAAAGAGGTAAAGTTTGTGAGTTTGTGAGTTTGTGACGTTGTAAGGGGTAATCTCTGGATCTACTGAACCGATTTTGAAAATTCTTGCACCGGTAGAAAGCTACATTATTCCTGAGTGTCATAGGCTATAAAATATTTTCAAAAAAAATAGAGATCCTTAAGAAAATTGCAATAATGTAACCCAAGGTAGCAAAATGTTGTCTGTAAAATACATTATTTGGCGTGCGCTGAGAAAACTATTGATGATAGATACAAATTAGTAGATAGGGTAGGTAGGATAGGCAGGTTAGGCAGAGTAGGCAGGGTGGGCTGAGTAGGCAGGGTAGGCAGGGTAAGCAGAATAGGCAGGGTAAGCAGAGTAGGCATGGTAAGCAGAGTAGGCAGGGTAGGCAGGATAGGCAAAGGCAGGATAGGCAGGTTAGGCAGGGTAGGCAGAGTAAGCAGAGTAGGCAGGGTAGGCAGGGTAGGCAAGATAGGCAGGGTAGGCAGGAAAGGCAGGGTAGGCAGCGTAAGCAGATTAGGCAGGGTAGGCAAGATAGGCAGGGTAGGCAGGAAAGGCAGGAAAGGCAGGGTAGGCAGGAAAGGCAGGGTAGGCAGGGTAGGCAGGGTAGGCAGGATAGGCAGTGTAGGCAGGATAGGCAGGGTAGGCAGGAAAGGCAGGGTAGGCAGGATAGGTAGAGTAGGCTGGGTAGGCAGGGTAAGCAGAGTAGGCAGGGTAGGCAAGATAGGCAGGGTAGGCAGGAAAGGTAGGGTAGGCAGGATAGGCTGGGTAGGCAGGAAAGGCAGGGTAGGCAGGATAGGTAGGGTAGGCAGGATAGGCTGGGTAGGCAGGGTAGGCTGGGTAGGCAGGGTAGGCAGGGTAAGCAGAGTAGGCAGGGTAGGCAGGTTAGGCAGGGTAAGCAGAGTAGGCAGGGTAGGCAAGATAGGCAGGGTAGGCAGGAAAGGCAGGGTAGGCAGGAAAGGCAGAGTAGGCAGGAAAGGCAGGGTAGGCAGGGTAGGCAGGATAGGCAGGGTAGGCAGGATAGGCAGGGTAGGCAGGAAAGGCAGGGTAGGCTGGGTAGGCATGGTAAGCAGAGTAGGCAGGGTAGGCAGGATAGGCAGGGTAGGCAGGAAAGTCAGGGTAGGCAGGGTAGCCAGGGTAGGGGCAGGGTAGGCAGGGTAGGTAGGGTAGGCAGGGTAGGCTGGGTAGGCAGGGTAGGCAGGGTAGCCAGGGGTAGGCAGGATAGACAGGGTAGGTAGGATAGGCAGGGTAGGCAGGTTAGGCAGGGCAGGCAGGGTTGGCAGGGTAGCCAGGGTAGGCAGGGAAGGCAGGGTAGGGGCAGGCATGGTAGGCAGGGTAGGCATGGTAGGCAGGATAGGCAAGGTAGGCAGGGTAGCCAGGGTAGGTAGGCAATTGACGGGAGCGAAGCCCCGAGGGTCAGCTAGTTACTAATAAAATAAATATTTATATGTTCATACAACAAACGTGATTTTATTGCCGTTTTTGCGGTAATGGTACGGAACCCTTCGTGCGCGAATCCGGCTTGCACTTGGCTGGTTTTTAACAATATTGTCAATAATATTAACATTATAAGCGGGATATTTACCATGTTTACTGTTTGTTAATATTGTCAATCTTTTACAGAAAAAACCTCGAATAAACCAAGGCCAGCTAAAGTTCAGTTCGTATATTATAAGTCCCACAGAGCACATCAGCATATCTGATGAATGTCAAACAGAAAACGACGTTATCAAAACAGAATTACCAGATGATAATGAGAGACAAGATAATATTGTTGAGTCAAAGGAGGAACATCGAACTGGTATGTTTTACAATTTTGTTTGCAGATATTTTTCTTATAGAAAAATACCTAACGACTTTGCGGCATACTCAGGGGAAGCTGGCGGTACGAGCTTGATGCTTATAGGTAGGATTGAACCTCGTTGGAAAAAAAACAGATAATTTAAAAATCAAAAAACCCGTCTGCATAAAAAGCGAACTAAAAAGATGTAAACAAGAAGAAAATCACGCTGTGCAGTCGGAAGATACATCTGGTTTTGGTCAGCCAGCACGCGAACATGTATCCTCCGACTGCATAGCATTATTTTCTTTTTGTTTACATCTTTTAAGTTCGCTTTTTAAGGGGTTTTTTGATGTTTTTATTTAACTTTTTTAAGCAGTTGGGTTTTTTTATTTTTAAATTAACTTTTTTTATTTATAACTTTTTAGTTATTCTTTTTTTTAGAATTAGGTACATTTGAAAACATTTAAAAGCTTGACTGGTATAGAATGCCTAAGGCATTAAGTCCGCCATTGTATCTTTGTGCGCGAAATTTAAATAAAGAAAAATATAAGTGTTATATATTTGTTGAGGTAGGACCCGAGGTGCAGTATGCGTGAGCATTTCTCCAAGCAAAAAAAAAAAAAAAAGGACCCGAGGTGGCGACGCGGAGTGTTCCACGCGCACCCCTCTTAGACGTCGCGGGGGGAGTCCAACACCTCACTCCACCCAACCCGAGGTCGTGGCTCGCAGAGGAACTAGCCGGGGGTTGCGGAAGTATCGTTATTCCCGCGACCCCCGGTGTAGGTGTGAGACGGAACACCGGGGTGGTTTTTAGTCAGTACGAGTCTGACAGACCCCTTCGCCCCCCCAGGACGGAGGACATCCAATGAGGATTTTCCACCCCGGAAAAAAAAGGAGTCCTTAGCTGTGTCTGGAGTAAACGACGGTTGAGATGCGAATGAGTCTTTATTGCAGAACTTAACCTATTATATACAAAAATACCTACAAGATTATTAGCGGCTACCCACATTCAGAACACCATAAAATAAGTCAAATATTATATCGGTAAGCAGTGTTTCTTTCAGGTACTACTCCGGGGGGGGGAGGGGGGGTACGGACGTTGCCCCCCCCCAGTAGCCTTACTGTCCCCCCGGGGCGTTTGGAACTTAATCAATAGCAATAGGTTGCCGCTCCGGACGAATATCCTACAATTTGGCAAATTATTTAAACCTGGTATCATTTTAGAGCTGGAAAAGTGGAAACCCTTTATTGAAGTGAAGTGGCACTCAATCAGCCAATCAGGAATTGAGTAGTGCATGACATATTAAAGTAGCCAATCAGAAACCAGAATAGAGCCTAGAAAGAACGACACACTTTCGAGAATATCGCCATCCCTTTTCCTCTAACGCTATCCCATAAGGCTCTCCCACTCTAAACAGCTGTTTATAGATAGTAATTTCGCGAAATTTGTAGAATGAAAATTATAGCTGTAACGTTATTAGCCATAACGTTATGTATACGCAAGAAAAAAGCCACGAAGAATAAGATTTTAGTAAACGTTACGTGCTCGTCATATAAAAGCTTGCCACGCCTTTCTTTGTTTCCTTTTCTAGGGTACATCAAAAGGATGGACCCTAATTTTATTACAATCTAGCCTTATAAATAGACTAATAAGTAATTTAATTATAACCTTAACTATCAAATTGTCTTTACTAAGAATGTGTTCAATAGTACTTTTCTTATTGTCTCTATTAAGGCGAATACAATTCGTTCTTGTGTTCGTTTGGTAGCACTTTTGTACGTTACACTATTAACATTCACTAATACTAAACACTAACTCGAACGGTTTTGTTCTTTTTAGTCTTATCACTATGTTTGTGGGGTCGAGAAGCTGGATTGCCTCGTCGTTCACATGCTGATGAAGTCTCTTTTCGTGAGCTTCTGCAAATTTCTGGATCACTTTTTCGATGAACTCAACTTTTAGGTCCCGATGGAGGTCATCATTTCGTATGTAACATGGTGCATTTACAATTGCCCTTAGCACTTTGTTCTGGAACCGTTGTATAATTAATATATTGCTCTGTTTGGTGCAGCCCCATAGCTGAATACCATAAGGTCGGGACTAGGCAGACTTTATAGAATAGGTACTTTGAGAATACTCTAGACTAGTCGGGACTAGGCAGACTTTATAGAATAGGTACTTTTAGAATACTCGAGACTAGTCGGGACTAGGCAGACTTTATAGAATAGGTACTTTGAGAATACTCGAGACTAGTCGGGACTAGGCAGACTTTATAGAATAGGTACTTTGAGAATACTCGAGACTAGTCGGGACTAGGCAGACTTTATAGAATAGGTACTTTTAGAATACTCGAGACTAGTCGGGACTAGGCAGACTTTATAGAATAGGTACTTTGAGAATACTCGAGACTAGTCGGGACTAGGCAGACTTTATAGAATAGGTACTTTGAGAATACTCGAGACTCGAGACTAGTCGGGACTAGGCAGACTTTATAGAATAGGTACTTTGACAATACTCGATGCGAATGAAGTCTTTATGAAGCAGTCTAATATCAAGTACGGAGTCATGCGAATGTGATCTCGCTTGATTTATTGATACCTACTCGACGTCACAAACACGTACTATAGCGGACTTATTTATTGTGATCGGATTTCATAAAGAAATTGTGATAAATCGTTAAGAACATATACATCACCTTCGTCTTGTTCATATTTAATTTTATATTCATCCTTTTCATCTTCAGTCATCACAGTCACCATGCCTTGCAACTGTTCTGCTAACGATGCAAGTAGAACTTGATCATAAACATAGATTTTAGACAGGCGAATCATTCATCCTCAATCCGCACATCATGCTCTTTGAAATCTATCAGACAATTATCCATGTACAAGTTGAGCAGCCTCAGTGACGCTACACAGCCCTGTCTAACAGCCCTTGAGATGGTTTAATCCTAACACAAACACACTAAAATGCCTTCACGGGGTTCCAGTGCTTTATGTGATTCCATTGGTGACGTTTCCACCCGCCAGGCTACCTCGCACATGGTTTTCAAGCTCCTGTTTCATCTCCAGTCTCTTAAGAAGTATAAATACGTCGCTGTCGTCCTCTATCTTTTTCTCCGCTTACTTCTTCTATACCACACAAATTATTTTGATACAGTTTTCACTAATAAAGAGAGCGATAAACGAGGCAGTTTTGTGTATATAATTTGTCCCGTGTGGAACCGGGGCGGGACGCTAGTTGTTAAATAGAACAAAGGAGCACTCTGACTAGAAATTTTAAGAAATTAAATTATAAATTAAAAAAATCTTTTTTTAACAAGTTTTTTCGTATTAATCTCAGCAAACCCTATCATTTGATACCCATATCATGTCAGTGCACAAAAAATAACTAGTCCATGATATTTGTACGCTTCACGGCAAAACATAGAGAACCTACGTAATATCACAAGGCAACATTGGCAGAGAGGCCACTACGAACTTAGCGTCATTTTGCACACACACATTGACATTGCGATTTTACAGGGAATATTGGGCAATATTGGACCGAGCTTAGTCGCGGCTGTCACGAGTGCTTTGTGCGTTTGTCACGAAGTTGCATTGGCTGGGTTACCTTTATTAATTGTTACATTACGAGTATATTTTAAATGATGAAGTTCGTTCCTTGAGAGAGACTATGGTAGAGCGGACAGATTTGACCTTAAGCCTTGTCTCCCAGTGGGGTGATGACAATCTGGTCTCCTTTAACGCCACCAAAACACAGGCGTGTCTTTTTACCGCTAAAAGGAGTATTTTCGATCGGACGCCTACTTTTCGGGGTGCGTCTGTTCCAGTGACTGATCGGCTTGAGCTCCTAGGCATGGAGTTGACATCCAGTCTTAACTTCGGCGCCTCCATTGAGTACAAGGCCCAAATTGCGGCAAAAAAACTGGGCATCCTAAATAGGGTGAAGCGATACTTTACGCCTGGACAGCTTTTAACCCTGTACAAAGCGCAAGTCCGATCCTGCATGGAGTATTGCAGCCACCTTTGGGATGGCTCAGCAAAGTATCAGCTTGCCGCGCTTGACTCGGTGGAACGCAGAGCTAAGAGGCTCATCGGTGACATTGAACTGGTGGATACCAAGCTTCACAGCTTGGCTCATCGCCGCAAGGTTGCCTGCTTGTCGGTCTTCTACAGACTGTATTTCGGTGAGTGTGCTCAAGAACTCCACGACCTCATCCCACCAGCCCCCTTCTACCATCGGACATCTAGACGCACTGCAAGTTACCATCCCTACCTTGTTGCCATTCCACCAATTCGCACCAAGCGCTTCCAAACATCCTTCATAATGCGCACAGCGAATGAATGGAACTCACTACCTGCGTCTGTGTTTCCGAATGCATTCAACCCGAATCTCTTCAAAGTTAGAGTAAACAGGCTCCTTCTGGGTAAGCTCACTCCATCGTCGACTCTGTCTCTGTCACCTATGACATAGACTAGAGTCAAGAGCAAACCCATAAAAAAAAAGAGTTATTTAAAGGACATGGCTAAACAATTGCTCTTAGCATGGATAGAAATTTCCCACTAACTCGTAACATTCAAATATTCATTAATGAATTATTACGGTTTTATTATTCTTCTAGAACTTTCGTGAAAAATCAAAAAAATAAAAGTTGTTTTCATGTTTTTTTTTTGACAAGAAGAACTTGTAGTCAATAAACCTACTTTTAATTACAAAAATTGTAGTCAATAAACCTACTTTATATTACAAAAAGTTTAGTCAATAAACCTTTTTATTAACTTTATTTTTCACATTTATATTTTTGTCGAGCTTTGTGCTTTTCACATTTTAATGTTTTTAGTGGGCTCATTTATTACACCATTGTTACGTCTTGTTACCATCCAATCTTCGTCGTATGTGGTGTCGTGATCTTTAATGGATATTTGATGCTCTGTCTACCCTCTAAGGCATATAGGCATGATACTATGATGTATGTTTAGAAGAGTCGATGTATTTATGTTTGTAATATATTATACAACCTAATCTTTTTTAAATTCGGAATCAATATAGTAGCAACCCTAGTGAATCTGTCAAGTTTAGCTGTCAATTTTCGAAACCGCGAGAGTGGGTGTGGTAATATTATAACAACTCACACACCATGTACTATCTATGTTTACAAATAATGATTCTGATGCCGCCATCTTCGATTTATATATACAGGGTGGGCCAGAAAGGCGTACGATTTTAAAAACACTCTTGCGTTTGAAGCTTTAGAGAGGGGACTGCGCGGGTGGTGGGGTTAAGTAGCTCGGTTCCCGGAAATTTAGTCGCGATGGATCACTTCACCGGAGCGCAACGTGCATTCTGCGTTAAACATTATTACAAAAATCGCGATTCGTGCGTTATTGTTCGGCGTTTATTTCGGCGTGAGTTTGGATTACATGACCTAAATCAGTGTCCGAAAGAAAGTGTGATTCGATCGTGGGTCAGAAAGTTCGAAGATACTGGTTCGACTCTCAAACAGAAGCCTGCGGGACGCCCAAGGTCAACAAGAACGGAAGACACAATTGAACAAGTTAGAGCTTCAGTTCAACGTAATCCTGCTCTATCGACTCGAAAGCGTTCAGCCGAACTTGTGGTATCCAGAACATCTTTGCGTCGCATTTTGTTGAAAGATCTGAAATTGCACCCGTATAAAATTCAACTTGTGCAGGAATTACAGCCAAATGATCCAATTTTACGACGAGCTTTTGTTGAAACAATGTTGGAACGCTTTCGGAGTTTCAACAATATTTTGTTCTCCGACGAAGCTCATTTTCACATAAATGGGCATGTGAATAAACAGAATTGCCGTTACTGGGCTGCAGAGAACCCACGTGCAAAACATCAAAAGCCTCTGCATTCGCCGAAAGTAACCGTTTGGGCGGCCATGTCAGCGCACGGAATTATCGGACCCTACTTCTTCGAAAATCGACAAGGCCAATCTGTCACTGTAAATTCTGACCGATACATAGCCATGTTAAAGGATTTTTTCTTTCCACAACTGCAACAATTTGAAGCTTATAATCGTGCGACATGGTTTCAACAAGATGGCGCGACATGCCATACAGCTAATGCCTCTTTGGCGGTCGTAAACGAGATGTTTGCTGGGAAACTGATATCGCGCCGAGGTGACATTGCATGGCCTCCTAGAAGTCCGGATCTAACGCCACTGGACTTTTTTTTGTGGGGATACCTAAAAAGTAGAGTCTACTCCAATAACCCAGCCACGATTAACCAGTTGAAGACCAATATCCGGGAAGAAATGGCAGCTATTCCCCGTGCAATGTGCCAGCGAGTTTTTACCAATTTGAGGTTCAGATTCGAAGAATGTTTGCAGCGGGATGGTGCACACCTGGATGACGTTATTTTTAAGAAATGAATTTCCCAGATGTAAATTTTTATAAAAATAAAAATTTGTATGTGAATTGTACTAAGTTTTTTTTTAATCATTTTTTCAAATTCGCATTTCTTTCTGGCCCACCCTGTATATTTTTTATTTTTATTTTCTATAGGCTCGCGCTTGCGCACTATCTCATCTGATGGAAAGCGATGATGTGGTCGACGGTGAAGCACGCTTGCCTAAAAAAAAACATTAACTCTTGACTTAAAGACCCCTAGATTGTAGCTATCGGGAAACACAGACTCCGGCAGGGAATGCCACTCCTTAGCTGTACGCATAATAAAAGTGTCCCCAAAACGTTTTGTGCGTATGGGTGGGATGTCCACCATGTACCGATGACGCATCACCGTGCGTCTGGTTGTCCGATGATGGAACGGGCTGGGCGGAATTAAATCATGCAATTCCATCGCACACTCCCTGAAATGTAACCGATAAAATACCGACAAGCTGGCAACTCGGCGACGATGTTCAAGGCTCTGGAGCTTTGATTTGACCAGTGCTTCATCGCCGATGAGTCTCTTGGCCCGCTTTTCGATCGATTCTAGTGCATCTAGCTGATATTTGGCAGATCCGTCCCAGAGATGAGAACAGTACTCCATGCACGATCGAACTTGCGCTTGATACAAGTTGAGCAGCTGTTCCAGCGTAAAGTACTTTCGCACCTTCGCAAGGATCCCCAACTTTTTGGCAGCCAGCTGAGCCTTTGCCTCAATTAATGGTCCAAAATTGAGAGCTGATGTCAGCGTAACGCCAAGAAGCTCAAGATGGTCCGTTATTGGCACGGTTACATCACGGCAAGTTGGAGCCGGGTGAAATTGGCTCTTTTTAGCGGAAAAAAAACACGCCTGGGTTTTAGCAGCATTAAACTTGACCAGATTGGCATCACCCTATTCGGAGACTGCCTGCAAGGACAAGTTCAAACGCTCCACCATGGCCTCACGGAGAGACCGGATCAGTGGCCCGGTAGCACGTGCGTTGGACAAGTAACTCTCAGCAACAGTGCTGTCGTCTGCATACCCAAAGGTGCCGGGTTTTAGCAGATCGTTGATGTGCAACAAGAACAATGTTGCCGAGAGTACCGACCCCTGAGGGACGCCGGCATTAATATCCAATTGGTCCGACGAGCAGCCATCGATAACCATTCGAATGGACCGATCCCTCAGGAAGTCTGCAATCCAATCACACAGACCACCGGGCAGACCGAATGAAGGAAGCTTACCAATATGGCTTTCGTGCCAGACCCTATCGAAAGCCTCCCGAGATGTCGAGGGAGACGGCAAGCGCTTCCCCGTGCCTCTCGATGGCCTCACTCCATATGTGAATGGCATACGCTAGAAGATCCCCAGTAGACCGATTTCGGCGGAAGCCGTATTGGCGGTCGCTAAGGATATCATTAGTTTCTAGGTATGCCAGGAGCTTAGTGTTTAGTATACGCTCCATATTTTTACAGAGTATGGACGTTACAGAGATGAGTCTGTAATTAGCCGAGTGAGCTCGACTGCCCTTCTTGGACACGGGCTGTACGTTGGCTTGCTTCCAAGCATTCGGCACTTTCCAGTCTCATATGAAAGGCGGAATTGGCGTGTCAAGATCGGAGACAGTTCAGGCGCACAGGTTCTAAGAACTATAGCTGGTATTCCGTCAGGGCCACTAGCCTTATTCACGTCGAGGTTTCGCAGCACCCTACGGACGTCCTTTTGATGGATACGAATGTCTGACATACTCGTCTCGCATCCATCAGGAGAAGGAGGGGGTCACGAATCACCAGGATTCAGACGCGAAGATTCCGCAAAAAGGGAGGCAAATAAATTTGCCTTCTCTTCAGCGGAGTGGGCCAGTGACCCATTAGGTTTCAGCAGTGGTGGTAGTGAGGGACGGCAGAAGTTCGATTCGACCGACTTAGAATGACGTCACTTAAGCTGCATTGTCATCTAAACTAAACGTGTTTCCAAATTTTCATCTTAATCGGTGGAGGATAACTGCTTTAAAATTCAGTTGTAAGATTTGACACACATACATACATTGCAAGTTAATAAATAAAAGCTTGTCAAATAGCTGCTTTTGTTTCTTATATATTTGTTTCTTTACAGATCCAAAACACGAATTCAAAGACATTGAATATGTAGAAATTGATATATCAGCACTACATTCTGAATTAGATGCAGACGATGATGTTCCTTTGTTTGAGTTAAAAACCGAAGAGGAACAAAAAACTAAAGACATAAAAAGTAAGTATTAGTTTGTTAATGATCCCTTTTTATCCCTGATCTGCCCGCTCTTGATCTCGATCTTGCCTAACAGTAAGCGATAGATGAGATGAGAGGTCTACAATGAAGCGAAAGAGCCACTTTTACTTTGAAGGCTGACGGGTCGTAAGCGGTAGGAAATACATGTTCCCATAGTGCCTTACATAAACGTTTTATTTTAATACATAAAATATAGTCACTTCATGGGGTCCCAGCGCTAAGAAATAAAATTTTGTTTAAATAAATCTCACAAGATGGCGTGATATTCACCGATTTGTTATTGAATTTTGTGTAAAATTGACATTTTCGGTCATTGAACATAAAAATAGTATGTTCTTGTTTGATCAACTCTCCTAAGCACTAAATTATGGAATATTGCGCTCTTAATTTATATTTCAAAGATTATTTGAACGGATCATTCAAAATTGATGCCAGTAGATGGCGCGGTTTTAAATTTCTGAGGCATTCCACTCGAATGTTTAAATTTGTATTGTAACACATTTTGGTGCAATGAAACTGTAAAAAACGTGCAAAAAAATACTATAAAATAAATCGTCACTGTATTTAAAGAAAAAAAATAGTCATGATCCGAGAAAACCCTTTTACTTGCAAATCGCTGCTAAGACCATCTATAGCCGTGGAACGGAACCGAACGCGATCGAAGTACTAATAAATAATCATCTTAATCAGAGGAAAAACGCTAGATACGTCGGCACGGTTTCTTTGTATGGGATGAGGCATCTGTAAGCTAGTATTATATTATCTGTGGTAATTTAAACGCCTGAGTATGTGTATAAAACAGAATAAAAATTGCTCCCCCTCCGGGCGTTCGTGCAAGTCAGATGTATTCGTGCCGTCTCTATGTTCAAAATCCGAAAGTGGTGTTATACTGCGTCTACCGCTATGAAATATATACCGTAATGTGGACCATGAGGTGAACTGTCAACACGCGTAGTCATGCTTATCCGAGAGTTAAAGTGCTCAGTGCATAAAACTATGATTTTGCTATTAAAAACAGTACTAAAGTGAACCTTATTAAGTGATTACTGTGAACAATTATTGGTAGCTTAATAATCAGTGATTTCTAACAAAAACAGTGATTAAAAATTAAGAGTGACACTTGCACTTTAAAATCTTTCTTCACCCACCCTCTTTTTCATATTACCATAAACGTCAGATGTCAAAATGTCGTTTGACATTTGGCAAAGTGCTGCCTTTGTGAAACGTAATTACGAAAGTGAGTGAACCTGGTGAACATCATTGCATATTGCCTTCTAAACCTGTGTGCGAGTCCATACTCGTGGGAATCAAATGAGATGACTGAAAATAAAGTCCATAAAACTAACACCCAACAACTCTTCCACAAAAGACTCTTTGAATCTAGACCTAGGTTCTTATCTTTCAGTGGCGGCATAAGCACAGATAAGCAGCCTGAAATTCAGGCATGCAACGATAATACTGCCCAAACAAACCACATTATAGTCAACGATACAACAACCATCCTGGCAAGCCAAAAGGCGTTTTCTGAAAATCAGAAAGATGAACGCTCAAATCAAAAGTGGCAGCTTGACAAAGTACCTAACAAAAAACGTAAAAGATAAGATAGCCCCAAGGAAGGTCAAACTGAACAGACATCCGCTAAAAGAACTAACTACACAGTTCCCGTACATAATACATGCGACATCCTTAGTGACGAAGATCCTGTAATTGCAAATGAACATAAGGAATATACATCCGAAGCCCAAACCAATTTTTGTAACTGGCATAATGAATTTAACACCTCTTAAACAAAATTGTCGATTTAAACAAGTATACCATGACCACACTAAAATCTGGACATATAATCAAGCTAATGCCTGCAGACATTGAAACTTACAAACTACACTACACCTACAAACTTAACAGCGAAAGGGCTTACAGAATAGTGATTAGAGGTCTGCATGCCTCAGAAGATACTGCAATGGTCAAAGAAGAGCTTCAAGCAAATGGACATGAAGTACATCAAATAGTTAACGTGTTACATAGAGCAACTAAAGAAAAACTTTCCCTATATTTCATAGACCTGGAGCCGCAAGCCAATAACAGAGACATATTCAATATCAAGCCCATTAACCACGTCAAAGTAACAATTGAAGCACCCTACAAGAAAAAAAGAGGTACTGCAGTGTAAAAGATGTCAAAGATTTGAACACTCAAAAAACCAATGTTTCAGACCCTTCCGATGCGTAAAATGCGGCAATGATCACAAACCCCCTGAGACAGAAGCTACCTGCGCTAACTGCCAAGGCAAACATCCGGCAAGTTATAAGGGTTGCGATAAATATAAACAAAACAAAGAGAAAATACTAAAAATTTAACCAGCCCCTGAAAAAGCCAAACATACACATATCTCACACCTAAAACCGACCACTGACGAAAAGGTTAAACCGACGTACCTTCCAAGAACCAGCTATGCTGATGCTCTGAAAAACAAACTCGGCAAGCCTCCAGCGCAAACAGACGTCATGACACAACAAATCTATTGAACACAATGTTCAATAGATTCCAAGCAATCATGAAAGACATGTTAGACAGCATGATGGATCAGATGATCAAGCTTATAGCCCCCTTGCTTCACCGAGAGACTAAATATCCGCATTGTCACCTGGAATGCCAACTGTCTGACGGACAGAAGGCAAGATCTTGAGTTGTTCATGAATATCGAAAAAATTGATGATGCACTGATATCAGAAACAAGACTTACCCAGCGATTACACATAAAATTTGACAATTACACAATTAAAGGACTAACCACTTCGGGCAACTCCCACGGTGGGACTGCTGTAATAGTGAAAAACTGCATCAAACATCATTCCCTCGAACCCAACCTCAATCAAAATACAACATAAGGACAATCAAATGACACTCACTGCTGTATACTGCCCACCACGATACAGAATAGCGGCTGATGAATTCAAGCTATTCTTTATTCAACTTGGTTCTGTATTTATCTGTAGAGGAGACTGGAACTCGAAACATACATATTGATCAAGATTAATTAACCCAAGGGGAAGACAACTACATAAAACGACGTTAGACCTTCACCTGGAATACATTTCCCACGGAGAGCCAACATATTGGCCCACGGACCACAATAAGATACCAGATCTCCTTGATTTCTCTTTTACAAATAATCTTGGACATAACTACTTAAAGATAGAAAAATGTGAAGATCTATCATCAGATCACACTCCAGTCATACTAAACGTGTTCAATCAAGCTGTTACACTCGAACCGCCTCACAATATTCACAGCAAAAGCACCAACTGGGACCTATATAGAGAAATCGTATCTAGTAAACTAAACCTAAACATCAGATTAAAAGCAGCGAAGACATCGAAACAGCTGTAGAAATGTTGAACAGTGCAATACATCTGGCAGCCACCGCTTCAACGCCTAAACATAGGATAGCAAAGATAAAGCAGATGGAATTCCCAAAGAACATAATGGAGAAGGTCAACGAACGGCGCAAAATGAGAAAAGAATACTAGATATCCTTTGGATAAAACTAAGTTTAACAGAGCAACAAAAGAATTGAAAGACATGATCAAAGAATATGAGAACCTCTGCCTACAAAGACACCTATCGTATCTCACCCCACATAAAGACACTAATTTCTCGCTGTGGCGTGCGACCAAAAACCTTAAGCGAGCAAAAGATCATATCCCACCATTTCGAAAACTGGACAGAGGCTGGGCTAGATTTGAATTAGAAAAAACAACCGCATTTGCCGAACATTTAGCAAAAGTCTTTAATCCTTTACCTTGCACTGACCTCGATAGGGATGATAAAAAACCAAATACGCCGAACCAGTAATGCTTACCCGTACCCGGCAGTAAGCCCTAACGTGATAATCCGAGAGATTAAAGCTCTTCCACCAAGGAAAGCAACAGGCTTATGACCTATTAGATTCAGAACTGTTAAACAACCTTCCAAAAATAGGCATAATATTCTTGGTGCGTGTCTTCAACGCATGTCTGAGACTATCCCACT
Source organism: Orthosia cruda (assembly GCA_964057195.1). Classification (NCBI taxonomy): domain Eukaryota; kingdom Metazoa; phylum Arthropoda; class Insecta; order Lepidoptera; family Noctuidae; genus Orthosia; species Orthosia cruda. Next base: position 18,119,174 of record OZ059853.1, read on the forward strand.
ACCCATCCCAGAGGAAACTTGCTCAAGTCGTCATGATTCTTAAACCTGGCAAACCATCAGAAGAAGCATCATCTTATAGACCAATTAGCCTCCTCCCTTTGGCAGGCAAACTGTTCGAAAAAATCCTCCGCAACAGGATGCGTCTCCATCTAGAAACCATACTTCCTAGACACCAATTCGGATACAGACAGTAGCATGGCACCATCGAGCAGGTCCATAGACTAAAAAATACAGTTTGCGGTCTTCCTGGACATTAGTCAGGCCTTTGATAGGGTTTGGCATTTGGCGTCCGGCCTACCGTATAAATTGAAAAAATATTTACCTCACTTTTTACGCAAAATACGCGCTTAGACGTGGAGTTGCGGACACCAGCCCGTCTTAATCTATCTATCCCACTTCTTTTTCTCCATACTAGAAAGCTACTCCACACAAACGCTTTTTCGAAATCAAACTTAATCATTTCACTTCAGACCTTTACGAAATCAGGTCTGTGTGCCTCAGGGGAGCATTTTGGGACCTGTGCTGTACCTCATCTTTACTGCTGACATACCTACAAAAGACAATACCTGTATCGCGACATATGCAGATGATACTGCAATAATGTCAGTACATACCAACCCACATGTCGCATCGACAAACCTGCAGAAACACATTGGTGATTTCGAAGATTAGCTAAAGACATGGAGAATAAAGGCGAACCAAAACAAATCCGCACACTCTCTCTCTAAGAAAAGGTAACTGTCCTACAATCACATTAAATGGAGAACAAATTCCACATGATGACACTGCAAAATACCTCGGCATGCACCTAGAAAGAAGACTGACTTGGCAAAAGCATATCTGAAAGAAACAAAAGAACCTAACTCAAAGCTTTCTTAGCTAAGAAGCATGTATTGGCTGATTGGTAAAAGGTCTCAGTTAACCAACGAAGGCAAAATAGCAATTTACAAAACCATATTGAAACCGGTTTGGACATATGGCATTGAACTCTGGGGAACAGCAAGTAATTTATCAGGATAGTCGTTCTGAGTCAATGTCATACAAGCTCCAGTAATATGTTGTATTGTTTCAGGTTTGCATTTTCTGCATAAATCGTTTCTAACTGTACTATCTTTTATAATATATTTGCTATAATTTTTGGTATTAATGACTTGGTCTTGAATGGCTAGCATAAATCCTTCTGTGGGGTGTGGGGTATTATTATTATTTAAATATAAACTACAAACTACCTACGTACCGTTAATACCCACGTTCGCGTGGCAAGCGGTTCAACCACAGATTACCTCCCAATAGATACCGCATGCCTACTGTTTTGTTTGATTCCGACTTCATCAAATTTGGCGGAAGGCACGGGTTGCGCGGGGAGTGACAAGTGCGCCGTGATTGGCTATTCAAGGTCACAGTACCTGTCGTAGTGACGGGACATGTGCATTAAATGTCGATAAAAATATCGATATTTTTCAAACAGAATGGTATTTGCTGTATATATAAAGCTGGTGCTTATCATGTGGTCCCATTTAAATTTCATCAAGATCTGATGAAGAACTTCGGAGATATACATAAGAACTCTTCAATAAATGACGGCAAATCACTCGGGACAGCTGCAATCGGATGTCTGTTTATTGATTACATCATTTCATAACATAACATCACTTTAGCACGTTCTAAAGGGGTACGCAGGTGTGAACAGTTCACCCTGTTATACTCTAATTCCACCGTTTTTGTTTAAGTTGCATGTTTCTGGGTTAATCTATTCTGGCTTCACTTTGGAGAAATGGTCCATTATGTACCACAAAGCCAAAAAACGAAGAAACCAAAACAAGAACACCGACTTCCGAAATTAAAATTATTTTTCACTTTGTAGTGTTTTTATTTTGAAGTTGGTTGTATTTTTTGTTAAAATGTTTTTTTTTTTTTCACTTTTTTGTTGTGGTACATAGTGGACCAATTTTTCAGAAAATTTTTACTTCTGTGGGAAAAAGATAGCAATATAATAATTCCTTATGAGTGAAAGGGACTTTTACAAAAGACATCAACGAGCGCTACTGTAAAGAGTGCAATTTTGATTTGCTAACGATTATAACTTGACCTTTTTTAGATTGGTCAATATTTATTACTTTGCCTACTGGTGGAATGTTGACACATCTTTTTATTGAACTTGAAGGGCTGGTTATTTTTCCACACCATTTTACTGCACAATTCGTCATTTTTTTTAAGGCATACCGTTAATAACTATTTTTTAAACAGAATTAAAACTAGAAATCTGGTCGACACTAAATAGATCATACCGTGCACTGAGTTATATCAGCCTAAATAGGCTGATGTGTGGTGCGCGTAAGTTGTCTTCTATGCGGAATCTATCGGGAGGTAATCTGTGGGGTTCAACGATCCGCAAAACGGTGAAGGAAAACATCGTGAGGGAACCGGCATGTCCTAGAAACAAATATTCGAATACATGTGACATCCACTAACCCGCACTGGACCCGCGAGGTGGATTACGGCCCAATCCCTCTCACCGAGAGGTGGCCTGTTTCCCAGCAGTGGAAACATTAAACAGGCTGATGATGGTCGTTATTTTTAAATATTATATTACACAAACCCTTAAATTTTGTACGTTACAATCCCGTGGAGAGTCGATCCGGTACATGAAACAGTATAGATTTGTAAAGATAACATTTTTTTTTCAAAGGAAACAACATAATAAACTGACTTACAAAGCGGTTACCTTCTTTGGTACCTCTTATCGTTTTGCAAATTGAATTAGAAATAAATTATTTGATTTGATTTGAAACTCTCTCTATCAATTTAAGATTTGCTGGTCGAAAACTCTACTTTGAGTTAAGCCCACCTTTGTACATCAATTTTATTATCACTATGTAATCTATGTTACAACATTGCCATTGTACAATAAAGAATTAAGAATAAAGAGTCTATATTAACTTTAAAACCTTCGCGTTTCATAATTGAGAAACAATATACCACGGTAAAAGCGTTAAATACCCGTGGTATATTTTTTCTCAATAAAGGGTCTGTTTGTGTTTCTTCACAGAGTCAGAACATGATTTTCAGGACATACAAAATGTATATATATCAACACGCCATTCTGAATCAGAAGATGTACCACCACAGTATTCTGAATCAGATTCAAAAGATGATTTTCTTTTAATGAAGTTGAAAACTGAAGTAGAAGAAGAAGAACAAGAAGTATCTAAACAAAATGCTGACGACACGAAAAGTAAGCATTAGTTAGGTTATCAATAGATTATAAACAGTATAACTGCCGTAAAGTTGCTTGCAATACTATAAGGTAAGTACTTAAATATGGTCACCCTTTCTCGTACCGACGTCAGCAAGCGTTGCTTTTCCTTGAAGATCGAACCGTGTGGCTGCTGAGCTCCTTTGAAGATATTTAGTTAATTTTAAGCGCCCACTTCGCTTCATATCATTTCGATGCTCGTCGCTTCTGCCAACACAGTGCGACTCCAGGGTTGACGAGGACGGACACGCTTTCTTTAATCTTGACGATAATATGTATATAATTGCTAAACCCAATCAGAGATCAAAAATGTAAACAAAGAAATGTCACTGTCAAAGTGACAGTTCAGGGTTAGTCAACATTTCCCTAGTAATTCAAATTAAGTTTTTTTTTTAAATTAGTGTTTTTGGAACAACGCTAAAGCAACGTGTCAAAATTAAAAATGCAGCCTAAGGTAAGTCCTAATATTATAGGTAAGGTAAACGAAATGAAAATAAAAGAGTTATAATGTTATGAACAAGTTGCTCATGTTTATTTGAAATTAGGATTTATATAATATTATGATTTATTCTCTTTCTGTTCATAATTGTCAGAACAAGGTTTGTGTGTAAGAAAATTCTTATTTATTTCATTAGTAAAAAGCACCCATGCGAAGCAGAGGCGATTCGCTAGTTGAAACCACTAAATGAAGTCCAAATGTTTAAGACCACTGCCTAATTTCCAGTAGCATAAAAAAAAAATCAAACAGATTTTTTTTAATTCTTTTATCCTAGTTTACGTCACTTTAAAGTTGAAAACTGTGTGCAATATTATTTTTTAAATGTTTAAGATAATTATCTCTACACACTGCACTGCACTGTGCTGTTAGCACTATGTTATAGTACTTTTCAGCAAACTGCACAATTGAGGTTATTATTTAAAATTGGCAACACCTTTGTTTACATTTTTGATCTCGAATTCGATTTCTTAGTTTAGAGACCGGATTATATGCAACATAGAAAGCTTGAAATATGCATGCAAATATGCTTGAGAAACCCATAAAATATGCATAAAAGTGTTAAAACATGCTACGTCGAATAAAAGGGCACCTTTTATTATTAGTTATTTTATTTACAAAAACTACATACAATCTGTACATTGTATTCTTTATTCCTTAAATTCACATAACTGTATCGGACCAAAGTATTTAAAGACTTGCTACTAAGTATTGTTAAAATAAACGACTAGGAACTGTTCCAAATGTTTAGTACCTAGTAAGATTGTTGTCTACGATCGCTCAAAATATTTTTATAAGCGGAAAAAAGAAAAGATTGGTCGATCCTACTCCGATATGTGCACGAAAATATACATACTCACTCATTTTTATTAGGGTTCCGTACCCAAAGGGTAAAAACAGGACCTTATTATATAATACACCGCGGTCCGTCTGTCTTTCCGTCTGTCACCAGGCTTTATCCATGAACCGTGATAGATAGGCAGTTGAAATTTTCACAGATGATGTATTTCTGTTGCTGCTATAACAACAAATACTAAAAACAGAATAAAATTAATAGTTAAGTGGAGGCTCCCATACAACAAACGTGATTATTTTGCAGTTTTTTGTGATTATGGTATATATTAAAAATATTCAATAAAAAGGGGCTATTTATGCAAAATGCATATTCAAACATGCTAATGCATATAATCCGGTCTCTAGTAATTGCATATGATCAGAAGTTCCTTTGCTCTACGCTTCTCTTCAGACCTTATGTGAAATTTTCAAACGTACCTACATTTATGTACGTAACTTCATACTCCTTTTATTTTGGTTCATGTTGTATCAACCAAACAAACTACACTTTATTATTACTTACCACATTTATAATTACAGGGGCAACCGTTGCGAAGAAACCAAAAATAGACATTCGAAGAAGTAATCTAGGAGATACAAGTGCAGTCCTGATAATGCCAAATAAAGATAATTTTTGTAACAATACTATAGACATTGGTGATATAAATAGACTTCGAAGTGTATATATTATTGAAGAAAAACTATACAATTGTGAAATATGTCAGAAAAGTTTTTATGAAAAGGGTCACTTAACAGTGCATCTGCGTGAACACACTAAAGAAAATCCTTTCAAATGTGATATATGTAAGCGTGGTTTTTCATTTATGTGTAATTTAACACGGCATATTCGTGTACACACGGGGGAAAGACCTTATAAATGTCTAATATGTCAGCGTAGTTTTCCAGTAAAGAGTAGTTTAACACAGCATATTCGTACCCACACGAGGGAAAAACCTTACAAATGTGAAATATGTCAGAAAAGTTTTTATCAAAAGGGTCATTTAACAGTGCATATGCGTGTACACACAAAAGAGAAACCTTACAAATGTGAAATATGTCAGCGTAGTTTTACAGTAAAGAGTAGTTTAACACTGCATATTCGTACCCACACGAGGGAAAAACCTTACAAATGTGAAATATGTCATCGTAGTTTTAGAGTAAAGAGTAGCTTAAAACTGCATATTCGTACCCACACGAGATGAAATGTGAAATATGTCAGCGAAGTTTTGCTCATAAGCCAACTTTAATAGCGCATATTCGTGTACATAAGTTAAAACGTTCCAAATCTTTTAAATGTCATTTGTGTAATCGTAGTTTTGCTCATAATAGTCATTTAAAAACGCATATGCGTGTACACACTAGAGATAACCTTACAAATGTTAACAATGGCAAAGATGCTTTGCCCGAAGAGCATATTTAAAAAAAAATATCCTTATTCACACTGATTTTTATAGAACCTAAGGGCCAGCTCACACAAGATATGACGCGACAATATATAGAATTTCTTTTACGACGCAAAAAAAGGTCATTCCAGTGAGAGAATTCTATTAAAGCCAGAGGAATTCAAAACTTGAATTATCTCTCAATGCTCTGTATTTGCTACGCTAGTTCGCTAGTTTCTTACTAAGTGTGTGCAGCGTCATGCCTCAGTGTGAGCGGCACTTAAGCTTCTATGCATATAATCTTACTCAATGTATCTGTCTTGATTTTTGTACACAAATCAAATAAGATAGGATTGCAGGGCAAACATAGATGTTTCGTGTGCTTAAAATCAACGGATGTATTACTTCGCCTATGTATTAGTGTTTGCTTCACAATATATATGAAGCGAAAAATGTGAAGCATAAATTTAAATATGTAACAAACTGGTCCCGTGGCATGAGTGTATAAGCAAACGTCTGGTAAATCAAAGGTCTTAGGATCGAATCTCACCAACGCGATAACTTTTTGCAATATTAAAAACCATATTTTACATTTTCATTTTTTTATTTACCTGATACTTAGGTATCAGCTTTGAATCAGCCAGTGCCTCATTGCCAATGAGTCTCTTGGCCCGTTTTTCGATCGACTCTAGTGCATCAAGCTGGTACTTGGCAGATCCGTCCCAGAGATGAGAACAGTATTCCATGCAAGATCGAACCTGCGCTTGACTTAAAACATTTCTCATCGCTAAATATAACTATATTATTGCACCAATCGAAATCCTAATATTCTATTGCGATGCGTACCTAAGCGTACTTTGTAATCATTGTATTTAAGATTTTTTTGTTATTTTTATGGTATGTGTCGTGCCTGGCGCAAATAAACAATTTTTCTTTCTTTCTTTTAAGTAAGTAAATATTTATTTCTCAGTATATGGTACATTGAGATCTTACATTTTACATTGTTTCACACATACTACCATTGCTGGTGTAGAAATATCAAACAATAAGCTAGGTACATGCAAATCAAAACTAGTATCATTATAAGAATATTATATAAATTTATGAAATTTTGTATAATGTCGAAAAAATAAATCATAATATCAAAAATTTAAATATTATGTCAACAAAAACAAACGTAAAGTCAAAAAAAAAAAAAAAAAAAATCTAAATGACAGAAAATAAATCATGATGTCAAAAAAATCGTGTATTCCCGTTCGTCCCACCGACTTCGTCCCCCTGGTGGGACGAACGGGAATTCGTATTTTTCCCCGATCGTCCCACTAATTTTGTTGGTGGGACGAACGGGAATAATTTTAATAGTGTATTCCCGTTCGTCCCCCTCTATTTTTTTAGTCCTCTTGGTCCCACCATATAATTTCAGACTGGTTGTTTTAATGGTAAAGAAAAACAAATTTTAAAATAAAAATCAGTCATGTATTAAGGAATAAAAATCACAGTTAAACTAAACTTTACGTACCAAAATACACATACCTACACTGAAACATTAGAACAAAATAAAATTCTCCATAGAACTAAAAATTATTATTAAAAATCAGTCAGCTTCTTCAATCAATAGTCAATCAAAAGTCAATAATTACACACTTACCCTCAGTTTCCCACTTTAAAATTATCGGAGAATTAATGTGAGAAATTGTCAAACACGCGTTATCTTCTGTGATTGGCTGTTGAAAATTCATTCAACCAATCACAGCAGATAACGCGTGCTTGACAATTTGTCACATTAATTCTCCGAATATAATTTAGAATTATATTTAATAATATGTGTATAATAAAATAGAATACAAACATGGTACTTTATGAGCATAAATTAATAAGACGAGACAAAATAATATTAAGTATGTAGGCTATCTAATGATATTTGTAACATAAATGTACTTACATCAGTAGTTTTCCGTAGAATTCGTATAGAACATATAGTATTACATTAGCACCCGTGCAGTTTCATTGTTTTGTCAACACTAACCCGACCGGTCTAATTTAAGGATACTGGGAAAGAATGTTGGGTAAACCAATAGGGTTTACCCTAACAACACAATTTTATCGGCATTCTTTTGTTATCTAGCGGCATCGCCGGAGCATCCCACCAGAACCATGGAATATCACAACAAATTTGAAAGTAAACTACGAAACAACGATTAAACATTTTACGCACAAAATTATTTAGTGGGACGAATGGCACTAATCTCAGAACATATTTATTTATCTATTTAATATTAGGAGAACCAACAGCTATAACAGATGGATAACAATTGTGTATGAGACATAGAACCAATTACAGGTTCTCACGGATAGAAACAGAAAAAGTAGTAGAAAACTTAGGATCACTAAAAAGCACGACGTATATGATTAAATAACTAACAATAAGAACTAAACACTTTTGAAAAAGTCATCATTCAGCCGAGTGCGTGCCGAATAGGTTTTAGTGGTAAATGGGTCGAATGAGAACTCTTTACAAAGAATATTAAAGACCGTACTCGCTCGCACCATGTATATATACATTTTGCCTGTAGTTAGAATAAGAAAAAGGAGTGGAGATAGGCGGATTAAATCTAACCGATCGCCTGGGGACATTAAAGCGCAGTTTATGCAGGAGATCAGGACAATTAATCTCGTTAGAAATAATTTTCAAAAGTAAGGTGCAATCTGCTAGTCGACGACGATTTATAAGTGGTTGCAAATGAAATTTCTTGCAAAGATTTAAGTAATTATCAGAATGGTACGGTATACGTAGCCGAAAACATAGAAAGCGAATAAATCGCTTTTGTATATTTTCAATACGATCAATGTATTTGCCATAACAAGGGTTCCAAATTTGTGATGCATATTCGAGGTGACTTCTCACAAAAGAGCAATAAAGAATCTTAAGGGTTTTGGCCCTCTTGAAACACCCTGCGAGTCTCATAACAAAACCCAGTGACCTCGAAGCTTTGGTTACTATTTGCTCAATGTGCACATTGAATAAAAGTTTGGAATCATGACATACATCTTGGTCGCGTACACCATCGCATCTCTGCAATAGCTGCCCTTTAAGTTTATAAGTTGTAGGGAGAGGGACCCGTTTTCTGCTAAAGGAGATGTCTGAGCATTTAACAGGATTCAAATCGAGTTTGTTAATCAAGCAATAACCATCCAGTCGCGCCAGGTCAGATTGGAGAGCATTCATATCGTCAACTGATGATATTGAAGAAAATATTTTTATATCATCAGCAAAACAGAGTACCTCGTGTTGCCACAACTCAGGTTGTTGTGGAAACACGAGTCGATGTCGCTTACATAAATGATAAAAAGTAACGGAGCCATCAAGGAACCTTGGGGAACACCACTGGGAACTGAAACCCAGCTCGACATATAGTTACTGATAACAACAGCTTGAGATCTGTTTTCAAGGTATGAAATGAACCAACGGAGAAGATCCCCTCTAATACCGTTATTAAAAAGTTTTGATTTAAGAATATTATGGTCGATTCTATCAAACGCCTTACTGTAATCGGTGTAAACGACATCGACCTGTGCCCCATGGTCCATACTGTCCGTTAGAAAGTCATTGAGTAAAGCCAGATTAGACACTGTTGATCGGCCCCTAAGAAATCCGTGCTGAGAAGGGGTAAAAGGACTGATTCAGCGCTGCGTAAACTTGGTTGTAGACCACCCTCTCGAAAGCTTTAGCTAATATGCACAATTTAGAAATAGGTCTGTAATTAACTATTTCGTTTTATATTCCCATTCGTCACCCTAAAATCCTGAAGGGGACGATCGGGAACAAATTTAATATTATTTTAGTAAATTCCCGTTCGTCCCACCAGGGGGACGAACGGGAAGTCGGTGGAACGAACGGGAATACACGAAAAAATGTATCAAAATGTCAGAAAATAAATCATCATGTCAAAATACAAAACATAACGTCTAAAAAAAAATACAATGTTATAGAATTCATAATAATGTCAAAGTAGGTACTGATACTATACTAATGATGATTGATGATGAATGATTTTAATTACAATATCAAAATTTATGATTTAATAATTCATTGACGGAATAAAAACACATGTCCAAGAGCCAAGCAAAAATTTTACATTAAAAAACTTATTAATTGGTAGCATTCTCAGGGCAGGTGGTAATTTATTATAAATTTTAATTGTCATGCAACTGGTATTTCTACCGTATAAAAGCACTCTCGTTACGAATTTCCCGCGCTTTTTTCTGTCAAAATATCAGTCAACGAGGACGTGACGTTATTGACTTTTCGTTATTGACACTTGTTTTGTTGTGTCACCTGCCAGTGTCACTGTCACAGAGTTAAATTGACATAATACAGCTGTATATGTGTGTATCATAGACCTATTTTAAATAAATACCTAGTTTTCCTAGCTCAATGCTGTGTATAGTGTTGTGTTGATTGTTGTGGAGTTATTTGTATTTCAGAATTCAGATTTTCCCAAATACTGTGTGGACGGTGTCTTTCAAGAAAGAAATATTTCCATAAAGTTTAATATTAGTAAATATTTCTGAATTCTTACAACAACGCGCAGAGATTACGTGCCTACTAGCCCCGGCTGTGTCTGTCTTACTGAGATCCACGAAGGAAGCGCACACGATATACCAAGATTTTTAAGAAGATTGCTTAAGTAGAAGAAGTTGTTCTAAAAGCCAGATAGTAAAAGTCAGCAGTGTTTATGAAGATGGAAAAACTGCCAATGTGTAGATTATGTTTAGTAGAAAATGTTCGAATGTATGTGGTTGTCAACAAGAACCTGCAGGCTTTGTATGAGAAGCTAACTGATGTTCCAGTAAGTGCATTGCCTAAACTCCGTCCCTAAGACGACCCACTGACCAATAATTTGAAGACCATAGTTCTTAACAAATAAGCAGATGCAAGTGTTCTTAACAAATGTCTAAAATGGCCCTTGGACCGAGACTACAAATTGAGAGTAAGAATCTCTTACATCAAGAGTCCTTACCAAGAACCTTACGCACCCTGCATTGCCACCGCTCCAGTATCTTTTTGCTTGATGCTGTGGACCGTACAAAAATAATAGGATTGTGTCACTATATGGGATCAGAAGTAATTATTCAGAATCCTGTGTGAGCTAGTACAGCTGCATGGGTGGATCTACAAGGTTAATAAGCATAGGTTGACGAGGTCTGACAGTAGATGGGTGCCTGGTCATCTTAACATAGTAAGATGCTTCTGTGCTCCAGAAAGCACATTTAGCTTGCCTTGGAGTATCTTGTTACCCAGTTTCTGGGTTGTGGAGGTCAGATAGACACTTTGACCTTGTTAAATACTGGTAGACTGTAGGCCGCCCCAACAAAGTTGGGCAAAGACTAGGTAGATTGATTCTGAAGCATTTATTCATAAATAAATTAACAGTTTTCTTGTTTTGTTACAGTTTGTGACTGAAGACAGTAGACCAATACTGGCTTGTTTGGTCTGCTGCACTAAACTGAAGCAATGCGGGCGACTGCAGCAAATGTGTCTGGAAGCTGAAAAGCTGTATGCTCGGATGTTTAATGAGGACTATCAGGTATGGATTGACCAGAAAGAAGGAGTTTTCCAATTTTATTACTTCGCTCTTGGTTGCTTCAAATCGCTTCCAAATCAAAACTGTTCTACGACAAAATCAATCATCCTTTATATAGCACGGGAAACATTTCTGGATAATGCCAGACTGCTCTAGACACATCAAGAACTTTCCAGAATGTCCAGCTGAGAAAGATAATCAATTAGGACTTGTGAGATTGTTCTCGAGGAACAATGATCAATTATCAAGAGTTACACCTGTTATCTCAGCACTCGTTTGCCGGGCTGTTAACGTAATCGACAAATTATCGCTGGTTAATTCTACTTTCAATTTCTCAAAACCCAAATGTGACCTTCGTTTAACTATTTGTCACACTTAACGAAAATCACAAATTAACCACATGTTACAGCAGTTTTGAGTTTCTGAGATCCTTTTTCAATTTTAATCTCTTGTCAATGAGCCTAATTTATAATTGCTGTATATTGGTCGTTTATTTGCAGATTAAAATTAATATTATAATTTTAAAGGCTTATATTACAATTAAAAATATAATAGGGGTGCGTGAAAACTTAGGTATTGGTTCAGTTATAAAAATATGTTATAGTTGATTACTAAGATTGAAAAAATGTAGGTTATTACAAACTTTTTAAATTAATTACATTATAAAAACTTGACATAATTATTAAATATAGTTATTTTGTATCATCATCATCATCATCATTTCAGCCGAAAGACGTCCACTGCTGGACATAGGCCTCCCCCAGGCGTCGCCACATTGACCGATCCCGTGCGTCTCGCATCCAGCGCCTTCCCGCAACCTTAACCAGGTCATCAGTCCACCTAGTGGGAGGCCTTCCAACGTATCGTCTTCCGGTTCGCGGTCGCCATTCCAGAACCTTTCGGCCCCATCGGCCATCCGTTCTGCGAGCAATGTGCCCTGCCCACTGCCACTTAAGTTTGGCAATTCTTCGGGCTATGTCGGTAACTTTGGTTCTCCTGCGGATATCATCATTCCTGACGTGATCACGCAAGGAAATTCCGAGCATAGCCCTCTCCATTGCCCTTTGGGTGACTTTGAGCTTTCTGATAAGGCCCATTGTGAGCGACCACGTCTCGGTCCCATAGGTGATCACTGGCAACACACACTGGTCATAGACTTTTGTCTTGAGACACTGCGGTAAATTGGACGAGAAGATACCACGCAACTTCCCGAACGCCGCCCAGCCGAGTCGGATTCGACGGTTGACCTCTTTCTCGAAATTGGACCTACCCAACTGGACCGTTTGTCCCAGGTAGACATAATCGTCTACAACTTCGAGACTAGAGTCTCCGACCTTGATAGGAGTGGGTGTTACATGGGCATTCACCATGATCTTGGTTTTGTCCATGTTCATTTTAAGACCCACTCTTTCGGAAGCTCTACTGAGGTCATCGAGCATTTTACTGAGGCTCTCCATGGTCTCAGCCATGACCACTATGTCGTCGGCAAACCGAAGGTGAGTAATGTACTCGCCATTAACGTTGATGCCCAGCCCCCTCCAGTCCAGAACCTTGAAGACATCCTCCAGCGCAGCAGTGAACAGTTTCGGAGAAATGACGTCTCCCTGTCTCACGCCGCGCTGGAGAAGGATTGGTTTCGAGGTCTGATCCTGAAGACGGACTGACATGGTGGCGTTTTTGTACAAACACTTCAACACCTCAATGTACCGGTAGTCGATCTGGCACCGTTGGAGAGACTGCAGTACAGCCCAAGTCTCTATCGAATCGAAGGCTTTTGTATGTAAATAAAAAAAACAAAAACTGTAACCGACCTGGGAATGGAACCTTCCTCACGCTCATTAATGTTGACTGTACCTTGTATTTACTACTTAACAAGGTCAGTTTCTGGATAGGTTTGTTTAACTTGAAGTGGCCGGGGTGGTGACCCTGCCAGGATAACCAGCACTTACCAAAGTCAGTCTTTGGATGGATGACCACTTTTTTTTGGTCTGATTGTTTTTTGATTTGTGACCCCGCATAGTTTCAGCAACACTTACCATGGTTAGTATTTGGATGGAGGACTACTTTATTTGGACCGCTTGTTTTTGGATTGATGACAATCTTGCTGCACTATTCCCAAACCACTGCAACTCTTGAAAGCCAGAATCAACAGTGGCAACCACCAGAAAAGCGAGGCATTGAAGCTCGACGAAGTCCCGGAGAATGAATTGATTGGTGACCCCGCCATAGGTAAGCTAAACAAAGTCATTCTTTAGATGGGTGACAACCACCAAAAAATTTTGGTTACCCATCCTAAAGTCACCCCGCTAGGGTAAACAACTTCTACTGACGATCAATAAAGTTCGACAACAAAACAAAGTAATTGTAACAATTATGTTTCGGTTTGTTATATAGTAGTGAATGAAACGATTTAATGAAAACCAGCTAGGGTAGCCAACCGAGCAGGGGGCGCTATACGGTGGACGCCATCATGCGCGTGCGAGCCCTCATGACGGGGGGATGCAGTGGTCCGGGGTGAGGTCGTCTTGGCGGTGTCTCTTGACATCGCCAATGTCTTCAACACCCTGCTCTGGAGTTGCATCAGGGAAGCACTCCGGTATCACCGGATGCCGCCCTACCTCTGTCGCGAGGTCGAGGCCTATTTGACGGACAGGGCCGTCATCTACTCCGGTCACCAGGGAGTGTGGAACCGGCGAGAGATGTCGTGCGGTGTCCCACAGGGATCGGTCTTGAGGCCGCATCTGTGGGACATCGGGTACGAATGGGTGCTGCGCGCCGACCTCCCTAGCGGCGTCAGCGTAATTTCATTAGGTGGCATTCTGCCTTCTTGGACTGGACACCGCTGTGTCCTCGTGGAGGCGATCGGCGGTGGCAACCTTTCGCGTCCGGCCTTGGTTCAGGCTATGTTACGGAGCGAGTGGGTATGGGAAGCTGTCTCCTCCTTCTGCAAAGCAGCTCGCGGCGGCAAAGGAGGAGGCGGAACGCGCGAGGGAGACGCAACGGAGACGCCCTCACGCTCCTAGCCACCGCAGGAGACGCCCTGGACGTCGGGAGTCGAATGCCGATTCCCGGCCACCGTAGGCGCGGGCTTGCGGATGGCGAGTAATGGGTAGCTCGTCGTCCGATAAGAACCAGTCCCGAGTCAACGGCGCATTGTGTTCCACGCGCGCCTCAAAGAGATGTCAACAGAACTGACGGGGTCCGAGAGGGCCGATGCCTGTCTGGGTCGCGGATAAATTTGAAACAGAGTTACCGCGGCCCTGGCTCAAGCAACTGGAGGAACATCGATGGGTTTTAGTCAGTAAAAGTCTGACACGCCTTTCCGCCTCACCCAGAGCGGGAGAAGTCATTGGATGATTTCCCAACCAAAAAAAAAAAGGTGATCCAACCGAAATAAATTGATGCTGATTATATATTTCGATGATGCAGTTGTGAGAAACCCACTGAAAACTGAGGGCTGGCTAATTTATAAAAAATTGTCAGCGGATTTGAGATGTGACTTTGGCTTCAGAAACCGGCGTAATTATTTTTGATAACATGTCCGTAGGACAAAAAATCATTTTATTAAGACTTGAAGTTCTTTACATTATACTAAAACATCAACGCAGTCAGTAGTCTAATAGATAAGCCATTTCAAAGTTATCCTGTAAGCAATACTATTATAACAAGTTGTAGTTAGTTTAAAATGTGAATTGAAAAATGGTTGTCTTGATGTTGTTCACCCCATATTAGATATAAGCGAACCCAAAAACCATGAAAATGACACCCATGTCGAAAAGCGGCCAAATTTTCGTCGGCGCAATCTTGTATTTTGTTTTTGATCTCATATTCGATTTAAGCGAACCCAAAAACCATGAAAATGACACCCATTTCGAAAAGCGGCCAAATTTTCGTCGGCGCCATCTTGTGTTTTGTTTTTGACCCCATATTCGATTTAAGCGACCCGAAAAATCATGAAAATGACACCCATGTCGAAAAGATGTCAAATTTTCGTCGGCGCCATCTTGTATTTTAGTTTTGACCCCATATTCGATATAAGCTACCCCAAAAACCATCAGAATGACACCCATGACGAAAAGATGAAAAATTTTCGTCGGCTCCATCTTGTATTTTGGTTTTGACCCCATATTCGATATAAGCGAACCCAAAAACCATGAAAATGACACCCATGTCGAAAAGCGGCCAAATTTTCGTCGGCGCCATCTTGGGTTTTGGTTTTGGCCCCGTATTCGTCATACATACAAACCGGTTAAAATAATAAATCTTCTCCCACCCATCCACTTCTAACCTTCACCGCCGATAGCTTAACCATACCCATCCAAATCCTAACCTTACTAAGAGCTGCCCCACCCATCCATTTCTCAACCTTGCCAGCAACTACTTAACACCACATATCCAAAAGGAAACTCAAACATACTTTTATTTCGGCCCTTTAAAATATCAACTCCTTCAAGACAAACGACGACGACGGTACTCACACGCATGCACACTACAATCTTTTCTATTACTTTTATCGTATTTATTTTCTGCGAGAAAGCGATACGCGCGTCCTTCCACGAGCGCTTCTGAGCGCGGAATGATGAGCCTCGAGTGCTAAATGTATGAAGAAGTCGGCAAGTGTTTTTATTTTAGCTAATAATTAAAAAATATAATGATTTAGGTAAAAAATAATTAGCTGAACCTGTAAAGGACTATATATACAGCAATATCATATAATTTGAAGATTAAAAAATGCTGTAAATTTACCTAAACTGCGACCTATTCGGACCCTACTTTTTCAATATTTTTGCGATTATTGTGATGGGCAAAACGTATTTGTGCAAAAATTTTGTATGATGTCATACAATTTTTCTGATGCCAATCTGGAGCTGAATATATTATCTTTAAATTAAGACCATAATATCTTCACATCTGTGATTGCATATACATTAAAATTGTACCTGAAAAGCACTGTTATTTGTAGAAAAATGTAATAGCGTCCTTAAATGTCAATAATAATGAATATAATACAATGTGCGTGCCCCACTGCAATTTTGAATCGATAGTAATCCCTAAGAATACAGTTTCCATTATAACTTCAAGATTCAAGTATAGGTCACGTTGTGGAACATTTTTTTATTTATTGATTATGGGTTTGCTCTTGACTCTAGTCTAAGTCATAGGTGACAGAGACTGAGTCGACAATGGAGTGAGCTTACCCAGAAGAAGCCTGATCACTCTAACTTTGAAGAGATTCGGGTTGAATGCGTTCGGAAACACAGACGCAGGTAGTGAGTTCCATTCATTCGCTGTGCGCATTATGAAGGATGTTTGGAAACGCTTGGTGCGAATTGGTGGAATGGCAACAAGGTAAGGATGGTAACTTGCAGTGCGTCTAAATGTCCGATGGTAGAAGGGGGCTGGTGGGATGAGGTCGTGGAGTTCTTGGGCACACTCACCGCAATACAGTCTGTAGAAGACCGAAAAGCAGGCAACCTTGCGGCAATGAGCCAAGCTGTGAAGCTTTGTATCCACCAGTTCAATGTCGTGCGTTCCACCGAGTCAAGCGCGGCAAGCCATCCCAAAGGTGGCTGCAATACTCCATGCAGGATAGGACTTGCGCTTTGTACTGGGTTAAATCTATTTCGGATGCCCAGTTTTTTGGCCGCAATTTGGGCTTTGTACTCAATGGAGGCGCCGAAGTTGAGACTGGATGTCAACTCCATGCCTAGGAGCTCGAGCCGATCAGTCACTGGAACAGAGGCACCCCGAAAAGTAGGCGCCTGATCGAAAAGACACCTTTAGCGGTAAAAAGACACGCTTGTGTTTTGGTGGCGTTAAAGGAGACCATATTGTCATCACCCCACTGGGAGACAAGGCTTAAGGTCAAATCTGTCCGCTCTACCATAGTCTCTCTCAAGGAACGAACTTCATCCACGCTGGTTCTTGCGCTGGACAGGTATCTCTCTGAAACAGTACTGTCATCTGCGTACATAAGGTTTAAGAATTGGAGGTAAAGTGGGACGACAGAAATTATATTTGGTAAAGAGAACTTTAGACATTTTGTTTTTTTCGCATTTAGTTAAAGATTGTTAGCTGCGAACCATTTTGAGAGTATTATTAGGCTTTCGTTGACATGTAAGACATCCGTATCTTTCCTATCTATTTAAAAAATTTGTATCATCAGCAAATAGAATTATATCTGATTATTTGGCCATCATAAAAGGAAGATCATTAATGTAAACAAGAAAAAGGAATGGGCCGAGAATTTAAACTTGAGTAGAGCCCATCTTGACTAGAGACCCGGAGGACGTCGCCCCATTAACATTTACTTTTTGCTGTCTGTTTGATAAATAGGAAAGCACAAGATCAGCAGCAGATCAGTGTGTTGTGTTCGACTTTTTTGAAAATAAGTTATAGCCTATGTTACTCGGGAATAATGTAGCTTTCCATAGATGAAAGAATTTTAAAATTGGTCCAATAGTTTCGGAGCGTATTCGGTACAAACAAACAAAAAAAAATCTTTCCTCTTTATAATATTGGTATAGATTAGAAATACCAATTTTGTTAATTATTATTTGAGATTTTGCTTGAGCGCAGACTCTTTTGAATATTTTGGAATAGTTTCTAACATAAGTGTGAAAAACTTGATCGGAAGTCAAAGATTTTTCGTAATATAAATTATATAAGATATCTCGGCTTTTTCTTATGCCCACAGTGATTAGAGATCCTCATGAAAATTGCAATAATGTAACCCAAAGTAGCAAAGTTTAGCCTGTAAAATTCATTATTTGGCGTGCGCTGAGAAAACTATTGATGATACATAAAAATATATACATGATAAAAGTACTCATTATTAACTACAAAAAAGATTGGGATAGTTAAGTCATAATAGCGGCTTTTGTGTTCTATAAATTTAATTAGATGCTGGTAGAAAAACAAGTTGGTTACATTCTTATTTATTCAAATATAAATAGTTTAAGAAATTGGTAGGTCGGGTAGGTATGTAGGGTAGGGTAGGGTAGGTAGGCTGATCGGTAGGGCAGGTGAGTAGGTTGGTAGGTAGGTAAGATAGGTGGGTATGTAGGTTAGATAGGTAGATGGTAGGTAGGTAGATAGCCAGTTGACGGGAGCGAAGCCGCGAGGGTCAGCTAGTAATAAAATAAAACTGTGTGGCAAGTAATTAATAGAGAAACTGGAAAGACAACAACGCGATCAGAATGAGTTGTCTTTAAAATAACTAATCAAACCATTTCTGATAAGCAAGAAGTCGCTGAGACATTAGAAAATTTCTGTACCAACATTCCGTTAGAAGTTACGAAGCCTCTTCCCTCCTCATCTAAATTAGTTGAAGCTCTTCTTAAAGAAAACTTTATTAAAGACATAATTTTTTTATTATTACAGCTTTATTTCTCACACAACTACATATATTAATTAATATTTAAAATTCAGTTTTTATTTTATTATGTGTGATCCCTTGTGGGTAAAAGCCTCCTCCATCTGTTTCCATTTGCATTTGTCTTTGGCAATATTGATCCAGTTTTTTCCCGCAATCTCTTTGATATCGTCCGGTCCATCTTTTCCTTTGTCTTCCCACGCTCCTTTTGCCTAGCGGACCTATCCATTTAGTTGTTAGAAGAGTCCACCTCTTGTCTTTGTATCTTGCTACGTGTCTGGCCCATCGCCATTTGTGCCTCAGGCAAAACTGTAGTGCATTTATGCATTTATAAAGACATACCAACCTTTAAATTCAAACCAATATGTATTGATACAAAGAAAAACGCGTTCAAAAATTTCAATATAAAAAATACTGAAGACTTATGGAGGATATCCGTTAGGGTTCTTGGAGATATTATTGACTCAATTGCTCCTGTCCTCACAGGCATATTCAATCAATGTTTGGACAGCGGCACGTTTCCTGATTTAATCAAACACAGTAAAGTAGTACCAATTTTCAAATCAGGCTGTAAGAGACCCTCTAATTATTGACCTATATCCGTGCTTCCAGCATTGAGTAAAATCTATGAAAAAAATCATGCTGGATCAAGTGTTGTCTCACTTCAATTCAAATGGAATCCTGCATCGTCAGCAGTTTGGTTTCACGAAAAGTCTTGGAAGAAGTCCCAGGATGCCATTGGCATTTTCTGTGATCTCTCAAAAGCGTTCGACAGCGTCGACCACAACACACTGATCTGTAAATTACACCACTACGGAATTCGAGGACAAGCTGCTGATCTTGTGCTTTCCTATTTATCAAACAGACAGCAGAAAGTAAATGGTAATGGGGCGACGTCCTCTGGGTCTCTAGTCAAGATGGGCGTGCCTCAAGTTTCGAATCTCGGCCCATTCCTTTTTCTTGTTTACATTAATGATCTCCCTTTTATGATGGCCAAATTGTCAGATATAATTCTATTTGCTGATGATACTTCGCTAATTTTTAAAATAGATAGGAAAGATACGGATGTCTTCCATGTCAACGAAAGTCTAATAATTCTCTCAAAATGGTTCGCAGCTAACAATCTTTTACTGAATGCGATAAAAACAAAATGTCTAAAGTTCTCTTTACCAAATGTACCATAACGTGACCTAAACTTAAATCATGACGGCAAAAACCTTGAAGTTATAATGGAAACTGTATTCTTAGGGATTACTATCGATTCAAAATTGCAGTGGGGTGCGCACATTAGAACTCTTTTGGGTAGGTAAGTTCAGCTGCATATGTAAGGAAAATAAGGCAGTTAACCGATGCAGCCACAGCTAGGTTAGTATACTATGCTTATTTCTACAGTATTATGTCTTATGGCATTCTGGTGTTGGGATCAGCAGCAGATGTTGACACAATTTTCATCTTACAAAAGAGGGCAATCCGCGCGATCTACGTGAAATGGGTCATCGCGAGGCCCTCAGAGAAATTTTTTAAGAGATCGATATACTGACTCTACCTTCACTTTATATTTTTAACCGACTTCCCAAAAAGGAGAAGGTTCTATGTTCGACTTCGTTTGTTTAGTCCGTTCGCTGTTTGTCCGATTACTCCGTCAATTGTGGACCGATTTTGAAAATTCTTTTAAGTTTGAAAAAGTATGTTCCGAAATTGGTCCCATTTTAATTTGGTGAAGATCTGATGAAGAACTTCGGAGGTATACAACAGAACTCTTCAATAAATAACGGCAAATCTCTCGGGATTGCTGCAATCGCATGTCTGTTTGTTGTTTATAACATTTCATAACATAACATCACGCCAGTTCGCTCTTAAGGGGTAAGCAGATCTCTCATTTCACAGGTCATGTTCAAGTTTCATGAAATCTATTCTGGCGAAATAGTTCCCTTACTAACTTGCCTATTAGGTACGTACGACTTCAAAAAATTTTGTTATTTCTCACTTTGTAGTTTTGTATTTGGAAGTCGGTAGTATTTTTTTGCAAAAAGTTTTTTTTGGAATGTATTTTGTATGTCCGTAAAATCGAGGGCTTTTCAAAATAAGAAGCGACTTGTATAATTTAAATACACGCAGTAAGCACGAAATTGTAATAAACAAATTCAGATTAACTAAAACTAGCAAGTATTTTCTTAAAAACAGTATACGGTTTTATAACAAGTTGCCAAAGTCAGTTTTAGAACTGACCGATAGAAAGTTCAAAAACTACATAAAACGTGTCCTTATTAAAAAAGCATTTTATAAAATCAAGGACTACGTTGAAGACAAAAATGTTGGCTTTAGCTCCTTCTGCGCATGCGGCTTCCCTGGTAACTCATAAACGGCACAAATATGTGGATGTCTCTAACTATTCTCAATCTCATTTTTTATGTGGCACTAATATTGTTATCAGTGCTGTAACTATTCTTAGCAAAGGGCTATAAAGATGATTGAAAACCATTGTAAAGTCTAATTAAAAAATTAGACTTTTTACAATGGTTTTCAATCATCTTCAATTCAATAGAATTGTGTGTAAAATTAACATATTCTGGAATTGAGCATAAAATTTGTATGTTCTTGTTTAATCAACTCTCCTAAGTACAAAATTATGGAATATTGGTGTGCATCAGAATGGCGGGTGTATGATTACAAATGGTCATGCAATATGCGTGAGAGCAATGTACGAGCAATGTACCGAATGTACGTAAAATTTGAAGCAATGTACTATTTTAAAACCACAGTTTTTAGAAAAAGTATTTGAGTCGCCAACCTGATATCAGAATGGCGGGTGTATTAAAAATCTGAACAAATTACTAACGATTTGACTGTGAAATGCCTACCATAGCAATGTACGAGCAATGTACGTTATCATATTAAAAGCATAACCAGATGCTATCAACGGTTAAAAAGTTATTATAAAAGTAAAATTTCTCCACATTTAGAGCCTGTTTAATTTTATTAGCATCTAGTTATACTTACGTTAAACGTTGCTATGTCTAAACTCAAGGGTTTTCTTGTGTGAAAAAATGGCCATATTGGCCATGCGATATGCGTGAGAGCAATGTACCGAACGTACGTAAAATTTGAAGCAATGTTCTATTTTAAAACCACAGTTTAGAAAGTGTGTGAGCTCCAACCTGATGTCGGAATGGTATGGTATGGTGTATTCAAAATCTGAACAAATTTCTAACTATCTAACTGTGAAATGCCTACCGTAGCAATTTACGAGCAATGTACGTTATCATATTAAGAGCATAAACAGATGCTATTAACGGTTAAAGAGTAATTTTAATAAAAAAATCCCCATTTAGAGCCTGTCCGATTTTATTAGCAACTAGGTGTGCGTACGTTATACTTTGCTATGTCTTAATTACTCGCCGTCAGTGCTGCCAACTCATCTAAGCAAAAACGCGCTGTTAGCTCTTTAAAAAAGAGCTAATTGGTCGCTGGTAAAAAAAAAACAAATAAAATCGCTGTATCCGGCGCCACATTAAAAAAAAGACGCCCAATAATTTGAGACTACTACAAACGTATTATTTTTATTGAAATAAAGTATTAAGCTATTGCATAGCTTCTATCGCGGGCATTGAGCGCGGGGACCGAATCCAGAAATTCCGTAACGAAAAAACCTCACACTCCCCACTCCGACGGGCACGGCGGTGATACTTTGACTTTTAATAAGGTTTTTGAATTCTGTGGAATCTGAGTGGTGAGGGGCAGGGGGCGGGGGCGGGAGGTTTATTGCACGTGTTTTCGATTTCCGTGTTGGTATTTTTAGAATGAAAAATTTTTTTGCGGGGGGAGGTAAACGGTTAAGGGGCAGGGGTAAATCCTGTCTTGTTCTCCTGGATGAAGTAGCGCGGGCAGGGGGGCAAATTTTTTGTCAGAAATGCGCTAACTCCAACCGTTTCTGAGATATGAGGGTTTTAAAATTTTTGTTGGTCGTAATTTTTTTGCCTTTTATCGGTCTCTCTATCTTTCTGTGACAATGGTGATCAATGTGGACCTTATGCTAATGAGAATAAGGGTCACTTTTGCTTGTCAAAGAAAAGCGACCTTATTTCAATGTGAATAAGGGTATTTTTTTTTGTTTTTTAGAGTTTTATTAATCGTAAATAAATGCGGGTTTGGCTCGCTACGTTTTCGAGTTTTTAACGTTTTTAATTTTTTTGACGCATTTTCCAGGACTGGATCTAGAATAAATGCTATGCAATAGCTTTACCGTGGCAGTCCCCGAGTGCCACACGACTTTTTTTATTTATTATATACTTTATTGTACACCACAAAACCATACAGGACAAACATTTACAAAAACAAGTGTACAATGGGCGGTCTTATCGCACAGGGCAATCTCTTACAGACAATCTTAAAAACCAACCAACATAAAAGAGTTACATACATTATATTACTTGTTTTTTTAATAATATAATAAAGTAATAACGTGTTAATATAATTATTTTATAAAATAAAGGAATTAAATTAATTCATCATCATCTACTACATTGCTTCTGCCGCCGAATTATGGATGGTCTTGATCAGTTTTGGACTTTAAATTATATTTATCTGTGGATGAAATTTCCTGAACACGTCGTATAGAAGTTGATAGTTTACAGTTACTTTTTTTTAAAGGCATTCCAAAGTTTCAAAAAGCGCTACGTTTAGCGCTAGGCGCTAGAACGCGCTATTGAACAAAAAAAGCGTTAGATCTGGCGTTGAAAGCATTAAGTTGGCAGCACTGCTCGCCGTCCAGGCTGTCATTTTACATTTTGACAGCTCAAAAACTAATCATTTAGTGATGAACTAACGTGGTAGCTGATTCGATTTCATATAACAAATGAGTTTATCGATTAAAAAAATTTAATTGATTAAACACATAGTTACTTTATTTTTGCTTTTTACCACACTGCCGATGGAGGATAATGTGTTTATCAGTCTATCTACGTATGTATGTATGTTTGTTTCTAATGGCGTTCTAGAAACCAAACGCTTTGGCCGTATTTTGATGATTCTTACGTCAATCGATTCGTCTTAACCTTGCGAGTGTCACTAGCTACATTAAAATTGGAAAATAGAAAATGGCGGTTTTTGGGCGCAAAAAGAAAAAAAGGAAAAGTAAAGTAGTAGTAGTATCAAAATCAATTAGTTTATTTCAAATAAACCTTAGAGGTACTTATGAATAGCCAAAAAAAAAATACTCTTGTTGCAAATTCGCTAGCGTCAGTAGGTCTCAATGGAGAAGAATTTGCAAGAAACTCCACGGACACTTTTTTCCATCAGTTTTTAATTTTTTTTGGTTACATCATTCTTCTTGAAATAATACATGTATGTGAGAACAATGTAAAAAGACGTGCACGTCAAGCTTCTATGGTAACAACGAATAAAAAAAGTACAAAGTACACATGTGCCACCATCAGAGAGAAATTAGAGAGAACATGAAACACTCAACTGCCAGGGCACACATAAATCAACGAAACGACACATAGGTGCAGTGAATGGTAGATTTACAGTCGAAACATAGTACTCACACATGTGCTGTGCAGTTATATAATACTAAAAGAAATTGAGTTTATACAATACAAATACATTAATACAGTCTTCAGCAGGTCCAACAATACTTCTAAACTTTTCTGCCCATCACTTGTTCACCCAAATGGCTGCGGAGCATGTCCAGCATTGAGCCAAGCCTTTTTATCAGCTATGTAATCCCCCAACTTATAATATGCTTGCCTGCATAGTGTGCGTTTTATACATTTCGTGTCATTCAGTTTTAAAATGTGGGGCGGTATTTTATTGTAACATTTTATACAGTACCCATAAAAGATGTTGCTACTTTAGTCAGCCTGAAACCTGGTTGAATTAATTGATCCCTATTTCTAGTAACATAATTATGTCTGTTGCCGTTTTTACTAAAAATATTTATATTCTTTCTAACGTACATGATATTTTCATAAATATATTGACAAGGTACCGTCATGATGTTAATGTCCTTAAACAGTTGCCTCAGAGAATCGCGCCGGCGAAGATTTTATATCGCTCTGATGGCTCGTTTTTGCAGAATAAAAATCGACTCAATATCTGCAGCCCTTCCCCATACTAAGATACCGTAAGACATTATACTATGAAAGTAACTAAAATAGACTAGCCTCGTGGTACCTACGTCTTTTTAGGTCGCTTCTTAAGCAGTCGGGATTTTTTTCTAAATAGGTCAATTTAATCATATAAGTGTTATATATTATTGATCCCACACACGAAGGGTTGGAAGAAAAATAATTTGGGACTCAACAATATGGCGCCAAAAATCAGTCGTTTTACTTTTTTCCAATTTTAATGTAGCCAGTGACACTCGCAAATGTTAAGACGAATCGATTGACGTAAGAATCATCAAAATCGGCCAACGCGTTTGGTCTCTAGAACGCCACTAGGTATAAACATACATACATAGACTAATAAACACAATCCTCCATCAGCAGTGGGGTAAAAATCGAAAATAAAAGCAAAAATAAAATAACTATGTGTTTAATCGATTAAAATTTTTTCATTGTTAAATTCAATTGATAATTGAAATCGAATCGGTTACCACATTAGTTCATCACTAAATGGTATGTTTTTGAGCTGTCAAAGTGTAAAATGACAGGTTAGACGAAGAGTAATTTAGACATAGCAACGCATAACGTAGGCACAACTAGTTGCTAATAAAATTGAACAGGCTCTAAATGTGGAGTAATTTTATTTTTATAATAACTTTTTAACCGTTGATAGCATCTGGTTATGCTTTTAATATGATAACGTACATTGCTCGTACATTGCTATGGTAGGCATTTCACAGTCAGATAGTTAGTTATTTGTTCAGATTTTTAATACACCCGCCATTCTGATATCAGGTTGGCGACTCAAATAGTTTTTCTAAAAACTGTGGTTTTAAAATAGTACATTGCTTCAAATTTTACGTACATTCGGTACATTGCTCGTACATTGCTCTCACGCATATAGCATGACCATTTGTAGTCATACACCCGCCATTCTGATGCACACGAATATTGGGCTCTTAATTCACATTTCAAATATTATTTTAACGGATCATTTAAAATTGATGCCAATAAATGGGGCATATTTAAATTTCTGAGGCATTCACTCGATTGTTAAAATTTGCATTGTAACACATTTTTGTGCAAAAAAAACTGTAAATTCGTGCAAAAAAATACTATAACACGAACCTACACTGTATTTAAAGAAAAATATTCACGAACCTAATAAACCCTTTTACTTGCATGTCGCTGCTAATACCATCTATAGCCGTGAAAAAGGGGTCGAACGCAATTGATGTACTTACAAAAATAACAAGATTAATCAGATGAAAAACGCTAGTTACGTCGTCACGGTTTCTTTGTATGGGATGAGGCATCTGTATGCTAGTATTATATTATCTGTGCTTGTACATAATAAAATAGAATACATATATACAATACTACATAATATACTAATAAATATCAAAGATATGACAGAGAAAGGAGAAGAATACAAATTATAGTAAAGGTAATGCTCCTTTTCCATAGGTATAAAGCAAACAATTGGTACCTCTCAAAGACACGGACTTCCCAAAATAAAGTTTCTACCGACTTCCAAATATGAAACTAAGTGAAAACATTTTGTAGTTTCATATTTGGAAGTCGGTAGTATTTTTTTGTAAAAATGTTTTTTTTTTTTATATTGGATTTTAAATGACTATATTGCGCGTTTCGGTCTGTGCAGAATAAACGATATTAATTTCTTTATTTCTAACAATGTTAACAATCTTTTACAGACAAAACCTCAAGTAAACCAAGACCAGTTAGAGTTCAGTGGGTATACTATAAGTCCAACAGTGAACATCAGCATATCTGATGAATGTCAAACAGAAAGTAACGTTATCAAAGAAGAATTACCAGATGTTTTTGAGAGACAACATGGTGATAATCAAACTGGTATGCTCTTCATCTTAGTTTTATTTTTGAAGAAATTGGTGATCGAGAGATTATAGATTTTTTATTAACTAAAATGAGAAATAACAAAAAAAAAAATAATACAAAAAGCCATGAATGCTGAAAAACTGTTAATTTTAATTTTCACAGAGTTAGAACATGAATTTCAAGACATAGAAAATGTACATATACCTATATGCCATTCTGAATCAGAAGATATACCACCACAATATTCTGAATCAGATTCAGAAGATGATGTTCCTTTGATGAAGTTTAAAACTGAAGTAGAAGAAGTAACTAAGATGAAACGGAAAGCTAACGACACGAATAGTAAGTATTAGTTAGTTTATTAAAAGATAAGCAAACTGAGCTACAGACCAACTGAAATGAACTTGCATGCAATACCTAAAGGTAAGTTTAGATGGTCACCCTTCCTCGTTCCGACCTCAACAAGCGTTGCTTATCCTCGAAGATCGTACCGTGTGGCTGTTATTTTTTAGCGACGAGCTCCTTTGTATGATGTATTATTAATTTACTAGCTTCTGCCAGCGGCTTCGCCCTCGTGAATGTCAAAAATTATCCCGAGGGAACACATATTTCCGGATTAAAAAGTATCATATTATTTTTAATATCCTGTAGGCTCGCGCTTGACCACTATTTCACCAGCATCACCACTATCTCTCATCCTATGTGCTATTCCAGACTATATAATCTATCTTGGTGCCATATTTCATCCATATCCGGTAATCCGTTTAAGCGTGAAGAAGTA
The DNA here is from genome assembly GCA_964057195.1 of Orthosia cruda. Classification (NCBI taxonomy): domain Eukaryota; kingdom Metazoa; phylum Arthropoda; class Insecta; order Lepidoptera; family Noctuidae; genus Orthosia; species Orthosia cruda. Next base: position 18,146,850 of record OZ059853.1, read on the forward strand.
ACAAACATACAAACACACTGAGAAATTATCGCCTTTTTATTATTAGTGTGATAAGTGTGATGTGATAGGGCTTTTTAAAATTTTATTTGTTTTTGTAAGTCCATCCTAGATTATTTTCCGTATCATAAAAACCGCAAATGTTAGTGGTTCAAAAACAAAGTTATTTTAAGCCCATTTCATAACATGCCCTTAGAACTTACCAGATTTATGATCACAGGGGCAACTGTTGCGAAGAAACCAAAAATAGACATTCGAAGAACAAAACTAGAAGATACAAGTGCTACACAGGAAATTAAAAATGAACATAATAGTAACAAAGTTATGAACAACGGTGATATAAATAAACAACGAAGATTATATATTATAGAAAAACTGTATAATTGTGAAATATGTAAGCGTAGTTTTACACAAAAGAGTGTTTTAACAACGCATATTCGTACACACACAGGAAAAAAACCTTACAAATGTGAAATATGTGAGCGTAGTTTTACTCATAAGAGTACTTTAACAGATCATATTGGAGTACACACTGGGGATAAACCTTACAAATGTTATATATGTCAGCATCGTTTTTCTCTTAAGAGATATTTAAAAAAGCATATTCGTGTACACACCGTGGAAAAACCTTACAAATGTGATATTTGTCAGCGGAGTTTTAAAAGAAAGGATTATTTAACACAGCATATTCGTACACACACAGGAAAAAAACCTTACAAATGTGAAATATGTGAGCGTAGTTTTACTCATAAGAGTACTTTAACAGATCATATTGGAGTACACACTGGGGATAAACCTTACAAATGTGATATATGTCAGCATCGTTTTTCTCTTAAGAAATATTTAAAAAAGCATATTCGAGTACACACGGGGGAAAAACCTTAGAAATGTGAAATATGTGAGCGTAGTTTTACTTATAGGAGTAATTTAACAGGGCATATTCGTGTACACACTGGGGATAAACCTTACAAATGTGATATATGTCTGCATAGTTTTAGCAAAAAGAGTGTATTTACAAACCATATTCGAGTACACACGGGGGAAAACCTTTCAAAGAACAATGGCAGAATAATAGTTGACAAAAATATAAGCGTCTAGAAAATCTTATAATATAGATGATTTTTCAAATAAAAAATTATTTCAATAAAACCAGAGAAAATTACATACATTTATGGGAATAAGTAGAAACATAGATACTCCAAATTTAAGTTTAGGATGCGTGGACATTAGTATTCAACAAAAAATATACTTCAATTTCGGAAGTCGGTGTTATAAAACGAAGCAACGAAAACAGGAACACCGATTTTCGAAATTTAAGTTATTTTCACTTTGTAGTATTTTCGAAGTCTGTTGTAAATAAGTTTATTTTTAGGCTTAGTTAGTAGTTTTTGAAGAGTAGGTGTAGTTATAGTTAAATAGCTTTTGCCAGAGGCTTCGCCCGCGTGATAGTAAGAATTTATCGCAAGGGAACATTTACCCTGGACGCAAAGTATCTGATGTTCTTCTCCAAAGTCCAATCTTTCGCTTTACCAAAATTCAATAAAGTTGGTTCAGTTGTTACGGCGTGAAAGCGTTACAAACAAACTCACATGCTCATTTATAGTTTGAGTTAGGATTAAGTATTTAATACACTGTGTACATTTTTGTCCATGTGAATTTTTTGCATATAGTATTCTTGATATTTATCCAACGTTTTGTGTTAAAGTTCAATAACATTTTATGTTAAAAGTATTGTTTTGACTAAAATACTCGTAGTTGTTGGGTTAGACTGGGTTAAGGGATGACACGACTGTTGTAACAAATTAGCGCATTGATCAGAGTGGTGGGAAACGCAATTTTGAATGTCGTGCCAACACACCTCGAAATACAAGGATCTTAAGTCGAGTTGTATGTTTGTACTTATTCTAGATTTAAGTGTTTATTGTGAAGTATTTCTGGTTTTGTGTGTTGGAGAAATATATTAAGCACGTACAAGAACAACTGTCTATTATTTTGACGCCTTATTACCTGACTACGGCGCAGCCAAAATGAGGGTTAGAATTTTAACCGGTTTGTATGTATTGTGGCTTAATAATTTATTAACCATAATAAATTTTTCTCTAGCAGCTATAGTTTATTTTGTACTTTGCATGCCTTCTGGTTAAATATGGGTATTGCTAACTATATTTTTATGTCACCGTGTTTTGTACCCATATTTGCAAAAAAATATATCTTATCTTTTTACCCGATTGCGGCAGGGTAATGTTTTTCGAGCCTATGTATGTATGTGTGTCCATTTCTATAGCACGCTCTGTAGAGCCCAATTGTGGGAGTGAAATATATATTGTCCATTTCTATAGAACGCTCTGTAGATCCCAATTGTGGAAGTGAAATATATATATAAAAAATAAATATATTTTCTATATGTCGCAAACATGAAGGCTATCTTCAATATATCCTCGGTCTTGTGGGCTTAACGTGGGTATGCTTGCACAAATCAGGTAACTTATGCCGTTTTAAGAGATAGTCCTTGGTCCAATTTTAACAAAGCAGCGGATTCGGTCACCAAGCATTTCGCTTTCTCTCAACAAAAACACATTTTTTCAATTTTATACAGGCCACTTTTGGCTAATTCACTTCTCAACTCTTTTCCTCACAACTCTTTTTCAAAGCCGAAACGCGTGTCCGCGCGTTTCTTTTCTAACTCCACGAAAAACATGGCGGGAGAACCCACTCAAAGCGCCTTTATAGACACCCCTGCTTTTTATTGGCTAAAGAACTCATCCGGCAAATTACCGCTTTTAAAACATCCAATCTGTTAAATACAGGTCTTCGGGTCCCAAGCCAGGAGCTCAACACTGGGGCCCATAGCAGCGTTGGTACTCCTGGACCCTGTCTGAACCTATACCCCACGAAACTGCCGTAACGCAGCAGTGGAAAGCTAGGAGGTTCGTTCCTTATTGAGAGATATACTGGTTCCTACTAAGGGTGTAAGGTGTCACAAAGTTTGGCCGGTAATATTATGGTGTATGGACTTACCTGGGATGCCTACGGTAGGCTCCTGGGGGTCGATCAATATCGTGCCGTGTGATTAGGGATAAGAGAATATATATAATATTAGGACAATAAGGGATAGACTGACGGCTGTCTGGACCGAAGGCTCCGGCGTCCACCAGGCAGAACACGTTTCCCGCAAAAGCACTTTGTTGTGCGTGAAATATATTCAAAACCGACTTCGCGGGCGCCCCACAAACCGATTGCGAACGGCGGGCGCGATTACCGATTACAATGGGCGAAACACATCTCGATTAGATATGTTTCCACAAAGAACCCGAATTCACCGTTTGTCCGTCACAAATTTTCTTTTTCGACTCTTGTCAAGTGTCAGCTGTCAATCAAAAGCTGTGAAATCGTTGACAGCCCACTGACATGGTGTTGCAATTAAATATCAAATAGTGAACGAAACGTTTGGTCCAGAACATCCCCCCGTCTCGGACATAAGGAGTTATGTCCGCTAACAAATGGGCAAGCGTGCTAATTTGCTCGCTACAAAACCGAATCTCCGACTATGACCTTTGCAACTCTGGGATGTCCGTCAGACCCATAAAATAAATCTACAATGCGTCCACGACGCCAATACAAAGGCAAAAAATTAGGTTCTTTAACAAATACAAGGTCTCCGACTTTGGGAAGGTCAGTTTTGTCAGTCCACTTAACGCACTGCTACAAAATATGCAAGTACTCTAAAGACCAACGATGCCAGAACCTTTGGGACATCTGTTGGAGCAATTCAAAACGCGTCAATCGCGAAGATTTTTCCCTAAAGGGTCATTCCGGCAGGGCGTTGAGGGGCTGACCAATCAAAAAATGACCAGGGGTCATTACTTCCAGGTCATTTGGGTCTGAGGAGATCGGACAGAGAGGTCGCGAATTGAGGACGGCCTCAACTTTACAAAATACCGTAACAAGTTCCTCAAACGTGAAAATAGTTTCACCAACAACACGGCGGAGAAGCGGTTTTGCTACTTTCACAATGTTTACAAAAATGCCACCCCAATGTGGGGAGACTGGGGGCTCAAAATGGCAATTACAAATTTGCCAATTACAATAATTACATATTTCACTTAAATATCTATCAGCGCCCTTATAATTAGTACTGTTATCAGAACGGATCAAAGATTGTAGTCCTCGGCGGGAAACAAGTCTACCTAGCACTGCATATATTTAAAGATTATGCCCCTTATGGTGCGTCTGACAGTCAAAATCCAAAACTCACGCTGCAAAATGGCCACGAGGGCGTTGCAACCGGCGTGTGCATTATTAATGTGTCGATCGGACACCAACAACTTCACCAACGCTCCTCCCATAAGGAGCGACAAAGGATAGCGAGCACCATAAAGCAAATTCTAATTCCAAAGTCGTCCTCCGCCTCGGAGCAAACCACATTGGTCTAAAAATAAATTAAGACGAGCGATTGAGCCTCTCAATGCTGAGCATCTCTTCAGGGTCTCAATAGTCTGGTCAAAATGCTCTGCTTGTACAGCACGAATCAACAACATCAGTAACTCTTGTCGTGCATGAGGTGACAAAACTGAGGACAACAATTTATTATTCGGCCTCCGTCCGTTACGTATAAAACGCCGGATTCAAGCGGTGACTCCTAACAATTTCGACAAAGAACTGTATGTGTCCGAAAGACAATCCAAATTGTAGGCAGGTTGCGTTTCAACAACTCCAATACGCAAAACTGGCAAAACCTTCGCAACCACGGGACGCGCAGTTGGTGGGGTTCAATTCTCCTGGGACATGTCTCCAGATCAGTTTAGTCTCAGAGTTCTGACTCTGTGAGACTCTATTCGTCCCAAATACCTCCAAAGCATGAGCTGAGGTGCGAAACCAACAAAGAACTATCTCACTATCAGTCATTGGTCCTCAATCCGCGGGGCGGAGCCCTTCAACACGGGACCCATTAAGCCAAAACTATAAACCGTCGCACAGACGGGTATTTGACCCTAAAACGCGGCCAAAATTCAATTTAAAAAAGGTCCCGTTTCCTAGAAATTAGCCTTACCTGCCTATACCCAAGGGATTAAGGAACAATGGGCGGCCATCTTTTTTACCTGACTCTTGTCAGAACACACCTAGTCAGACGAGTTTCGACTGCGCTGTTGGTTGCACGTTTATTTTTGTAGTGAGTGTTTGGAAAGTTTCTAGTTTTCATTAATTGATAAAATTGATAAATTCTGTTTCCACCGAAGATTTTCAACATGGATATTGCAGAACCTGGTATGTATTATTCAAATATATTGTTATTTCTAAAATAATTTGTTTTTATATAGTGTTAAAGTGTTTTTGGATAACTGCATTACTTTTCACTAATCATTCCCGCAATCAAATTTAGAAAAGGCTAAAAGTAAGATAATCGGGCATTATCGGATTATATCTAGTATAAGGTTTGGTAGGACATATATTTGTGATATATTATGTAGAAAGAAAAATTGCCACTTTTTGCCTCTTATATGGATTTCCCTTATTTTTATGTTTTAAGATCTCCATAAAAACTAACTTTGTTTTGCGGTTGTGATTATATTTTTGGATTTTAATTGTTCTAGGAACGTCAGGGACTCGAGTGTTGACGCGAATGGATATTTACAACATGATCCATAACCATTCCGATGGATTTACGATTAAAAAACTTGATGAAGTTGAAGGAGAGTTAATTAATGACTCTTCTTTTGATAACGAAAAAAAAGAAGTTTTTCGTCGTAAATTTGCGACATTCAAGCATGATTTTAAGTCAAGATGGCAAGCAGCAAGATTCTTCGAAAGCCTTCTTCATGTCGCATATAAGATTCCTGTAGGGAAGTGGCAAATTAGGTCGCAAGCAGAAAAAGACATCGTAAAAACTAAAAAGCAAGAAATCCAAGAAAGGTTTCGAGAAGAACTTGGTCTTTTGGTTGATATTCCAAAAGCTGGTTTTGGCAATACCAATGACAGAAATACGAGTAGGAGATTTTTTGAATCTTCTGCGGAGGCTTCCGCTATAACTGGTATCAATGAGGAATTAATAAAAAGGTTCGCAACAATTTTGGAAGTCATTTCGAGTGGATATGACATAAATATTGAAAAGTTTTCTTCATATTGTGACAGTACAGCAGAACTTTATGTTAGCTTATACAGCTGGCATCCGATGACACCCACTGTACACAAAGTGCTGATGCACGGGCCACTCATCGTGAAAAACGCTCTGATCCCAATCGGAACTTTGTCTGAAGAAGCAGCAGAAGTTAGGAACAAGCATTTTCGAGATTATAGGGAAAATTATTCGCGAAAGTTTTCCCGTGTAGATTGCAATAGGGATATTCTGTATAGGCTGCTGCTCACTTCAGACCCGTATCTTAGCTCAATTAGGCCTAGACCTAAGAAAAGTTCTAAACCTTTTACCTCTTCCGCAAAAGAAATGTTACTGCCATTTCCCGACAGTGGTGACTCGGACAAGGAAAATAAAGATTAGGAGTTCTTACCATACCGTTTTATAGTTGGTTTTTATATATCACTATGTATCACAAATAAAAGATTCTGATTCTGATTCTGATTTTTAATGTCTAATAAAATAAAAATGTAAGAATGTGACATATTTTTTCTTTACCTTTTCTCAAACACCTAGATTCCTTTCCAATTGATATTTTGCCATCAACTAGGTTTTGAATCATGATTTTTCAATAAATTAGGCTATATAAGCACCGAAATATTAAAAAAATATTGTTAAATAGTTTTGGCCACGTTTTAGGGTCAAATACCCGTCTGTGCGTCGGTACACTACTAACCTATTCGTCTGCAGAACCCACTTGGTCCCGGACAAAATCAAACCCAAAACATCCGCACCCATATACGGGTCCGGGTACCAAGGGTAAGGGTTCGGGTCGGCAGGAGTTAGGTCCGACGTCAATTTCACCACTGCAGGGCTAATGGTTACCTGCGGGTGTCTGCCCAAAATATCATTCAAAACAACGGCCTTGGCTAAGATTCTTGGCCCACAATGAACAGGCGAAACACAAATTTCAATATTTCCCCGTTGACCAACCGCTTCAATACCACCCATATGGTAGAAGGGTGGAATCAACATGGGAGACCCAATCTTTCCACTAAACAAAAGGATACAAGACAACCTTGAGCAACCCGAATCGAAAAGAGCACGAACTAACAAAGATTTACTCTTCGGGCCCCAGATCATTACAGGGACAGTTGGCAGAAAGACTGTCTCTGGATGGGCGGCTGTAGTGGAGGAGAGGGAGGCTACTACCTATTGTTGATAACCCCCCCGGGGTTGGTAGTCGTCCTGAAAAGTGGACGCTTCGTCCAATTGAGGAGGGGGTGGAGGGGTGCCCCCGCCTTTGCGAGGTATACCCCGCCGAGGATCCACCTGGGGTTGGTAGGGATGGTCCCCCGCCTATGGGGGAGCGTCCGGCATCATCAGGGCCACCAACACCATTTTGGTCCGGACACAACACGCGGTGGTGCCTACCTTGACAGTGCGGGCAAGGATCCGACCTCTGGCAATCCCGCTGCAAGGGCTGTCCCAGACAAGTGTAGCACCACTTGCGGCTGTTGGCGATTCCACGTCGGTCCTTTGTGTTCCGTTCTAGGAACTTCGGACAGGACGTGACCATATGGCCATCCGTGTTGCAATTTATGCAACGCATACTGCGAACCTGAGTCGCTACAAATTGATGAGACTGGCGTTGTGGCTCACCCATCCCACGAGTGGAGGGGCGCGCACCAACACGACGGTGGTCCGGAGGGGGCCGTTCTGGGGCCCGCAAGGGACCTTCAAAACAAAAAAAAAAAAAGGCGACACTCCTCATCCAAAGACTTCAACAAATCATCATCCCCACCATATTTCCCATGTGCAAAACCCCTCAACTTAGCGGTTGCGTCAACAATGTCATCCGAGAATCCATAAAACTGCGCGAAGTCTGCCTCAACCGTAGCGGCCAACTCAGTGTCCTTGGTGGGCAATAGCGCCAAACACTCCGCATAGTATTCAACCACCCTGGCGTGACGGGCTGGGAGTTCACTAAAACGGGCCAACGAAGCCTCTGATCTATCAGATCTACTTATCAAAGAGGCCGCCGAGGTCACCCATCTCAATGCCGCTCTAATCTTACAAGCAAATGTATTGGCAGTCATATTGTCAAAATGTAAGCAACGGTGATTAAATATTAATTAATACACAAAATGTTCAACAACTTAAGTTAATAATATATGTGTGTAACCAAAACAACAGTTTGACAGTAATACTCCTACCAAATTTAATATCAAATCACAAAGTCTGTAAGAGAAACAACAAGTTAATTCAACAAATAGTACTGAACCCTGTTACATTTACTTAATAATTTTTCAGTACAAATCTATTATGGAACCCCAAATATCAATTTATAAATTATCAAAAACAAAGTGGGTACCAAAAGAAAATAAATTATCAACACACAAGAGGGTATTCTAAAAAATAAAAATTATAAACACAAAAGTGGATAGGTTGATTTTACAATAGAAGTTCAATATTCAATTTAATTTAATAGTTAAAAACAATGAATTTAACTTCAATCAATTAGAATATTACTGTCAATATCAAACAAACTAACCAATTTTCTTATACAATTGGCAACAACACACTTTACAACAATAACTTCTGTAGCGGGCACTGAGTATGTTTATAATGTAAACAAACTTACAAACCCAAGATAGAAGGTTTAAAGTCCAACAATAACTATGATTCAATTAAATACAATTAGGGAAGACTATTTAGTCTGCACCAAACCTATATTGTATACAACAAGTAAACAAATTTCAATACAAACCTATCCTGTGACAATATTAAGTTGTGAGTTGTACACTTTATTTTAACAAATTGGAATGTAACTGTGGGGGTTGTTTGCCCCTACAGCTGTGTCTTGTACAGCTAACTCTGAGTGACTCAAAATGTACCACTTTCCAACCCAGTATTCTCAACAATAAGAGTAACCGACAAACAATACAGCATTCAGTGTGAACGAGTGTCCTGGCGTATACTATGATCGTGGAATGCAAACCACGCTCTTGCTACCAAATGTTAATTACAGGTCTTCGGGTCCCAAGCCAGGAGCTCAACACTGGGGCCCATAGCAGCGTTGGGACTCCTGGACCCTGTCTGAACCTGTACCCCACGAAACTGCCGTAACGCAGCAGTGCGCGGGTTCGTTCCTTATTGAGAGATATACTGGTTCCTACTACGGGTGTAAGGTGTCACAAAGGTTGGCCGGTAATATTATGGTGTAATATATGCACTTACCTGGGATTCCTGCGGTAGGCTCCTGGGGGTCGATCAATATCGTGCCGTGAGATTAGGGATAGGAGAATATATATATAATATTAGGACAATAAGGGATAGACTGACGGCTGTCTGGACCGAAGGCTCCGGCGTCCACCAGGCGGAACACGTTTCCCGCAAAAGCACTTCGTGGTGCGTGAAATATATTCAAAACCGACTTCGCGGGCGCCCCACAAACCGATTGCGAACGGCGGGCGCGAAAACCGATCACAATGGGCGAAACACCTCTCGATTAGATATGTTTCCACAAAGAACCCGAATTCACCGTTTGTCCGTCACAAATTTTCTTTTTCGACTCTTATCAAGTGTCAGCTATCAATCAAAAGCTGTCAAATCGTTGACAGCCCACTGACATGGTGTTGCAGTTAAATATCAAGTAGTGAACGAAACGTTTGGTTCAGAAAACAAACAGAATCGAGTATTTAGACATAAGAATAAAGTGTTGTCAATCGAATAAAATCGAACTGAGGTTTGAATCAGAAGCTAAATCTTGCCAATTAAACAAAACTGAATTAACAAGTTTACAAGCGATATTTCTTTGTTCCTAATTATTATTCGTATACCTTCCTACGATATATATATAATTAAAAAAATAGCGCCCCCCTAAAAAAGGGGTAGTTGATATTTTTTTTTTCGTTATCCTAACAATATGGGTATTAATGTATATTTAATTTATTGGTATGGCATATTTACTTTTGATACCCATTAGGGTATCAAGAGTAAATATGCCATACCAAAAATATATATATATTGTAACACTTTTATATTCCTAGTTTTGGCACAAATTTAAGATAAGCCCAACATTGATAGCAAAACAAATAATCTTATAACACATAATATATCTAACTTATTTGAAGAAATCGTTCATTACAAAAACTAAAAAGTCTGAAATAAAACAAATTATAATTTTTAGCAGCCGGGTTTATTGTTTATAAAATAATTTGTTTTAACATTTTTTTTATTTCTATTTAATAGTTATATATTAAAAATTATGTTGGCATCAGAGAGATTGCTAGGAGACTTAATAATATTATAGCAGTTAAGTGTATTTTTTTGATACTTTTTTTTTGTATGACGTTTATACATATATAAGTGGTAGGTAGTATTTTGTAATCACCTCTAAAAACCGATCTTGGCTTGGGCGAAAAAAAACTTGCAAGCACCACAAAATGGCGCCCAAAATCCGCCTTGTTCATTGTTTTCACACTTGGGCGGCCAAGGTCTACCTAACGATGTCTTAATTATATAAAACCGTCAAGTGGTTTGAAAGATACGAGGTAATAAAGAATATTACAAACATACTTAATTACATACAAGATACTCCCTTTTCTTGCAGCCGGGTAAAAAATTGATGATAAGTTCAGTCCTCACACAAACGTAAAAGTCGAGAGATACAACTACCAGCGCGGATCAGTAGGGATATATGGAGCAGAAGATGCCATGTATCTGATATATCCCTACCGGTGCGATAATTGGAAAAAGTCTCCAAGTAGGATACCAGTGGAGATATATCAGTAGGTATATGAGGAACAGGGGAAACTTTACACACTGTGGCGTTAAATCGATACTTTTCTGTTTGAATATACATCGACATTTTTACGCCTATCAAAACAGAAATATCCAGGTGTGTGTTCTTCGGGTGGACTAAGCGGGTCGAGTGGGCGCGGACCCATAATATTTACCCTATGCGGTTTTGAAGTACTTACCTACGGTAAGATCTTGCTTTGAGCGTTCGGAAAAAGCATAATTGGGTTGATCGTTGCTTATTGCTCTGTTGTAATATTAAACGATTAGGTACAGGTGAAGGTTATTATCGTCAGATAATGACAAATGTGGAGGCCGGTATCCAGCAATGGTCTTTTGGCTGATATGATGATGATGTACCGTATGGTTTCGGACGAAAAGAATTTCACCATCCCATATCTTTCCGTGGGTGTCGTAAGAGGCGACTAAAGGGCACACCAGAGAAAGGGCAGCAGCGTTCTCTGTGCACTTTAACAAAAAAATGCGATCGTCAACCCACCTACCTGCCAAACCTGGCGATTTCGGAATAATGCTAAATTAATAGCACAACAAAAAAAAACGCGGCGAGTGCCCGAGTAACCAGGGTGGCGTACCTTGTACTCAGAATATCCTCAAGATATTCGCTGAAGATCATACAGGTCTACGCCTCGACCTCGGCACACACCGACGACGAGGTAAATACCATAAGGATAGGTATCTCTGGAGCCATGCATGGTTTCAAAACTCATTTCATCGTTGTCATGAGGGACTTCAACGCGAAACTGGGCAAACGAGACGAGGATAAGCTGCAAGTGGGGTAATTTGAAGTTGGATGTCGGAACCACCGTGGTCACCCACTGGCCAGTTTTATGGAGAAGGAGTGCGCTTTATATTATGAACTCCTTCTTCGGAAACCGTGAGCAGAGGAAGTGGATCTGGCAGAGCCCTGATGGTGCAACTAAAAACGAGATCGACTTCATCATGTCAACAAAAAAGATCTTTGTGATCAATTCGGTTAAAAGCCGGGCGCGATCACCGCATGGTAAGAGGCACATTGAACATTTATATCAAGCATGAAAAGTCTCGACTGATGAATTCTAAGCCGGATCCAAAACCCCGAGAGCTTTCAGCTCGAACTACAGAATCGTTTCGATTGCCTAGGGAGTTCAGTGGACGAATACAGCGATTGGTTTGTGGAAGCTGTGCATACGATCGGGTCTAATTTTTTAAGACCCGCCGTACAGATTGAAACAAAAAGCTCTCTGATCCTACTGTCATGATCATGAAGGAGAGGCGTGATATGATCCTGCAGTCTTCAGACGATGCGTTGAAATACCGGCAGCTAAATAGTCGGATCTCAAAGTCTTTGAAAAGTGAACTCCGCCGCTTTAATATCGAAAGTATTAAAGACACAATTGAGCGGAATAAGGGCTTTGCAAGAGATCTATTGAGCTCTAGAGGAGATCTAGAGGTCTATTGGGCAGAGCCAGCTCATGAAACTGAAGACCGATGATGGCAAGATCGTATCCGCCAAATCGTAGCTTCTGGGAGATATAGATTCTATGGGTAGATGTACATATCAACCACTATGGCGAATCTAGCAAATGAACCTAGAGCTAGATTGACTCGACACTTTATCGAAGACATTCCGGACGTCAGTCTGTACGAGATTAGGATGGCTCTTAAACAGCTGAAGAACAACAAAGCACCGGGTGATTATTGAATTAACTACGGCAGAACTCCTGAAGGCGGGTAGAAAACTAGTGTTTAAGTTGACTACATACATAAGCTGCGGCAGGTTATACAGAAGCAGCGGCGGCTGTACTTTAAGTTCACTCGTGCGCTGAACTGCCAGATTTTAACAGGTTTAGAAAAAAAATGTAAATGTTTAATAATATCTGATTAAAGATCTATTCAATATTAACGAAATTATGACGAACCAATTTAAGCTCTTTGCTAAAGTAATAAGATGTATATTGCTTTAAACAATATTCCCCGTGCAGTAGCGGCGAGCGCACAGCGAGTGCTCATACAACTTCTATGAGATACGAGCGAAAACGCCTGGCGCGTGAGACAGAGATGTGGAGTTCTGCTGCTTTATTCAAACTATGCAAAAACTGGTCGTATGCCTGTTGTAAGTCATCAGTAAAATTGAAATCGTAACATGTCTCTTCCAGATAAAGTCGATACTGCTGCCAGTTAGCCTTTTTAAAGTTTCTTCTAATATCTGAATTCCTGGTTGATGGACAGTTTGTTGAAATTTTAATGATGAGGTGGTCACTTCCTAGACATTCATTGGTCACTGTCCAATCAAATTTAACAGCAATATCTGTAGTTACGAGTGACACATCAGGAGATGATCTTTGCAAGACACCGCCTACTAGTTTAATTCTGGTTGGAGCTCCATCATTCATCACTGTTAAGTTATGACATAACAAGGAATCGAATATTTGTTTGCATCTTGTGTCATTTTTACATGACCAGTTACTATGGTGTCCGTCTCCAAGCAAAAGTGTTTTATCGTCACACCTTGATAATAGTTCATCCCAATCTTGTTGACACGTTCGAACAGAAGGTGGGCAGTAAACGGTTATAATGTTATTCAGGGATTCACAATTATAAATTTTTAGGTGTAAGATTTCGAAGCCGTAATTTCCAATTTGACATTGAGTAACTAGAGCTTTAACCGAGTTGTGCACTAAGATCAAAACTCCTCCATATCCGTCCCTCTATCTTTGCGATGTACATTATATCCACTCACTCGTAGGTCAATCTCAGGTTCCAACCAGGTCTCTGACAGTGCAGCAATATGTATACTTTCTTGAGAAAGAAGGGCTTCCAATTGCGTTAACTTTCTTTTTAAACTTTGGAAGTTCCATTGAATGATTTTTAATTTATATTTATTGTTAGTTTTCGTTGTCATTTTTGGCACTAAATTTATTACTGGACAAGTTAAAATCTTATTTACAATCAATTGTATAAACCATTCCAACAGTATTTGGACACACATTTTAATTTTATTAGTTAAAGTATAATGCCTCTTTAAAATAATTTCCTTACATTTTGCCAGTACCTAACTCACTGATTTTGTGAAATATAGTGTCCTTTTCTTTTTTAGATTTCTCTGTATATTCTTCTTCTTTTTTGCTGGTATCACTATCCGTGTCTGTACAAAAACATTCCCAATCATAGGAGATATCGTTGACTTTCTGGTTGTGCACTTTTTTATTTTTTGACCTTGTTTTATTTGTGGATGAAGTGGTGGGGACTACGGGATCTGATGTACTTTGAGTTTGCCCAGTTGACATCAAGCCGTGTACACCTTCACAGACAGAGGAATACAGCGGCCGCGGCGTTTTATGAAACGGACTTGAGGTTACTTGTTCAGTCACAGATCAGGGTACAGGGTATGGCTCAGAATTAACTGTATTAAAAATTTCTTTGTCTGGAATTGGAGTCGAAGATGGGACGTACATTGTGAGGGCTTTTTTGTAGGTATAGTTGAACTGGGACATTATGGGCGAGTTTCTGAAGTCGACGTCACATCTCAAATCAGCTGACAATTTGTCACAAATTAACCAGCCGTCAGTTGTCAGTGAGTTTCTCAACTCTGCATCATCGAGAAATTACGTAATCGCTTGTTACAATAAATAATTGGAATTAATTTATTTCGGTTGGCTACCCTAGCTGGTATTCATTCGCTTCATTCACTACTATAACGTAATCAGTAATTATGAATAGTATTTTATCTTGAGCGGCTGGGTTGGTGTAGCCCGCAAGTTAAGCAAACCTTACCAGGGACGATTTTTGGATGGGTAACCACGTTTTTTTGGTTTGCTTTTTTTTGGATAGGTGACCCCACACAGGTTAAGCAACACTTACCAAGGTTATTCTTTGGATGGGATACTGCTTTTTTTTGGTTCGTTTGTTTTGGATGGCTGACCCCGCAAGGGTAAGCAACACTTACCAAGGTCAGTGTTTGGATGGGTGACCATGCCAGGGTAAGCAATACTTACCAAGGTCAGTGTTTGGATGGGTGACCACTTTTTTTGGGTTCGCTTGTTTTTGGATGGGTGACCTTGGTAACCTAGCGGGGTGACTTTAGGATGGGTGACCCAAAATTTTTGTGGTGATGGTCACCCATCCAAGGACTGACCTTGGTTAGTGTTGCTTAACCTGGCGGGGTCACCTATCCATAAAAAAGCGATCCAAAAAAAAATAGTGGTCACCCATCCCAAGACTGACCTTGGTAAGTGTTGCTTACCCTGGCGCGGTCACCACCCCAGCCGCTTCAAGTTAAACACAAATCTATCCAGAAACTGACCTCGATAAATACTAAGTACAGGGTACAGTTAAAATTAACGCGCGTGAGGAAGGTTCGATTCCCAGGTCAGTAATTTATTTTATTTTTATTTACCTAAATACAAAATAACTATTTTTGATAACTGTGTCAAGTTTTTATAATGTAATTAATTTAAAAAGTTTGTAACGTCCTATTTTTTTTTAATCTTGCTAATTAATAATTGATCTATATTAACATATTTTTTATAACTCAACCCATACCACAGTTTTCGACAACCCCTGTTATCTTTTATCGTAATATAAGCCTTAAAAAACATAATATTAATTTTAATCTGCGAATAATCGACCAATTTCCAACAATTATAAATTAGGCTCGTTGACAAGAGATTAACATTGAAAATGGGTCTCAGAAACCCAAAACTGCTGTAACATGTGGTTAATTCGAGATTTTTCTCAAATGTGACAAATTGTCAACCGCTTGTCACATTTGGGTGTTGAGAAACTGAAAGTAGAATTAACAGGCGATTAATCGTCGATTACGTTAACAGCCCGATAATTGAGACCTGGGAAACTGGCAGTAAGGGCCAGTTTCTGAAGTAGACGTCACATCTCAAATCAGCTGACAATGTGTCACAAATTAACCAGCGGTCAGTTGTCAGTGAGTTTCTCAACTCTGCATCATCGAGAAATTACGTAATCGCTTGTTACAATAAATAATTGGCATTAATTTATTTCGGTTGGCTACCCTAGTTGGTATTCATTCACTACTATAACGTAATCAGTAACTATGGGCGAGTTTCTGAAGTCGACGTCACATCTCAAATCAGCTGACAATTTGTCCTTAACGCAAAAAAATGGTACATAACAGAGACACCGACTTCCAAAAATAAAGTAATTTTTCACTTTGTAGTTTTCTTATTTGGAAGTCGGTAGTTTTTTTTGTATAAAAGTTTTTATTATTGATTGATACTGATGATAATTTGATGTTTAGATTAATCGAGTGGGATAATATTGTATGATAGTTGGAGTGTTGTTGTTTTTAGAATATTGTTGAAATGGGTAGGTACTTATATTAATGACAATGAGTATACGTTTATGATGTTATTTGAAGGTAGTTTGGAGTTTGTGAAATTATGTTGAAGTTTATAATATACAGGGTGATAGTAGATATGTCCAAATTTATAATATACAGGGATATGTTGAAACTTATAGAAATATGTTGAAACTTTAGGATATGCAAGGTATTTGCGTAGATGTAAGAGTTTTAGGCGAGTTTCTGAAGTCGACGTCACATCTCAAATCAGCTGACAATTTGTCACAAATTAACCAGCCGTCAGTTGTCAGTGAGTTTCTCAACTCTGCATCATCGAGAAATTACGTAATCGCTTGTTACATTTAATAATTTATTTCGGTTGGCTACCCTAGCTAGTATTCATTCAATTCCTTCACTACTATAACGTAATAGTATTTTATCTTGAGCGGCTGGGTTGGTGTAGCTGCCAAGTTAAGCAAACCTTACCAAGGACGATTTCTGGATGGGTAACCATGTTTTTTTTATTTGCTTGTTTTTGGATAGGTGACCCCACACAGGTTAAGCACCACCTACCAAGGTTAGTCTTTGGATGGGTGACCGCTTTTTTGTACCATTTTTTTGCGTTAAGGACACCGAGCTTCCAAATACAAAACTACAAAGTGTAAAATAACCTTATGTTTTGAAGTCGGTGTCTTTCGTAGGTACCAATTTTATTGCGTTATGGACACCGACTTAAAAAAATAAAGTTATTTTTCTCTTTGTAGTTTTGTATTTGGAAGTCGGTAGTATTTTTTTGCAAAAAAGTTTTTTTATTTTTCACTTTTTAGTTGTACCTACCTGGGCCTGCAGTCTCGACATAGTTTGCGATCGTTACGTTAAGTAACGATCGTTATCTCTTACCGACAAAATACGCTTGCCGTAACGACGCTAACGATAAACGCAAGTCTCGACAGCCGAGTTAGCGTGCAAAATCTGTCACTATATTGACTTAACGTTGTCGGTAGGCTAGCGATGTTCGTATTCATAGTGCGGTGATTTTTTTGAAAAATTATGGCTGTTGAAAAAAATCCTTGTATCATAGGGAAAATTGGTAGACAAGATATTAAAAAAAAAACTATTTTTCTATGAAAATTGTGCAGAAGATAGGTAAACCTTATCATGTTAACAATTGTTTGCATCGAAACTTGTAAGTAGCTTATGCCGTTTTTAAAAATACGCATAACAAAGAAGAAAATAGTTCGCTTCCTTGCAACACAGACTTTGAACATGGGAAACAAACTGTCAATGTCAATTGTCAAGTTTGTTTGTACACAAAATACGACAATGAGACAGAATTGATTAAAAACTGGAAAAGAACCGTATTTCTATAGTGGAGGACAGTGACACAGGCGCAGGCCCTAGCCCGAGTGCTAGCAAGCAGCGTGAGCGTCAGGTAATAACAACCTACAACAATTTACGATTCCTATTTTTGGTACTAAATTGAATACTTTGCATTATGTTCGAAGTAGTTTATGTTTACTTAATGAATATCTTAAATGTTTCAGGCGTACTTCGGAGCATATTGATGCGCATTTGGCAACTTTAGAAGCCCGTCCATATCTACACACGGGCAAATTTTGAAACATGCTGGAAGGAGGTTCCCGAGGAACTCAACAAACTCCCAAACGGATCCAATAAGTCCCCCGAGCAGTACATGACGTTAAATATCAAGTAGGTTTTTAACTGTAAGTACAAGCCACGTCAGTTTTATTTATATTTAGTAGAATACAATAGGTATCCTAATTACAGGTTTGGATAGACTTAAAAAGCTGCGCCTGCACTAAGGCAGCATAATTATAAAAACAAATCATTCAAACTGGCAACCGAGGCGTCATCACTGCTTCTTTGACTGAAGTGGAGAGACGCATAACATCCTGAATTAGTGTAGAGTACACATTTGGCACAGACTGCCCGGATACTATGCCATTTTCTTTTTAATTATTAGAATCACTAGAGCATTAAGAGACATTTTTAGTACATCTAATTTTTTTACAGATGGTGGCAGCTGCAACTCAAGTGCAATCAGACGCTGCCAGAGGCAGGCAAGGTACAAGCCGAGGCGTGGATGCTATTTGCATATGCTGCAAATTCAATAGCGGACAGTTTTACAACTTTTGTAAATAAAAATAATAAATGGTTTTATATGTTTTTTATTTAAATCACAGAGGGTCAATAAAATAAAATTATGTAAAACTAGTATTATTGAGTCTTCTTATGCACTCTGCAACAGCTCACCCAGTGCACCACACAAGTCCTGTATAACAAAAACAAGATTTTAGGAGTATTCATACAATGATACACAACGGCATAAGTCGGACTTGATGCTATAAGCCATTATATATCACCTTTGGGTCAAATAAATGGAGATGCTAATGAAATAGGTATAAAGATCTAGGGAAAATTATGTGTTATGCAAATATAGGTATACCTATTTAATATATAATATAATAAAACCTTAAAATAAATCATTTGATTAGGTACCTGTTACTTCTAGGCCATCTTCATGAGAGTGGGTGTGGTGGCTTCTGGTTCATGTAATTTATATTTGATACATGTGTATTTATGCGTTGGTGAGACAGACACCTAAAAACAGACTTCAGCACACCAAAGCATCTTTCAACGACATTCCTGACTGAACAATGAGTATTTGTTTATTGATACTCCGGTTTCCCTGGGTGCTGATTTTTTAAAGGAGTCTTCAACCATGGTTTCAGAGGATATATATCATCACCTAAAAGATAAAACATAGAATGTACTTTCAGCAGATTATAATAAACATTTATTATTAGTTACCAAGCAGCCATGTACGGTGGTCCCCATTGATATTTTTTTTATGTGTGCAGTCTATGAGTGGTGGGCAGTGGGTAGTGTGCAGTCTATGGCTGTGGAGCATTTCTAAACTTCTCTTTAACTGCACACCGTTCTTCTTGGATCATGGGAAATTTAACGTATCATCTTAAAAGGTTTTCATTGATAGCCAAAGTTACAGCATGTACTAATCGGCTAACTGACTTTTAGCTTATGCTGCAGCCCCACTGCAAGCCAATATGTAGTTGTTAGCACCCACTTGACTATTATGAAGAAAATTACATTACATCTTGGATATTAGAAAAAAATAATAGAAATATTATTTAGGCCCATTAAGTAGGTACCCAACGCATAGACACTCACTTGAAACTCCACAGAAAGTCCGTAAGGCCCTCATCTTTGAATAGATGGGCGAAGTTCGCCAACGAGCTCATGAAACGTCCTTGTTTATTCGGTAAAGATAGATAAATTGGCCATCCTCTAAATCCAAAGGATTTTCACCTTCACGCCGGTTTCGTGCATTTTTCCGCCGCATTATTATATTGAGTCTGTGTTCTAGCACGACCAAAGCCCACGCTTAATACTATACAGCCATATTACTCTAATTATTATTTATTTATTGTTTTTGTAACCTCTAAAACCAATGATAACGATCGTTACGACACTTATCGGGCTGTCAAAAATGCTCGCTAGGAAATTCGATATCATACCGATAAATCGTTAACTTAGCGACAATATACGTTAAGTTTGCGATGACAAACGTCAAAAATCGATAGCTTTGACTGTCGAGACTACCAAAAATCGTTATCTTCCGATCGTTAGGACTTAGCGACCGATCGTTACGAGATAACGATCGCTATCTATGTCGAGACTGCAGGCCCTGATAGGCATGTTAGTAAGGTAACTATAACGTCAGAATAGATTTCATGAAACGTGAACATAGCCGGTGAAATGAGAGATCTGCGTACCCCTTAAGAGCGTACTGGCGTGATGTTATGTTATGAAATGGTATAAACAATAAACAGACATGCGATTGCAGCAATCCCGAGAGATTTACCGTTATTTATTGAAGAGTTCTGTTGTATATCTCCGAAGTTCTTCATCAGAGCTTCACCAAATTAAAATGGGACCAATTTCGGAACATACTTTTCCAAACAAAAAAAGGATTTTCAAAATCGGTCCACAATTGACGGAGATATCGGTGAAAACAAACAAAAAAAAAAAACAAACAAACATAATGTCGAACATAGAACCTCCTCCTTTTTGGGAAGTCGGTTAAAAAGCGGTTTAACTAAAAACCCAGGTTTAAATCTCTATAAACTGTGGTTTACACAAAAATGATATTACAAACAATGGTTTAGCGATAAACCATAGACCAAATAGGTAGGTCTAACGCTAAACGTCGGCGGCCCCTAGTTTAACGATGGTCTAAGTCGTATCTGTCTGTAGTAATATAATATAAACTCTTTGGTCAACATTGACCGTCTTAAAAAAAAAGAAGAAACTGGATTGTCAGAATTGATTGTGTCATTGTAAAAATATGTTGAATTTTGTTAAATAAAACCTAATTGCGGGTATATTCTTTTACTTCAATTTATTTAACAAAATGGAAAAATATCTACGACCAGATCGTTTTGACGGAGACCCGTCCTCCAACTAAGAACTTTCCTCTCAATGGACACACTGGAAAAGCACATTCGAAAATTTTTTGGCCGCTATAACTACGAACGAGAAAACTATTGCAAAAGAAACTAAATTCCAATTACTAACTAATCATCTGTCCCCTACGACTTTTGTGTGCATACAGGATTGCACTGATTACGATACTGCTTTAAAGAGACTTGATGCATTATTTCTGAAGCCACCTAACGAAATATATGCCAGACACAGATTAACAAAACGAGCGCAACAACCAGGTGAGTCCATCGACCAGTATCTACAAGCATTGAAACTGCTCTCAAAAGAATGCAATTTCAAACAAGTAACCGCTGAACAAAACGAAAGTGATTTTATTAGAGACGCTTTCATATCCGGAATTTCGTCATCCATAGTCCGTCAAAGACTTTTGGAAAACAGCACTCTCACATTAGACGCCGCATTCAAGCAGGCCCGCGCTCTAGAGTTGGCGCGAATACACAATGATTTATACCAGCAACCTAATAGTAGTACCTTTGTCAATGCGGTACCCAATAACAATCAGAAAACAAACATCCAAGAACTATGCTATTTCTGTGGAAACAAGAGACATGCACGGCAAAACTGTCCGGCTGCTGGTACAACATGCTACAAATGTGGAAAAAAGGGGGCATTTTTCTCTGCTTTTCACGCTCTAAAGCAAGAGATAGCTACATCAGCAGTAAATGCGATTGATGACAACATACAATTTGTTGTTGAAACAGACGCATCAGACTATGCTATAGCGGGTACTCTGTCACAAGAAGGCAGACCTGTTGCATTTTTTTCGAGAAGCCTTCACAGTAGCGAGCGGAATCACCCAGCCATAGAGAAGGAGGCCGCAGCCATAGTCGAATGTCTTCGGAAATGGAGACAATTCCTGATCGGACGAGAGTTTAAACTGATAACTGACCAAAAATCGGTCGCATTCATGTTCAATCAGCAGCATTCGTCAAGAATTAAAAATGACAAAATACAACGTTGGCGATTAGAACTTTCTGAATACAACTTTGATATAGTTTATCGCCCCGAAAAGGAAAATATAGCCGCTGATGCTTTATCAAGAGCCAATGCACCATTAGTAGCCTCTGTACACAGTTCAGAAAATGCACTCAAAGAACTGCATAAAACCTTGTGTCATCCTGGAGTAACAAGAATGCTTCACTGGGTTCGAAGCAAAAATTTAGCATATTCCACTGAAGAGATAAAACGTATTACGGCGAATTGTCCTATATGTGCAGAAGTGAAACCTCGTTTTCAACAAAACACGGGCAAACTAATAAAAGCGATGGCCCCGTTCGAAAGAATATCGATAGACTTTAAAGGTCCACTTCCCTCAGATGGCACTGGGAACAATCGATATATCCTTACGATTGTGGACGAATATTCTCGATTCCCATTTGCATATCCCTGCTCAGACTTGAGCACGAACACGGTAATTAACAAACTGACTGATCTATTTTCTCTATTTGGAATGCCAACTTACGTACATTCAGATCGTGGTACTTCTTTTCTTTCAAAAGAGATGAAAGACTTTCTTCACCAGAAATGCATTGCTACGAGCTACACTACACCGTACAATCCTCAGGGTAATGGACAAACGGAGAAATATAATGGAATTATTTGGCGAACAGTACAATTGGCTTTGAAAAGCCGTGATCTGCCTATAACCAAATGGGAATCAGTTTTAACTCAGGCTCTGCATTCTATAAGATCACTTCTTTGCACGGCTACAAACAGTACGCCCCATGAGCGGATGTTCTCTCACGCCAGGAGATCCTCAAGTGGCCAGTCGATGCCCACATGGCTAAATGTCCCAGGGAAAGTATTAATGCGAAACCATAATCGAACCAGCAAATATGATCCACTAGTTGAAGAGGTAGAGACTCTGGAAAGTAACCCTCAACATTCTCGTGTGCGTTTGAGCAGTGGTAGAGAAGTTGTCGTATCTAATCGACACCTAGCTCCTGCTGGGGAATCATTAGAAATGGATGAAGCCGATTCCAATGATGACGACGAATTCATTGATGCAGTCGATCGTAACACAGATGGCCAGAATGAAATGGTCCAGCCACAGAACATCACGCCGGAGACGACTCTGCGTCTCGTTCTGAAAGAGTACGACGACCGCCTGCTCATCTTACTGACTACGTGGCACAATAAATAAGCCCAGGAGAATGTAGTAATATAATATAAACTCTTTGGTCAACATTGACCGTCTTAAAAAAAAAGAAGAAACTGGATTGTCAGAATTGATTGTGTCATTGTAAAAATATGTTGAATTTTGTTAAATAAAACCTAATTGCGGGTATATTCTTTTACTTCACTGTCAAAGTTTCTCTTTTAGGTTAAAGCATCTTTTTTATTTTGTTGTGTTGTTTTTACCCGAAAATGGATATTAACATGGTTGATTTAATTAATATTAAGGATATTACTTTTTCCTCGGTACTCCAATTCTCAGATCGTTTTTTTTTATTGGTCCATCACAATATATTATTATTTATATTATTAACAAAGAGGCGATTGTTCTATTAGAGACTTCGATAACTTAAAACAGGCTTAATGAACTTTGTTCAGCTTGTGATGGTTTTGTTTAATGTTCATATTTAAACGCGCGAGAATGTTACGTTTCGTTACACGTACACGTAGTAATGAATACGAAATTAAGTAATTTGCTTGAATCTAAACAAAACTTCAATCGATAAATAACAAATGTTTATATCCATGCAAAATAACCAAGTCTCAATATTTTTAACACTCCTAAACATCATTTAATCCTTATCATATTATCAAAACGTTTTCTTTTCTGGGCATACGGAACGTTGCAATATAATGATATTATGGTGAACGAATGATATTTGTATTAATCTGTGGTTGATGTATAGACAATGGTTGAAATTACGGTACTAAGAAGACCACGGTTTTTATGAGTTTTGTCATACGAACAAATTTAGACCATGGTTTTGCAGATAAGCCTGGACTTGATAGTACAGGTTTAAACCATGGTTTATTTCGTTTTTTGTAATAAGACTGCCATAAGTTTACATCACAACTCTACACAACTTCTCTATCACCCTATAAAACACACTCTTCTCACATACCAGCGACGGACTGGGACTCAGAAAACTACCGGGACGGTTTAAACTTCGGCCCACACTAGGCAAAGACAAAAAATAGGGATCAATCAATATACCTAGCCTTGTTCCCAACTAATGTTGGGCTCTTCTTTCAATCTAACTGGATACAGCTGAGAACCAGTATTTCACATGAAAGGACTGCCTATCTGACATCCACAACCCAGTAACTAGGTAATACGTTATCTGGCATCTGACCACCGATCTGATCTGTCCGCTGAATGCGAGACGCACAGAACCGGTCAATGTGGTGACGCTTGGGGGAAGCCTATGTCCGGCAGTGGACGTCTTGCTGGCTGAAATGATGATGATGACAATGACTATCTTGCATACGATGAAATCCTGAGTGTTGGCCTACCCGTCGGCGTTAATATCGTTATTTACGCAGACGACACCTTGGTGTTACCCGGCGGGGACACCATCGACAAGACTATCCAGCTTTCCGAGCTCGGGGTGGCAAGAGTCGTGGCGTCGATCTGCGAGCTGGGTTTTGAGATAGCACCTCATAAAATTGAGGCTATGGTTCCATAAACTGCAGAAGGGCAGATAGCCACCCAGCTCGTCAGTGACAGTTGGAGATGCGCAAGCTCAGGTGGTTCGATAAATTAACTGTCTTGGGTTAACCCTGGATGGTCGGTGTGACTTCGAAGAGCATTTCGAGCGCCTGCAAGTCCATGGGAATAAATTCGCCACCTCTGCGCGGTGTCGTGTGAGTGCGATCGATGGTCCTATAAGGGACGCCTATTTGGCCAAGCATACAGCAGCGATATCCTTTGAGGCGGCAACACTCCTGGCACGCTTTCCTTTGCTAGATATTCTGGCGGATTGGAAGCGAGGGTTTACAACCGAAATCGCGCCATCCGCCAGAATGGTGATATTGTACCAGCCAGATATCGCTGTGCTCAGGCAGAGGCGCCAGGAACGGCGACACGCGCTCGAGCGGTGGTGCGAGCGGCTACAGCAGCCGCAATTTAAACACAAGCGCGTTGTCGAAGCCGTCCTGCCGCACTTCGAAGCATGGCTGAAAAGAGAGGAGCGCATCTCCTACAGGCTCAGTCAGGTACTGACCTAACTGTACTGTACTGAACGAACTGAGGACTCTGCCCACCCAACAAGTGAATCCATGAAAGACGGTCGCACAGTGATCACGTGCTGCCGTGCACAGCGACAGGGCCGGATTTAGAGGTGTGGAGGCCCTAGGGCAACAGGGGAGTGGAGGACCCTAATTATTTTTCAAATAGGTTAAATCATATTTTTCTTGCAAGTGTTTCAATAATTTATATATATAATCGTATGGGAGGGGAGACAGGCAAGCGGGCGGCGTGAACCCTGCGCACTGCAACACCCCGCATTGTGTTCCCAGAGCGATAGCTCTAACGAGACGAGATCACGGATCGACCATCCGTCGCAAACACAGTAAAACAATACGCTGCTGCAAGTAAAATTAAGATATAATAAATAATGTTAAAATCATATAAAATAAAAATTACTAGATAAGTTTTCAAATAGTAATACAGTGGAATCTCTATAACTCGAACCTCGTTTAGTCAAAATCCTCAGTAAGCCGAAAAAAATGCCATTTCCTTCCGCTGAACCCTTAGATACGCGGTATCTCGAATTATTTAAACTTTGTAACTCGAACAAAATGTTATTTCCCTACGAAGTATTGATAATACATATTTATACTCTATATCTCGAATTTCAAAAAGGAGTTTCCAAAAGTCTTAGTAAAATACAATGACATCTGACGTCTTACTTGGAATTCTCCGAAATAATTGCAATAAAATCCAAAATGAATGTTCGGGTTAGGGGCTTCTAAGCTATTGTTTTTCTAAGTTCAATTCAATTTTTAGGTTGGGTTTGACTCTACAAATCGAAAAATATACTTAGAAATCGCGACTTAGTCGCTCGAAATTTCAGCAGTTAAATCATATGTATCTCGAAGTTCTTGTTAAGTCAAAAACTTTTTGTCTCGATTTTTTTGCATTTCCCTTGACATTCGAGTTAGAGATTCCACTATAGATACCCTATAGTTGTGTAAGTTTTTTTTTTTAATAAATACAATTTATGTGGGGGCCCCTCTCTTGTGGAGGCCCCGGGCAGTTGCCCCGATTGCCCTCCCTTAAATCCGGCCCTGCACAGCGAGGCTCAGGGGAGACGCTTTTTCAGTCTCCCCAGGGTTGTGCGGGGCTCGTTTTAGTGAGGTAAAAAGCCCACACTCCCTAATCTTTTCTTCAGAAGTCCAGGCGCCTTTTGATGGTTAACAAAAAAAGAAGGAGCATAGGGCATCCACAGATATCCATCATCGCGATTGGTCTTGAGCTTCACGCTACTTAATTCTTTATTGTACACCAAAAAAACATCATTACACACATGTGATAATAAAGTACATGTACAAAGGCCACCTCACCGCGCTTCACTTCACTCCACGTCATTCCGATGCTCGTCGCTTCTGCCAACACGGTGCGACGCCAGGTTTGACGGGGACGGCCACGCTTTCTTTTTCCTTGGGGTTTCCAGTCTAAAGTTTGTTTGGGTATCGAGACTACTTTGGAGCTTGTGGCCAATCTATCTCCACTTGCGACGGTTGATCTGGCGGTCAATCGGGATCTCGTGGCATTTCTCCAAAAGCTCTACGTTGGAGATAATAATAATAATAAGTGCATAATAATGATAATAATTCTAGTGGATTCTGAGGTACCGTATTACAAGTATGTGCCCGACCCAGTTCTCGAAAATGACCATGTCACGTTGTACTGGGATCGGTCTATCATCACTGATAGGACTATTGTTGCCAATAAGCCGGATATAGTGGTGATAGACCGATTAGCGCGCCGCACAATGAATTTAATCGATGTCACCATCCCGCATGACGAGAACCTCGTGAAAGCTGAGAAAGAGAAACAAATCAAGTATCTCGACTTAGCACAAAAAGTTGTCGATATGTGGAATGTGGACTCGGCTATTATTGTGCCAATTGTCGTTACGGCCAACGGCCTGATGGCCAATAGCCTCGATGACCATCTGTCGAGTGTCGAGGCTGTCATTACGCGGTTGGATCAAGGGCCTGATACAGAAGGCAGTACTCCTTGATACGGCTCGTATTGTGAGGAGGTTCCTGTCTCTGGAGCCCTAACCACCGGTAGCTTGGACCCTGTTCCCGATACCGGTGGGCCTCTATTTTTTATATTTTAAATGTTTTTTAAGTTTTCTTTTTTTAAATATTTAAAAATTTATCAAATAAGATTGTAAATGAATAAAGGAATAATAATAATAATATTTATTTGTACCAAAAATTTACAGATTTACAGATTACAATTTTTATGGTCTATAAGTAATAATAATAATTAGATTTATAATTTCAATAACAATTCCAATAAAAATAAATTACAACTGGTTGGTAGAAGAGACTTAGACAGGTGCTGGATGAACAAGATCTGTACACAATTAGTGAACCCTGCCTCTTAAACTAGGGTTACCTGTATCTTAAGAGACAGTGGTCTGTTATTCACTTTCTATATTTAAGCAAAACTTGTGAAGAGAGTCGATCTACCATGGATTGGGTAATATATTAATTAAAATAAATATAAATTCTACTTGTTTATCACAGATTAGAACAAGTGAGCGTATGCGTAGTTGGGTGTGTGTATGTATGTAAGGTGTATGTGGTGAATTTAGTGAAAATATAAGTGTACAGAGTATGGAAGATAATATCAAATAAAGCAATGTATGTAAGCAAAGACTGTTTGCGAATAGTCCTGCTTGAGTAGCCATTCCGACACATTAAACTTAACTGTATGTTTGTTTAGGTTGCGAATGTCGAGGTTTTTGTGAGTTTTTTTGTAAATCTGTGCGCTAAGCGTGTCGAATTGATGTCTAGCGAACGTGGTTTTATGCTGTGTTCCTGGGGGAATATTGGTACGTTTTTTAGGATCAGAAGGAAGGACGCAGGAATATCTCCTGAGTACTGAACGAAGTACATAGACCTGACGGACTGAAAGCACCTTAAATTCCGAGTACAGTTGTGTAATTGGAGAACGGAAAGGCTTACTATTGGGGATAACTTTCTTTTGTTACCTTTGAGTGAGTGGAAGTAAAGCACCATTAGTCAAGCCAGATATTTTATTTACCAGTTCCTCTTAACACTAGGTAACAGTAACACGCCATTTCTTTTCGGTGGTTCGGACAGCAGTAGTGTTGTCACTTAATCTATCATAGACTATATGAACTTAATCGTTTATGCCGAATACTCTACTTTAGATATCCAATACTTACGCAGCATTACTTTCAATATGGCTCTCTGTGTTCTTTCAACTCTGACTAGACTGGTTTTAGCTGCGCCACCCCAAACCGTGATACAGTATCCAATAACTGATTGACACAGGGCATAGAAGACCATTTTCAGCGTATTAACATCAGCCGACTCCCTAACCCTCAGTTTCCCACCTTAAAATTATCGGAGAATTAATGTGACAAATTGTCAAGCACGCGTTATCTGCTGTGATTGGTTGAATGAATTTTCGACAGCCAATCACAGAAGATAACGCGTGTTTGACAATTTGTCACATTAATTCTCCGATAATTTTAAGGTGGGAAACTGAGGGTAAGTGACTTAAAAATGTGTATAAGTCTCATAGTCCTGGAAGTCAGGGCATTAACCTGTAAGTCCCATCGTAACCCTGCATCTATTTGAACGCCAAGATATTTAACACTCTCGGTTCTTAGGAGTGTTGGACATTGACACGGAGATGAAGGGTGCACGCAAGTGTGGGCTATTATAGAAAAGGCTTGGTCAGGTGCGGTGTTATGGCGAATAGAAAATTGAATGTAAGAAGTCTTGTCAAGAGAGTCAGAAGATTTAGATTGAGCCATTTTATAACTTTGGTAAGTGCTAATTCTGCGCTATTCTTGATACCAATCCAAGTTAAACCTTCAACTATAATTACGGTATCATCAGCATAAGCAAAGATTTTGGCATTAGGGAGAGACATCCTGCACAAGTCATTAACGTAAATTTGAAAAAGTATGGGACCCAGAATGCTTCCCTGAGGGACACCGTAATTGGTAAATTCCTCATCACTAAGAAGGTTATCAATTTTTACCATTTGAGTGCGATTGGTGAGATAATCTTTAAAGATACTCAGGGCGATGCCCCGTACGCCAAGCAACTCCAGTTTGTCCAGGAGCAAGGGAACAGAAACTGTGTCGAATGCCTTTGACAGGTCCAGGAATATACCTAGACACTTAGTCTTACTGTCAAGATTCCTGGTGATCATTAGCGTCAAATCAAGTACTGCATCTTCGGTTGAGACTCATGTGCGAAAACCATACTGGTTATCAGCTATAACTGTGTAATTGGCCAGGAAACTTTTCAAACGGGTGCTAAGGATCTTTTCAAGCATCTTGGAAAGAGCTGTTAAAACCGAGATGGGTCTGTAATTATTGACACAGCATCTGCTCCCCGCCTTGTGGATAGGATGAATAATTGCTCTTTTAAGCGCCTCCGGAAAAACACCCTTTTGAAGACAGCCATTGAAAATATACGTTAAAGGCTGTATTAGTGTTTGGCGGCACATCTTTAATAACAGGGGTGATATACCATCCCACCCTATTGCGCAGTCGTTGCGTAACGCAAGAATAAGGGATTAGACTTCAGCTTCATCAACTTCCAGCAGCGCAAGGGAGCTTGCAGTGGCGGTCGGGGCAAAGCCACTGTATTTGGAGACATAGAGCAGCCAGGCACATTAGAGGAGATATGGGACTGGGATATAATTTTAGCCGCCATACTCTTCCCTATATTAGTGAAGAATTTACATAGGTACGTCATTTATGGAGGATTTGGGGTCGTCGGATATTTGCAAAATGTCAATAGGGCTGGTTTTTATTTTACTTGTGTTAGTTATTTGTTTTATTGTTTTCCAAAGGGCTTTAGGATTATTTTTAGCTTTTTCAAGTTCATTCTTTTCGTAGGCGATTTTTAATTTACGTAGTAGGGAATTACAAAAATTACGATAGCGCGTGTAAGTGGTTTTGAGTATCAGATTATCAGGTTCTTTCTTTGATCTCGCGTGAAGCTTATCTCGATGTAAAATACACTTCAACAGACCGGGAGTTATCCAGGGTTTAATAGTTCTCTGTTTCCTCGGGATTCTGGTTTGTTTTGTATGTTTGGTAATTAAAGACGTTAATATAGATATAAGTGTGTTCATGGCTGTGTTTGGATCGTCAATTTTGAAGACGAATGTAAAATCCGTGTCCTCTAGCTGTAACTTAATTGCGTCGTAATTAATGGAAGTAGAGATGTGACCTGTTTTCCATTTAGGATTGGTGTTCGCAATATTAAGTAGTAGCGGCTTATGATCCGTTATGTGAGAGTCTAGAATTAAGGTGGTGATAGGTAGGTTAGTTTTAACGAAGGCATGATCAAGACAACTCTCGAGTCTGGTAGTAAATAGATGTGTTGGAAGAAGTCCGTGAGATGAATTAAGTATAAGATAATCGACGCTCCGGTCATTTCTACTATCCGGTTTTATATCAATATTTAAATCGCCGACCAGGGCGTTGCTCTGCCATGAGGAGAGTTTACTGTAGACGTTGTTTAAACTTTCTAGAAAGTGATCAAAATTTTCCCTAGAGTTATATGATGGAGAACGATAGACCGCAACAGCGGCAATTTTTCTGTCTACCTGACAGACAAGGCAGCTGCCACCCTTAAAGTTAGGTTCCCAAACCGAGACCTGCAAACCCTGCCACGTATATAACTATATATAACTATACCGTCGTTCTGGTTGGAGTTTACTGCTGTGGAATAGGATTCAAAACCCTGCAGCACGGGTAGGTTACTAACCTTACTGAGCCAACATTCGGTCAGAATTATGACGTCAACAGATGTTTTTGTCAAATGAAGCAGTATTTGCAGTTGATCAAAGTTTTTGTTTATACTACGTATGTTTAGGTGTAGAAATTTAATATTGCTATCGGAATTGTTTAGATATTATAGGCAGTCCTCTGGACTACAAGTGAAGGAATTAAATTCGCTAAATGTAGGAAGGAATTCGTACATTAAGGGCCGGTTTCTGAAGTAGACGTCACATCTCAAATTAGCTGACAATTTGTCACAAATTAAACAGCCGTCAGTTGTCAGTGAGTTTCCCAACACTTCATTTAATTCAATTACGTAATCGCTTGTTACAATAAATAATCGGCATTAATTTATTTCGGTTGGCCACCCTAGCTGGTATTCATTCGATTCATTCGCTACTATAACGTAATCAGTAACTTTAAATAGTATTTTATCTTGAGCGGCAGGGTTGGTTTAGCCGCCAAGTTCAGCAAATCTTACCAAGGACGATTTTTGGATGGGCAACCACATTTTTTTTTTTGTTTTCTTGTTTTTGGGTAGGTGACCGAACACAGGTTAAGCAACACTTAGCAAGGTTAGTCTTTGGATGGGTGACCCCTTTTTTTTTTTGGATCCTTTGTTTTGGATGGCTGACCCCGCCAGGGTAAGCAATACTTACCAAGGTAAGTCTTGGGATGGGTGACCAAATTTTTTTGGTTCGCTTGTTTTTGGATGGGTGACCCTGCCAGGGTAAGCAACACTTACCAAGGTCAGTGTTTAGATGGGTGACCACTTTTTTTGGGTTCGCTTGTTTTTGGATGGGTGACCTTGGTAGATGTTGTTTAACCTAGCGGGGTGACTTTAGAATAGGTGATCAAAATTTTTGTATGATGGTCACCCATCCAAAGACTGACCTTGGTTAGTGTTGCTTAACCTGGCAGGGTCACCTATCCATAAAAAGCGATCCAAAAAAAAAGTGGTCACCCATCCCAAGACTGACCTTGGTAAGTGTTGCTTACCCTGGCGCGGTCACCACCCCAGCCGCTTCAAGCTATCAACCTATCCAGAAACTGAACTTGTAAGTACTAAGTACAGGATACAGTCAACACTGACCATCGAACCTTCCTCAGGCGCATTGGTGTGAGGTAGGTTCGATACCCAGGTCAGTAACAGTTTGTTTATTTTTATTTACATAAATACAAAATAACTATTTTTGATAATTGTGTCAAGTTTTTTTACTGTAATTAATTTAAAAAGTTTTTAATATCCTATTTTTTTAAATCATTGTAATTAAATAATTGCTCTAAATTAACATATTTTTTATAACTCAACCCATACCATAGTTTTTGCCGACCCCTATTATTTTTTTATCGTAATATAAGCCTTTAAAATCATAATATTAATTTTAATCTGTGAATAATCGACCAATTTCCAACAATTATAAATTAGGCTCGTTGACAAGAGATTAACATTGAAAAAGGTTCTCAGAAACCCTAAACTGCTGTAACATGTGGTTAATTCGAGATTTTTCTCAAATGTGACAAATTGTTAAACGCTTGTCACATTTGGGTGTTGAGATGGCGATTAATCGTCGATTACGTTAACAGCCCGATAATTGAGACCTGGGAAACTGGCAGTAAGGGCCGGTTTCTGAAGTAGACGTCACATCTCAAATTAGCTGACAATTTGTCACAAATTAACCAGCCGTCAGTTGTCAGTGAGTTTCTCAACACTTCATCATCGAGAAATTACGTAATCGCTTGTTACAATAAATAATCGGCATTAGTTTATTTCGGTTGGCCACCCTAGCTGGTATTCATTCACTCCATTCGCTACTATAATGTAAACAGTAACTTTAAATAGTATTTTATCTTGAGCGTTGGTTGGTTTAGCTGCCAAGTTAAGCAAACCTTACTAAGGACGATTATTGGATGGGTAACCACTATTTTTTTTGGGTCCTTTGTTTTGGATGGCTGACTCCGCCAGGGTAAGCAACACTCACCAAGGTTAGTCTTGGGATGGGTGACCAATTTTTTTTGGTTCGCTTGTTTTTGGATGGGTGACCCTGCCAGGGTAAGCAACACTTACCAAGGTCAGTGTTTGGATGGGTGACCACTTTTTTTGGGTTCGCTTGTTTTTGGATGGGTGACCTTGGTAGATGTTGTTTAATCTAGCGGGGTGACTTTAGGATGGGTGATCAAAATTTTTGTGATGATGGTCACCCATCCAAAGACTGACCTTGGTTAGTGTTGCTTAACCTGGCGCGGTCACCACCCCAGCCGCTTCAAGTTAAACACAAAACTGAACTTGTAAGTACTAAGTACAGGATACAGTCAACACTGACCATCGAACCTTCCTCACACGCATTGGTGTGAGGTAGGTTCGATTCCCAGGTCAGTAACAGTTTGTTTGTTTTATTTTTATTAACATAAATACAAAATAACTATTTTTGATAATTGTGTCAAGTTTTTATACTGTAAACTTACTGTAATTTAAAAAGCTTTTATTATCCTATTTTTTTTTAATCTTTGTAATTAAATAATTGATCTAAATTAACATATTTTTTATAACTCAACCCATACCATAGTTTTCGCCGACCCCTATTATCTTTTTATCGTAATATAAGCCTTTAAAATCATAATATTAATTTTAATCTGCGAATAATCGACCAACTTCCAACAATTATAAATTAGGCTCGTTGACAAGAGATTAACATTGAAAATGGTTCTCAGAAACCCAAAACTGCTGTAACATGTGGTTAATTCGAGATTTTTCTCAAATGTGACAAATTGTTAAACGCTTGTCACATTTGGGTGTTGAGAAACTGAAAGTAGAATTAACAGGCGATTAATCGTCGATTACGTTAACAGACCGATAATTGAGACCTGGGAAACTGGCAGTTAGCGAATCCAGTTCCCTGTTAATATTATTTAGTCATTTGATTATGACAGGAATTACATATTGTGTTACAGATGTGTGGATTTTAAACTGGGCGATAAAGGAAATACATTGCCTATTTAACAAAACTATAGTGGGCATTTTGTATATGTGTGTGTGAGCTTGAGTTTGTACTAAGTGATATTTGGTTGTTGTTCAGGGTTTGGTGTTCAGGTTAAAATTATGATAAGGAAATAATTTAAAATTTTGGAAAAGATAAAAAAAAATATGCAGCTTATTAAAATGAAAATGACGACAATTATTGAACGGGCTTTTGAAGTTCTTTAAGACAAGATACATTATAGACAATAGTGGACTTGAGACCCTCTTTTTCGCGGCGAAATATTTTACTATTTTGAAAACAGCAAAATCTGTAGCCATTGAGATGAGCGAAATTACGGGCTTCGAAATCGTCTAGATAGTCGCGGGCCAGTAAATTCCGAGAATGCGACCATGCGACGAAGACAGTGGTTGAAGAAAACTTGGAATTGCCGTTATATGTTTTGTTTTGCATTCTTTGTGATCTTCCACGTTTTGCACCCATAGATCAGCACTCAAAGGGTTGCGCACCCAGCTAGGCCCAGCTTGGCGTGTCCACCTACTGGGCCCAAAATATTTAAAGATGTAAAAAATAAGGGAAATTGAAGCTTGAGTCCGGCTCTGGGGTGCTCCGCGGGCCGGTCACGCAGAGGCCCGGGCCGAACCGGCCCAAGAAGGGACCGGCCAACCGAGAATAGTCCCGGTACTCCCGTATGGCCAGTCCGACCCTGTAACATACACTACATAATAATAAACCCATATTTCAACCGAAAAATATTCATTAGTTCACTTTCGCCCAATAATACATGCTCCTCCTCTGTTCTTTTCCTGTCTACTATAACATGCAGCCAAACTATAATTTGATATGCATACTTAGTTGTTTTTCGTTACCTTTCATGATAAAATGTTCGGTAATACATATAATATCCACATTTAAATTTATATCAGACAAGCTGACCTGGCAAACTTTGTTTTGCCATAAAAACACGAATCATTCATCTAATCTATCTGCCCTACCTACCCCACCCTACCTAACCTACCCTACCTACCCAACCCTACCTGCCCTACCCTACCTGCCCTACCCTACCTACCTATGTAGGTCTTTTTCTTTCTGTTTCTTTTTTTCATAAGAACCTTCTCCTAACAATAACAAACATAACAAAAAAATAATAAGCGAAATCGGTCCAGCGGATCACGCGTGATGCCACGACCAAGGGAAATAGGGATTCATTTATATATATATAGATAGTTAATTTAAGCACACCGTGAGAGCATTTGATTTATTTAATAAACCTGCAATATTTTGGTTTAAAATGTTAATAGTTATATTTATTGGAGAAAAACTGTTATTTTGGTTCACTTCTTGCTTTGAGCGCATTTTATTCTAAGATTTCCAATTTGTTCACGCACACACATCCAAACCAACCAACACACTACGGCGTCGTCAACGAGCGACGCGGCACAGCGGCGGCGCGGGGGCCTGAGCACAGCAGTATCTCGGTTCGGCATTGCATCGTACGACACGACCGCGCTTAGACATATACTTACCTTTTGATTAAATTACTTAAATTGCTATAATATTTTTTTTAAACACCTAATAAACCAATATACAGCCCACTTGCTTTAATTTAACCTGGGCCTATTCACAATTGATGGTTGAATAGGTCCTCAAAAATAATTTCCACGGTGTAGTTTTTGAAGGCGCCCGACCTTGTGTACGTAGAATGGTGCATATAGCGTAATGGTGCGTAGAGTCCAGAATATATGAGTATTGATACGTAGTAATGTTCATATATAGCATTTTGTTGAACATTTCCAGTCTTGAGTTGTTCAACCAGAAAGCATGCAAAAGTACAAAATACTAGTAGTTAGCTGCTAAAAAAAATTGTTTTTTTCTTATTTTTAAAAAACGTTGCCCCACACTAGGAATTTCTTCCTGTATCGTGGGTGCGTTTGCAAACTTATACACTCACATACACAAACACCCAGAGCCGGAATAACTATCTGTAATCGAACCCGCGACACGCAGCGCAGCAGTGAATAGCTCAACCACTGCGCCAACCCCTTAAATTATTATTAATAATTATTCATAGCAAAAAGTATTTTGGCAGTTACGGCACAATACATACAAACCGGTTAAAATACTTATCCTCCTTTTGGCTGCGCCGTAGTCGGGTAATAAGGAGTCAAAATAATAGACAGTTGTTCTTGTACGTGCTTAATATATTTCTCCAACACACAAAACCAGAAATACTTCACAATAAAAACTATAATCTAGAATAAGTACAAACATACAACTCGACTTAAGATCCTTGTATTTCGAGGTGTGATGGCACGACACCCAAAGTTGCGTTTCCCCACCACTCTGATCAATGCGCTGATTTGTTACAACAGTCTTGCCATCCCTTAACGCAGTCTGCACTACGAGTACTTTAGTCAAAACAATAATTTTAATATAAAATGTTATTGAACTTTAACACAAAACATTGGATAAATATTTAGAATATTTTATAGGATTAATTCACATGGACAAAAATGTACACAGTGTAGTGTACTTAATCCTATGAGCATGTAAGTTTGTTTGTATTGAGGTGGCAACCCATGCATTCCTCTGCTTAGTCTATACTCTGTGATCTGCGTCTATGTTTTTGTACTCTGTGACAATAGCTGTAATAGAAATAACATGATGTGACTAATAAATAAATCCTTTAAGAAGTTCAGAGTGGTTTGGAATTATAATATTCGTCTCCAGTAATAATAGTTATGGGCCCAGTCCCAACCAAAGTGAAAGAAAAAGTATATTTGATATGATCGCGGAATTACAACTGGATAGAAACTATACCTTTAGAAGAAATGTAAGATGGAGTCGTGTCCGTTATGCTAGCGTACACCAGAACTGCAACGAGTTAGTTTCTATGCCAAAAAACTCTGTGTAAATACTGCCTAATTACTGTAAAAATAAAAAAAAATCTTCCTCTTTAGTTTAGGAAATAAACACCATTTTCACTATGTACGCTAGCGTCACGATCAAGCTAGCGTACACATGGCCGTACTCGAAAACGGCTAATTGTAAAGCAACAGATTTGGACACAAAAATACTGTTCTAATACTTCTCCCGCTATGCAAAATTTCGTAACGATTGCTCTTGTAGGAACAGAGATATTGAACAAGACTTTTCAATGACATTCGGAGCTGGCGTCATGGCAGCGTACACATAGTAGTTCTTATAGAAAGGGAACTTTTCTTGTAATGAATGCTATATATATAAATAGTGCGTGAAATTCTGCCTCTATTAGTGTAAATACTTTATGCGAATTCGCAGGGGAATAAGCAAAAAAACCTATGTTAAGTTCTAGGAACAAATATACTGACGTACTGTCGCGAACAAAATGAATTATTTGTGAAATTAAAAACAGAAATATAGCATTATTTTCTAATACACGTTAGCATGATGTGTTTTGACATAAATAAAATTAAAATGATTACATACTGTAACACCGCATTGCAAGTACGACATTGCACGGTGTTCGAAAACCATGGCGTGATTATACTGTGTTAAAAAATAATTGTTTTTGGCATAATAAATGTTATTTGAATTTTTCCAATTATTTAATTTTCACTCAGAACTATATCTACAATGAAGTGTACATACTCCTAGTTCAGTACTTCATCACGTTTCAGTTTTAGTTCTCTATTAAAAAAAACTTGACAAAGCACCTTTGAGCATATCTGTACCTGTACTATGAACAGAAATTAACAGGGTTTTTTACTTATTCCCCTGCGAATTCGCATAAAGTATTTACACTAATAGAGGCAGAATTTCACGCACTATTTATATATATAGCATTCATTACAAGAAAAGTTCCCTTTCTATAAGAACTACTATGTGTACGCTGCCATGACGCCAGCTCCGAATGTCATTGAAAAGTCTTGTTCAATATCTCTGTTCCTACAAGAGCAATCGTTACGAAATTTTGCATAGCGGGAGAAGTATTAGAACAGTATTTTTGTGTCCAAATCTGTTGCTTTACAATTAGCCGTTTTCGAGTACGGCCATGTGTACGCTAGCTTGATCGTGACGCTAGCGTACATAGTGAAAATGGTGTTTATTTCCTAAACTAAAGAGGAAGATTTTTTTTTATTTTTACAGTAATTAGGCAGTATTTACACAGAGTTTTTTGGCATAGAAACTAACTCGTTGCAGTTCTGGTGTACGCTAGCATAACGGACACGATGGAGTCTACAAAGTATAAACTCGAACCATACTGTGACAAAAATTTCGCGATGTGGGCGTTCCGCATTAAAAGAATTCTCAAGGAAAACGAATGTTTAGCAGCATTACAAAGTGAAGAGTACGTAAGTAAAGCTGAAAATTCAAAAAACTAGTAGTAGACTCCCACATCTACTATGTGAGAAAAAAAATCTGCATATAATACTCACAACGGATATTTGTGTGTCTGAATTGGCTGCAAGAGCCTGCGCTGTAGCTATTTTTGTGTCAATATTGAAAGTAAAGATAGCATTGTATAACTGTCTCTTTCACTCGCTTACGTTTGTCGCATCATTCTATCTCGCTTACTCTATGCAGTTAAACTGTTTCTTGCGCAAAAGTTGACAGAACTAACTTCATCTTTGTGTGAAAGATCCGATGTAAGTATTTGTTGTATATGTATCCGAACATTTAAATTATTAATAAAATAGTGGTATGTGTATCCAATCATGATCATAGATATAAGGGGACTCTGTGAGATAGAATAAGATAATGGTTGACAATTAAACATGTAAAGTACATCTTCTATTTTATTTAAACAAGATATAACATGGCGCTGCGTAATAATAAATAAAGATGGTAAGAAGAAGAAAAATTGATAGAAAAGTACAGATTAAGAAATAAGTACAAAAAGAAGATCCACATTGACGATTGCAAGGGATTTCATTTGGCAGGAATGCCTTTGTCTTCAGAAAACATGTCATAAAGGTATTTCGGGCTTAAAACCCCCAGAGAAATTACGTGCACTCACAGCAGAAGAGTATAAGAAATGGAAGCAGAGATTCGAAATTTATAGGGTCGCAACGGGCTCAACGGAGCATGATGGCGAGATACAGGTTGCGTTGCTATTGCATTACATTGGAGAGGAAGCACTAGATTTATAATACAGCAGACCTTACAAACGAAGAAAAGAAAGATTATAAAAAGGTGATAGAAAAGTTTGACCAATACTTCATACCAATAAAGAATGAAAGTGTTGCATCACACATCTTTTTTACTAGGCAACAAAAATCGGGAGAAAGTTTTGATACATATTTAACAGAATTAAGGAAATCAAGTATAGATTGTAATTTTGGGAATTTACAAGAAAGATTGTTATGAGACAGGCTTGTCGCTGGGATCTTGGATACTAAACTGAAAGATAGGTTGTTAAGAGAAAGTGACCTATCACTACAAAAAGCTATTCAGATTTGTAAAGCAGCAGAGTTAGCAACACAAGGCATGAGAGAAATTGAAGAAAAATCTACAGTGGACGGAATAAGGACAAAGAGAGGGATACAAACAAGAAAAAGAAAGGAACTGACTACGGAGAGGCATAGAAGAGAGACTAGCAGGCAAGCAGAAAATAAAGAAGAAAGAAAAAATATTAGAAAAATAGAAGGATGTTCACGCTGTGGCTACAGTCATGAAATTAGGAACTGTCCGGCTTATGGGAAAATGTGCATGAAGTGCAAGAAAGTAGGACATTTTGCGAAGGCTTGTCGAGCAAGTACAAACAAATTAGTCAAGACAGTACAAAGAAGTTCACAGTCAGAAGATATGGAAGAGGTGTGCTTGGGTTCTGTAACTAGCCAGACAGCGGAAACAGAAGAATGGAGTCAACAAGTAACTTTTGTGGAACAGAAAAAAGGTATTGATTTTAAATTAGATACTGGTGCACAGTGTAATGTTTTGCCGAAAAAAGATTGTAACAAACTTGGTATATACAGATTCGAAAATTCTAAATTAAAATTGTTGAATTATAATGGAGATACTATAAAGACAGTCGGTCAGGTGACACTTAGATGTCAAGTAGGAAACAAATTAAAATACATAAATTTTCAAGTGAGTGAAAATGACACAGTACCTATTTTGGGGCTGCAGACTTTATTACAGTTAGAATTGATTAGGAGAGTGCCAATAAGAAAAGGAGAAATTTATCAAATATTGGTTAAAGATTTATTTTCTAAATACAAAGATGTTTTTGAAGGGTTAGGTGAAATAAAGGGTTATGAATACAAAATAACATTAAAAGAAAATTGGGTTGGTAAAATGGAGGCGAACAGGCATGTACCATTTAAATTAATCAAAAAACTAAAATGTGAATTGCAAAAATTAGAAAAAATGGGAGTTATTTCTAAAATTGAAAAACCAACAGATTTTGTCAGTAGTTTGGTGATTGTGTCAAAACCTGATTCTTCAGATATAAGGATTTGTTTGGATCCTCAGTACTTAAATACACAAATTAAAAGAGAACAAATTCAAATTCCTACAGTTGACGAAATAACAGCAAAATTAAGTGGCAGTAAAATTTTCAGTACTTTAGATGCAAGTAAGGCTTTTTTTATGTTAAAATTATCAGATGATAGTAAAGAGTTAACCACATTTAATACACCTTATGGGAGATATCAGTATAATAGATTGCCGTTTGGATTGTCATCAAGTCCTGAAGTTTTTCATAGAGTTTATAAAAATATTTTCCAAGATATACAGGGTGTTGAAATTTATATTGACGATTTATTGGTCCATGCAAAAACAGAATTAGAACATGATAGGATCTTAGAGGAAGTGTTAAAAAGAGCACAAGAAAATGGTATTAAAATTAATAAAGCAAAATGTAAATTTAATCAGACAGAAGTAAAATACTTAGGTCACATTTTTACACCTGATGGTATGAAGGTTGATAAAGAGAGAGTGAGAGCGATAGTAGAAATGAAAGAGCCTATTAGTCAAAAGGAATTGATGAAATTTTTAGGCATGATAAATTATGTTTCAAGGTTTATACCAAATGTATCAGAGATAAAAGCTCCATTGAGAGAACTTATCAAAAACGATGTTCCATTTGTATGGGCACAAGCACAACAAAAAGCTTATGAGCAATTAAAAAGAATTTTAGTAGAACCCCCTGTTTTGGCTTATTTTAACATTGATAAAAAAAAATATATTAAGTGTAGATGCATCGAAAGAAGGACTAGGTGCAGTATTGTTACAAGACGGTAAACCAATAGCATACGGTTCAAGGGCATTGACAAATAATGAAAAAAAATTTAGTCAGATAGAGAAGGAAAGTCTTGCTATACTATATGGATGGATCAAATTCCACCAATATCTTTATGGTCAACAGTTTCTAGTGGAGACAGACCATAAGCCATTAGTGTCAATTTTCTCAAAACCCCTTAATAAAAGTCCTATAAGATTACAAAGAATCAGAATAAATTTACAGCCGTATTCGTTTGAATTAAAATTTAAACCTGGCAGAGAACTGCTAGTAGCTGATCATTTAAGTAGATCACATCTAATGGATAATTCCAAGACATGATATAGACATAGAAGCACATGTTGCTATGATAGTTAACAGTATCAACATCATAGATAGGAAGCTTAAAGAGTTAGTGGAAGAAACTGGTAGGGACAGTGTGATAAAGAAAGTATGCAAGTATGTGCGTGAAGGATGGCCAGAGAATAAATATGATATTGAAAGTGAGACAAAAGTTTATCATACATATAGAGATGAGTTAGGCGAATGTAAAGGTTTATTAATGAAAGGAAAACCACAAAACAAAAGAAAATAAATTTTAGAAAAAAATACATTATGCTCATCTAGGTATAGAAAAATGCAAGAAGTAAGCTAGAAAATCAGTATTTTGGTCTAACATGAATAAAGAGATTGAAGATATGATTCAAAATTGTGACACATGTAAAAGTTTTCAAAATAATAATAAAAAAGAATCAATGATTGATAAAGAAGTACCAGAAAAACCATGGCAAATTTTGGCCACAGACATATTTTTTCTTTATAGAATTCCATATTTGTTGGTAGTAGATTCATACAGTAAATATATTGAAATACAAGAATTAAAAAACTTGTCAGCTCAAAATACTATTGATAATTTGAAACAAATTTTTTCAAGACATGGAATACCTGAATTATTGTATTCAGATGCAGGTACTCAATTCACTGGACAGGAATTTAAAGATTTTAATGAAGTATGGAACTTTCAACATAAAAATGTCAGTCCAAAACACCACCAGAGTAATGGGTTAGCAGAAAGACACATACAAACTGTTAAAAGAACATTAAAAAAGTTAATTTATGACAGAAAAGATATTTATTTGGGACTTTTAATTTATAGAAACACGCCAATATCAGATACAGGTAAAACCTCTGCAGAATTATTATTCAATAGGAAAGTAAGGAATGTTTTGCCTATGGCAGAAAATAATGAGAAGTATGAAAGTAAAGAAAGTTTTAGAAAGGAGTTGTTTGAAAGGCAAGAAAGACAGAGAATGTTTTACAACAAAGGTTCTAGAGAATTACCGGATTTGACAAAAGGAGACAGAGTGAAAATACAGTATGAAAATAATAGAAAACCTCATAGTAGTGGAATTGTTATAGAGAAGGGAGAAAATCCTAGATCTTATAAAATCAAAAATGAAAATGGGGAAATAATTACAAGGAACAGGAAAATGTTGATTAAAGGAGGTGTTTATAAAGAAAGGATTAATTATGATGATTTGGAAGTAGGGATTGATAGAGGAAGAAATGAAGCCAAGGGACAAGAGAGTCAGGACAATAATCCAAGAAAAGATATGGAGTGTATGCAGGAAATTAGAAAGTCCATTGGGGACAGTAAAGGAAGTAGAGTAGAGAATGATTATGCATATACTACAAGGACAGGGAGAAAAATTAAAAAACCAAGTTACTTAGATGAATATGTTTAATCTTAATTATGTTTAGAAGATAAAGTGTTTGTTGATTATGTTACAGTTATGTAGGTATGTGAAATTATTAAGATCTCATATAAAGTTTAAGCTACCTGATATAAGTTACTTTTAATAAGATGTTTCTTAATTAACTTATAAGAAAGGAAGTATGTTGTATATGTATCCGAACATTTAGATTATTAATAAAATAGTGGTATGTGTATCCAATCATGATCATAGATATAAGGGGACTCTGTGAGATAGAATAAGATAATGGTTGACAATTAAACATGTAAAGTACATCTTTTATTTTATTTAAAACAAGATATAACAGTATGATTATACCTTATGTGGAAAGGCTTGGAGGAAAACTTTAAGAAAAAGAGTACTGTTGGGACTTTGTTTTTAAGGCGAAATTTATCTGAAATAAAACACGATGAAAAGAAGGCCCTTCAAGACCACATACTAGAAATAGAAGGAATATTCAATGAGTTAGAAGGAGCTGATGTTAAATTTTGGAAGAAGAAAGAATAAACTATTTTTTATTGTCATTACCAGAAAGTTACATAATGGTAATATCAGCTCTTGAATAGTTTGCATCCAGGGAAAAAGTTCCCTTGCGATAAATTCTTACTATCACGCGGGCGAAGCCTCTGGCAAAAGCTATTTAACTATAAATATCCCCTACACTTCAAAAACTACTAACTAAGCCTAAAAATAAACTTATTTACAACCGACTTCGAAAATACTACAAAGTGAAAAATAACTTCCATTTCGGAAGTCGGTTTTATTATATATTTTATCTGCTAAGTGACAAGTAGTAACTATATTAAGTAATAATATCAATATTATATTTATTGCAGCAAATGAATTAATAATACAGTTAATGCCTAAGTATAGATGTTCCTTGCAGGTAGGTAAGAATACGTGTAGTAGAAATAAATGAATTACTTTCTATGAATTATTCACTAAAAGACTAGCATCCAAGTCTAAAACAAGATAGCTTGGTTGTTGACGACGACCTTTTGATACAGGTCAAATTCGCTTAGTTTAAATAAATATACTTCTTCCAAAGAGTATATTATACATTTAATGCTGAAATAACTAGGTAAGGGGAATACTAATGCGATATTCCCCTTTTATTTCCACGAAATTGAAAAATATTACCTATTAAACACATTCTTAAAAGTTACCCAGACGTAACCTACAATAGTTTATGGCTGAATATCTGTTATTCTCGACATTCTCGAACAAAATTTTTTGCACAA
The DNA here is from genome assembly GCA_964057195.1 of Orthosia cruda. Taxonomy (NCBI): domain Eukaryota; kingdom Metazoa; phylum Arthropoda; class Insecta; order Lepidoptera; family Noctuidae; genus Orthosia; species Orthosia cruda. Next base: position 18,190,727 of record OZ059853.1, read on the forward strand.
ACTAATTCAGAACATCACCCTGAGTTAAACCAGATATTTTTCATTAAATGACGTAGGAATTTAATCACAGCTAAAACAATGTACGGGCACCTGCCATTGTTCTTTGGATTATCTATGTTTCTACTTATCTGTGGTACACAACCGTCAAACGGATACAATTATGAGACGCTAATGTTGTTGCTGTAAAAGATTATTAAAGGAAAAGTAAGAAATAAAGAAGAGTTATACAGTGAAAAGTAGTTTTAATAATTAACAAAATAATAAAATTTAACTTTGTAGTGTTTTTTGTAAGTCGGTTGTATTTTTATTATGTTTTTTGCTTTTTACCTTTTGGTTGTAGTGCATAATGGGCAAGTTCTATAGTAAGGTACCTATAACGCCCATAGTGATGCCAGGCTCCCAACGCGAAGAAAGAAAAATTGGTTCAAAAAAATTGCACTAGGTGGCGCTATAAGCTTCGATTCGTTATTGAGGTTTGTGAAATATTAAGATTTTCCAGAGACGATCATAAAAAAATGTATGTTCTTGTTTAAATAACTCTCCTAAGCACAAAATTAAGGAATAAATCTTAATTCACATTTCAAAGATTATTTGAATGGATCATTTAAAATTGATTGCAATAGGTGGCGCGGTTTTCAATTTCTAAGGCATGCACTCGTTTTTTTCATTTGTTTTGCAACAGATTTTGGAACAATGAAACTGTAAAAACGTGCAAAAAATAGTATAAAACAAATCGTCACTGTATTTAAAGAAAAAAATAGTCACGAACCGAGTAAACCCTTTTACTTGTAAGTCGCTGCTAACACCATTCATCTATCACCGTGGAACGGAACCGAACGCTATCGATGTACAAAAAATATCGGACGAAAAACGCTAGTTACGTCGTCGACACGGTTTCTTTGTATGGGATGGGGCATCTGTATGCTAGTATTATTATATTATTTGTGGTAAGGTTATCGGCATAGAAACTTAGGTGCCGGTCACACTGAGGTATGACGGTAGCGTCATGCCTCAGTCATGCATCACACACTTATTAAGATAGCAATAAAATACAGAGCTTTGTTTAGAGAGAATTCAAGTTTCGAATTCCTCTGTCTGTAATAGAATTCTCTCACTGGAATGACCATTTTTGCGTCGTAAAAGTTCTATATTGACGCGGCATATCTTGTGTAAGCTGACCTTTAGGTTCTATACAAATCAGTGTGAATAAGGACATATTTTTTCAAAAATGCTATTCGGGAAAATCATCTTTGTCATTGTTAACATCTGTAAGGTTATCCCTAGTGTGTACGCAACGCATATGCGTTTGAAATGAAATGAAATCGTTTATTTGCTAAATGTACAAATTAGACGTTCTTTTAGTAGAGAGACCCTATACATTTTGCCTTGCGGCATGCAAATTTTTTATTCTTCTTTAATTTAGAAACACTTACTTTTTAATTTACAAAATACTATTTTTATAAATTACAACATTTCAATGCAATAACCGGTTCAAACATAAAACATATAAAATGATTTGAAACAGGAAATTAAAAATGATTTAGTTTTTTATTAGCGAAACATTATTTGAAACATATTTACAATAACCAACATTATAGACATTAATATATAATAATCAATCATAACAATGACGAATTATAGAAATGAAAGTTATAAGATTGTGATGAATAATATAAGTAATGTCAAAATAATAATCAGATGTCTTATAAAATCTGTACAAGTATATATGTCAGTTTAATATAAAATAAACATAAGTGCTAAAATATAAATCAAAAGTCAAATAAAATCAATTTAACTAAGTCATACCAATTTTTTTTTTTCGTTTTTAAATGACTATTTTGAGCAAAACTATGCTTTCACAAATTACATTTAAAAGATTTGGAACGTTTTAACTTATGTACACGGAATATGCGCTATTAAAGTTTCCTTATGAGCAAAACTTCGCTGACATATTTCACATTTGTAAGATTTTTCCCTCGTGTGGGTAGGAATATGCTGTGTTAAATTACTCTTTACTGTAAAACTACGCTGACATTTTTCACATTTGTAAGGTTTCTCTTTTATGTGTACACGCATATGCACTGTTAAATTACCCTTTCGATAAAAACTTTTCTGGCATATTTCACATTTGTAAGGTTATTCCCTCGTGTGGGTACGAATATGCTGTGTTAAATTACTCTTTACTGTAAAACTACGCTGACAAATTTCACATCTGTAAGGTTTTTCTTTTGTGTGTACACGCATATGCACTGTTAAATGACCCTTTTGATAAAAACTTTTCTGACATATTTCACATTTGTAAGGATTTTCTTCAGTGTGTACATGCATATGCACTCTTACACTACCCTTTTGATTAAAACTTTTCTGACATATTTCACATTTGTAAGGTTTTTCTTTTGTGTGTACACGCATATGCACTGTTAAATGGCCCTTTACATAAAAAGTTTTCTGACACATTTCACATTTGTAAGGTTTTCCCTCCGTGTATGCTGTGTTCTGTGTTTTGCCCCCGTGTCTACGTATATGCTGTGTAAAACTACTCTTTACTGTGAAACTACGCTGACATATTTCACATTTGTAAGGCTTTTCTTTTGTGTGTACACGCATATGCACAGTCATACTACCCTTTTGATTAAAACTTTTCTGACATATTTCACATTTGTAAGGTTTTTCTTTTGTGTGTAAACGCATATGCACTTTTAAATGGCTCTTTCCATAAAAACTTTTCTGACATATTTCACATTTGTAAGGTTTTTCCCCCGTGTGGGAACGAATATGATGGTTTAAACTACTCCTTACTTTAAAACTACGCTGACATATTTCACATTTGTAAGGTGTTTCTTTTGTGTGTACACGCATATGCACTCTTATACAACCCTTTTGATTAAAACTTTTCTGGCATATTTCACATTTGTAAGGCTTTTCTCCCGTGTGGGTACGAATATGCTTTGTTAAAGTACTCTTTAATGGAAAACTACGCTTACATATATCACATTTGTAAGGATTTTCCCCCGTGTGGGAACGAATATGCTGTGTTAAATTACTCTTTACTGTAAAACTACGCTTACATATATCACATTTGTAAGGATTTTCCCCCGTGTGGGAACGAATATGCTGTGTTAAATTACTCTTTACTGTAAAACTACGCTGACATATTTCACATTTGTAAGGTGTTTCTTTTGTGTGTACACGCATATGCACTCTTATACAACCCTTTTGATTAAATCTTTTCTGGCATATTTCACATTTGTAAGGCTTTTCTCTCGTGTGGGTACGAATATGCTTTGTTAAAGTACTCTTTAATGGAAAACTACGCTTACATATATCACATTTGTAAGGATTTTCCCCCGTGTGGGAACGAATATGCTGTGTTAAATTACTCTTTACTGTAAAACTACGCTTACATATATCACATTTGTAAGGATTTTCCCCCGTGTGGGAACGAATATGCTGTGTTAAATTACTCTTTACTGTAAAACTACGCTTACATATATCACATTTGTAAGGTTTTTTTTCTGAATGTACACGCATATGCACTCTTATACTAGCCTTATGATTAAAAGTTTTCTGACATATTTCACATTTGTAAGGTTTTCCCCCCGTGTATGCTGTTTTCTGTGTTTTGCACCCATTTATACGTATATGCTGTGTTAAACTACTCTTTACTGTAAAACTACGCTGACATATTTCACATTTGTAAGGTTTTTCTTTTGTGTGTACACGCATATGCACTCTTAAATTACCCTTTTCATAAAATCTTTTCTGACATATTTCACACTTGTAAGGTTTTTCTCTTCGATGTCTATTTATATCACCGATGTCTATAACATTGCTACTAAAATTATATTCAGTTTGCTTTATCAGGACTGCACTTTTGTCTCCTACATTTCTTCTTCGAATGTATATTTTTGGTTTCTTCGCAACGGTTGCCCCTGTGATCATAAATCTGGTAAGTAATAAAGTCTAGGTTGTTTGGTTGATACAACATGAATCAAAATAAAGGAAGTATGAAGTTACGTACATAAATGTAGGTACGTTTTAAAATTTTACATAAGATCTGAAGAGAAGCGAAGGGCAAAGGAACTTCTGATGATATGCAATTATTAGAGACCGGATTATATGCATAAGCATGATTGCATATGCATTTGCATAATCACCCCCTATTTATTGCATATTTTTACTAAAACTCGGCCAAGTGCGAGTCAGACTCGCGCACGAAGGGTGCCGTACCATTAAAGCAAAAACTGCAAAACAAGGTGCAAATCAGGTGACATCTGGTGGTAGGCTTCGGCCGAAGGCTTGCGACCAGCACCGGGCAAAGGCGTACCGCCAAGCGGCCTAGCCGTGTTCCGCTACGATGTTCGGTGTAGCGACTAGAGGAGTTGGGTCGAGAAAGCTGTTCCACTGCAGGCTGACCAGCCTGACGCGCGCTTTTAGGGATGTATCGGGAGACTAGTCGCGGAGGGTAGCGGGATCCGAGGCACGGTGCACCGCTGGCCGACCGCAGGTAGTTGGGGGCCCAAGTAGTGTGCCAGCCACACACGAAAGTCTGCCCCGCCAACTATCGAAAAATCCCGGAATGCACCATCGTGCTGGTTGTCAACCAGACGGGGAGGGCCCAATGGACATTCCGGGGGGGCTCGGGCGTCCCCGCTGTCTCCAGACTAGTGCGCCAATGTTGGCGTCCTTTCAGTGCGTGTCTGTAGGTTAGCCTAACCTCGTCTCACTTCCTTCTCCTCACATCCATTCACTCTTCAATTTATGGAAAAAAAAGGAAAAAGAATACTGGAGCTAAACAGCGCACATACGGGTATTTGATACAAAAAACTGGCCAAAACCTTTTTTTTGGTAATTTTGGGTCAATTGTGCCTCCTAGTTATTTTTCATATTAATTTTAGTATAACCCAATCATTTCTATACCCTTTTCTCCAAAGGGACTTACGTGTGAAATAAAATCGAAATAAAATAAAACATTATTTTCTATTTCAAGCATTATGGTGATTTATTTGTACAATAACTAATAAAAAAAGCATTTAAAAATACACAATGATTTAAAAATAACGCTTACTTTTTACATAACCTTACAAAATACATAAATGAAAAGCTATGTACAAACTGTAATTTACATCGAAATAAAAGTTAAATATACATTTTCTTGTAATATTTACAGAGAAACTTATACAGCTAATATTCGTCAGACTCGCTATCGCTATCTGCTTGATCAGTACTAGTGCCCGGGTCAGCATTATCAGTGTCAGTGTCCGCGGGACACTCGTATTCAACTTTAAGAAATTGTAGAATTTCTTGCGATAGTGGTTTCCTGTTCCTTTTGAATTGCATTCTGCTGCTGCTACTAAGAAAGACATCAGAGGTCAGAAGAAGGCGGTTCATGACATCTTGGAGGCAATTCTTTCGCGAAAACTTTCTTGCAAAGTTTTGCCTGTATAGGCGGAAATGTTTATTCCGCGACTCAGCTGCCTCCTCTGATAATTGTCCAATCGGCAAAAGAGCATGTTTGATTACCAAAGCCCCATGACACAAAACTTTATGCAAAGTTGGCGTCATGGGGTGCCAGTTGTATAACTGCACATATAGTTCGGCTGTTGACTTCAGAAACACCGAAAATTTTTCCGTGTCAATAGAGAACCCACTCGAAATAACTTCTAGAATCAACTTGAGGTTCTTAAGGAAGTTTATATCAATCCCTGTTATTGAGGCAGTTGTTACAGGATCGGCAAAGAATCTCCTAGAAGTATTTCCATCGTTAGTATTTCCAAAGCCAGCTTTCGGCACGTCTACAAGCAAGCCCATTTGCTCTCGAAAGGCCTCTTGAATCTCTTTCTTTTTATCTGCCGAAAGCTGCTTTTCCTCCTTGTTAAGCCTCCATTTTTTGATAGGTAGTTTGTAGGCTATATGGAGACATGTTTCGAGAAATCTAATCCGAGCGTGCAATATTGATAGTCCAAATTTGAGCGAGTTCGAATCTATCAAACTTTCGTCGGTTTTAAGATTGTTGAAATCTTTGCTGGTCTGCTTGCATATGTAGCACTTCATTGTTGACGTGGTATTAGTTGCGGCATTGCACACTTTACCATCTACCATTGTAAGCACAAGTGTGTGCGACACCTTTATGACTTTATTGTCAGCCTCAACTTCAGTGGGGTTTATGTTTTGTGCCTGGTTTTCAATGTGTGCTATTTCGGATCGAGTCACTTCATTATTTTCATGCACAAACTGAATCCTTATAGGACGGCAAAATCGGCAAGATGAAGGAGCTGGATTCTGCCACCAAATCTTCAGTTGGCCATTCACATTACTTGTCAGTCGTAGGGGTACTAATGAGCTTATAAAAACATGGGCATCGGAGCCTGACTCATCTTGGAATTTTTGTTTAAATTCTTGTGCTTTCGAGCCATCACATCCCCATTTGCAAATGAGTTCCATATTCTGCCCTTCAATTTCTGTTGCTGTCATTAACACTTTCTGGAGGTACAGGCAAAGGCGTTGAGTGGTGTGGTCAAGAAGATCTTGTAAAGTAATTTCTGCTATCGATTCGGAGACAATAGATTTAGGATAGCACTCCGTTTTCGCTCTCTGTAGGAGAGAATAACAGGGGTATATATCCTCCTGCCCATCTCTTATCACATTATATTGTTTGCGCGTTAGGTCGGCTTCCACGTATTTAATCAGTGCTTGTGTTATCGTTAACTTGCCGCTTTTTGAACTTTTGTCGGCTGAACTTATGATTTTGCGGAATCTAGTGGCTCGTCTCGGAGTCGCTGAAGCCTGTTTTATTATTTGAGACAAATCATTGTTGCCTGCGGCTCGTTCACTCATCACAGCAGCATACGTCAACTCTTCATGCGATATTTCTGATCTCACTTTCTCTGTTTTGCGCCTTTTGCTTCTTTCACTACATTCTTGGAATTCCTTAAGAGGTCGGCCGGGTTTATTGTGTCGCCAAACAGGTAGAGAAATTTTTTTTTTAAGCCATTGTTCATTCGTTTTTCGGAAACGACATTCTTTGTAGCTTGCTGAGGTCCATTTTAGCTTGTAATGATGTTTAAATGATTTTAAGCAATGGCGGAGTACTTTAGTTTTGTCCTCGGGGCATTTGGTCATTTCAATTAGTTTATGCTCAAGAAAGTCCAGTTTTTTATCTAAATTTTTGTAGTCGCACTGTTTTATTACGTTAAACATATCCTCTCTTGTTATTGTCATCGATGACTCATCATAAGGACCTGCCAACAAGAAAAAATCTATGTTAAAATCAAAGAAACACAAAGTGTTGTTTTTTTTTCGAAAAAAACCTATTTTTGTTCAGAGGCTATAATTCATAGGGGCGGAAAGAGGCGGAAGGTTTTTCTCTTGATATGAAATCTAGAAGGTTCAAAGAACACGATTATGTATAAACTTTAGCTTAACTATGTTTATCTGATACTTAATTTGACGAAGGAAACCTATTTTACGTGTTTTTTTTTGCATAAAAATACTCATGACTTTATGGTACAATTAAAGAATGAAAAAGTGATCCTAACAGTAGCACAATAGATTCAAAATAAAGTTCATACCTGTGCCTGAAGATTCCATGATGGTTTTTGGGGTTTGCACTAAACACAACAGTATGATTAGTCTTAAACAGCAATTGAAATTTGCGAGCGCCGAGAAAACAAACGTGTCACTAGCACAACAGATGAGTTCCGACTGACGTTGAGGGCGCATGGAGCGCTCTAGCCCCTTCTGGGTACCGGTTTCTTAATGAATAGAGTGTCCCATTGTTAAAACATAACAAAGGATAGCTGCGCGGTTACTATTGTAAAAATGACTTTTGGCCAGTTTTTTGTATCAAATACCCGTATGTGCAGCGGCAGCACTCCCTCCCCCACAAAGTGCAACTCACCAACATTAGAGCTGAACCAACGCAGTTTTTTCTTACGGAGACGCAGATAGTGAGTCCTTCAGACGTCTCGTACTTATCATACCCAGAGTTTACCCTGGAGATCAAGAGACAACCAGGCTCACAGAGTACCTCAGTGAGGCGGCCGATGCGGCACAGCAGCGGTACCCTTCCGCCCAATTAGTGTTACTGGGGGACTTCAATGCCCACCACCAGGAGTGGCTCTTCCCATACCAGAGCACTGACCATGCTGGACGAGAAATGCGTAAGCTTTCGCTTGCGCTAAACCTTACCCAGCTGGTCCATGGGGCAACGAGGGTGCCAGATGTTGATTCGCACACAGCCAATTGCTTGGACCTTCTGCTTACAACAGATCCAGACCGATACTCTGTGTCGATAACTTCACCGTTAGGTAGTTCCGACCACTGTCTGGTGATGTCTGTGTCCGTCTACTCCCCGCCCGACCCCAGCCCAAGAGGCACCCCGCGGGTTTGGCGGTACAGGTCAGCAGGTTGGGATGGCATGCGATCTTTCTTCGCTTGCTATCCTTGGCAGCCTACTTACTTTTCTTTGGCTGATCCTTCGTCGTGCGCGGACGCCATGACGGATGCGTTGCGTCATGGAATGGATTACTACATTCCGTTTTCTGACATAACGATGTCCAGTGTAAGCTGGCCATGGTTTGGCGCCGAATGTCATCGCGCCGACGCGCTTAAACATGAGGCGTACCTGGCATGGGTCGACGCTCGATCGCGCAAAGCGAGTGACGTGGGTCAGAAGAAGAGAGCCTACAACAGGCCTGCCAAGTACTGCAAGAAGGCGTTGCGAGGGGCTCGGTTCGACCACATTGGCCGAATAGGGGGACTTCTTACCCAGCAGGTAGTAAAGCGTTTTGGTCCCTGGCTAAGTCGGCCGAGTCGAACTTCTGCCGTCCCTCACTACCACCACTGCTGAAACCCGATGGGTCGCTAGCTCACACCGCTGAGGAGAAGGCAAATTTATTTGCCTCTCTTTTTGCGGAATCTTCGCGTCTGAACCCTGGTGATTCGCGGCCCCCTCCTTCTCCTGATACGAGACGAGCATGTGGGACATTCGCATCCATCAAAAGGACGTCCGTAGGGTGCTGCGCAACCTCGACGTGAACAAGGCTAGCGGCCCTGACGGCATACCAGCTATAGTTCTCAGAACCTGTGCGCCTGAACTGTATCCGATCTTGACACGCCTATTCCGCCTTTCATATGAGACTGGAAAAGTGCCGAATGCTTGGAAGCAAGTCAACGTACAGCCCGTGCCTAAGAAGGGCAGTCGGGCTGACCCGGCCAACTACAGACCCATCTCTGTAAAGGTCATACTCTGTAAGAGTACACTAAGCACCTGGCATACTAGAAACTAACGATATTCCGCCGAAATCGGTCTATTGGGATCTTCTAGCGTATGCCATTCACATATGGAGTGAGGCCATCGAGAGGCACGGGGAAGCGCTTGCCGTCTCCCTAGACATCTCGAAGGCTTTCGATAGGGTCTGGCACGAAAGCCTTATCGGTAAGCTTCCTTCATTTGGTCTGCCCGGTGGTCTGTGTGATTGGATTGCAGACTTCCTGAGAGATCGGTCCATTTCTTTTGCTAACGATGGCTGCTCGTCGGACCAATTGGAGATTAATGCCGGGGTCACTCAGAGGTCGGTACTCTCAGCAACATTGTTCTTGTTGCACATTAACGATTTGCTCAAAACCTTTGGGTATGCAGACGACAGCACTGTTGCTGAGAGATACTTGTCAAACGCACGGGCTACCGGGCCTGCTGACCCGGTCTCCCCGTGAGGCCATGGTGGAGCGTTTGAACTTGTTCTTGCAAGCAGTCTCCGAATGGGGCGATGCCAATCTGGTCAAGTTTAATGCTGCTAAAACCCAGGTGTGTCGTTTTTTTCCTCTAAAAAGAGCCAATTTCACCTGGCTCCAACTTTCCGTGATGTAACCGTGCCAATAACGGACCATCTTGACTTCTTGGCCGTAACGTTGACATCGACTCTCAATTTTGGACCATACATTGAGGCAAAGACTCAGCTGGCTGCGAAAAAGATGGGGATCCTTGCGAAGGTGAGAAGGTACTTCACGCCGGAACAGCTGCTCAACTTGTATCAAGCTCAAGTTCGATCGTGCATGGAGTACTGTTCTCATCTCTGGGACGGATCTGCCAAATACCAGCTTGATGCAATAGAGTCGATCGAATAGCGGGCCAAGAAACTCATCGGCAATGAGGCACTGGTCAAATCAAAGCTCCAGAGCCTTGAACATCGTCGCCGAGTTGCCAGCTTGTCGGTTTTTTATCGGTTACATTTCGGGGAGTGTGCGATGGAATTGCATGATTTAATTCCGCCCTGCCCGTTCCATCATCGTACTACCGTCATGCGTCATTCCCTGCCGGAGTCTGTGTTTCCCGATATCTACAATCTAGGGGTCTTTAAGTCAAGAGTGAATGGGTTTTTTCTAGGCAAGCGTGCTTCACAGTCGACCACATCATCGCTTACCATCAGGTGAGATAGTGGTCAAGCGCAAGCCTATTGACAATAAAAAAATAAAAACGGAGTAGGATCGACCAGTCTTTTCCTTTTTCCGCTTATAAAAATGTTTTGAGTGATCGTAGACAACAATCTTACTAGGTACTAAACATTTGGAACAGTTCCTAGACGTTTATATTAACAATACTTAGTAGCAAGTCTTTAAATACTTTGGTCCGATACAGTTATGTGAAATTAAGGAATAAAGAATACAATGTACAGATTGTATGTAGTTTTTTTAAATAAAATAATAGTATAGGATCCCGATATAAAACGACCTTCACCGAGATGTTTATTCTTTTTCGGTCACAACTCTCGGGTAGCAATGTATAAAAAGGTAAATCGATACTAGCATTTTGCACCGGTTTGATTATTGAATTAAAATTAAATGAAAATAAATATTATTTCATTATGAACACGGAGGTATAGGGTTGCCTGCGAAAAATCAGTCCCGAATTCCGGTTGTCGAATTTTGAAAAGTGAAATATTGCTGCGAGTGAATATGTGCGACTGAGAGGTCCCAACCAACCATCCCATGCGATAGAAGAGGATACAGCATAGCACAGTAACGTTTGCATATTCAATGGGCTTCATACTTTCGATAGATATAGAATTTGTCTAATAATCAAACCGGAGAAATATAAAATATAAAAACATGTCCTGGACTGAAATTTGTTAGGCAACCCATATACAATATATTTATTGACATATAAAATTAAATATAAAATACGATTCATCGACGACGACGATAATCGTCGTATTACGACTATAACTAATAATAATAGGTACTGGAAGATTGGCAGGAGATGGCAATTAATAGGGAAGAGTGGAAAGCTATGGAGGAGACCTTTGCCCAGCAGTGGGACAATATAGGTTGAAGGAAAAAAAAATAGATTCTTATAATTCGACGTTGCATATTTTAACACTTTTTATGCATATTTTAAGGGTTTCGCATTCATATTTCTAGCTTTCTATGTTGCATATAATCCGGTCTCTAAACTAAGAAATCGAATTCGAGATCAAACAATTTAAATAATAACCTCAATTGTGCAGTTTGCCGAGAAAAGTACTATAACATAGTGCTAAAATTGTAGACATATCTTAAACAGTTAAAATATAATATTGCACACAGTTTTCAACTTTAAAGTGACGTAAACTAGGATCCAAGAATAAAATATAATTGTTTGAAATAAAATCGTGCAAATTATTTTGGGGTGTAAGGGGGAGCTCACAACAACCGGACTGCCTAAATGGCAACCTCACCTGCACGTGGTGCACCCTGCTGCTAACTAACGGCTCTGGCGACCAAAAATGGTGGGATATCCATTTAACAACCACAAGTGAGCTCAAGAACGTGGAAGTTCACACGAGTTTTTTTGTAGGATAGTTAGCATCAGTGCAGGATGTTGACTCAGGGTGGTGGCGGATGGCTGCTCGAAGTGTCAGGTGCCTCTAGCGCCGAAAAGGCGGACATTTTGGTCGCCTAGCTGCGGGAGGTCCTCAACCCTGAGGACGGAGGCCGATGAAGACGGCTGAGCTGCGTATCGACGGTCTGGACGACTCGACGACCCCAGCTGAGGTCGTGGCGGCCATCACCCGAGCCGGTGGATGTGCGGACGGGCGAGATCCGTGCCGACGCCACCGGGCTCGTTATGATTTGGGTGCGGTGCCCGGTAGCGGCGGCGAACAAAGTCGCTGAAGGTGGGAGACTGTTGGTGGGTTGGGTTTCAGCAACGGTGAAGCTACTGCAACCCAGGGCATTGCGGTGCTATCGTTGCCTGGACATTGGGCATGTCAGGGCACGATGCACCGCTGAAACAGACCGCAGCGAGTACTGCTATCGCTGCGGTCAGCCCGGCCACAAGGCGGCCCAGTGCTCCGCGGCGCCAAACTGCAGCCTCTGTACAGCTGCAGGGTACAGAGCGGGCGGCAAGGCCTGTGGCGCACCCGCGCAGCAGCAGAAGAGGAGAAGGAGGGCCAAGGATGCCGGGGGCTCTTAACCTCCCCGTCAGCCTGGCTGCTCTTCGGCCTACTCCCGGCCTAGGAATGGAGCGAAGGGGATGGATTGCGCATAATGGCGCTCTACCATTTCCTGCAGGGCAATATCAACCACTCAGCCAGAGCACAGGATCTCTTGCTCCAGAGCATGGCAGAGTGGTCGATTCATGTGGCTGTGGTCGCCGAGCCGTATTTCGTCCCACCCAGGGATAACTGGGTTGGAGACCTCGACGGTCTGGTGCCCATCATTGGCGGAGCTCGGTTTACACGTGTGTGCGACAGCGGGGCGGTTCAGTGGTGGACGTCTCGTTCGCTAGCCCTGCTGTCGCGAACCGTGTCCGCGACTGGCATGTCGCCGTGGAGGTGGACACGTTATCGGATCACCGATATATCCGTTCCGATTTCTCCACCCAGACCTCCGGCGGCCGCGGTACGTCGGCCCCGCGAATGGACGGTTCGCACTGGGCGCGCAAGCGCATCGACAGGGAACTTCTCGAGGAGGCCACCATTGTCCAGGCCTGGATCTGGGAGACGGCAACGACCGGACCCGTCGACGTCGAACAGGAGGCGCTATGGTTCCGCGGGGCGATGATGCAAATCAGCGACGCGTCCATGCCCCGGGTCCACGCACAGTCAGCCAGGCGCCAGGTGTACTGGTTGTCCGCCGAAATCGCACAGTTGCGTGTCGCGTGCGTAGCGGCCAGACGCCAGTACACCCGATACCGGAGAAGACGTCGTGGGGTCCCTGACGAAAAAGCCGCGCGGTATGCGGTTTACCGCGCGGCGACGGAGACTGCGGCTGTCCATCGGCGAGGCGAAGAAGCGAGCCAGGGAGGAGATGTTGGAGACTCTAGACGGGGATCCTTGGGGGCGCGCTTATCGAGCGGTTCGATGGAATCATCGAGCCACCGCGCCTCCACTTCCGGAGAGTCTCCAACCCGAGCTGCTGGAGGACGTAGTCGCAGCCCTCTTCGCGGCGAGAGCGGAGCATTTCGCGGCGAGAGCGGAGCATATCCCGCCGCCGATGGCTTTGCCCACGGCCGCAGAGTCTACAGAGGAGGACGCCATCAGCGTCCCAGAGGTGACACAGGCAGATATGGGCGCGGCCGTGATGCAACTTCGGGCCAAGAACGTGGCTCCGGGGCCTGACGTAATCCACGGCTACGTGCTAGCCCTCTCTCTGAAGGAGCTAGAGCCCTGGCTGAGAGGACTCTTCACAGCGTGCCTTGAGCGGCAACAGTTGCCCACTCTGTGGCAATCTGGTCGTCTGGTCCTGCTCAGGCGACCTCGGCGCATCTTTAAAACTAGCGCTAAGAGGCACAGAAAAAGGTAGATCGACCTATTTACAACTTCGCAGCTGAATTAGGCGAAATGCTGAATGACTAGAATCATGCAAGCCTTGACATTGGACTTACGTTAATTTTAACACGCTTTAGCGGTCTTCCGAAAACACTAATAAAAAGAACTTTAATTTGAATTACTAGGTAAATGATGACTACCCCTGAACTGTCACATTGACAATGACATTTCTTTGTTAACATTTTTTATCTCGAATTCGGTTTCTGGGTTTAGAAATTATACACTTATTATTGCCAAGATTAAAGAAAGCGTGGCCGTACTCGTCAAACCGTCGCACTGTTTAGGCAAAAGCATCGAAATGATGTGAAGCGAAGTGGGCGCTTAAAATTAACTAAATATCTTCAAAGGAGCTCATGGCTTAATTTAATAGCAGCCACACGGTTCGATCTTCGAGGATAAGCAACGCTTGCTGACGTTGGTACGAGAAAGGGTGACCATCTTTAAGTACTTACCTTATAGTATTGCAAGCAACTTCACGTCAGGTGGATAATCTTTTGAGAACCTAACTAATACTTACTTTTCGTGTCTTCAGCATGTTGTTGCGTCTTAGATACCTCTTGTTCTTCTTCTTCTTCTACTTCAGTTTTCAAATTCATTAAAAGAAAATCATCTTCTGAATCGGATTCAGAATGTTGTGGTGGTACATCTTCTGATTCAGAATGGCGTGTTGGTATAAATACATTTTGTATGTCTTGAAATTCATGTTCTGACTCTGTGAAGAAACACAAACAGACTCCTTATTCTTAATTCTTTATTGTACACAAAATGGCAATGTTGTAACATAGATTACAAAGAGTGATAATAAAGTTGATGTACAAAGGTGGGCTTAACTTAAAGTAGAGATTTCTACCAGCAATCCTTAAAGTGATAGAGAGAGAATTTTTATTTACAAATCGATAATTCGATACTAACTACTAAAATCGTCACTGTATTTAAAGGAAAAAATAGTCACGAACCGAGAAAACCCTTTTATTTGCAAGTTGCTGCTAACACAATCGTTAGCCGTGGAACGGAACCAAACACAATCTAAGTACTTAGAAAAAATAATCATCTTAATCAGACAAAAAACGCTAGTTACGTCGGCACGTGTTCTTTGTATGGGATGAGGCATCTGTATACTAGTATTATATTATCTGTGCCCAGGCGTTTCAATAAACCGTGTCCGTTTCCATAGTGTGTATGTAACCATACACACTATGGAACAATGTATTTCCTACCACTTACGACCCGTCAGCCTTCAAAGTAAAAGTGGCTCTCTCGCTTCATTGTAGACCTCTCATTTCATCTATCGCTTATTGATAGGCAAGATCGAGATCCGTCTGCAGTAGGGCATGCAATATCGCAAGGGCTTAATTCCGGAACTGAGTTCCAATACTGGAGATCTGATTCCGGAATTCCGGTTCCGGAACTGATAACTTTTAAAGTTTGTTTCAAATCAAACAAGATTTATAATTAGTACCTGGGCGACCGAGCTCTGTTCGGGTGAAAATAGAGAAAACGATATTTTCAAAAAAACTTTTTTGCAAAAAAAATACCACCGACTTCCAAATAAAAAACTACAATGTGAAAATAATTTTAATTTTGGAAGTCGGTGTCTTTCGTAAGTACCATTTTATTGCGTTATGGACACCGACTTCCACAAATAAAATTTATTTTCACTTTGTAGTTTTTTATTTGGAAGTCGGTGGTATATTTTTTGCAAAAAAGTTTTTTTTATTTTTCACTTTTTTGTTTTACCTACCTGATAGGCAAGTTTTTTAATAAGATAACTATAACGCCAGAAAATAATATTACCCGAATATCATGAAACTTGAAAATAACAGGTGAATTGAGAGATTTTCGTACCCCTTAAGAGCGTACTGGCGTGATGTTGTGCTATGAAATGGCATAAACAATAAACAGACATGCGATTGCAGCAATCTCGAGTGATTTGCCGTTATTTATTGAAGAGTTCTGCTGTATATTTTGAAGTTCTTCATCAGATCTTCACCAAATTAAAATGGGACCAATTTCGGAACGGTTATGTTTCAAATAAAAAAAGAATTTTCAAAATCGGTCCACAATTGACGGAGATATTGGTGAAAATACATAAAAAAATAAAAATACACTCTAAGTAACACTAAGTCGGTTAAAAATTAAACCTAGCTAGATCGATTTATCGCACCCGAAACCCCTGCATACTAAATTTCATGAAGTCGTTGGAGCCGTTTCCGAGATTCAGATTATATATATTGAATACAAGAATTACTCGTTTAAACATAGACAGTATTTTAATATATATTTTTTTTAGTATCAAATTAAACATATTTGGTCATCTTTCTTCCCTTTTTACTCTATTTAAACATTTTAAACCGTAAAATCAACAAAACGCTTTGTGCATATGGAAGGGATGTCTACCATGTACCGATGGCGCATGGCCGTACGCCTTGTAGTCCGATGATGGAAAGGGCTAGGCGGAATCAAATTGTGCAGTTCCGTCGCACACTCCCCGAAATGTAACCGATAAAAAACCGACAGACTGGCGACTCGGCGTCGATGTTCGAGGCTCTGGAGCTTTGAAGCGACACGTGCATCGTTGCCAATAAGCCTTTTGGCCCGTCTGTCAATCGACTCAAGTGCATTAAGCTGGTATTTGGCAGATCCATCCCAGAGGTGAGAGCAGTACTCCATGCATGACCGAACTTGTGCTTTATACAAGTTAAGCAGCTGTTCAGGCGTGAAGTACCGTCTCACCTTTGCAAGAATCCCCAACTTTTTTTGCAGCTAACTGAGCTTTCGCCTCAATGTATGGACCGAAGTTGGGGGTAGATGTCACCGTAACACCAAGAAGTTCGAGGTGGTCCGTTAACGGCACTGTTACACCACGGAAAGAAGGAGCCGGATGGAATTGGCTCTTTATAGCGGAAAAAAGACACGCCTGGGTCTTAGCAGCATTAAAACTGACCAGATTGGCATCAACCCATTCGGAGACCGCCTTCAAGGACAGGTTCAAGCGTTCAACCATGGCCTCCCGGAGAGACCGAATCTGAGGCCCAGTAGCCCGTGCGCCGGACACGTATCTCTCAGCAACAGTGCTGTCGTCTGCGTACCCAAAGGTTCCGGATTTTAGCAGATCATTAATGTGCAGCAGGAATAATGTTGCCGAGAGCACTGACCCCTGAGGGACTCCGGCGTTGATATCTAACTGATCGGACGAGCAGCCGTCGATAACCATTCGGATTGATCGATCCCTCAGGAAGTCCGCAATCCAATCACACAGACCACTAGGCAGACCGAAGGAAGGAAGCTTACCAATGAGGCTTTCGTGCCAGACCCTGTCGAAAGCCTTCGAGATGTCGAAGGAGACGGCTAGCGCTTCCCCATGGCTCTCGAAGGCCTCACTTCAGATTTGAATGGCATACGCTAGAAGATCCCCAGTGGACCGATTTCGGCGGCAGCCGTATTGGCGGTCACCGAGGATGTCGTTCGCTTCTAGGTATGCCAGGAGCTTACCGTTGAGCACACGTTCCATACTCTTACAGAGGATGGACGTTATAGATATGGGTCTGTAGTTGACTGGGTCAGCTCGACTGCCCTTCTTAGGCACGGGTTGAACGTTGGCTTGCTTCCAAGCCTTCGGCACTATTCCAGTCTCTATCGAAAGGCGATTTTGGCGTGTCAAGATCGGAGACAATTCAGGTGCACAGGTTTTACGGACAATTGCTGGTATCCCGTCGGGGCCACTCGCTTTGTTCACATCAAGGCTACGCAGCACCCTACGGACGTCCTTTTGATGGATGCGAATGTCCGACATACTCGTCACACATCCATCAGGAGATGGAGGAGGCTGCGCGCCATCAGAATTCAGATGCGAAGATGCCGCAAAAAGGGAAGCAAACAAGTTTGCCTTCTCCTCAGCGGAGTGGGCCAGTGACCCGTCAGGTTTCAGCAATGGTGGTAGTGAGGGGCGACAAAATTTGATTTGACCGACTTAGCCAGGAACCTAAACGCTTTGCTACCCGCTGGGTATGAAGCAAGTTTACGCCCGATTCTGCTAATGTGGTCAAACCGTGCTCTTCACATCACCTTTTTGCAGGACTTGGCAGCTGTGTTGAAGGCTCTCTTCTTCTGACTCACGTCATTTGCCTTGCGCGTTCGAGCGTCGACCCATGCTTGGTAGGCCTTGTGTTTAACCGCGTTGGCGTGGTTTACTCGGCTCCAAACCGTGGCCGGTCGACGCTAGACATTGCTACGTCTGAGAATGGAATATAGTACTCCCTCCCCCGACGCAACACATCTGTCACAGCATCAGCGCACGACGATGGATCGTCCGAAGAGAAGCAAGTGGGCTGCGATGGATGCGAATGTCCGACATACTCGTCACACATCCATCAGGAGATGGAGGAGGCTGCGCGCCATCAGAATTCAGATGCGAAGATGCCGCAAAAAGGGAAGCAAACAAGTTTGCCTTCTCCTCAGCGGAGTGGGCCAGTGACCCGTCAGGTTTCAGCAATGGTGGTAGTGAGGGGCGACAAAATTTGATTTGACCGACTTAGCCAGGAACCTAAACGCTTTGCTACCCGCTGGGTATGAAGCAAGTTTACGCCCGATTCTGCTAATGTGGTCAAACCGTGCTCTTCACATCACCTTTTTGCAGGACTTGACAGCTGTGTTGAAGGCTCTCTTCTTCTGACTCACGTCATTTGCCTTGCGCGTTCGAGCGTCGACCCATGCTTGGTAGGCCTTGTGTTTAACCGCGTTGGCGTGGTTTACTCGGCTCCAAACCATGGCCGGTCGACGCTAGACATTGCTACGTCTGAGAATGGAATATAGTACTCCATCCCCCGACGCAACACATCTGTCACAGCATCAGCGCACGACGATGGATCGTCCGAAGAGAAGCAAGTGGGCTGCCAAGGATAGCATGCGAAGAAAGATCGCATCCCATCCCAATCTGCTGACTTGTACCGCCATACCCGCCGGGTGCCTTTTGGGCTGGGATCGGGCGGGGAGTAGACGGACACAGACTACACCAGACAGTGGTCGGAACTACCCAAAGGTGAAGATATCGACACTGAGTATCGGTCTGGATCTGTTGTCAGCAGAAGGTCCAAGCAATTAGCTGTGTGCGAATCAACATCTGGCACCCTCGTTGCCCCTGGACCAGCTGGGTGAGATTTAGCGCTAGCGCAAGCTTGCGCGTCTCTCGTCCAGCATGATCAGTGCACTGGTATGGGAAGAGCCACTCCTGGTGGTGGGCATTAAAGTCCCCCAGTAGCACTAGTTGGGCGGAAGGGTACCGCTGCTGTGCCGTGTGAGCCGCCTCACTGAGGTACTCTGTGAGCCTGGTTATCTCCTGATCTCCGCTGTGCGAGCGGTAGACACAAGCATAGATAATCTTTTCCAGACCTTTGTCCACCAGAGCCCACAGCACTGAGAACCTGGAGTCTTCAAGGTTACGGAGACGCCGAAAGCAAGTGTCGTCTCGGGCATACATGCATACACCCGCGCGTGGTTTGAAATTGTGCTCCAGGGTAAACCCTGGGTAGGATAAGTACGAAACGTCTGAAGGACTTCCTATCTGCGTCTCCGCAAGGAAAAACAGTGCTGGCTTGTCAGTCTCCAGGTGATGGTGGACTGACGTGAGATTGGAGTGCTGAGTTGATTAGTGTCACATTTTGTTAGCAGGGCTGTTGGCTTGGTTTCGTTTAATTTATTAATGTAAACTTGCTCTCCAAAGTGCTGTTTGAAAGATAATCTGCAATTAGGAGTTAAATAAAACCGACAATATGAATATCCAATAATGAGTATCCAAAGGCTTCAAATGCCACTCTCATCGGAGCCAGTCTAACGTACATTGCTGGCCTATTTCTCCTGTTATCGTTTGCCGGCCCGTACTGGATTGAGTCGTATCCTGAGATGTTTTCAAGCTTTAAACATATGGGCTTATGGGAATATTGTTTTGATCGTTTTCGATTCCCTTCCTATCAGTTTGATAAACTGTTTCATGGATGCCATTACATCTTTAGTCAGGAGTTCTATATGATCCGAGAATGGTTGCTGCCCGGTTGGTTGATGGCAGTGCAGTCATTTGTGACAATGGCTTTGATATTGTCATTTATGTCTCAAGTGTTGCTTGCTGGTGTCATAGTGCGCTGGCCTCTGCGCACAGTGTTACGATATGAATGGATATTTGTCACTTTTGCTTTCCTAATGGTGGCTGTCGCAAGTGTATTTTTGTTTTTCGCTGTAGCCATTTTTGGAGGTAACTGTTATCGCCGTGATTGGCTGTTATATCCTTCATTCAATGTGTTGTTATGGTCTTACGCTTTTGCTGTGGTTGCCTTCCTGTTGTTTGGAGCCGCCGCGGTCCTGCTGTATTTGGAATCCCGTAAGCTTTACGAACTTCGTTTGGAAGCAAAGAACCTGGTAGGTCAAATGCAACATAGCCAGCCGGAGCATGCGCTGCAACACTTGCGTGACCAGCTGCAGCAACAACGTCAGTTGGGTTATATGTAAAATATAGCCCAATGTCAGTTGGGCTTATATGTAAAATATAGTCCATGAATTATTATTTTAAATGTACTTTAAACATGAACTTCTACAGATTTAACACAAAACCTAGAGCTTTTTTTCACCATTCTACAAGTAGTTGATATGCTAATGATTTCAAACAAAAATTTCAAACAAATAAATGTTGTATTGTCTTGCTCTAGACCTCTTATATTAGTGAGGTGCACTTCGTGGGGGAGGGGGTGCAGCCGCTGTTTAACTCCAGTTTTCTTTTTACTTCTTGCCATTTTTGTTAGAGTGAAAGGAGAGGAGTAGGAAGTGAGATGAGGTTCCACGTTACTAACCTACAGACACGCACTGAAAGGACGCCATCATTGGGGCACTAATCCGGAGACTGCGGGGACGCCCGAGGCCCCCGGAGATGTCCATCGGGCCCTCCCATCTGGTCGCCAACTAGCACGATGGTGCATTCCGGGATTTTTCGACAGTTGGCGGGGCAGCCTTTCGTGTGTGGCTGGCACACTACTTGGGCCCCCAACTACCTGCGGTCGGCCAGCGGTGCACCGTGCCTCGGATCCCGCTACCCTCCGCAACTAGTCTCCCGATACGCCCAAAACAGCGCGAGTCAGACTAGTCAGCATGCAGTGGAACAACTATCTCGACCCAACTCCTCTAGTGGCTACACCGAGCATCGTACCGGAACACGGCTAGGCCGCTTGGCGGTACGACTTTGCCCGGTGGGTGGTCACAAGCCTTCGGCCGAAGCCTACCACAGTTAGTGTCACCTGATTAGCTCCACCCGGGGACGACGTGTAGGGTAACAACAATACGGGTAACTCTCCTACGGACGCGGGTGACTCAGCCCCCATATGCACACCCTGCCGCTGTTCCTTCGAGGTGACCCCATTTTGCGAGGTTGGAGTGACACCTTCCTATCTGGGTTCTGAGGCGGTTCAGGGACTTCCATGTAGACCACGGAAGGTTAAAACCTGGGGGAAGGTGCTCGCTTAGAGGTAAATAATATGTTGGTGGGGGAAAAATATTCTGCCACAGTCTGCAGCAGGCGTCGACCGGGTCTCCTGACAGGGGAACCACGGTTTTCAGGCAGCTGTGTCTGAAAACGGTGGTGGTTGCGCACCGAATCAGAATCAGAATTATTTATTTGCCAGCAATGCAGGTACAAGTTTGAGATGGTACAGAATTGGGTGTTTCCGCTACATTCTGCCTTACGGCATGCAAAAACATTATTTTTTGAAGTTACAATACAAAAAATGTCATTGAGTAGTTATCTAACAAGGCATCAGAAAATAAAATAAAAATCACAATTAACTTAATTGTCACATACACAGTCGATTACGAATCAATAAGCTCATCCAGGAATTAAAAAAAAAATTGTTATCATTTAAAATGTCACATACATAGTCGATTACAAATCAATAAGCTCATCCAGGAATTAAAAAAAAAATTGTTATCATTTAAAATGTCACATACATAGTCGATTACGAATCAATAAGCTCATCCAGGAATTAAAAAAAAATTGTTATCATTTAAAATGTCACATACATAGTCGATTACAAATCAATAAGCTCATCCAGGAATTAAAAAAAAAAATTGTTATCATTTAAAATGTCACATACATAGTCGATTACAAATCAATAAGCTTATCCAGGAATTAAAAAAAAAAATTGTTATCATTTTAAATGTCACATACATAGTCGATTACAAATCAATAAGCTCATCCAGGAATTTAAAAAAAATAGAATAGTGGGTGTCTGGTGTCACGCTCCTGCTTTTGTTTCACGACTGAACTCGCAACTTCCCTTCGGACGTGTGGAGGTGTTATCCCGGCTGTGGGGTATAGTACGATGATCGGGGTTGGTTTGAGGCAGTCGGTAATTGTACGGCATGTGTCGTAAAGAGCAACATTTACTTCCATGGCGTGGGTGGAACGGTGCCACACTGGTCAGGCATATTCGCCAGCCGAGTGCTAGGCCAGTAGCCGGGCGAACGTGAGCTGAGGCTCCCCAGTGGGTTGACGTTAGGCGTCTGAGTAAGTTGTTGCGGGACCCGATTTATCACACAATATAATTAATTATGAATAAAATGAATAAAAACACACGATATTTGAATCGCAGTATGTATCACGTACATTTCATTCCACAGTCTTAACATTTTCATAAATAATAATCAAAATATCAAAAATTTATGAATATGGGAATTCCGGAATTACTCTTCTCATTCCGGAATCGAAATATTAGAAAAATTGAATGCATGCCCTAGTCTGCAGTGTGTCGTCGTGTGTTAAAAATCGTGACCGCAAATCGTGTTGTGCGGTGCCTCGTGAACAAACGTATCCTAACCTAACTTTTTTTTTTATCATAATGCTTTACGCATACGCCCCTCCAACCGAGCACTCGCGGTCGTTCCCGGGCGAGGGGCCCGGGAACGACCGCGAGTGCTCGGCCATTCCCGCGCAACGAGGGTGGTAATTGTGCAATGCAGACGCGAGGCGCCCCCACGCCTGTCGCCCGCTAATCACCACCAGGAGGTGGGAGGAGACGATCGTACAACCGCCTTCTCCCACCGCTTCTCTGCCGCCTCCTTTTGCGACATGGCGTCCTCGCAAAAGGAGGCAACCGCCGCCCAGGACTCTCCACTCCCCAGCATGGAATTCACCACACCTGGAAGCGAGAGGCCCTGCCCGACAACTCCTGACAGGGCACGGCGCAGCTTAGCCCAGGCTGGGCACACCTCGAGGGTGTGCTGCGCCGTGCTCTCCACCTTGCTGGATAAACCTAACCTAACCTAACTGGAAAATCCCGGGACAGGCTTTTGCCTAGCAATCGATTTTTTTTAAGCTCGTTTTATCCAACTGCAATCTGCAGGGTAAAAGCTACCTTTCTCCCTTCTAATCCTCTTTTGTTCCCCAATGAGGATCATACCTACATATAAGCGACAAGCTCGTACCGCCAGCGACGCCTCAGTATGCCGCAATATCGTTAGGTCTTTTTCTATAAGAAAAATATTTACATACAAAATTGTAATACATACCAGTTTGATGTTCCTCCTGTAACTCAACAATATTATCTTGTCTCTCATAATCATCTGGTAATTCTGTTTTGATAACATCGCTTTCTGTTTGACATTCATCAGATATGCTGATGTGCTCTGTTGGACTTATAATATACGAACTGAACTTTAGCTGGACTTGGTTTACTCCTGGTTTTCTCTGTAAAAGATTGTCTATATTGTTAAAAATTATCTCAGGTTCAAACAATTGCACATTATAATAACATTATAATTAGTGTCCAACCGTGTCATCACCGTATAAGAAAAATACTGGCTTCAGCTTCGGCCATAGTTTCAAAAGCCACCCACAATTTTTTATCTTATTATGTCATTTCAAAATGTTATCTGACATCTAGAAAAGGAGTGTTGCCAAATAAAAAAAATACATTTCCTACCAACAAGAATACGAACGCATCTAATAAAATCTTAACTCAATAAATTTTTCATCTTGGGTCTGTACCACAGGCCCAAATCTTCATCTCAGAAAACGAACAACAACCCAAAACCTGCCATTGAATGCCAACAAGGCGATAACCGCCCATGATCGTGGCACCAGTACCACTTTCCTGGCAGAAACTACCACCGCAAAAGCGCAAGCGGATACCGATCCCCTTCATAGTGTAATCACCCCAACTGCAAATAGTTTTGGTGATCTATCCCAAGACTCAGAAGAAGAATTTGCTACAGTGAGCTTACAACATAGGGAGCTCATATATAAAGTCGTGAATCCCGGCCATCGTAGGCGCAGGCTTGCGGACGTCAAGTAATGGGTAACTTGATAGGGAACAAGCTCGAATTGACGGCGCGTAGTGTTTCAAGCGCGCTTCAATGACTCAGTGACAGTGACAGACAGAGACATCAGACAGAGACGATGATGATGTCAGCAAAAACTGACTGGGTCCGCTAGGGCCGATGCCTGTCTGGGTGCGGATAAATTTAAAACGGAGTTACCGCGGCCCTGGCACAAGCAAATGAAGGATCACGGGCGGGTTTTAGTCAGTAAAAGTTTGACACGCTTTACCCAGAGCGGGAGAAGTCATTACATGATGATCCAAGCATAACAAAAACGGCGTGAAGCACCAACAAAGCAACAATGAAGGATTGTTACTTAACTAATGAAAAAGCTAACAAGTCACATTAAATAAAGGACTTTTAAGGAACTTCTACAGAATGAAACCCGTCAACAAGTATTTTTTATAGTCTCGCGCTTGACCACTATCTCACCTGTTGTTAAGCGATGATGTGGTCAACGGTGAGACACCCTTGCCTAGAAATAAACTATTCACTCTTGACTTAAAGACTCCTAGATTGTATTTGTCGGGAAACAGACTCCGGCAGGGAATTCCACTCCTTAGCTGTACGCATAATAAAAGTGTTTCCAAAACGTTTTGTGCGTATGGGTGGGATGTCCGCCATGTACCGATGGCGCATCGCCGTACGTCTGGTAGTCCGATGATGAAACGGGCTAGTTGGAAATAGATCGTGCAATTCCAACGCACGTTTCCCGAAATGTAATCGATAAAAAACCGACAAGCTGGCAAGCTGGCAAGCTGGCAACTCGGCGACGGTGTTCAAGGCTCCGGAGCTTTGACTTGACCAGTGCCTCATCACCGATGAGTCTCTTGGCCCGCTTTTCGATCGACTCCAGTGCGTCAAGCTGGTATTTGGAAGATTCGTCCCAGAGATGAGAAGAGTACTCCATGTATGATCGAACTTGAGCTTGATACAAATTTAAGAGCTGTTCCGGCGTGAAATACCTTCTCACCTTTGATAGGATCCTCAACTCTTCCCAACGTGGAAGTAGTGAAAGAACTACTTATTAAAAACTCAGAAAAAAAATATATGCTAGTACAAAATATGCACTCTTATGCGGCTTATGATAAAGTTCATTGAAAAGCTTTTAAAATTACTAGTCATGGAACATTAATGGCCTTGCGCCCAACAAAAGCAAAGTGGAATCACTCTCAAAGTGCCACAACATCAACATACTTTTAATTTCAGAAACCCATTTTACCAGCAGAAGTCCAATCACAATGTCCATCGCGATGGAACTGCCCATGGAGATACTGCTTTTAATATTAAGTCCTCAGTGAAACACTACCAGCTTGCAAACGGAGCATATTCAAGCTACATTGTTGAACATGGAGGACAAAATAATTGTGCTTTAGAACCTAATGCAAATAACCCCAAATATCGCCCTATTTCGTTTGATCTATGATTTTATGCCCACTATGAATATCCACAACTGGAATTGATTGACAAAATCTATATTAACACGAGCGAAGCCGCAGGCAACAGTTAAGAAAGAATAAATCTAAATATTTCAAAACCCACATATTTCTAATCATATTTATTATCACCTATTTATTCTATACCTATATTTATAAATATCTATAAGTATTGGACACAAGTATTGCTTAAAATTATTTAAGACTAGCTAACCACTACGGCTTCGCTCCCATCAACTGGCTATCTACCTAACTACCAACCCACCTAATAACCCACCTACCTTACCTCCTACCAACCTACTCAACTGCCCTACCGACCAACCTACCTACCTACCAATTTGTTAAACTATTTATTTGAATAAGAATTAATACTACAATACGAATGTAACCAACTTTTGTTTCTACAGGCAATCTATTAAATTTTAGAACATTAACACACTGCTATTGTGATCAACTATGATAGTGAGATATATTCTGTCGCAGACTTCTTTGTGTAGTTCTCACCAAACTTCTTGGTCGCCCTGAAGTTGGCTACAGTGGCTGTGCAGTAGTAAATCTAATACAAAAAAATCACTGTTTCATGCCTCCGGAAAGCCAACTTCAGGGCGTCCCAGAAGTTTGGCGAGAATTATAATTAATGAGTACTTTAATCATGTAGTACATAATTTTAATGTATTAAAAAAGTTTTCTCAGCGCACGCAATAATGAATTTTATAGGCAAAACTTTGCAACTTTGGGTTACATTATTTTCATGATGAGATTTTCTATGATGTATTGTTAACATAAACAACCAGGGACTATTCCAAATGTTCAATAGTAAGATTGTATCTTTGATCACTCAAAACATTTTATAAGCAGAAACGGACCTTTCTATGTCAAAATATACTTCAAAAATTAGATCATCACTAGTTTTTTGTATAAATATAGTTATGTACGTGCACATATATAATGGGGAAACAGGCATGAGTTTATGTATGTATATATAATGATATGAGAACCGTTGTATGTTGAAGACTCTGTCATTCAGTTAATCCTTACCTGATAGCCCTCATTCAACATCCAAGCAAACATCTTTTCAGCTTCTAGACATTTTCTCTGCAATCGGCAGCATTGCTTCAGTTTAGTGATGCAGAAGTAACAAACGAGCATCGGTCTACTGTCTTGAGTCACTAACTGCAACAAAACACTTTTATTGATTTATGAATAAATAAAATCCATCCAATTATATTCGAAAAAGTTCTGTAGGAAAGAAGCTACTAGGCACCGATTACCTGGTGAAGGTCACAAGAATTTGTTGGAAGCAGAAGTCGGCACTTGTTCCACCTGCCACCTAATTCTAAAATCTACAAATAAATTACTTACTGGAATATTAGTCAGCTTCTCATACATTTCCTGCAGGTGCTTGTTGACTAACACGTACATGCGTACATTCTCCACCAAACATATTCTACACATTGACAGTTTTTTCATCGACATATTGAAAAACAGTGCTGAATTTTATTAACTGGCTTTTGGAATAACTTCTTGAATAAACGCTTGGTAATACAAATATCGTGGGAGCTTCTTTCGTTAATCTCAATTTATGAGACAGACAATACTATAAACTAACTAAATGATTTTTTTTTTTTTTTTTTTTTTTTTTTTTTTTTTTGTTTTGGCACTGCACTATTCGTGCTTATTGCCACTGACAATACTAACTCTGATAACAAAACGTAAGAATTGAAAACTCGCGAAATAAAAAAATATTACAAAGGGAAATTTGGAAACGAAAAGGAGAATAGTTGTTATTAATAAAATAATAAATTTTAACAGTATATTATAGGAATATAATACAACAACAAAATCTTTTATTGTGTCACCAGGTGACACAATATAAGGGCCGACTCGGTGCATCTATCAGTCTTTAAACTAAACTAAAAACTATTAAATAAATTATTACATATTAAAATTTACTATTAAATAGCTATATCATTATTTACAAGGAAAAGTGCTATGATTTTATAAATATCTAAATTAAAATTAAATAAAATACATGAGATAGAAGTGGGAAAAGGGACTCGGAGGGAAACAAGGCTTTGGAAAAGTGAGGAGTGGTCATAAAGGGGGCAGGCAAAAATAAAGTGGTTCAGATCTCCCACCTCAGCGCCACATTCACACTCAGGGCTCTGCACAATGCCAAGCCTGGCAAGATGAGCTGGAGTGCATACATGACCCAATCGCATACGTATGAATATGGTTGAAATCTT
Organism: Orthosia cruda; assembly: GCA_964057195.1. Lineage (NCBI taxonomy): Eukaryota > Metazoa > Arthropoda > Insecta > Lepidoptera > Noctuidae > Orthosia > Orthosia cruda. Next base: position 18,218,573 of record OZ059853.1, read on the forward strand.
TTTGCTTAGCTTGTACTTGCTAAACCAAGGTTTTAAAGGAATGGATGGCTGGATAGTACGATAAAATTTCCCTTTCACTGATTGCCCTGACCAAAGCTGATCCCAGGATTCCTGTAGAAAAACCCTGGGCAGAGCAGCCAGATCTTGGGAGTTATTTTTGTACGGAAAAACGTCTCCACATAATACGGCATCATTAGCTAACTGGTCTGCTCTCTCATTACCTAAAATGCCACAATGTGAGGGTATCCACGCAAAATGCACTGAATATCCCATAATAGAACATCTGTGAAGGAGTTCACGTGTTTCAAATATAATAAAAGAATTATGAGAGTAGAATGGAAATCTGGCCAAAGATTGTAAGGCACTCCTTGCATCAGTTAAAATGAGTGAATTCCGTAAGCCCATAAGGAGTATATATTCGACAGCTTTGAATAGACCGTAACATTCTCCCGTAAATACAGATGATTCGGGCGGGAGCTTTATTTTTTGTACGACATTATACTGGGAGTGGTATACACCTACTCCCACACATGAGTTTCTTCCATGTTTCGAAGCATCTGTAAACAGGAGCTGACAGCCCCTAAAGTCTCTATCCATAGTAAAGTTGAAGTTAATGTTATGACATACGTCATCTCGGTAAATATTAAGGTTATAATGAATGTTTGGTGGCATAATTAATGAACTGTAATTACAATGATATATAGGAAGAAATTGAGATTGGTGGCAAGGAGCTTCAATTAAATTGTATTTTCTATAGCTTTTAACTAAACACGGAGTATCTTTGTGCCTCCAGTAAGTGGATGAAGCAACTTCTTTAGAGAGAATGGAAAGTGTATTTCGCAAAGGATGATATGTAAATTGCAAACACCGAGCCATAAATCTATCAGCTAAAAATTGACGTCGCAAATGAAGCGGGGGGTCTCCACATTCCACCTGAAGACAATTAATAGGACTGCTTTTCATTGCACCTGAAACTACTCTAAGTGCCTTAGACTGAACACTTTCCAGTTTCTTAAGACCAGCAACATTAGCAGGTTCCAGCAAAAAGGTCCCATAGTCCAATACACTTCTAATCAAGGTGTTGTACAGTAGTTTTAACGAAAAGGGATGTGCTCCCCACCAAACACCAGCAAGACATCTAATTATGTTGATATTTCTTTCACATTTAGCAGTTATATATTCACAGTGTGGTAAACCTGTAAGATGTGTATCCAAAACAAGGCCTAAAAATTTTACTTGATTTTTAAGCGGCATAGAGATATTATCATATATTACTGTAACTGCTGGAGGCTTACGCATTCTAGTAAATAAGACTATGTTGCTTTTATCAATTGACAGGTGTAGACCATTGGTTTCCAACCATGTCTTCAGTAAGCATAAAGAAGAGGTTAAGGAAGTACAAATATTTTCAACAGAATGACCAGATAAATAAAGAAGTAAATCATCTGCATATTGAAGGACTTGTACTGACTCATTTAGAGAGGATTCTAAATCATAAGTGTAAATATTATAAAGAAGTGGACTAAGTACAGAACCCTGAGGGAGACCTTTCCATACTAAACGGGTAAATGTACACCCTTCAATGTCTAGATTTAATGATCTCTCTGAAAGCATATTAATTATAAAATTAGACAGCATTTTTGGAATTTGTAATAAATTCAACTTTTGTTCCAGGACTGATACTAGGACATTATCATAAGCTGAACTTATATCCAGGAAGGCAGCAATAACAGAGTTATTGGAAGAAAAGGCTAAGCGAATATCAGTTGTGAACACACTAAGACTATCAATCGTACTCTTGCCCTTCCTAAAACCAAACTGTGATGTTGCCAACAAGTTTTTGCTTTCCAAATACCACTCCAAACGATTCTTAATGAGATGTTCAACAATTTTAGCAAGAACTGTTGAAAGTGCAATTGGTTGATAAGAAGTAACTTTAGAAGAAGGTTTGTTTGGTTTCAGAATAGGAATAATTGTTTGAGACTTCCAACTTGATGGGATGTTGCCAGATATTAAAGCTGTATTGATGAGATCTAAATAAATTAAAAGAACAGAGTCAGACAGATTGGCTATAAATGAATATGGTATACCATCTTCACCAGGAGCTGAATCCTTAACATGTGAAAGGACTCCTTTCAACTCACTTAGTGTGAAGAGAGAGTTCAACTCGGAATCCAAAGTAGGAATATAGGGAAAATGCATTAAGGATCTCTGTTCTGGGACAGACGGCGGGGCCAAATGATCCATAAACTCATTGGCCAACTCTAATGGCAGTTTTGAGGCTGTTGTGTCACTGAATGCTGACCTGAATCGCCTGATATTTTGCCATACTACAGATACGTTAACTTCTGGAGATATAGATTCACAAAATCTTTGCCAACCTTCAAATTTCTTTTTCCTGAGGAGCTTACGAGTTGCACGTGCAGCTTCTTGGTAAATCTCAAAATTGTGATGAGTCATAGTATGGCAATAATTTTTTTCAGCTTCTTTTCTTTTTTTAATGGCCTGAGTGCACTCAGCATCCCACCAAGGTGGTGAAGGAATTTTGCCTTTAGCCCCATTCTTAATAGGGAAAGTATTATCTGCTACCTCTATTAAAATTCTTGTAATTGCATTAGATAATAACTGAGGATCATTTATTAAGGAATTAGATAAAGAAGAAAATCTTTCTTCCACACAATCTTTGTATTTATCCCAGTCTGCATTTTGAAGCCTGTATTTTAATCGCGGTTGTGGTGTCTGAATGCAAGTATCTGGTTTTTTATGTGTAAAAGAAATGATTAAAGGAAAATGATCACTACCATAAGAAGACGGTAAAGGTGACCAGCATAATGTCGATGCTAACTCAGGTGTGCAGATTGAGAGATCAGGAGCACTATTTCCCTCATCTGGATTTGTTTGGCGTGTTGGAAGACATGTGTTTAAAATACACAAATTGTTTGAGTCTAGAATTTCTATTAACTTTTCCCCATAATAATTGGAACTAGAGCTACCCCAGGACTGATGCTGTGCGTTAAAATCACCCATTACCAAAAATGGTTTAGGTAAAACTGTAAAAAGATTATTAATTTCCGAAAGAATATTTACAGTAGGGCGAGAATAATATATACATACTATACAGATTTTATTTACAATAGCAGCAACAGCAGATATATCATCACTGAGACTTGGAAGAGGATAAGACTGAAAAGACAAGTTATTTTTAATAAGTATGGCGACACCGCCATACCCATCGCTTCTGTCTGTTCTTAGACACGCATAGCCAGGAATTCTAAAAGAGAACCCCGGCTTCAGCCATGTCTCACAGAGAGCGACTGCAAAGGGATTGTATTTATTTAATATATAGAACAGATCAGATTTTTTATTTACAATGCTACGACTGTTCCACTGAACAATCTTGGGTTGGTTTGGATCCATTATGGTTAATTATGTTAGACAGCATATCAATTATAGTGGCAACGTTGGACGGTTCAATAATATTATTTTTAGATAAAGTATTAATTAGCATGATAATTAAATTAAAAATTTGACTTTCATTAATATTACTTGTTGATTTATTATGCAAAGCAACACCATTACCCGATGTAGAAACTTCATTATTAATAAGTTCTTGATGAGGTGCCCGGTCATACCCCTTGGCTTTTTTTGGGGGTTCCCGAGGTTTTAAAAATACTGTTTTCCTGTGTGATGTAAAATTTGATGTGTTCGGTGAATGGGGCGAAGGTGGAGAAGAAGATAAACTATTATTTTTATGTGATGGAGGAGATGTTACCACATCTGCATATAGTTTGGTGATTGGGGGATGTAGCAGCGACGCTTCAGCATACGACACGCAGCTATGGGCCATATAGTGCTTTATTGACTTTTGTCTCTCAAACTCTGGGCATTTTTTGTTAATCGCGTAATGAATGCCACCGCAATGACAGCATTTACTATTACTTTCGTCTTCAATACTACAAGTGTCAGCAGAATGCCTCTCCCCACACTTGAAGCACTGAGGGTTCGACCTACATTGTACCTTTGTATGACCAAAACGACAACAATTAAAACATTGAATTGTTGGGAATGTATACAATTCTACTGGCATAGAATTGTAACAACAAAACACGCGTTTTGGTAAAATTTGACCATCAAAGGTGAGCACGACTGTTTGGGATGGTTTCCAAACAGGGGTCGGTTCGTGAACTTTATAGTTAAGACGCCTTGCCTTAATAACTTGCCCGCATCCAGTGGGAACAGTCACATTTTCCATTATTTCCTCGGGAGACCATTCTGTAGGTACACCTTTAATAATACCCATACGACACACATTAATAGATGGAACAAATGCCTTTAATTTCTCTTTCGCCAAACAAGGGTCATTTATAAATGAGTTTGCATCTAGGTAATGAGAGAAGCTTATTGAAATTCTATTTCGACCGATGCGTTTTAAAGAACCATTGACAATATTATTATATCGACGTTTTTTAAGAAAAATGCCCTAATGTAATTGGGTGTAATGATTGAGCAGAGTTTCCTGTATCAATATTTTTTTGTATATGTACAACATATGGCGACAAGTCTGTGGCTTCGTACAAAGCCCTAGCAACCTGTGGCGCCTTCTGGGGAAGTTCTGAGGCGGAACGAATTTCACTTTGTGCAGCATCCACAGAACGTGGAGTGGCTTCCAGATGAACTACTACCGAGTCATTATCGCAATGGCAATCTGATTCCTTACTAATACCTGCTGTAGAGTGACCATGTCTCCTTCTTTTATTGCAGTGTTTGCACATTTTGCGTGGAGCTCTAGCCCTTTTCCGCTCCGATCTGGTTATGGACGAGTCAGTGTCCATACTTGATTCATTGTTAATAACAATGTTAAGCCCAACCGAGGGGACTGTGCCCCCCGGATCAGGCGGTTCCTTGTCCATCGGCCAATAAAATAAAAAATGAAAAAACTTACCCTAAATGTAGAGAATTATATACACAAACAATAATATTAACTAGCCTAATCAATATCTACATAAATCTACACAACTTATCTCCAATCTCAAAGGTTTTGTATTATTTAAAAAATCCAAAAGAAAAATCACGACCGCCAAATTCGACAATTCCCGCGCTTTTCTAAATTATTATTAAACAGAAAGTAGAAACAGAAAACAGATGAAGAGAATTGACATAAGAGTAGACAGTAGACTTGTCGAAAAAATATCGATACATCGATATATCGATATTTTTGTTTCGATATATCGATATTTTTAGCCAATATATTTTCATCCGATACATCGATATATCGATACAAAATATTCAATATCGAAAAACGTATCAAAATCGATATTTTTTTCAAATTTAATTAATTAACAGAATTCAAAGCCGTAAAAGATAGGAATGAACGGAAAATTACTGTATTGTCTATGACTATAATGTTTTGTTTGTGTTCCGTGTGTGCGCATGTGGCGGCCGCGGAGGCAGTCATCATCGGTCACTCGTTACTCACTTTCAAATGTGAGTTCTTTTGCGTTGTGTGTGTGTGGTGAGTGTCAACTTTAAATATTTTTAGAAGATTGCTATTTAGTTTTTGTTATTTTCAATTTTTGCCTATTAAAAAGGAATAACGATTAAAATATCTTCGTTTTTATTAAGATCCTCATACATTAAAATAATGTACATTTTGTATAAAAAATTTCTTCTACCTATTATTGAGCCAGATTGAACTAAATACATTATTATTTTAAAACCAAAAAAACTCTGAAGATTGAACCGATATATCGATATTTTTTCCTCGATATATCGAGGTCGATATAGATATTTTAATAAATATCGATACATCGATATATCGATATATTTTTTCACTTTCGACAGAAGACAAGTTGACACTGTTGACAGTTGTCAAAATGACAAACAAAATCAATAAAAACCGGCCAAGTGCGAGTCGGACTCTGGATTTTGCTATTGTCTTGGTGAGATTAAGCACGCGTTTCTTAACCTCACAGTTTATTTTGATAACAAAATCGGTTTTTAGTGTTGTGTCTGTTGTTTTGTGTTGTCTGGTGGAGGAATCTTGTGTTCAGGTTTGTATCTGAAGCTATTTAGGCACTCATTTCCTTAGGAAATGAGTGCCGAAGAACCCCCTGATGGGGGTGGAGGGACACCTCCAGATATTCATTTTATGGAGTGCTCTCAGAACTCCGACGATGGTCGCAAAAGACCCGAAATTAGAAAGCGTCCCAGAGAATCAGAGATTCTGGTTGACGCAAAAAGAAACAAGCCACCATCTGACTCAATCCAATCCGTGTTCACAAAGCCGGGTTTTGAGAGCGACTCAAAGATCCTGTATAGTGAGAGCGACAGGGCACCTTTCACTGTTTTTATTTCTAGAGTGGAAACGGACCCAAAGCAAGGCCTAACCTTAAACTCTCTAAAGTTCGCCCAATTTGTACACAACAAAGGCTTTAAGGGTATAATTCAAGGCAGTGTGAAGTCTCTGGGTCGTAACAGGATGTCCATCGATTTTGCCTCATTTAACGATGCCAATAACTTCGTCAACAACACTGTTTTAAGTGATAATAAATATGTGGCAAGCATCCCACGCTTTCATGTAACCCGCATGGGAGTTGTTAGGGATATTCCCACTGACTGGACCCTGGAGGAATTAGTTAATTGTCTGGAAACCCCTCATAATTGTGGTGAAGTCATTAGGGCCAGGCGACTTAACTTTAAAAATAAAAAAGAGGACACAGTAACTTGGTCTCCCTCTTCAACTGTAGTGCTTACATTCTCTGGCCAAGTACTCCCGGAGAAAGTGTACTGTTACAATGCTTCCCTTCCTGTCTCTTTTTATCACCTTCCAACAATTAAATGTCGTAACTGCTTGCGTTTTGGCCATATTAGCTCGCAATGTAGGTCTAACCCTCGATGTTACCGTTGTGCTCAACCTCACCCCGGTGATAGCTGTAAGGTTCCTGACTCACATGTCACATGTATTTTGTGCTATGGTGGAACCCATAAGGCTACAGATGACAAGTGCCCCGAACATTCAAGGCAAAAGTCTATCAAAATGGTCATGTCTCAGGAAAACCTTAGTTACCGAGAGGCTTCAGTGAGATTCCCACACCCAAAAAAACTTTATTCAAATGTAACAGCAGGTCCCTCCCAAGCCAAACCATCTCAAGCTCCTCCATTTGAATCCCTTCTCTTCTCACCCCCTGTCTTTTCTCCTACTTCTTCTCCATATTCATCCCCTGTTAAAACATCATACTCTAAGACGGTTTATCGCTCGCCTAAGCCTAGAGCAGAGTTGGGTAAGTCATATGACACCCAAGCCCATAGGTCAATGATTTATAATCCTAATTCTTCTCAGCCTAATGGCTGTGCTCTCAATCCTCCTTGTGAAGAAACTACTCCCCTTCCCACTCCTAATGACAACCTAATAGAGCTCCTGACATGCTCTCTGATTAATATTTTATCTAAATTTAGTGACTCATTACCGCACAATGTCGTTATATTAGTTGAACAACTGCTCAAATCCTGGACTCGCCAAAATGGAGGAAAAAAATCTTCAGTGGAACTGTAGATCCATTCGTAAAAAAAAACACGATTTAATTTATTTAATAAATCGGTATAAACCCGTCGTCTTTGCTGTTTCGGAGACGTGGCTCAGTCCCGGATCTCCCTTTAGGGTTCCTGGATTTTCGTGTCTTCGGGACGATAGAGATGACGGATGGGCGGGTTGCGCCCTTATGGTTAGCAGATCTATCACTTTTTCCGAAATCCCTCTCCCCCGTCATGATCCTGGTCTACATGTAGTTGCAGTAAGAGCCAAGGACATATCCTATGTATCTGCCTATATTCCTCACCCCAACGCTAATCTTTTGTCTGAGTTTAACTCTATACTCTCTTCTATTCCATCCCCCTTGATTGTGTTAGGTGATTTTAATTGCCGTCACACTCTTTGGGGCTCTCACTGTAATGACCCCGCTTCCAGTTTTTTGTTAGACCTTTTAGATGACCGCAACCTTTGCATTTTTAACTTTGGATCTGCTACCCGTAGGGTTTCCCCTACCCAAAATATTAGTGTTCCAGACCTTTCTTTCTGTTCTCCTTCCTTAGTTTCAACAGCTTCCTGGTCTGTTCTCCCTAATTCTTTCGGGAGTGATCATTTTCCTATACTTATTTCATTTCCTAGTTCTCATCCTCGTTCTCCTCCAATCCAACCTCTACAAAAATATCGCCTTCCCCAAGCCGACTGGCCTAAGTTCTCGTCCCATCTGGACTCTGAACTCCAAAACTTTCCCCAAATAAATCCTTCCAACTCCCTTGCCCTCTACAACGATTTCGTTGAATGTTTGATAAAAGCGGCCGACCTTTCAATACCCCTCAAGAACTCCGCCCGTCACTTATTACCTTCTCCACCTTGGTGGGATGCTGAGTGCACGGATAGCGTTCGCAAACGCAAAGTAGCTGAGAACACTTTCTCCTCTAGTCTAAACATGACTGATTATTTGAATTTTAAAAAGACTTCTGCAAATACACGTAGGTTATTGGCAAAAAAGAAAAGAAGTGGTTGGCTCAAATTTTGTGAGTCTCTTTCTCCACGTTCCCCAGTTTCCCTTGTGTGGAAAAAAATAAAAATCTACCGCAAAGCTTGTGATCAGCATCTTGACATTTCGACCAACGACACAAGTTCCTGGTTGGTAGACTTCATAATTAAATTAGCCCCCCCTTTGTTCCTAATTTTGATTGCCTTCCCACTATAAATCCTTCTTCGCCCTCTTCCTCTGATAGATTTGATGACCCATTCTCTTATTCAGAATTGACATGTGCCTTGGATCACCTCCGTGATTCTGCTCCGGGTGTTGATGGAATCCCCTACTCCTTCATTTCCAAATCTTCTTCTAACTGTAAACTACTCTTCCTCAACCTAATAAATTCCTTTTTCCATACCGGCCAAGTTCCAGAGTCATGGAAATCCCAAATCATTATCCCAATATTGAAACCGGGAAAAGACCCAAAAGACTCTGCTTCGTATCGCCCTATCGCTCTATCTTCTGTCTTGTCTAAAATCATGGAGAACCTTATCAAGAACCGGCTTGAATGGATCTTAGAAACCAAAGGCATTTTATCCAGATCTCAGTTCGGTTTTCGAAGGGGTATGGGCACTCTGGATAGCCTTAGCATTTTCTTTTCTGACGTCCGCATTGCTTTTTCCAAAAATGAAAGCGTTCTTGGTGTTTTTCTAGACATAGCTTCAGTCTACGATAATGTCCAACTTCCAATACTCAGGCAAAAGCTGCTACAGCTGAGTATCCCTGTGAGGATGGTCAACATCATCTGTAATCTCCTTATGTCCCGCTCTATTTCAATTCGCCTTCAAAACTCCCTTTCTCCAAGCCGTCTAGTGTGGAAGGGCCTACCTCAGGGGTCAGTCTTAAGCCCAATTCTTTATAATCTATACACTTATGATTTAGAGTCTTCAGTTAGCTGCTTCTGTAAAATTTTACAATATGCCGACGACATTGCTCTCTACTGTAGTTCAGCCTCCTTCTCTGATTCCGCATCTCGCTTAAATTCTGCCCTTCACTATTTAAATCAATGGTTGACTGACCACGGCCTAAGCCTGTCAGTCCCCAAGTGTAATGCTGTTGTCTTTTCCCGCAAACGTAATATTCCCCCGATAAACCTTTTAGTTGAAAATGAACCCATTTTGATTCATGACAAAGTTAAATTTCTTGGCCTTATTCTTGACTCAAAATGATCTGGTTACAATCATTTGGACTACATTTCCAAAAAATGTGAAAAAGGCATTAATGTCCTGCGTGCCCTCTCTGGGGTACGCTGGGGAGCTCATCCAACTTCCCAGAAAATCTTATACAATGCCATAGTTCGTAGTCACTTTGACTATGGAAGCTTTCTCCTGGAACCGTGCAACAAAATAGCCCTCTGCAAACTTGAAAAGATCCAATCCAAGTGCTTGCGCATTATCACGGGAGCTATGAAATGCTCACCTATAAATGCCCTTCAGGTAGAATGTTTAGAGCCCCCACTTCACCTTCGTAGACAATTTATCTGTGATAGGTTTTCTTATAAAGTCATCCAGAACAAATCTCATCCCCTTCTCCCCCTTATTCGTACTCTTTATGAGTTAATCCCAACGTCCCCCTATTGGACCCATAAAAATCCTCCTCTACTTGTTATTAGCTTTAGGAAATTTAATAATATGCACATTTCTTAAGTCCAATCAAAAACGGACCCTCTATTTGAAGTAGATTTTGACTCCTTACTATTCCAACCAAAAATTATTCTTAACTTTAGTATCTCTAAACATGACCCTGCAGCCAATGATAAACTCAACAGAATTCTAGCTGCGGACTGGCACGATTGGCTCACGGTATTTACTGACGCTTCTAAGTTGTCAGATGATAGCAATGTCGGTTCTGCTGTGTGGATCCCAAAATTCAAAATTATCCTTAATGTTCGTAGTTCTCCATTTGGCTCTATTAATACTGGGGAAGCAATAGCTCTCCTGGAAGCAGTTTCCTACATTGAATCGCATGGACTCAACAAATCCCTAATTCTCTCGGATTCTCTAAGCTGCCTTCAGGATTTATTAAAGTCGCCTTTCCGTTCTCGTCACAATTTTTCTCTTGTTTTACAGATAAAACAACTTCTTTATAGATGCCACTGTTTAGGTATAGAGATTGCACTGGCTTGGATCCCTAGTCATTCTGGAATCGTTGGTAACGAGAATGCGGACTCGATTGCCAAGTCGGCTACTCGGAATGGGATCGAATCACGTCCATCTTGTTATCCCCGTGATTTGCGCTGTCTTGCTAAACCAGAGATGATGAAGAGCTGGAATACCCATTGGAAAAATCACGTTTATTGAAGGGAAAATTTTATGGCTCTATTCAACCATATATTCCTTCTAAATGTTGGTTCAGCAAACTTAAATTTTCAAATAAATCAGCTACCTCCGTTATAATTCGACTCCGACTTGGGTTTGTTTGCACTCCTGTCTTTTTGGCCAAAATACACGTGAGAGACAATTCTTTGTGTGAATGCGGTCTAGCGGAAGGTACTCTGGAGCACTTATTTTTTTCCTGTCCTCGTTTAACTATTCCCCTTTACGACTTGCTTCCTGATAACATTCCCCGCCCAATTAACATCCCGTTTCTATTGACTTTAGTCCATACCCCCGCAGTAAAAATTCTTTATAGATTTATTAATAGTAACAAAATCCAACTGTAGCTAGTATTTCTATTTATGTATTATATACTTGAAGTTTTAACATTTATTTTGTGCTGTCCTATATGTTTTAACCAAAATTGTTTTGTCCTTTTTTAGCATGGTGAACAATGGAGGTCATCACTACAAACACTGATCAATAGTTATATGACAGTATGCATAATTTTAAACCGACTATTTTCATCTACCTTGACATTGGCAAAATCATCGAATGTTCATCGATGGAGCTATAAACATAAAAATTGATTGATTGAGTCGGACTCGAAGGGTTCCGTACCATTACCGAATAAAACGGCAAAAAAATCACTTCTGTTGTTTGGGAGCTCCACTTAAATATTTATTTTACTCTGTTTTTAGTATTTATTGATATAAATAAATAAATAATTATAGGAAATAAAAAAAAATATATATATATAGCGGTAACAGAAATACATCATCTTTAAAAAAATTCAACTGCCCAGTTATCACGGTTCATGAGATACACCCTGGTGACAGATGGACAGACAGACAACTTCTTTAAAAAAAGTAAAATTCTTCCACTGCCCTGTATGTACATACGAGACATCTGTATCTTTACAAAAAAACACATGCATTATTTTATGCAACATAGCGCAGTTGTGCCAAGACAATAATATGTGTATATTGATTTATAATAACATACCAAATGAATTAAAATTATTGGAGGGTAATGTTTTTAAAATCAAATTGACAGATTGGCGACAAAATAGTTGCTTCTATAGCCTAAAGGAATTTATAGAGCATAGACATCATTATTGTTAAGAATATAAATAATGAATAATTTATTTATTAAATGAATAACTAATTGAAATGATAATTGTAATCACATACATAAATATAATTTTTAAATCAGCTATGTAAAAAAAAAACATTTTAATTTGATTAACATTTATAATTTATTTGCTTGACATTTTTAATTTATTTGTTTGACATTTTTAATTTATTTGTTTGACATTTTTAATTTTAATTTTTGAAATTTTAACTTTAATTATTGACATGCTAATTTATTTTATTGTAATTTTTATTTTATTTTTCAATTATTGTCGAGTTTATACTCTGACAATTGAAAGTATTGGAATTTTAGTTATTGACATTTAAATATAATTATCTGATTGACATTTAATTTTAATGATTGTGTTTTTGATTTATTTAATTTTTGATTTTTATAATCTGGCAATTGAAAGTATAAGAATGCATCAATGTTGTTTTGGTTTGGTCTGGTTTTTTTCTATGTAATGTTTACAATTGTGTTTTGGTTATGATGCCGAAAAAACTTTATAACTTTATTATTGAAGCAATTTGCACGCTTGCTTGCAGGCAGATAACAATAACTTTTAGGCTTTATGATCTTTCCTTGTAAAAACAATGTATTTTCTGGCAATTAAATATTTTGATTTGATTTGATTTGACACAGAGACAGACGGACCGCGGAGTCAAACGGGAGCCTATTACTATTATTAGGCTCCCGTTTTAGACTGCTTTTTAGACGTTTTTTTATACTGACAGTGACCGACCCTAAAAACGGGACGGTATCTGTCAGTGTTACTTCCGCCGCGTTCCGTGTCCGTCAAAATCACATTTAGGCTTAGGGCGAATACATCGCAAATATATGCGAGCTCGCACGTATTAAATGAAACACTCCAAAAATGTTATGCATTCGAAATCGAAATCATTGTTACCAGTTGAACTCCAGAGCATAAACTCGCGCGCGTGCCCTCCGCACCAAGTCACAAACGTAAACGTTTAAGTACTTCTAATATACATATATTTATATATATATATTTGATATTGATGGGGCTGCCGCGCTACTGCAGTGCATGAGGCATGTTCGCAGAGGCGGAAATTGATGGCTTCCACGCAAAAATGCGCAAGCGATGCGCCTCTATGATCCGCAGGGTGCGTAGCAGCCCCAACAGCATACTGAAAACTCTAGCAGACAGGTGGGACAGCCCCATACTGGGACATTGGATGCGCCTACATGCCAGTGAGGCGTACAAGTATAAGTAATTGTATCTGGTAGTTATAAGTTGTAATAACACTAGTTTGTCTGTATTTCATGTTTTATTAGATTTTTTATTTGAATTTTATAGTCGGTTTTATAATTGGACATTTTATTTTTGTGTAATTTTAGTTTCATGAAATTTTATAATTGGACTTTTTAATTTTAAATTTTCTGACATTTCAAACTTGTTTCACTCTAGTTTTATAAATTTTAATTAAATTTTTGACAATTTTAGTCCGAATTTTTTATTTGTTTTTGTCATTCTTATTTAATTTATACATTCAATCAATTGTTTTCGTGTCATGTACAGATTACTAACATTAATTATAAGATTGTACTTACAAAAAATGGACTCCACAATTGTCTGAATATGAAATAAATATAAATATATTATACAGTTAGTCAACTGATCAAGATAACAGGCCAAGAGCAGGGTTTTTCTTCGGCCAGGCAATGAGTATTGCCTGATTGCCATCCAACGTGGTAATGCTGCCAGCGTTCTGGGCGCAGTGGGCACGTTTCTCTTTGACAACGATTTTTTGACACCAACAATGTTGTTAGTGATTTTGTTTTGATTGGGAACCTTATGTTTCTTCCCAAAAATAGTCGACATTTATTAGCTACATTGTTAGCTTTTAATATATACGCAGTTATTGATAATTTAACTGAGACTAGGTTTTAGTGATTTAACAGTATTATCCAGTTTTTCTGATAATACTTTAAACGATGATTCTTTAAACGATTAGAGCCGACAAAAGAGAAGTCGAATAGTAATATTTTACTATATCATCAAAATATAAATCGCTTCTTCGGCAAAATTTTAGACGTGGAATTGTTAGTAGATAAATACCACATGGATATCTTATGTTTTTGTGAAATTTGGTTAACACCAGATAGGATGTTGTTTAATGTAAATAATTTCTCAGTTGCCAGCGCGTACAACAGATCCACGGTGAGAGATAATAAATTAGTTTTTGTTTGTGGTGACTTAAATACAGATCTGTTAGTCAACTCGCCTGAAAAATGTAAGCTCATTTCATTATTTAAATCATTTAACCTAAAATAATATTTAATGAACCAACAAGAATAACAGCGACTTCAGCTTCTTGCATAGATAATGTATTCACTAATTGTAAAGTAAAAGATTCGTTTTTAATTAGTGGCGTTAGGTCAGACCATACTGGTCAACTAGTATCTTTTGAGTCAAATAAAAAAATTAACCTAGCTAAATCAATTCGATTAAGACCACTTACTAAAAATAAATTAATCTCTTTTAATAATAATGTTTTAGCAACCTTTGTAACGCCAGTTTTGATTCAAACGACCCCAATATAAATTACGGCAAGTTGTTTTCAACAGTTTGCCAAGAATTCAATAAAACGTGTCCTGTAAAAACAGTTAAAGTCAACAATTCCAAATCGAAATTTTGTGAATGGGCCGTTTAACTGTGGGCATAAGAAAAAGCCGAGATATCTTATATAATTTATATTACGAAAAATCTTTGACTTCCGATCAAGTTTTTCACACTTATGTTAGAAACTATTCTAAAATATTCAAAAGAGTCTGCACTCAAGCAAAATCTCAAATAATAATTAACAAAATTGGTGCTTCTAATAACAAAATAAAAACTGTGTGGCAATTAATTAATAGAGAAACTGGAAAGATACAACAACGCGATCAGAATGAGTTGTCTTTGAAAATAACTAATCAAACCATTTCTGATAGGCAAGAAGTCGCTGAGACATTAGAAAATTTCTTTACCAACATTCTGTTAGAGGTTACGAAGTCTCTTCCTTCCTCATCTAAATTAGCTGAAGCTCTTCTTAAAGAAAACTTTACTAAGGACATACCAATCTTTAAATTTAAACCAATATGTATTGATACAATTAAAAACGCGTTCAAAAGTCTCAATATAAAGAATACTGAAGACTTGTGGGGGATATCCGTTAGGGTTCTTGGAGATATTATTGACTCAATTGCTCCTGTCCTAACAGGCATATTCAATCAATGTTTGGACAGCGGCACTTTTCCTGACTTAATGAAACACAGTAAAGTAGTACCAATTTTCAAATCAGGCTGTAAGAGTGATCCTTCTAATTATAGACCTATATCCGTGCTTCCAGCATTGAGTAAAATCTATGAAAAAATCATGCTGGAACAGATGTTGTCTCACTTCAATTCAAATGGGATCCTGCATAGTCAACAGTTTGGTTTCACGAAAGGTAGGTCGACAACGGACGCGGGAGTAAAACTCATCAGCCACATCTTGGAGGCTTGGGAGAGGTCCCAGGATGCCATTGGCATTTTCTGTGATCTCTCAAAAGCTTTCGACTGCGTCGACCACAACACACTGATCTGTAAATTACACCACTACGGAATTCGTGGAAAATCTGCTGATCTCGTGCTTTCCTATTTATCAAACAGACAGCAAAAAGTAAATGTTAATGGGGCGACGTCCTCCGGGTCTCTAGTCAAGATGGGCGTGCCCCAAGGTTCAATTCTCGGCCCTTTCCTTTTTCTTGTTTACATTAATGATCTCCCTTTTATGATGGCCAAATTATCGGATATAATTCTATTTGCTGATGATACTTCGCTAATTTTTAAAATAGATAGGCAAGATACGGATGTTTTAAACCAGCTTGTAACCAGTATACGCTTTTATAACAAGTTGCCAAAGTCAGTTATAGAACTGACCGATGGAACGTTCAAAAACTACATCAAACGCATCCTTGTTAAAAAGCATATTATAAAATCAAGGACTACGTTGAAGATAAAAACATTTGGCCTTAGCTCCTTCTGCGCATGCAGCTTCCCTGGTAACTTGTAAACGACACAAATATGTGGATGTCTCTAACTATTCTCAATCTCATTTTTTCTTTCCTTCTTTTAATTAGACTTTTTAAAATGGTTTTCAATCATCTTTATAGCCCTTTGCTAAGAATAGTTACAGCTCTGATAACAACATTTGTGCCACATGTTAAATTTAGTCTTGTTATACTTATTTTTATTTATTTTTACCTTTGTATAGATTCTTTTACCGATTGTTTTGTGAATGTGTGAACATT
This sequence comes from Orthosia cruda, assembly GCA_964057195.1. Lineage (NCBI taxonomy): Eukaryota > Metazoa > Arthropoda > Insecta > Lepidoptera > Noctuidae > Orthosia > Orthosia cruda. The sequence goes on from OZ059853.1 coordinate 18,234,881, forward strand.
GTAGGCCTTCTAGATGCTAGTTAACATTTGTTAACTTTTTTTATATAATATATAATCTTTTTATTTTATTTTTTAGTTTCTTACGACTTATTGTCATAAGACGGGCCTACGTTGTCCCCCCATATCTAAGTACTAATGCTGTAACATGGAAATATTGTAAAACCAAACCATTTTTAAAAGAGTAACCATGGAGTTTCTTGCCGGTTCTTCTCCATAGGAAACGACCAACCCGAACCGTGCACCTTTTGTCGATGTTTTATAAGTTCCCATGTAGACCTATGTGAAATAAAAAAAATGATTTTGATTTTGTAACAGGTTCGCGTTTCGAAAAAAAAATCCGCAATTTTCCTAACAATATTCAGAACATACACATGAGTAATGGTTTATTTCGTGTCGTCGTGATAACGTGCACCCAAAGACCTTTTACTTCTTACTACTAGACTGTGCACTATGGCGCAAAAACCGGTCCAAGCGAGAGGGCTCCCTTTGGTAGTGTGTCTCTTTCTAATGAGGTGACCATGACCAAACAGAACACGGGACAAATTTATTGTAAAAACGATAGTTTAAGTATTCCGATATGTTGATGCTACCTAACTGCGCTACCTAAACTTACCTAATTTATAGTTAATAAAAAAAAGCGTTTATATTTTTTGGTATCTATATCACTAACCGTATGGTGACGGGCGTAAAGATTTTCACCATCCCATGTTTGCCCGTGGGTGTCGTAAGAGGCGACTAAGGGAAAAACCAGAGAATGGACAGCAGCGTTCTCTGTGCATTTGTAACAACCATACTGCGATCGCCAACCCAGGCGGGTTGGCGATCGCAGTATGGTTGTTGCAGGCGCAAAGCACTCCCCATGAATAGCACAAATAAAACATAGCCCCTATTGCCCGGCAGCCTGTATCCTCGACTACGGTAGCGGTCGAGGTTACGGTATGGCAAGGGGTGCTAAGAATCCCGGACGAGATCCGGCTACCCCAACAAATACCGACGACTGGACCTGGCAACGTACAACACGCGCACACTCCGGACCGACGAAAAGATCACCGAACTCGAAGAGGAATTGAGCAGTTTACGATGGAGTATTAAAGGGTTATCTGAATTTCGAAGCGAGGGGGTGGACTCAATAATCCTTAAAGCCCAAGTTTCATAAAGTTTCATTCTTCAGACCATCATATAGATTGGAACAAAACGCTCTCTAATCCTACTCTCAAGCTCATGAAGGAGAGGCTTTAGATGACCCTGCAGTCTTCTGACGGTGTTTTGAAATACCGGCAGCTAAGTATACCTCAAAGGATCTCTATGATTTCACATATTGTCCAGTTGCGTAGACTGTTGAGAAATAAAACTACACCAATGGTATTCCACTAGGAATCAATTTGCAAATAATTAAATTAAATTAAAAATCTTTTATTTCAGACAAAGTCCATAGGATTAGTAACAATTTACTTAAAAAAATCTAGTGTTGGTAGGTACAGGTACACATATAAGACTAAAAACATACATCTACACTACAGCTACTATAATATTATTAGCCGCTGAGTTTCACTCTAACAAAGTCCGCCAAAAAATCCGCAAACCACCATCCTATATTTAGTAGGCTTTAGATGACCCTGCAGTCTTCTGACGGTGTTTTGAAATACCAGCAGCTAAATATACCTCAAAGGATCTCTATGATTACACATATTGTCCAGTTGCGTAGACTGTTGAGAAATAAAACTACACCAATTGTATTCCACTAGGAATCAATTTGCAAATAATTAAATTAAATTAAAAATCTTTTATTTCAGACAAAGTCCATAGGATTAGTAACAATTTACTTAAAAAAATCTAGTGTTAGTAGGTACAGGTACACATATAAGACTAAAAACATACATCTACACTACAGCTACTATAATATTATTAGCCGCTGAGTTTCACTCTAACAAAGTCCGCCAAAAAATCCGCAAACCACCATCCTATATTTAGTATTACCAGGCCCAAACATTTAAAAGTACTACTCTTACTCAGTATTAATTTATATTTTTTTTAAATACAACGAATTGATTGAATATAGGAACTGTAGAAATATTTATATACTTTTCTATAAATATTTAAATACGTTTCAAAGTCTATGAATTGTTCGTTTTGGTATAACATAAAAAGAAAATATAAAATTTTCTACCATTTCTACCAAACCCAATGATTAGTTGAGCTAGCAAGAGGTCAGACAAGGACACAATACCAGCGGAGTGCCTCTCGCCAGGACCGCTTTTGGTTAGCTACCGCTTATAAGCAAATATCTAACCTAGACGTATGAAGATAGATTTCATTTTAGCTAATCAAAAAATTTTGGTACACAGTCTAGTAGTAAGAAGTATAAGGTCTTTGCGTGCACCACATCTTTGCCACATACATTTATTATGTATCACGCACGAATAGACATAGGTGTTCGAATCAAAAGATTAAGGCCGTTAACGTATTAAATTTAAAAAAAAAACACTTAAACGCTTTAAAAAAAATAAACCTAAGACTTTACTTAAAAGCCTTGGTAGCCCAACCATTAAATTTAAAAAAAAAAACGATTAAAATAATAGTGCTTACACACGTTCGGATTTGGTCCGGATCCGTGGTCCGGTCGGACCAAATCCGGTGCTAATAGTGCGTAAACACGTCCGGAATTGGTCCGGCCGGACCACGGATTTGTGGGCGGAGCTAGTCCGGCCCGGACTATATCCGAGCGTGTGTAGAGTGGTCCGCCGGACATTATTATTATTAATTGAGTCCGTCTCGCTCCACACAAGCGTGTGTAAGCGAGAAAGGATTTGTGGGCGGAGTTAGTCCGGCCGGACCAAATCCGTACGTATGTTAGCACTACACTACGTATAGACGTATATAGTTGCCAAGTATCTTTTGTAGCTTGGGCTACCTGTGCCTAAAATTTTAAAAACAATTTTTATTTTTGTATCAATTTAATACGAAGGGTCGCCTTAATTTGCCAAACTAAAAGGTACATTGTAAAAATTTCAGTGAGAGAATTCGAATACGCCTCATCCTTTACGAAGCAAACTTCATTCAATTCTGCTCAATGCTGATTCTTGTTTTCACCTCCCTCCCGACTGCACAGCATGATTTTCTTTTTGTTGCCGTCTTTTTAGTTCACTTTTTAAGCAGTCGGAATTTTTGTTTTTTTTATATTAACCTTTTTTATGTAGGTACTTGTTAAAATACAGCTCTTCGGGTCCCAAGCCAGGAGCTAAACACTGGGGCCCATGGCAGCGTTGGGACTCCTGGACCCTGTCTGGACCTGTACCCCACGAAACTGCCGTAACGCAGCAGTGGAAAGCTAGGTGGATCGTTCCTTATTGAGAGATATACTGGTTCCTACTACGGGTGTAAGGTATCACAAAGGTTGGCCGGTAATATTATGGTGTAATATATGCATTTACCTGGAATTCCTGCGGTAGGCTCCTAGGGGTCGATCAATATCGTGCCGTGAGATTAGGGATAGGAGAATATATATAATATTAGGACAATAAGGGATAGACTGACGGCTGTCTAGACCGAAGGCTCCGGCGTCCACCAGACAGAACACGTTTCCCGCAAAAGCAATTCGTTGTGCGTGAAATATATTCAAAACCGACTTCGCGGGCGCCCCACAAACCGATTGCGAACGGCGGGCGCAGTTAGCAATTACAATGGGCGAAACACATCTCGATTAGATATGTTTCCTCAAAGCACCCGAATTCACCGTGTGTCCATTACAAATTTTCTTTCTCGACTCTTTTAAGTGTCAGCTGTCAATCCAAACTGTCAAATCGTTGACAACCCACTGACGTGGTGTTGCAATTAAATATCAACTAGTGAACGAAACGTTTGGTTCAAAACAGTACATATAATAACTTTTTAGTTGATTTTCTTTAGAATTAGGTACATTTAAACATACGAGTGTTATATATTTATGAAATCACCTCTTAAAACCCTTTATTTTGAAACCCCACACGATGGGTTAGGAAGACAAAAATTGTGCCCCAGAATATGGCGCCCAAAAACCGCCATTTATTTATTTTCCAATTTCAATGTAGTAGTAACACTCGCAGGATTAAGACAAATCGATTGACGTAAGAATCATCAAAATCGGCCAACGCATTTGGTCTCTAGAACGCTACATAGGAACAAACATACATAACTACATACATAGACTGATAAAAATATTACCCTCCTTCGGCAGTATTGTAAAAATAAATCCCTAAAACTGTCAAGGGCTCAATGTAATAGTGAGTCGAACGAAAGGTTTTGTGAAACCTAGAACGAGACGAGTATGTCGGACATTCGCATCCATCTTCGCGTCTGAACCCTGGTGATTCGCGGCCCCCTCCTTCTCCTGATACGAGACGAGCATGTGGGACATTCGCATCCATCAAAAGGACGTCCGTAGGGTGCTGCGCAACCTCGACGTGAACAAGGCTAGCGGCCCTGACGGAATATCAGCTATAGTTCATAGAACCTTTGCGCCTGAACTGTCTCCGATCTTGACACGCCTATTCCGCCTTTCATATGAGACTGGAAAAGTGCCGAATGCTTGGAAGCATGCCAACGTACAGCCCGTGCAGTCGAGCTGACCCGGCTAACTACAGACCCATCTCTGTAGCGTCTGTATAGTTCTCGCCAAACTTATTGGCCGCCCTGAAGTTGGCTACAATGGCTGCGCAGTAGAAAATCTCATACAAAAACAGCACCGTTTCGTGCTTCGCGCATCTGGTAAACCAACTTCAGGGCGGCCATTAAGTTTGGCGAGGGCTATACTAAACACTAAGCTCCTGGCATACCTAGAAACTAACGATATCCTTAGCGACCGCCAATACTGCTTCCTCCGAAATCGGTCTACTGGGGATCTTCTAGCGTATGCCATTCTCTAATGTTATCGCAAATGGAGTTTAGATACCTGGAGAAAGGTGGAAAAACTGTCAATTTGTAGAATAGGTAGGTACAGTGGAGATTAGTTTCATGCCTTTGGTTTCCAACAAGAATCTACAAAAAAATACACACACCGGCAAAAGTAGCGGAACAAAATAAAAACAACGATTTTTTTTAAATACCTTCGTTAATATTTTGTTAAACTTATATTAAATATACACCTTTTGACATAAAAATGAGATCGCATTTAATACATCTTGTGTGAGAAACATGATTTTGAGTGAAAACTGCACATTGGTGATTTTTTAAGGTTACTAAGGTTAAAAAAACAAAAAAAAACATTTTTACAATAAAATTAATATAATATAGTATCGATTGTTTTCTCAACGTTCTTTTAATAAAATTTTCACTCGCCTAGACATGTTGAGAATAAATAATCCAATGTCTCGTGCGGTAGTCTCAATCATTCCTGTACAACGGCACTTCGCAGTGCATCCACATTGGCAGTATTATGAATTTTGCCCTTCGTTTTATCAGGTCCCAAACGTTTTTTATAGGATATTGCTTAACTGGTGTTATCGCCGGCTATTCCAAAACTGCGATATTGTCATTTTTAATATACACCGAAGTTGATAAAATGCTATGTGGCCGAGCATTATCCTGGATGAAAACGAAGCAACCCCTGATAAAAGGGCAAATGATATCACATTTTATTCTTTAATAATACTTCTATAGAGATCTTCTTGGGGTACCTGATTGATGGAGTCTAAAAGCGGCCAGGGCTGCCTCCTCCCGCACGATAAGGTGCAGAAGTGGCAGTCCCAGCATTGCCTGAAGGGCGGCATTGGGTGTGGTTCTCATACTGCTAGTGATTGCAACCCTAGTGAACCGATGCAGTTTTTCGAGATCTCTTTGGGCTGTGCTGAAGTCTGTCCTGAACCACCAGACCAACGAGCCGTATGTGATGATTGGTCGGATGACTGTGGTGTATAGTCTAATCCCCCAATTCCTGCCTAGCAGTCTCTTGCACTGCCACAGGGATATGCTGGCTTTTGTGGTGATATACTTCATGTGTTTTGCCCAATTTATTTGTTTGTCCATATAGATGCAGATAAATCCTAACGATACGATAACCTTATAAAAAAGATACTTGGTTTCGGTTAAAAGGCTTACCCTCAGTTTCCCACCTTAAAATTATCGGAGAATTAATGTGACAAATTGTCAAGCACGCGTTATCTGCTGTGATTGGTTGAATGAATTTTCAACAGCCAATCATAGATGATAACGCGTGTTTGACAATTTGTCACATTAATTCTCTGATAATTTTAAGGTGGGAAACTGAGGGTTAGGGTTGTTCCAAAGAAACGCGGTAGTTGCAGTGTCGTCGGTTTTCTCTTTTTTGTGAAGAGTAATAGTTCAGTTTTTGTGGGGTTCACTGAGAGCTGGTGCTCGCTGCACCATTCTTCTACTATTTTCAGGGCTTGACGCATTAAATTTTAAAAACTGTTTTTAAAATCTAATGCGTCGTGGGTCTCGTTTATTATTATTGTTATGTCATCCGCGTAGCCAACGGTGAAATAACCGTTGTCGTTGAGTGTTTTGATGAGGCTGTATGCTACCAGGTTCCATAGAAGTGGCAAAAGGACGCCCCCCTTACGAAACCACGTTGTGCAACGTGGATTCTGTTGATTTGCCTGTGGAGTACGCATGCTGTTGTTAAGGGTAAACAAGTCAAAAATTATTCCATTCAAACGTAGTCTAGAGATTACTCCACTGTTGGAAGATCTACTTTCAAAATAAAAAAGATATCAATTTGTCTCATCATTATCTAGCCCTGTATGGAACCGAAAAAATAAAAAAATAAAATATTTGAAAGTTATGAGCGTCGAAAGTTCTATATTTCAACACTAATTTTAACGTATCTGTGGGCGCAAATAAATACCATAAGAAGAAGGAAAATTATAAAACGGCCTCCATACAGGGATAGATTAGTAATTCAACAATCCAAATAATTTTATTTTGATCAGATACATTCAGTAGTTTTTTCATGAAATCTAGACTCCCAAAGGTCTGTTTATAAAATTTCGCGCGCTCGTTTTCGTCCTAAATCATCATCCATTTCGATAAAATATTGCAGAAGTGCTAATTCGTACGCGAACTAGCTTCTTACTGCTCATCACAGCATCTATATATTTCGCACGTGTTGAGGGATGAGATAGCATGCATTTTAACCTCGCGCACAAAATAGTTCGTGCCGTCGACTAGTTTACCCTTAATGCAGTGGTTTTACCCGGAGAGGCCCATCACGGATGTGCCTATCACAGAGTCTTTTGAGGGTTTTGAGGGTGTTTTGAGGATGAGGTTTATAGGTATATACGCCTTGGGTTGTGTGTAATCAGTTTTTCCAGGGTTATGGAGAATCTATGCAATTCAGCAATTATTTATTTCTAGCGACCCACCCTGACTTCGCTCGTAACAAATTATTTGCAAAAGCTTTCCTCGTTTCATACTCTTTCTATTGGTGAAAGCTGCATCCCAATTGCTAAGACGCCTACATGGCTAAGTAAAGGAATAAGGTTATGCTCAAAAAGGAATATTGAAGTATAGACTGTCATCAAATCCAAAAGACATATTAAACTTTAAGGAATACACGGCAAGACTAAGAAATATTATTAAAAAGACTCAAAAGTCCCAAAACAACTATGTTATCATTTCAGCTAGTAACAAAAGCAAATCAATTTGGAAAATTATAAATAATAGTAAGACAGTGACATCTAAAGAAGAAATAAATCAAATAAAAGTTAAAGACAAATTAGTGACCGAACAGCAGATATAGGCAGATATCGCTCAAGCTTTTAACAACTTCTTTATTGACGATATAAAACCAACACCCAATGACGATGGTACAGCTCTTAAAACACTGACATATAATAAGCCAAATTCTATTATCATGACACCAACTAATCCACAAGATGTCCAAATTATAAAAATGCTTAAAATACGAACAGCACAGGTATCGCATCTTGTTGCTCCAGTTTTCAGCCATACAATCCTGTCCCTTGAACATGGGGTGTTTCCTTCCAAGTTGAAATTAACACTCATAACTTACGTTTTCAATAAAGAAGACAGAAAAGAGATGAGACCAATTGCACTAATACCAGTTATTGCAAAAATGTTGAAAAGGTAATCTATAATAACTTGTACAATTACTTTGAAGATAACAAAATATTTGCAAACGAGCAATTCGGGTTCCGTAAGGGTAGATCTACAAGTAGTGCGCTCTTTAATTTTTTTAAACAAGTAATGACAGGACTAGATAAAAACATCAAATAAATGCGATTTTTATGGATATGTCACAAGCATTTGATCATGTGAATCATCAAATACTTCTTAATAAACTGGAAAATATAGGGTAATTTTAAAATCATATTTAGCAAACAGATTACAAGTGACACAAATAACTAGAATAACAAAAGGCACAAAGTATGAACAAACATATAAATAAAATCCAAGTAATATTTAAAATGGAGTGCCCCAGGGAAGCATACTGGGGCCACTTTTGTTCATAATTTACAAAAACGATTTACCCAAATCCATAAAAAAGGAACTAATACTGTTTGCAGATTATTATTAATTTTTTAAATTAATTTAAATTAATTAATTAATAGCACAGCTATTTTTACGAAAGACCAACAAGATGATTATGAAACAAACGTTAACAAATCTCTTAGAGATATCATAAACTGGTTAAATGTAGATAAACTAAAAATAAATATTGCAAAGACAAGCTACAAGACTTTAAAAAATAAAAACTCAACAGCAACAAAAAATCACAATAACTATAAAAACGAAACATTAAAAGAAGTTTATAACTGGGCTCAACTAGAAAATGCAAAAAAAAAATATCAATCTTCCTATCTTCTTTTCCATTCCATTCTTCCTCTCTACATGCTTAGAAAAGTTGTACACGAAAGTACATTACTAAGCGCTTACCATGCATATGTTGGTTCTACACTCAATTATGGTGTTCTTTTTTGGGGTAATTCTCGCAACAGAGAATATGCGTTTAAAGACCAAAAAAATGCATTAGGAGTATATTTGGACTTAAATAAACTTATACATGTAGAGCACTGTTTACTAGATTAAAAAATTAACTCTCTCTTCAATGTATATATAGGTATATGAGGCTGCAGTAATGATAAACGCGATATTAGTAGGTAATTAAGAAACATTAAGAAGTGGACGACATAAAAATATGTTGAGTGTTATTAGATGTAGAACAGATAAATTCAAAACAAGTATATTTGGAATAAGGATAAAACAATTATAACAGAATACCTAATTAAATAAAAAACTCCGAAAAACTGAATATTTTCATAAATACATACTACTCAATCACTGAATTTTTGAATGATGAAATATTGACCTAAAAAAATGTTAAGAAGTGTTTGTGTTGAATTTAAATCTGACTGTGGACTGTATATCGAAGTTATATAATTAATTACAAAATAATTTCGACAAGAGTGTAACATGAATGGATTATAATGCAATGTTGACATGACCTTTTGACATATTAAATAATATGTTTTGAGTAATATTTATTATTCATAATTTTATTATTTCTCTTTGAAAGGTATATTATATTATCTATACTTCATAAAAGATCAATCAATCAATTTTTTTATGTTTATAGCTCCATCGATGAACATTCGATGATTTTGCCAATGTCAAGGTAGATGAAAATGGTCGGTTTAAAATTTTTGATACTGTCATATAACTATTGATCAGTGTTTGTAGCGATGACCTCCATTGTTCACCATGCTAAAAAGGGACAAAACAATTTTGGTTAAAACATATAGGACAGCACAAAATAAATGTTAAAACTTCAAGTATATAATACATAAATAGAAATACTAGCTACAGTTGGATTTTGTTAATATTAATAAATCTATAAAGAATTTTTACTGCGGGGGTATAGACTAAAGTCAATAGAAACGGGATGTTAATTGGGCGGGGAATGTTATCAGGGAGCAAGTCGTAAAGGGGAATAGTTAAACGAGGACAGGAAAAAAATAAGTGCTCCAGAGTACCTTCCGCTAGGCCGCATTCACACAAAGAATTGTCTCTCACGTGTATTTTGGCCAAAAAGACAGGAGTGCAAACAAACCCAAGTCGGAGTCGAATTATAACGGAGGTAGCTGATTTATTTGAAAATTTAAGTTTGCTGAACCAACATTTAGAAGGAATATATGATTGAATAGAGCCATAAAATTTTCCCTTCAATAAACGTGAGTTTTGCCAATGGGTATTCCAGCTCTTCATCATCTCTGGTTTAGCAAGACAGCGCAAATCACGGGGATAACAAGATGGACGTGATTCGATCCCATTCCGAGTAGCCGACTTGGCAATCGAGTCCGCATTCTCGTTACCAACGATTCCAGAATGACTAGGTATCCAAGCCAGTGCAATCTCTATACCTAAACAGTGGCATCTATAAAGAAGTTGTTTTATCTGTAAAACAATAGAAAAATTGTGGCGAGAACGGAAAGGCGACTTTAATAAATCCTGAAGGCAGCTTAGAGAATCCGAGAGAATTAGGGATTTGTTGAGTCCATGCGATTCAATGTAGGAAACTTCTTCCAGGAGAGCTATTGCTTCCCCAGTATAAATAGAGCCAAATGGAGAACTACGAACATTTAAGATAATTTTGAATTTTGGGATCCACACAGCAGAACCGACATTGCTATCATCTGACAACTTAGAAGCGTCAGTAAATACCGTGAGCCAATCGTGCCAGTCCTCAGCTAGAATTCTGTTGAGTTTATCATTGGCTGCAGGGTCATGTTTAGAGATACTAAAGTTAAGAATAATTTTTGGTTGGAATATTAAGGAGTCAAAATCTACTTCAAATAGAGGATCCGTTTTTGATTGGACTAAAGAAATGTGCATATTATTAAATTTCCTAAAGCTAATAACAAGTAGAGGAGGATTTTTATGGGTCCAATAGGGGGACGTTGGGATTAACTCACAAAGACTACGAATAAGGGGGAGAAGGGGATGAGATTTGTTCTGGATGACTTTATAAAAAAACCTATCACAGATAAATTGTCTACGAAGGTGAAGTGGGGGCTCTAAACATTCTACCTGAAGGGCATTAATAGGTGAGCATTTCATAGCTCCCGTGATAAAGCGCAAGCACTTGGATTGGATCTTTTCAAGTTTGCAGAGGGCTATTTTGTTGCACGGTTCCAGGAGAAAGCTTCCATAGTCAAAGTGACTACGAACTATGGCATTGTATAAGATTTTCTGGGAAGTTGGATGAGCTCCCCAGCGTACTCCAGAGAGGGCACGCAGGACATTAATGCCTTTTTCACATTTTTTGGAAATGTAGTCCAAATGATGGTAACCAGATAATTTTGAGTCAAGAATAAGGCCAAGAAATTTAACTTTGTCATGAATCAAAATGGGTTCATTTTCAACTAAAAGGTTTATCGGGGGAATATTACGTTTGCGGGAAAAGACAACAGCATTACACTTGGGGACTGACAGGCTTAGGCCGTGTTCAGTCAACCATTGATTTAAATAGTGAAGGGCGGAATTTAAGCGAGATGCGGAATCAGAGAAGGAGGCTGAACTACAGTAGAGAGCAATGTCGTCGGCATATTGTAAAATTTTACAAAAGCAGCTAACTGAAGACTCTAAATCATAAGTGTATAGATTATAAAGAATTGGGCTTAAGACCGACCCCTGAGGTAGGCCCTTCCACACTAGACGGCTTGGAGAAAGGGAGTTTTGAAGGCGAATTGAAATAGAGCGGGACATAAGGAGATTACAGATGATGTTGACCATCCTCACAGGGATACTCAGCTGTAGCAGCTTTTGCCTGAGTATTGGAAGTTGGACATTATCGTAGGCTGAAGCTATGTCTAGAAAAACACCAAGAACGCTTTCATTTTTGGAAAAAGCAATGCGGACATCAGAAAAGAAAATGCTAAGGCTATCCAGAGTGCCCATACCCCTTCGAAAACCGAACTGAGATCTGGATAAAATGCCTTTGGTTTCTAAGATCCATTCAAGCCGGTTCTTGATAAGGTTCTCCATGATTTTAGACAAGACAGAAGATAGTGCGATAGGGCGATACGAAGCTGAGTCTTTTGGGTCTTTTCCAGGTTTCAATATTGGGATAATGATTTGAGATTTCCATGACTCTGGAACTTGGCCTGTATAGAAAAAGGAATTTATTAGGTTGAGGAAGAGTAGTTTACAGTTAGAAGAAGATTTGGAAATGAAGGAGTAGGGGATTCCATCGACACCCGGAGCAGAATCACGGAGGTGATCCAAGGCACATGTCAATTCTGAATAAGAGAATGGGTCATCAAATCTATCAGAGGAAGAGGGCGAAGAAGGATTTATAGTGGGAAGGCAATCAAAATTCGGAACAAAGGGTGGGGCTAATTTTATTATGAAGTCTTCCAACCAGGAACTTGTGTCATTGGTCGAAATGTCAGGAGGCTGATCACAAACGTTGCGGTAGATTTTTATTTTTTTCCACACAAGGGAAACTGGGGAACGTTGAGAAAGAGACTCACAAAATTTGAGCCAACCACTTCTTTTCTTTTTTGCCAATAACCTACGTGTAATTGCAGAAGTCTTTTTAAAATTCAAATAATCAGTCATGTTTAGACTAGAGGAGAAAGTGTTCTCAGCTACTTTGCGTTTGCGAACGCTATCCGTGCACTCAGCATCCCACCAAGGTGGAGAAGGTAATAAGTGACGGGCGGAGTTCTTCAGGGGTATTGAAAGGTCGGCCGCTTTTATCAAGCATTCAACGAAATCGTTGTAGAGGGAAAGGGAGTTGGAAGGATTTATTTGGGGAAAGTTTTGGAGTTCAGAGTCCAGATGGGACGAGAACTTAGGCCAGTCGGCTTGGGGAAGGCGATATTTTTGTAGAGGTTGGATTGGAGGAGAACGAGGATGTGAACTAGGAAATGAAATAAGTATAGGAAAATGATCACTACCGAAAGAATTAGGGAGAACAGACCAGGAAGCTGTTGAAACTAAGGAAGGAGAACAGAAAGAAAGGTCTGGAACACTAATATTTTGGGTAGGGGAAACCCTACGGGTAGCAGATCCATCATTAAGAATGCAAAGGTTGCGGTCATCTAAAAGGTCTAACAAAAAACTGGAAGCGGGGTCATTACAGTGAGAGCCCCAAAGAGTGTGACGGCAATTAAAATCACCTAACACAATCAAGGGGGATGGAATAGAAGAGAGTATAGAGTTAAACTCAGACAAAAGATTAGCGTTGGGGTGAGGAATATAGGCAGATACATAGGATATGTCCTTGGCTCTTACTGCAACTACATGTAGACCAGGATCATGACGGGGGAGAGGGATTTCGGAAAAAGTGATAGATCTGCTAACCATAAGGGCGCAACCCGCCCATCCGTCATCTCTATCGTCCCGAAGACACGAAAATCCAGGAACCCTAAAGGGAGATCCGGGACTGAGCCACGTCTCCGAAACAGCAAAGACGACGGGTTTATACCGATTTATTAAATAAATTAAATCGTGTTTTTTTCTACGAATGGATCTACAGTTCCACTGAAGAATTTTTTCCTCCATTTTGGCGAGTCCAGGATTTGAGCAGTTGTTCAACTAATATAACGACATTGTGCGGTAATGAGTCACTAAATTTAGATAAAATATTAATCAGAGAGCATGTCAGGAGCTCTATTAGGTTGTCATTAGGAGTGGGAAGGGGAGTAGTTTCTTCACAAGGAGGATTGAGAGCACAGCCATTAGGCTGAGAAGAATTAGGATTATAAATCATTGACCTATGGGCTTGGGTGTCATATGACTTACCCAACTCTGCTCTAGGCTTAGGCGAGCGATAAACCGTCTTAGAGTATGATGTTTTAACAGGGGATGAATATGGAGAAGAAGTAGGAGAAAAGACAGGGGGTGAGAAGAGAAGGGATTCAAATGGAGGGGCTTGAGATGGTTTGGCTTGGGAGGGACCTGCTGTTACATTTGAATAAAGTTTTTTTGGGTGTGGGAATCTCACTAAAGCCTGGTCTATACACGTTAGCGCTTATCTATACTCAACCAACTAGGCAAGTGACACCGAGCGATAGCAAGACAAGGCAAATATACCGTCTACAAGTTGGTATTGGCCTTCACTCGACTACGCTCGGCCAACATGTATTGCAGGCTTTGTGTTTGCTTCACAATAATCCGTTGTCCACGCACACACTTGCAATTTCTTGTCCATTTAATGTTGCAGGGAATATGAAGCATACATTTAGCTAAAGTAACAATCGTCTCCGTGGCGCATTAGTCGAGCATGCGGTATATGTATAATATCTTATGCACTGGCGCCGTAAGGTCGAATCCGACTGCCAACGGCTCAATGTTTTTTATAATAAAATATTTAACATTTGTTTGTTCAATTCATTGCTAAACTATTATCAATTCTTCTTTATATTTGAGTTGGAATATATTGTCTACCCTCTAAAAATTCAAATCATACTCGTATATAAGTTAGTAGTTGTACATCGTCATAATGCTATTGACTATCGGGCTTTCGTTACGTTTTTTGACATTATACCCTGCAAGTTTTGAGAAGTGCTTTTATTTGTGAATCACTTTACTATACTTAAGAGCTGAGATAATTATTTTGCATGAGCAAAACGTTTCAATTAGTGAAATTGCGAGGCGTTTAATGATATCGCCATCGGTGAGTAAAAAAATGTTTTTATTCTGTTAAGAAGTTTAATAAGTTTAAATAATTCACATGTTATTGATTGTTGTTTTTGTAGTAATATTTTATTATTGTTCACACAGAGAAGAACTATGCAATTGTGGTTCCATCGTTATGCAGATTCGGTAAGCATTGATCCTCGCCGACCGCACAGCAAAGGCTGGATGTGCATACACAGATGACAAAGCGCGGCACCATGTTATAGTTGCTTGGCATACGGCTGAGCCCTTCCCCACTAGTTCACTACTCGTTCCAGGGCGACTAAACATGACGTGACATTACAAACTGTTCGGAACCACTTGCGTGCAACTGGTGTGAAATGTTGTAGGCCAGCTAAGAAAACAAGAAAATTTTACAGGCAAAACCGGGTAAATAAAGATAGACAGAAAGAAAAATTGTTTATTTGCGCCAGGCACGACGCATACCATAAAAATACAATCATTACAAAGTACGCTTAGGTACGCTTCGCAATAGAATATTAGGATTTCGATTGGTGCAATAATATAGTTATATTTAGCGATGAGAAATGTTTTAAGTCAGACAAGGACGGTCGCAAAATATTGTGGTGAGGACTATATAAAAAAATATTCTTCAATGCAGGTCTAATGCCCGCATTACTTTGGGATATAGCGGTTGGATGCCATCAATGGGTCCCGGTGAATTAGTGCAGAGGGAGTCGCAATAAAAAACTAAGAATTAATAAGGATCCTACTTGGTGGAATGAGAATGTTAAATCGCTGATAAGGGAAAAGAAAGCGTATTTCAAGAAATTGCAGGAATGGACACCGATCGCCTGGAATACAACGTAATGAAGAAGAGAGCTGAGAAATGTGTTGCAGTAACAAGAGCATTGTCCAATGATCATTTTTACAAACAATTAGAGAACGCAAAACGGACACAGAAATTTTTAAGTTAGCTAAACTTTGGAATAACCAAACAAAGGGTATAAACGTAACAAATACATTAAGGATTCATTCGGAAAATTGTTAACCACAGACAGAGAAATCAATAAGAGGTGGCAGGAATACTACCAAACACTTCTAAACGAAGAGTTTCCACAGGAACCGCTAACGGCACTGCCATGCATCGAAGGGCCAGTTAACTTAATTTCACCCGAAGAAGTCAAAGCAGCTATCCAGAAAATGAAGAATAAAAAATCCACAGGACCAGACGAGATTCCAGCCGAGTTTTGGAAAAAACTGGGCAACACTGGTGTAGCTTGGTTAACGATGCTTTTCAACAAAATTCTTATAACTACCAGGATACCAGACATGTAGAGAACCAGCAATCTGATACATTTCTATAAGAAAAAGAGGATGTTGCGGTCTGTTGAAATCATAGAGGAATCAAGCTAACCTCTCACACCCTTAAGATCTGGGAAAGTATCCTCATAAAAAGGCTATCAAAAATAACCAACATTACTCCGAACCAATGCGGGTTTACCAGCGGTGTGTGCACTACCGACGCGATCCACTCGCAGACCTCCACATGGTCTTCGACCTCGAAATGGCGTTCGACCGCGTTCCGCGAGAGCATATTTGGCAAGCACTAAGAGCACAACTAGTGCCTGAGCCTTATACAGGGTGGGCCATAAGGGTGTTGGCGGTTTAAATATTCGATTTAAAAAAAACTACGAAACATAACACAAATATATTTGTATTGTTAAAAAGTAGAAGCATAGGAATTTTTAAGACTTAAAAATAATGTTGTCCAAATGGCTTCCCTCGGCTGCTTGGCACTCTTGGAACCGAAGTCGCAAATTTTGGAAAACTCGTTGTAAAGTTGTTCTCGGTATTTTGTTACTTTCCTGAATAATATTCCTCTTCAGCTGCTCTAAATTGGTCGGATTATTCTCGTAAACTACCGATTTGAGGTAGCCCCATAGAAAATAATCGCATGGAGAGAGATCGGGGCTACGTGGGGGCCATTCAATATCGTGTGGGCTGGGATAACGTCAACCGGTATTATTGGGCCATACTTTTTTGAGGACGAAAAGCGATGACGGTTAGAGCTAACAATTATTGCAACATGATAACAGACTTTTTGGTGCCAGCTTTGCAAGAACTTCGAGGCAATACCTCGAGGATGTGGTTTCAACAGGATGGGGCCACATGTCATACGGCTAGGGTATCCATAGAGCTGCTGAAAAATGTTTTTCCCGGAAAACTCATCTCGAAAAGGGGGGATATTGAATGGCCCCCACGTAGCCCCGATCTCTCTCCATGCGATTATTTTCTATGGGGCTACCTCAAATCGGTAGTTTACGAGAATAATCCGACCAATTTAGAGCAGCTGAAGAGGAATATTATTCAGGAAAGTAACAAAATACCGAGAACAACTTTTCAACGAGTTTTCCAAAATTTGCGACTTCGGTTCAAAGAGTGCCAAGCAGCCGAGGGAAGCCATTTGGACAACATTATTTTTAAGTCTTAAAAATTCCTATGCTTCTACTTTTTAACAATACAAATATATTTGTGTTATGTTTCGTAGTTTTTTTTAAATCGAATATTTAAACCGCCAACACCCTTATGGCCCACCCTGTATAAAGCTTCTAAAGGATCTGTACTATAATGTATCCACCAGAGTTGTCAAAACAGCAGGAACAAGTGAAGCATTTGAGGTCAGAGTGGGTGTTCATCAGGGCTCGACTCTGAGCCCTCTTCTATTCAATCTGGTAATGGACTATATTACTTCAACCATACAAAAACCAGCACCGTGGTCACTACTATATGCCGAAGATGTCGTTCTTATAGCCGAATCTTTGGCAGAAGTGCAATCAGATCTGACGGCATGGCAGAAGTCCTTGGAGAGGAGAGGCTTGAGAGTCAGTAGGCAGAAGACCGAATACATGCATTGCGATTTTTCTGGAGCTAATTTGGGTGCCATACCATGTCCATTCATCGATAACAGACCCCTCAACAGAGTTGGAGAATTCAGGTAGTGCGTACCTGAATTCTCCAACTCTGTTGAGGTCGCAGCCTTTGGACCAATTGAGTCGCCATTGCATTTGGTTGAGCTCGCGCAGTAATTTGCAAAAATCGGTCTTGTCTGGTGGTAGTGATGCGACTTGGCCCCCGGTGCCTCTCCGCTACTTCACCTGTGCCACGATAGCGTGTCCACAATCTTGAAATTACATTTTGGTGGGTCCCTATGGCCTCAGCAACATTACGCTGAACAGACCCAGCTTCCAGCATTCCCACAGCTCGTAACATCTCCGCCCTCGTCAAATGTTGGCGTTGCATGGCTACAATACCTCAATTTTAACTTTATCTTTCGTTTAAAAATGAAAAAAAACTAACTTAACGTAATTCGTATTGTTTTCTAAATTTCGCACAAATGAAAATTCCCTCTCCACATCAAGACATTTTTATGCCACCGAAACAAAAGAATTTTCAAAAATTTGAATTTGGAATTAGTCTGAGATAAATTACAAACAAATCGGTGTATAAAAGATTCCATTGCGGCCAGTACTTTTCGAGTTATTTAATTGAGTATGAAATATCCCTAGACCGTGTTGATGCATAATAATATTTGGGCGTCATACTAGACTCATCGCTAAACTTCAATGCACATATATCTGTACTCCAATCCAGACTGAGAAAAATGTTTTTAAGAATTTGCGGTATGTAGCGGATATTTTAATTTAAAAAAAAGTTTATAGATCCCTCTGTCAATCGCTTCTAACTTACTGCATTTCATGCTGGGGTGGAGCTGCCAAAACTACTCTGCTTCCTCTTGAAATAGCACATCGGGCAATTCTAAAAGTTAGCTCCTTCCGACCCATAGATTACCCAACTCATCTTTTGTATCAATCGTGGAACTTACCGTCCGTTCGACAACTCTACATCATAACTACAATCTTAAAGCAACACTCCCTGACCCGTCTTGACAGGAATACTCTTCTTAAGCGTCGTCGAAATGCTGTGGTTCCCCAGTCCTTTCAATTTAAACATTCTTTTACAAATAGGTTTTTCTGCTTCACCGGTCCTTATCTATACAATAAATTAAATACTATCCTTAATTTCTATACACTAAGTAAACGTGAATGCAAAATCAAACTAATAAACTTCCTAATTGCTTGCGATTACGAAACTACAGAAGAACTTCTTAAAACATTAAGATAAATAGAACTTTTAAACAAACCTAACACTAGCACACAACACTCAACATAAGCACACCACACACAACACTAACTTAACACTGTCTCTGTTTGTTGTAAAATGATGTTTTTGCTTTAAAGTAATATAATCATTATGTTAACGTAACCACTGTTGTATTGTTCATAATGTCTGGAAAGTGAACTGCGTCCTGAAATACAGGCTCGGCCTAGCTCAGGCGCAGTTGCTCATCTTTATTCTTGTGCATGTATTTAATAGCTTCAATAATTTAATTATAATGTTCAAATTGTACAATTTCATGGAGAAATAAAAAATATTATATTATATGTGTTTATCTCGGATCCATAGTAGTACCAAAAATAGATACTAACCTATCTGATTTGCTTTGTGTACAAAAATCAAGTCATTGAGTAAGATTATATGCATAGAAGCTTAAGTGCCGCTCACACTGAGGCATGACGCTGCACACACTTATTAAGATTTCCTCTGGCTGTAATAGAATTGTCTCAATTGTAATGACCTTTTTTGCGTCGTAAAAGAAGTTCTATATTGTCGCGTCATATCTTGTGTGAGCTGACCCTTAGGTTCTATACAAATCAGTGTAAATAAGGACATATTTTTTCAAATATGCTCTTCGGGCAAATCATCTTTGCCATTGTTAACATTTGTAAGGTTATCCCTAGTGTGTACACGCATATGCGTTTTTAAATGACTATTTTGAGCAAAACTACGCTTACACAAATTACATTTAAAAGATTTGGAACGTTTTAACTTATGTGTACGAGTATGCGCTATTAAAGTTGACTGTTGAGCAAAACTTCGCTGACATAATTCACATTTGTAAGGTTTTTCCCCCGTGTGGGTACGAATATGCTGTGTTAAATTACTCTTTACTGAAAAACTACGCTGACATATATCACATTTGTAAGGTTTTTCTTCTGTGTGTACACGCATATGCACTGTTAAATGAGCCTTTTGACTAAAACTTCTCTGACATACTTCACAATTGTAATCTACAATACCTACTCTTCGATGTCTATTTGCATCAATGTCTATAATATTGTTACCAAAATTATACTCGGTTTGATTTATCAGGATTGCACTTGTATGTTCTAGATTTCTTCTTCCAATGTCTATTTTTGGTTTCTTCGCAACGGGACAACCTGTGATTATACATCTGGTTAATAATAATAAAGTTTAGGTTGTTTGGTTGATACAACATGAATCAAAATAAAAGGAATAGGAAGTTACGTACATAATGTAGGTACAATCGGCCAAAGCTATATCTGATCACCGATAGGACTATTTTAGCTTGCAGGGCTCGCCCGCTAATATAACGCCGACATAGTCATCAACCAATAGCATCGCAGCATCGGGTGACTGTTTCTCTAGTACCTGTTAGCCCCTTGTTTTTGTAATTAAAAAAAGACTGTAAAAAAATCAAACAAGTCATTTGGCTATGGCCGACGCAAAAAGGGTGGACGCAGCTGTGGTCATCTTGTGCACGGGATTTTGTTTTCAAAGTGATCAGATGTAGCTTTGGTCCATAGTACGTTTGAAAATATCACATAAGGTCTGAAGAGAAGCGTAGAGCAAAGGAACTTCTGATGATATGCAATTATTAGAGACCGGATTATATGCATTACCATGTTTGCATTTATGCATTTGCATATATAGCTCCTTTTTATTGCATATTTTAACTAATAAAAAATTGTGATTATGCATATTTTTGTGCACATATAGCAGTAGGATCGACCAGCCTTTTCTTTTTTCCGTTTATAAATATGTTTTGAGCGATCAAAGAGACAATCTTACTAGGTACTAATATAAAATATTTTAACACTTTTTATGCATATTTGGAGCTTTCTACAGCATGTGATCCGGTCTCTATACTAAGAAATCAAATTTGAGATCAAAAATGTAAACAAAGGTGATGCCAATTTTAAATAATAACCTCAATTGTGTAGTTTGCCGAAAAGTACTATAACATAGTGCTAAAATTTTGACTTCATTTAGTGTTTTCAACTAGCGAAACGCCTCGGCTTCGCATGGGTGCTTTTTACTAATGAAATAAGTAATAAATCATAATATTATATAAATCCTAATTTCAAATAAACATGAGCAACTTGTTCATCACATCACATTATCACATTAATATTATAAAGGCGAAAGTCTGTGAGTGTGTTTGTATGTTTGTTACTTCTTCACGGTC
This sequence comes from Orthosia cruda, assembly GCA_964057195.1. Lineage (NCBI taxonomy): Eukaryota > Metazoa > Arthropoda > Insecta > Lepidoptera > Noctuidae > Orthosia > Orthosia cruda. The sequence goes on from OZ059853.1 coordinate 18,255,873, forward strand.
AAACGGCTCGACGGATCTGGATGAAATTTGGCACAGAGATAGATTTTAGTCTGGAATAGCACATAGGATACTTTTTATCCCGGGCATATGTTCCCTTGGGATAATTTTCGACATACACGCGGGCGAAGCCGCTGGCAGAAGCTGGTAACAATATAAATCTTTTATTTTCATTTCATTTACCTTACCTATAATATTAGGACTTACCTTAGGCTAAATTTTAAATTTTGACACGCTGCTTTAGCGTTCTTCCCAAAACACTAATAAAAAAAGAGAACCTAATTTGTATTACTAGGGAAATGTTGACTACCCCTGTACTGTCACTTTGACAATGACATTTCTTTATTTACATTTTTGATCTCGAATTCGGTAACACACATAATATCACCAAGATTAAAGAAAGCGTGTCCGTCCTCGTCAACCCTGGCGTCGCACTGTGTTGGCAGAAGCGACGAGCATCGAAATGAAGTGAAGCGAAGTGGGCGCTTAAAATTAATACTTACTGATCGTGTCGTTAGCATTTTGTTTCGCCTTAGATACTTGTTCTTCTTCTACTTCAGTTTTCATCTTCACTAAAAGAAAATCATCTTTTGAATCCGATTCAGAATGTTGTATAGGTATGTCTCCAGATTCAGAATGCTGTGGTGGTACATCTTCTGATTCAGAATAGCGTGTTGGTTTAAATACATTTTGTATGGCTTGAAATTCATGTTCTGACTCTGTGAAGAAACACAAACAGACACCTTATTCTTAATTCTTTTATGTATACAAAAAGACATAAAACATAGCCAGTGCCATCTTTACCGGGCGTCCGTTCATTGGGGACCCCAAATATAATAAAAAAAATATATATATATAAGCTAGATACAATAGTTTTTCGTAGAATCAAACAAACAGGCAAGAAAATAGTAGTTTATGCAATGGTCATATAATAGGGGTTATTAAAACACGAGCGTGTATTTATCACATGAGGCGAAGCCGAATGTGATAATAATAACACGCGAGTGTTTTAATACATAATTCTATGCCGTTGCATACACTATTTTATCATTACTCAAACAGTTGAAATAAAACAAAAGTGGAAACGGAAAAAATATGTGGTATGGCGGGAAATTTAGATTCTCATTGCGCATGACTGCGCAGCGCGCGAAAATCGAAGGTAAATGTTGCACTGTAATGGCTTTTTTTTAAATTTTGTCTTTCTACGAATATAAAGTACGTGTTTATACAATATTTTTTGAATTAATATTTGGAACATTACGTTATGAGTGTAGATCAATTATGTTATAACACTGAAAGCACGAAGAATAATAATTTGACTACCCTACTACCTGTGACCGCTTTTCATTTCTCGGGGCCCTTCTCCCCAAGCTCTGTGTGGTCAGGGTTAAAACGGCCCTGAACACAAAGGTGGGCTTAACTCAAAGTAGAGTTTTCAACCAGCAAGCCTTAAAGTGATAGAGAGAGTTTACAAAAGAAAGAAGCGAAGTAATCCAGTGTACAATTTTAGAATAATATAAAATGAATAAAATAAATCATAAATAATATACGTACATACAAAAGTACAAACTAATGTATTCTACGTTAAATTTTGGTCGTTACAATTACAATCCCGTGAACGGTACATTAATAGTACATTGTGTATTAGGGGCGGTAAGCAGGGACGGTTACCGTTACCAAAAAAATACCGGTAAAAGTACCAAAACATTTCGTTCCGTTATGTTAAATATTTAACGTTAAAAATAACGTTATATCGCAGGATTTACCGGTATTTAAATAGCGATACTAATAGCGGTATTTCGCTAAAACTTAGCAACGTCTGGTGCGACGTTGCCAAACCGAAACGTGTGCTGCGCGCCGCGCCGGCGTTTCTAAGCAGAGCGGCAACATACATATGAATACGAGACGGCTCGCGGTCACGCGTTTTATTTTAATAATCATAACAAACAGCGCGTACGTCGGACATACTTTTTAACCGACTTCCCAAAAAGGAGGAGGTTTTCAATTCGACTGTATTTTTTTTTTGTATGTGTGTTGCCTCAGAACTTGTTACTGGATGAACCGATTCTGATGATTTTTTATGCTTTAAGCTGGTGCTTGTCATGTGGTCCCGTTTAATTTTCATCTAGATCTGATGAAGAACTTCGGAGATATACATCAGAACTCTTCAATAAATGACTGCAAATCACTCGAGATAGCGGCAATCGCATTTCTGTTTATTGTTTACATCATTTCAAAACATAACATAACATCACACTAGTACGCTCTAAAGGGGTACGCAGGTGAAAACAGTTCACCTTGGTACACTCTTATTCCACCGGTTTTGTTTAAGTTTCGTGTTATTGGGTTAATCTATTCTGGCTTCACTTTGGGCATTATTGGTACCTAGCCTATATAACTGGTCCTCTATGTACCACTACTAAAAAATTATAAATAAAAAAACTTTTTACAAAAAAAATAACCGACTTCCAAATAAAAACACTACAAAGTGAAAGTTAACATCAATTTCGGAAGTCGGTGTCAAAAAACGAAGAAATGAAAACAAGAACACCAACTTCCGAAATTGATTTAAATTTTTACTTTGTCGTGTTTTATTTGGAAGTCGGTTGTTTTTATTGTAAAAATTTTTTTTACTGTCTTTATTTATTAACAAGTTGTTTTTGATAAATATTATTATGGGCAGAAATAAGTGCAACAAAGTGTACCGATATTTCAAAGACGTATCGCTGGCTGCAGAGTGTCATTAAGCACTAGTCTTTTTGGTATATTAAATCAGATGCCTTATTAAAAAACTTACCACCATGATGGCATTTTGGGGGCTGAGTCACCCGCGTCCGTAGGTGAGTATCCCTTTTGTTAACCTACCGTGGTAACCGGGTGGTGCTAATCAGGTGACACTAACCAGTGGTAGGTTTCGGCCGAAGGCTTACGACCACCCACCGAGCAAAGACGTACCGCCAAGCGGCCTAGCTGTGTTCCGTTATGATGTCCGGTGTAGCCCCAAGAGGGGTTGGGTCGAGATAGTTGTTCCACTGCAAGCAGACAAGCATGACCCGCGTTGTTATGGGCCTATCGGGAGACTAGTCGCGGAGGGTAGCGGGATCCGAGGCACGGTGTGACGCTGGCCGCAGGTAGTAGGGGGCCCAAGTAATGTGCCAGCCACACACGAAAGGCTGCCCCGCCAAATGTCTAAAAATTCCGGGGTGCGCCATCCCATCATGCTGGATGGTGACCAGACGAGTATGCCCCATGGACATTCCCGGAGGGGCTCGGGCGTCCCCGCAGTCTCCAGACTAGTCCCCCAATGATGGCGTCCTGTCTGCGCGTGTCTGAAGGTTGCCAGCGTTTAACCTCATCTCACTTCCTTCTCCTCACCTTCCTTCACTCACAGCAGTAATGCCAAGGAACAAAAAGAGAACAGCTGAACAGCGGCAGCACTCACTCTCACATAAGGTGCACATCAGCAACATCCGAGGTCTGCACTCGAACCTTGTCGCAGTCCATCACCACCTTGAGTGAGGCTGAGAAACCAGCATTTTTGTTCCTTACGGAGACGCAGATCGGATGTGCGTCGAACGTGGCGTACCTATCTTACCCAGGATTTACCCTGGAGCACAAATTCAAGCCACGCGCGGGTGTATGCATGTACATGCGGGCGTACGCCCGTGACGACATCTGCTATCGGCGTCTCCGTGACCTTGAAGACTCCAACTACTCAGTGCTATAGGCCCTGGTGGACACAGGTCTGGATAAGATTATCTATGCCTGTGTCTACCGATCACATAGCACTGATCTGGAGACAACCAGCTATGCAGACATGGCCCAGCAACGGTGCCCTTCCGCCCAATTAGTTTTACTGGGGGACTTTAATGCCCACCATCAGGAGTGGCGAAAGATTTCGCATCTCTCGTCGATCATGGTTAGTGCACTGGTATGGGAAGTACCAGTGCACTAACCATGCTCGACGAGAGATGCGAAATCTTTCGCTAGCGCTAAATCTCACCCAGCTGGAGCACCCTGGCTACAAGGGTGCCGGATATTGATGTACATACGGCCAATTGCCTGGACCTTCTGCTGACAACAGATCCAGACCGATACTCAGTGTCGATATCATCACCTTTGTGTAGTTCCGACCACTGTCTGGTGAAGTCTGTATCAGTCTACTCCCTGCCCGATCCCAGCCCGAGGGGCACCCGGCGGGTTTGGCGGTACAGATCAGCAGATTGGGATAGGATGCGATCTTTCTTCGCTTGCTTTCCCTGGCAGCCCACTTTCTTCTCTTCGGAAGATCCATCGTCATGCGCTGACGCCGTGACTGATGTGTTGCACCAGGGGATGGAGTACTACATTCTATTCTCTGACGTAGCGCTGTCCGGAGTTGACTGACCATGGTTTGGTGCCGAGTGCAACCGTGGAAATGCGGTTAAACACAAGGCTTACCTGGTATGGATCGACGCTCGAGTGCACAAGGCAAATGACGTAACTCAGAAGAAGAGAGCCATCAACAGGGCTGCCAAGTCCTGCAAAAAGAAGATGCGAAGGGCACGTTTTGACCATATTAGCAGAATCGGGAACAAACTAGCTTCATACCCTGCTGGTAGCAAAGCGTTTTGGTCCCTGGCTAAGTCGGTTGAATCTAACTTCTGTCGCCCCTCACTACCACCACTCCGTCGAGGACAAGGCAAACTTGTTTGCATCCCTTTATGCGCCCCTCCGTCTCCTGGTGGATGAGGGATGAGTATGTCGGACATTCGCATCCATCAGAGGGAGGTCTGTAGGGTGTTGCGTAACCTTGACGTGAACTAAGCAAGTGGCCCCGACGGCATACCGGCAATTGTATTAAAAACTTGTGCGCCTGAATTGTCTCCGATTCTGACAAGCCTATATCGCCTTTCGATAGTGACTGGAAAGGTGCCGAAGGCTTGGAAGCAAGCTAACCTTCAGCCCGTGCCCAAGAAGGGTAGTCGGGCTGACCCGGCCAACTACAGACCCATCTCGGTAACGTCCATCCTCTGTAAGAGTATGGCACGTGTGCTAAACAATAAGCTCCTGGCATACCAAAAAGACAACGACAACGACATCCTCAGTGACCGCCAATACGGCTGCCGCCGAAATCGGTCAACTGGGGATCTTCTAGCGCATGCCATTCACGTCTGGAGTGAGGCCATCGAGTGGCATGGGGAAGCGCTCTTGACATCTCGAAGGCTTTCGACAGGGTCTGGCATGAGAGCCTTATTGGTAACCTTCCTTCCTTAGGTCTGCCTTGTGGTCTGTGTGACTGGATTGCTGACTTTCTGAGGGATTGGTCCATCCGAATGGTTATTGATGGCTGCTCGTCCGTTCAGTTACATATTAACGCCGGAGTCCCTCAGGGGTCGGTGCTCTCGGCTACACTGTTTTTGCTGCAGATCTATGACCTGCTAAAACTCAGAACCTTTGGGTACGCAGACTACAGCACGGTTGCTGAGAGATAAGTGTCCGGTGCACGGGCTACTGGGCCTGTGATCCGGTCTCTCTGGGAAGCCATGGTTGAGCGCTTGACAGACAGGTTTCTTTGGAGGCAGTCTCCGAATAGGGTGATGCCAATCTAGTCAGTTTTAATGTTGCTAAGACCCAGAGGCGTGTCTTTTCCCCGCAAAAAAGAGCCTATTCCATCCGGCTCCATCTTTCCGTCGTGTAACCGTGGTGCATATAACGGACCATCTCGACCTTCTTGGTGTTACGTTAACATCGACCCTTAGTTTTGGTTAATTAATTTCGTCTTCTTTTCGTGGGAGTTATGGCCACCTCTGGTGTCAGAGTTAATTAAGCCACCTCTGGGAATCCCTACAGGCCTCCGCTATTTCAGACTTACGCTCCATTGGTGTAATTGGTGCAAGGCGTTCCAGTGCGAGGATAAACTAATAAATAAATCTATACACAAAATATTATAAAGCTGAAGAGTTAGTTTGTTTGTTTGTTTGAACGCGCTTATCTCAGGAACTAACTGGTTGGAATTGAAAAAGTCTTATTGTGTTGGATAGTCCATTTCGAGGAAGGTTATAGGCTATATAACATCAGGCTACGTCAAATAGGAGCGGAGCATAAACGGGCAAAAATATTCCTTTTTGAGAGCTTCGGTTGCGTGCGCTGCGTAAACGGTTTAAGTTACGCAACAATAATTAATTAAGTAGGTAGGGTAGGGTAGGCAGGGTAGGTAGGGTAGGGTAGGTAGGATTGGTAGGGTAGGGTAGGGTAGGTAGGGTAGCTAGGGTAGGGTAGGTAGAGTATATAGGTAGCCAGTTAACGGGAGCGAAGCCGCGTGGGACAGCTAGTTAACTTTATAAGGATATATTTGGTACATTAATTGAGGCAAAGGCTCAGTTGGCTGCAAAAAAGATGGGAATCCTTGCAAAGGTGAGAGGGTACTTCACGCCTGAACAGCTGCACAAATTGTATAAAGTGCAAGTTCGGACATGCATGGAATACTACTCTCACCTCTGGGAAGGATCTGCCAAATATCAACTCAATACACTTGAGTCGATTGACTAACGGGCCAAGAGGCTTATCGACAACGATGCACTGGTCGCCACAAAGCTCCAGAGCCTTGAACATCGACGCCAAATGACCACTTTAGGTTTTTTATCGGTTACATTTCAGGGAGTGTGCGATGGATCTGCACAATCTGATACCTCCTAACCCTTTCCATCACCGGACAACAAGACGTACGGCAATGCGTCACCGATACATGGTGGACATCCCACCCATACGTACAAAGCGTTTTGCGAATACTTTCATTGTGCGCACAGTTTAGGAGGGAATTCCCTGCCGGAGTCTTTTTTTTCTTTTTCCTGATATCTACAACCTTGGGATGTTTAAGTCAAGAGTGAATAGGTTACTTCTAGGCAAGCGTGCTTCACCGTCGATTACATCATCACTTACCATCAGGCGAGATAGTGGTCAAACGCGAGCCTATCGATAAATAAATAAATAAAAATCCATGATGGCAATCTTCAGGAACTGGTGATTCCAATTGTGTTTGCGCTTGTGATTCAAGAATAATTACAGCAAAAGAAAATTTAGTCAGTGCTATGTCCAGTAGTAGGTACAGTCGGTCGATCTGGACACGTATTTGGATGCACTATGAAAACCGCTATTACTACGTAAATATAGCGCAGTCAAGATCAAAGTGTATACAGAGACGTGTGGTCAATTGTTCATGTCTATACCTATATGTTTACTGGCCGAAAATTAATATACGGTTCTCGTTCTCTTTTTAATAATATTATACATATAAACCTTCCTCTTGAATCACTATATATTAAAAAACCATATCAAAATCCGTTGCGTAGTTTTATAGATCTAAGCATACATAGGGACAGACAGCGGGCAGCGACTTTGTTTTATACTATGTAAGGATACGTCGCGGGATGCAGCACAGTAACAATATTTTATACACGCTGAAACTAGTCGTACTCACACCAAAATATGCTGGTCTAACCACCTTCATTGTTAGAAAGAGATAAGCGTATAAATTACCGGTATAACAATTGCAATTTTTACCGGTACTAATACTGGTAATTAGATAACGTTAACTGACTTATGGGTATCGTTATTAATATCGTTACTTTTTTATCGTTAACGTAACGGTAAATGGTAACGTTATAAAAAAAAAAACGGTAATTCGGTCCCTGGCGGTAAGTAAGGAATTACGATTACGGTTTCATTGTATGATACATACAATGTTTTTCATCACATTTGCGAGTAATAATTATGAATTATAGCTATATTAGACAAGTCAGCACAGCTGTTATTACGAAATACGTGAACTTTTTTTTAAGCGGTTGGCGAATTTTTGCCCACACCACAGATGGAAAGAAACTTTATGGGCAAATACTTACGTAGGTATACAGCCATGACGGAGTGTAAAAAGAATTAAATAATATCGACGTTTCCATACTATAACTATTATAATCGATTATTAAGAACATTAGTTGAGTATTTAAGTAACATGTAGCGAGATTGCAAAGAAATTCCTGTTTAGATAACATTTTAAGACAATTTTTCAATTGCGTGTAAACTCCTTGCTTGAACCTGCATGACCTGTGCTGCGCCATAAATTAAAAAAATATTACTTACCGCCCTAGGGTTTCATGACAAAAAGAAAGCCCGAGGGTTTTATATGGGGCATTACGGCCAAGTTAACCTGTATGTTTAGATACTTTTTACGTGCAAGTGTGATGAAAACAGTATTACACCACTATCGGATTTTTGAACATAGTGACGGCACATATACCGTCGGAGTTGCACGAACGCTCGGAGGGGAAACAATTTCGATACTGTTTTATAAACATACCCAGCAGCCGAATTGCGTAAGTGAATTCGGAAAAAGTAACAGTTTGGAACCTTCACAAAAACGACTTTACGTATTGCATATTACACTCTGAAAAAATAACTTTATGCAAAAAAATACTACCGACTTCCAAATACAAAACTACAAAGTGAAAAATAACTTAATTTTTTGAAGTCGGTGTCTTTCGTAGGTACCATTTTTTTATGTTATGGACACCGACTTCAAAAAATTAAGTTATTTTTCACTTTGTAGTTTTGTATTTGGAAGTCGGTAGTATATTTTTGCAAAAAGTTATTTTTATTTTTCACTTTTTAGTTGTACGTACCTAATAGGCAAGTTAGTAAGGGAACTATTTCGCCAGAATAGATTTCATGAAACTTGAACATAACCGGTGAAATGAGAGATCTGCTTACCCCTTAAGAGCGAACTGGCGTGATGTTATGTTATGAAATGTTATAAACAACAAACAGACATGCGATTGCAGCAATCCCTAGAGATTTGCCGTTATTTATTGAAGAGTTCTGTTGTATATCTCCGAAGTTCTTCATCAGATCTTCACCAAATTAAAATGTCACCAATTTCGGAACATACTTTTTCAAACAAAAAAAGAATTTTCAAAATCGGTCCACAATTGACGGAGTGAAAATACACAAAAAAAAAAAAACAAACTTGAAGTCGAACATAGAACCTCCTCCTTTTTGGGAAGTCGGTTAAAAAGGAAAGATGCATCTTTCCATGACCAATATTTTGACGTAGAATTGATTGTAAAGAATAATTGTTTTTTCAGTTATAAGGCACCATTATACATTTTTAATTAAAAGCATTAGAAGAACATTAGTTGTAAGTAAAACAAAATTAAATTATGTCCTAATTATTTGGAAATAAATCATCAGGAGGATGATCGTACTCTTTCCAAATTAGTTTCACAATACCGAAAAAGTTGAAAGAAATGATTCTAACACTTTGAAGGTACCAAACTGTTTCCTTTGCGGAATTCACTGACGCAATTCGGCTGCTGGCGTTTAAATGACTATATTGTATGTATTAAAATAAACAATTTATGTAAAGCACTATGGAACTCATTATTCCCTCCCATTTACGATCCTTTAATTCTAAGTAATAGTGGATCTCTCGTTCCACTGTAGACCTTTCATCCCTTGAATCGCTTACTGATAGGCAAGATCGAGATCAATAATGGGCAAATCAGGGATAAAAAGGGACCTTTGGTCAGTTTCATTATATTCAAACTAATACTTACTTTTTATGTCTTTAGCTTTAGGTTTCTTCTTAGAAAATCCTTGTTCCTCTTCGCTTTTGAACTCAAACAAAGAAACATCATCGTCTGCATCTAATTCAGGATGTGGTGCTGGTATATTAATTTCTATATATTCTATGTCTTTGAATTCGTGTTTTTGATCTGTAAAGAAACAAATAATGTAAAAACCGGCCAAGTGCGAGTCGGACTCGCGCACGATGGGTTCCGTACCATTATTGCAAGAAAAACCGGCCAAGTGCGAGGCGGACTCGCGCACGAAGGGTTCCGTACCATTATACACGTTTTTTGTATGGGAGCCCCCCTTAAATATTAATTTTATCCTGTTTTTAGTATTTGTTGTTATAGCGGCAACAGACATACATCATCTGTGAAAATTTCAACTGTCTAGCTATCACGGTTCATGAGATACAGCCTGGTGACAGACAGACAGACAGACGGACCGCGGAGTCTCAGTAATAGGGTCCCGTTTTTACCCTTTGGGTACGGAACCCTAAAAAACAGCTATTGTTCTTATTATTACTAGTCAGAATGCTTCGTGTTCTATCACAGATAATATAATACTAGGTTCTATTTAACAAGTAGCGACCCGCCCCGGATCCACTCGGCACAAACTATACACAAACATTCCTCGTTTGTCGCTCTTTTTATCAGTGAAAACTGTATCAAAATCCTTTGTGTTTTTTAGAAGAAGTAAGCGGCCGACAAAGACAAGACAGAGGAAGACAGCGACGTATTTATAGTACTGAAAGACTGGGGATGAAACAGGTGCTTGACAACCATGTGCGCGGTCGCCTGGCGGAAGGAAAAATTTCAGCAATGGGATCACATCAAACACTGGAAGCCCCTGAAAGCATTTCAGAGAGCTTGTGTTAGGATTAAACCATCTCAAGGGCTGTTTGACAGGCTGTGTAGCGTTACAGAGGCTGCTCAACTTGTACATGGATAGTTGTCTGATAGATTTGAAAGAGCATGAGTGCGGATTGAAGATGAATGAAGTTACTTGTCAAAAGCTTACGCTTATGATCAAGTTCTACTTGCATTGTCAGCAGAACAAGTTGCAAGGCATGGTGACTGTGAATGAGAAGGCGATGTATCGTTGTGTGATGTGTAAATAAATATTAGGAGTGCTGACCAAGGGGTTGAGTTTGTATATTTGGCAAGTATGTTCAAAAGAGATGGAAAGATTGAATCAGATGTGGCAAGGAGAGTGAATGCAGCAAATAACGTGAATGGTGCTATACATGCGGTTGTGACCAGCCAATCGAAATCAAAAACGGCTTGACTCGCTGTTCACAACGGTGTGCTGGTTGCAGTGAATGTTGGGTATGGCAAACAGTAGGAAAGCGCGAGAGTGTATGAAAGTTTGTATAGTTTCACGTGTATGTGTGCGAGGAATGTTTGCGAAGAATTTGTGCTATTCGTGGTCGTATATTTTCGGTGCCAATCCACCCTAAAGTCTAGTTCGAGATAGCGTGGGAGAGGAATACCTGGAAGGTCTCGGGACAGGTTTTTGTCTAGCAAAAACAATATTACGTTCAGCTCTTTTTATCCAACTGCAATCTGCAGGGTAAAAGCTACCTTTCTCCTTTCTAATCTTATTTTTTTTGCCAATGAGGATCAGTCCTACCTATAAGCGTCAAGCTCGTACCGTCAGCTTCGCCTGAGTATGCCGCCATGTCGTTAGGTCTTTTTCTATAAGAAAAATATCTGCAAACAAAATTGTAAAACATACCAGTTTGATATTCCTCCTGTAACTCAACAATATTATCTTGTCTCTCATAATCATCTGGTAATTCTGTTTTGATAACGTCGCTTTCTGTTTGACATTCATCAAATATGTTGATGTGCTCTGTTGGACTTATAATATATGAACTGAACTTTAGCTGGACTTGGTTTACTTTAGGTTTTTTCTGTAAAAGATTGACAACATTTTAAAAAAATATCTTTCATATTATACTAACATTATAATAGGGATGTTTCTCGGGTAGAAAAATGATAATTCTATGTAGTCCATCAGTGAGATTATCTAATAATATAAGACAAGTATTTTTTGCTTTACCAAATCAATAAAAAAATTACAAAGTTAAAGCGCATCTAAGTTCAGGATTGGGAGCTTCAGGGGCTTGTGACGTCATTAAGGCAGTGTATACTAGCGGCGTGACTTTTTACAATATTTCAACACATTAAATAGTCTAGAGATGTGCAACTCGAGTTACTAACTCGAGTTGTCTCGAGTGGTATTCTGCCGAACTCGAGTTGCTATCACTAAAATATAAAATAAAATATATCAAAGAACCACCAAATATACACAATACAAACATTTAAACTATTATTTCTTATATGTTTTTTACAACAATATCAATATTTCTAAAGTTTGATCCAAAAAAAAGGTAAAAACAATAACCAACATTAAAAAGCATCTCAAAAGCCAGGAGTTCGGAACTATTATGATAACAAAATAAAGAATGCTACAAAACTCTTTGAGCTAAGGCCTCCCCTATTTCTACCATTTCGCTCTAAGTTGTGCCTCATCTCGCCAAATCTCGAAGAAGTTACCCAATTTATCTGTCAAATACGTATGTAAAAAAGTGGTTTAAACAAATACATAATTAATTCTAACTTAGCTTTGTTCTGCTAACTCGAGTTGCGTAACTCGAGTTACCCTCGAGTTATGTGAATTTCAACTCGGGTTAACTCGAGTCGGGTTTATCCCTAGTTGGCACATCACTAAAATCGTCGTCACTTTATGTTTACGTGTCAAAAGAAAAAATACGAGTCCAATATTTTTTATTAATCTACCTAACGGACAAAAAACTAATTTTCAGTAAACTACCCTATCGGCGCCCAAACGTGTTATCATCGCTTAAGAAAAATACCGGCTTCAGCTTCGGCCATAGTCTCAAAAGCCATTTACCCACCCACAATTTTTAATCTGTCATTTCAAAATTACATCTGGCATTTAGTAAAGAAGTGTTGCCAAATAAAAAAAATACATTGCCTACTAACAAGAATACGAACGCATCCAATAAAATCTTAACTCAATATTTTTTTCATCCTGGCCTGTTCAAGAGGCCCAGATCGTCATCTCATTTCGAAACCAATAGTGACAGTCAGGAAGCGAACAACAGCCCAAAACCTACCACTGAATGCCAACAAGGTGATACGAGCCTATTTTCAACCGCCCATGATCCCACACCAGTGCCACTTTCCTGGCAGCAAGTGCCACCGCAAAAGCGCAAACGGATTACCGATTCCTCTCCTATACTTAATAAAATATAGCTTGATCTCTGCGACAGCTGTCAGTATCAATACAGTAACAATAGCGCTTGACAGGCTAACTTTAACGTAACAATAAAGTATACGTCAGTTTGACATATCTCGCAGAGATCAAGCTATCTTTTATGAAGCATAGTGTAATCACACCAACTGCAAATAGTTTTGGTTATCTGCCCCAAGACTCGGAAGAAGAATTTGCTACAGCGACCAAACCAAAGCAGTCAAAACCACCGCCAATAGTCCTCTATGGGATTGAAGATGTAAATGATCTTACATAGGGAACTCATACGTCTCTGTAAATGAATTCTTTACGTTCTCAGGTCCATTTCAGTACAATAGATTAAATAGAAAATTAAGTATCTATAAATTAAATAATTCTTCGTTGAAAAACGACTATTCTTGATCATCGGCTTAGAGATAGAGAGACAGTAGATTTACTGGTTGTACCAAAATAATAATTTTGCTGTGTCTTTCATTTAAGTATTCATATAAAAGTTATACCCGTTGTTAATTTATTATTATTATAAGTTTTAAGCACTCAATAGCCTGAAACACAGGTTCAACCTGGATCAGGCAAATAAGCAACAGTGTTTTTCATTTATATTTTCAAAAAAAATTGTTGTAAAATGTGCCTTATGTTATAAATAAACGATATTATTATTAATATATTTAAAGTCAATTCCCGGCCACTATAAGCGCGGGCTTGCGGACGGCGAGTAATGGGTAGTTCGATGCTGGTAGTTCCAAGCTCGCCTCTAAGTGATAGTGTCAGACCGATTATGTCAGAAAAAACTGACGGGGTCGCGGATAAATTTGAAACAGAGGTACCGCGGCCTTGGCTCAAGCGACTGAAGGAACACGGGTGGGTTTTAGTCAATAAAAGTCTCACGCTCGTTCGCTTCAATCAGAGCGGGAGAAGTCGTTGCATAATAGAACAACCCAAAAAAAACGGCGTTGAAACTCCAACAAAGCAACAGCCAGACAACAATGAAGGATTGATACTTAACAAATGAAAAAGCTAACAAGTCATATTAGATAAAAGATATATCAGTCAACAATAGGACTTTACAGAATGAAACCCGTCAACCAGACATAGAGCCAACTCAAGTAGTGCAAGAACTACTTATTAAAAATTCTGAAATTATATGCTAATACAACAAATAAGCACTCTTATGGGGCTTATGACAAAGCTCTTAGAAAAGCTCTTAAAATGACAAGTCTTGGTACATTAACGGCCTTGCGCCCAATAAAAGCGAAGTGGAATTATCATGGAACACTTACGGCCTTGCGCCCAATAAAAGCGAAGTGGAATTATCATGGAACATTAACGGCCTTGGGCCCAATAAAAGCGAAGTGGAATTATCATGGAACATTAACGGCCTTGCGCCCAATAAAAGCGAAGTGGAATTATCATGGAACATTAACGGCCTTGCGCCCAATAAAAGCGAAGTGAAATTATCATGGAACACTAACGGCCTTGCGCCCAATAAAAGCGAAGTGGAAATATCATGGAACATTAACGGCCTTGCGCCCAATAAAAGCGAAGTGGAAATATCATGGAACATTAACGGCCTTGCGCCCAATAAAAGCGAAGTGGAAATATCATGGAACATTAACGGCCTTGCGCCCAATAAAAGCGAAGTGGAAATATCATGGAACATTAACGGCCTTGCGCCCAATAAAAGCGAAGTGGAATTATCATGGAACACTAACGGCCTTGCGCCCAATAAAAGCGAAGTGGAATTATCATGGAACATTAACGGCCTTGCGCCCAATAAAAGCGAAGTGGAAATATCATGAAACATTAACGGCCTTGCGCCCAATAAAAGCGAAGTGGAATTATCATGGAACATCAACGGCCTTACGCTCAATAAAAGCGAAGTGGAATTATCATGGAACACTAACGGCCTTGCGCCTAATAAAAGCGAAGTGGAATTATCATGGAACATTAACGGCCTTGCGCCCAATAAAAGCGAAGCGGAATTATCATGGAACATTAACGGCCTTACGCCCAATAAAAGCGAAGTGGAATTACTCCCAAAGTGTCACAACATCAACATACTTTTAATTTCAGATATCCATTTTATCAGCAGAGGTCCAATCACAATGTCTGGATACAACATTTATAAAACTGAACACGGCGACGGAGGTACCTACTGCAAAGTTGAGCATGGAAAACAAAATAATTGTGCTTTAGAACCTTATGCAAATAACCCCAAATATCACCCTGTTTCGTTTGATCCTTGATTTTATGCTCACCCTGAATATTGACTACCAGAATTAATTGACACGAGTAGTTTTCCTTTAGCACAGAAAGCAGCGGCGGATTTACAATATTTAAACATATAGATAAAATACAAATAAAATTTCAAAATTTAGAAACCCCTGACACATTTTTATTTGATGCTACATAATTTATATAGTACATAGTACTTTCTCTTAAAAGCTCTGGAGAAACTGGTAGACAGGTACCTAAGAGAGGGACCACTTAAAGAATTCCCTCTACATAAACTACAGTGCGCCTACAGCCCTGGCAAATCTACAGAAACGGCATTGCACTATGTTGCGAGTCGAGCCGAGGCTGCGCTAGAGGGCTAGCGCGGCTCGACTCGCAACAAGAGATCTGTGTCGGGGCCTTCCTCGACATAGAGGGAGCCTTCGACAAGACAACATTTGAGTCCATACGCATCGCTGCAAAGGAACATGGCATCAACGATAAACAACGTGCAACTGGATTGACTATATGCTGAGAAGCAGAATAGTCAGATCGGAACTGATGGGAGACAGACTTAGAGCAAAAATAACAAGAGGTTGTCCGCAGGGTGGAGTGCTGTCACCATTATTGTGGTGCTTGGTAGTAGACTCGCTACTTACCAAGCTCAATACCGGACCATGCTACACTGTAGGCTATGCAGATGACATAGCTATAATGGTTAATGGTAAATTCCCGAACATAGTCTCTGGATTATTACAAAAGGCATTGAGGATGACAAAGGAATGGTGTACAAAGAACCACCTCTCTATCAACCCAAGCAAAGCAGTCATTGTTCCATTCACGAGGAAGAGATAACTAGGAAACCTAGGAGAGCTCTCCCTCAATGGAATAAAGCTGCCCTGGTCCACCGAAGTTAAATATCTGGGTGTAACGCTTGATAGAGAACTCAGGTGGAAAACTCATGTGGAAAATATTACGACGAAAGCCCTACGAGTGTTCGGCATGTGTTGTTCCACCTACGGTAAAACTTGGGGGTTAAAGCCCAAAGTGATACGATGGCTGTACCGGACAATGATAATACCTATTATCACATACGGCAGCATAGTGTGGTGGCCAAGAACAAAGCTTGCCTCGTGCAAAGCGCCACTCACCAGATTACCTCAATATCCCTCCTCTGCATATGATGCTTGAATTCGAGGCAAGGAAGACATTACATCGATTTGCTGTAGCTGGACTATGGGATGCCTCTAAGTAGTGATGGTAAATTCCCGAGAATATTCTCCTTGTGAGAACTTTGCTGTTCTCGAGAATATTTTTTGTAAGGGAATTTACGAGAATTTAAAAATTGGATGACGCTATTGTATCGATTTATTTTTGAAGTAATAGTTTTCAGTGCATTTGAACGTTTTACGAAGTTAACGTCAAACTAGTCTACTCGACAACTTAAATTCTCAGTAAATTAATTTACTGAGAATTTAAGTCTCGAGAACATTCTCGAGAATATTTCTGACAAAATTCTCATAAATTCTCTTAAATTTCTTATGGTGTGTTACAAAAGATTGTTTTTTTGGACTTTTGTTTAATGGTTTTGGTTGGTTCATAAATTGCCAATTATGAGCAATCAGACAAATATTGCCTGCTCTTTTGCCTTTTTTTTTAAACGGTTTTATTTTGCTTGCCCTGTTTTTTGGTATACTTAGACCTTTAGTTCCGAAGACAATAGAAGGTAATATATTATTCATTTTATCATTGTAAATCCAAGTTGGCCGCCGCTACAAAATAGCGGCATACATATTATTTTTTCACAACCCTTTCAATATGAAAAATCATAAAATGTTAATCCAATATGGTCGCCAAAAAAATTCTCGTCGATCCGGACTGTACGCGTGATGTATGTTGCCAGGTCCTACCACAGTCGAGGGTAGACAGGCTGCCGAGCAATAGGGGCCATTTTTTTCCTTGTGGTGTTTCATGGGGGTTTAGCCATAATTAATCGGTGGCTGTATGGTAGATACATATAGTGCATAGAGAATGTAGTTGCCCATTCTCTGGCGAGTCACTTAGTCATCTCTTATGACTCCCGTGGGAGATATGGGCTGGTGCTATACTTTACGTTCGAAACCATAAGGTATAATGCAATTCAAATCAATTTATCTGGGACAAAAAGGACCAGTTAGGAAGGTCTAACTTCGAGGGAGAGGTCAACCGGCGAATCCGACTCGACAGCGTGGGCAGCGTTCGGGAAGTTGCGTAGTTGCTTCTCGTCTAATATACCACATTGTCTCACAACTAGTGTGTGTTGGCAGTGATAACCTAAGCGACTGAAACGTGGTCGCTCACAATGGGCCTCATCAGAAGGCTTTAAAGTCACCCAAAGGATGATGGAGAGGGTTATGCTCCGCGTTTCCGTGTGGGATCGCTTCAGAAATGAGGATGTCCGCAGGAGAACCAATGTTACTGACATAGCCCGACGAATTGCAAAACATAAGTGAGAATGAGCAGGGCACATTGCTCGCAGAACTCGATGATGGTCGATGGGGCCGAAAAATTCTGGAGTGGCGACCGCGAGTTGGAAAATGCTGCGTTGGAAGGCCTCCCACTATGTGACCCGATCACCTGGTTAAGGTTGTGGGAATGCGCTGAATGCGAGACACACGGAATCGGTCAATGTGGCGACGCTTGGGGAGGTCTATGTTTAGCAATATATGCAATCCGCCATTTTTTACCGGCGGCCATATTAGATTTGGAATTTTTTACTCTACTGGTCAAACTCTTACATTTGATACCCATATTGAGTAGGATTAATGCAGTAGAAATGCGCGCCTTGCGAAGTATATGTGGGGTAACTTTAAATGATAGGTTGAGGAATGAGGTGATAAGACAACGTTGTGGTTTAAAAGAAGATGTAGTGACTAAAATTTAAAAGAGTATGTTAAGATGGTTTGGCCATGTTGAGAGGATGAATGAAAGGCGACTAACGAAATGTATTTACAAGGCAGACGTGAATGGAAACGCCGGGAGGGGACGCCCTAGAAAGACATACATAGACCTTATAGGTGGTGTTCTTCAAAAAGGCCAGGTGCGCAGTACTCATAACCGGCGTGAGTGTATGACTAGATGTATGAATGTGAGTGAAGCAAAAGAAGTATGTAAGGATCGTAGCAGGTGGCGTTCTGTAGTTTCTGCCTACCCCCATGGGAAAAAGGCGTGAGTTTATGTATGTATGTTCGTATGTATATTGAAGGGGTTGTTAGTATGCATGTTGGGAAAAAAGGAAAACGAGCGTTCCACAGAAACAGAAGTTGCTGAAGCAGTCAACATTTTCAGAGGAACTGCTTCTAATTCAGTTCTTGAATATAAAGTTTGCCAACTAGCTTGCCTTTTTTTGCTGTTTCCTAAATATACTCTTTGCTCCATAAACCAGTGCCGCATTTACGTTCATACACTTCTTCGAACAGTTGTAGAACTGAAATACTGTGTTCTTGTATATATATAGAAGTTAAGAATAAACTCCCAATCCATCCTCCATCTCTATCCGTCTGTGTTTTTCAATATTTCTTAACTAAAATGTAACAAGTACCTGGGCGACCGAGCTCTGCTCGGGTGATAATAGAGAAAACGACGTTTTCTAAAAATGAAACCTACCTAGATCAATTTAGCGCCCCGAAAACTCCTGCAAACTAAATTTCACGAAAATCGTTGGAGCCGTTTCCGAGATTCAGATTATATATATACAAGAATTGCTCGTTTAAAGGTATTACATAGATTACATTAGCAATTTCCACTCTGCAACCTCATAGATAAACGTTTTTCGAGTTAAGTATGATATAACAACAAAAGAAGTTGACTTTAGATCATGAAATCAAATATACTGTATTCAAATTGAGAAATCTTACTTCCAATTTTAAATTCTCATAAATTATCGTAAATTCTCCGTCGAAAGGAACATTGCAGAATATTGCAGAACATTCTCGATCGGAGAATTTTCTCCGTGAGAGAATATTCTCTCGACCCATCGCTACCTCTAAGCCGGGATGGAATGAAGGCCTGGATCGGGTAACAAGCATGTTATCCGATAAAATGCAAACTATGTTTGTGTTTGAAAGGTCTTTCAAGGTCCAAATCCCTACAATAGAGGACTGGACGAAGGGAATCGATCCACCAGAACAAGATAGTCTGGTGTGGTACACTGATGGATCCAAAATGGAATCAGGTACAGGGGCGGGAATATACGCAAAAGGTTACAAATGTAGCAAAAGCCTAGGGAAGATGGCAACTGTATTCCAAGCAGAAACTTATGCCATAATAACCTGTGCTCAAGAGAATATGGATAGAGGAGCCAGTGGTAAATCCATATATGTATATTCTTAGTGACAGTCCTACAAAGTGAACTCCGGACTTATTCTGGATGCTATCCAGACCCTAAACAGGCTTGGGAAGCACAACAGGGTAAGATTGATGTGGGTCCCTGGGCACAAAGGAATCCATGGTAACGAAATGGCAGATGAACTGGCAAGAGAGGGCTCAGCAAAAATGTGTAGGCATCTCGACGTGCATCGTAAAAGCCGCATTTACGGAGTTTGCAGATCACAGACTCATTGGCTATTTAGCACCGGTCTACAACACTCCAAGAAATTCCTAGGCTCTACGTTCAAAGCCCGGGAATGCATTTGGAACATGAGCAAAGGGCAAATCTGCTACCTGCTTGGGGCCTTTACTGGGCACTTTGGAACCAACGACATGCTCATGAAGATGGGTCTAACCGCGACACCCATGTGCAGGTTGTGTGGGGAACATACAGAATGCATGGAGCACCTTCTTTGCACATGCGATGCACTGGCTGGTAAGCGAATGAGTCTCTTAAGGGTTGGATATCCAAGACCAGAAGACTATAGGCTCATATCTCCCAGTCTCGTTGTAAAACTCATGAAAACGGTTTTCAGCGAGATTCGAGAGGAGTAAGTTATCTAAAGGTCCACAATAGATCCCAATGGGTCGAAGCGTCCGAGTTGTCTCTCGGCATCTCCACAAGATAAGATAAGATAGTACATAGTAGATACGCTTCAATCGAAAATCTATTGAACACGTAATTATGACACAATATGTTGCGACTACACTCCGATACAAACAGTAAACCCTTACCATTGCCCATAACTAATAAATGGCTAAACCGATTTTATTCACACATGTACTATTATTTATTCTGTGATGAGCCTAACACGGAACCACAATTCACGTTCTATTGTTCCACAGTAATTTATAACTTTCCTTCAGTTTATTTATTCTGAGTCAGTTCTACGATTTGTGCAGTGAGACGACAATAAAAATGAATGTGACCTTATAAAAAAAAAACAACTACACTGAAAATTATATGGCTGAATACAGTGTTTCTTTGACAGTGACCATTTTTTTTTTTTTTTTTTTTTTTTATTATTGATAGGCTTGCGTTTGACCACTATCTCACCTGATGGTAAGCGATGATGTGGCCGACGATGAAGCACGCTTGCCTAGAAGAAACCTATTCACTCTTGACTTAAAGACTCCCAGGTTGTAGGTATCAGGAAATACAGACTCCGGCAGGGAATTCCACTCCTTTGCTGTACGCATAATAAAGGAATTCCCAAAACGACCATTAACGACAGTGACCATTTAGCGCTTTTAAAAGAGCAAGTGCATTTTTCCATAGAAAAGCACTATTTTATAAGCAGGAAAGGTATATTCCATGTCAAAATATACTCTAAAATATAAGTGATCACTAGTGTTTAGTAGAAATATATGAATGTGTATATATGATGATATGAGAACAGTTGTATGTTGAAGACTCCGTCAATCAGTTAATCCTTACTTGATAGTCCTCATTCAACATCCAAGCAAACATCTCTTCAGCTTCCAGACATTTTCTCTGCAATTGACAGCATTGCTTCAGTTTAGTGATGCAGAAGTAACAAACGAGCATCGGTCTACTGTCTTGAGTCACTAACTGCAACAAAACACTCTTGTTGATTTATGAATAAATAAAATACATCCAATTATATTCGAAAAGGTTCTGTAGCTAAGACGCTACTAGGCACCGATTACCTGGTGAAGGTCACAAGATTTCGTTGGAAGCAGAAGCAGAGAACCGATTGATGATGCAAGGAAACAGGCTGAATTTTATTGTTATCCTCGACACTTGTTCCAACTGCCACCTAATTTAAAACTAAAGTCTTCAAATAAATTACTTACTGGAATATTAGTCAGCTTCTCGTACATTTCCTGCAAGTGCCTGTTGACTACCACGTACATGCGCACATTCTCCACCAAACATATTCTACACATTGACAGTGTTTTCATCGTCATATTGAATAAAAGTGATGAATTTTATTATCTGGCTTTTGGAATAACTTCTTGAATAAACGCTTGGTAATACAATTATCGTA
This sequence comes from Orthosia cruda, assembly GCA_964057195.1. Classification (NCBI taxonomy): domain Eukaryota; kingdom Metazoa; phylum Arthropoda; class Insecta; order Lepidoptera; family Noctuidae; genus Orthosia; species Orthosia cruda. The sequence goes on from OZ059853.1 coordinate 18,277,388, forward strand.
GGAGCTTTCTTTCTTGGGTCTCAATTCTCATTAAAATTTAAAAGAGACAATACTTTACATAAACGAAAATAATAATAAACAGAACAGAAGTCACTGTCAGAAACACTAGAAACAGACAGATCACACCCACCACAGATGCAGTGCTGCCAACTCGTCTAAGCAAAAACGCGCTGTTAGCTCTTTAAAACGCGCTAGAAAGCGCTAAATGGTCGCTTAAAGAAAAGCACCCAATAATTTGAGACAGGGACGTATAAACTTATTTTTTCATTGAATTAAAATATGTCATTTAAAGAGTTACATACATTATAGTTATTTCATATTATATAATTATTATTAAAATTAAACGTATTAATATAATTATTTCATAAAATAAAGGAAATAATTAGTTCACCATCTTCATCATTCTATCATCAATCAATCAATTGCTTCTGCCGCCGAATTAGATGGTTTGAGTTGGTCTTTATCAGTTTTGGACTTGAATTTATATTTATCTGTGGATGTAATTTGCTCCAACACATCGTTTAGAGGTTGATAGTTTGCGAAGTTACTTTTTTTTTAAAGAAAGTTCAATGTTTCAAAAAAGCGCTAGATTTAGCGCTAGGCGCTAAAACGCGCTATTGAATAAAAAAAAGCGCTAGATCTGGCGCTGAAAGCGCTAAGTTGGCAGCACTGCACAGATGTCACAAAACACAATGTGACACAATCTATAGGTCTATGGACACAATGAAAAAAAGGAACACTAGTTGTCAAAATGACAAAATCAACTATCAAGGAACATTATAAAACAAACCAAAAACGAGACGGTCACTTGCGCCGCTTTCCGCGTCCGTCAAAATCACTGCTATTAACGCGACGAAAGCCCGATTGGCCATGTACACGAAACTAATCAATTTGTAGATATGCATCATTGGATAACGTGATGTAAAATTGATTTGTGTCTAAGTGTCCATACAACTGGACAATAACAATACGTGGAATCATTGAAACAAGAGTAAAATGAACCTGAGAATTTTATTGCAGCAATGTCTGACCTCTTCTACCTTTAAGACTGACTCAATATAAAAGCTACCAAATACTCCAAAAATGTTATACATTCGAAATCGAAATCATTGTTACCAGATGAACGCCAGAGCATAAAATCGCGCGTGTGCCCTCGCAGTCCGCACCAAATCACAAACGTTCTTCTTGGTTATTAAGAAACTCGACATCCATGGTATATTTTAAGTTATAAGAAATTTAAATAGTTTTTAATCTTAAGACCTTTCAATTTCAGCTTTTAATTTTTTCAATATCGCGTAGCGCTAAATCTAGCGCTTTTACCGGACTGCCGAAGGAGGGTAATGTGTTTATCAGTCTATGTATGTATGTATGCTTGTTCCTATGTGGCATTCCAAACGCGTTATCCGATTTTGATGATTCTTACGTCAATCGATTCGTCTTAACCTTACGAGAGTAACTGGTTTTTTATTAAAATTTGAAAATAGAAAAATGACGGATTTTGGACGCCATATTGTGGAGCCCCAATATATTTTTTTCTTCCAAGCCATCGTGTGGGGTATCAAAATAAAGGGTTTGAAGAGTTGATTTCAAAAATATATAACACTTATATGTTTAAATGTAGGTACTTAATTCGAAAAAAAAAAGTGATAACTAACAAGTTACAAATAACAAAAAGATTTTTCAAAAAATCAAAAAACCCGACTGCTTTAAAAGCGAACTAAAAAGACATAAACAAGAAGAAAATCGTGCTGTGCAGTCGGAGGATACATAATCGCGAGCTGGCTGACCAAAACCTTTTTAGTTCGTTTTTAAAGCTGTCGCGTTTTTTGATTTTTTGAATAAACACTTTTTGAAACTTTTTACTTTCTTTTAATAAAAAAAAGGAACTGCGCACTAACTGGAACTATAAACATCCAAACGACGTGTAGAGGAAAATTTCATCCACAGATAGATATAAATTCAAGTCCAAAATTGATCAAGACCAATCATATAATTTGGCGGCAGAGCTGAATCACGATGATGAATTAATTTAATTCCTTTAATTTATAAAAAAAATACATGACACGTACTTTATATAAAGATTTACTTGTATGTAACTATTTTTTATGACATAATTTGATATAATAAAAACACGTATAAACATCCCTAGTCTCAAATTAATGGACGTTTTGTTTGTCCGAATAGAGCAATTTTTTGACAGCGACTATTTAGCGTTAACAGCGCGTTTTTACGAGTTGGCAGCCAGCACCTCGCTAGAGTAAAAATGTTCTGTGGCCAGCAGTCCACTGCCACTCCAGCACTGAGCACTGGTTGTCACATACGTAGTATCTCTAAGTAGTCTGTGGTCACATACATTTTGTTTGTCAAATAATCAAATTATCTTTTGTAGCCTAGCTAGCTAGCCCAAATCTGTGCCCAAAATTTTAAAATCTTATACAATTTAATCATTTGTTCAAATTAATAAGAAAGGTCACCTTAATTTTCCACACAAAAAGGTACATTGTATAAGTTTCAGTGAGATAATTCGAATATGCCTCATGTTTTACCAAGTAAACTTCATTCAATTTTGCGCATTTTTGTTTGCACCAAGAATTAAAAAGATTTTGAAGAAAAAACAGTCTGATAGAGTCAGAATCTGCAATCTATATTCCTAGAACAGAACGTAGTACTATAAAACGAAATGTCAAGAGCTCAAAGTAATTCGAACGAGTTTTGTAAAACCTAAGTGTACTGTGTGTTTGTTACCGTAAAAGCTCGAACTAAGATAAATCTTAAGATTAACCAGCAAAATCCAAGTTTCACAAAGCTTTACTTAGTACTTACGTTATGTGTTCTTACCGTCTGTACACCGACAGACAAGTATTGATTGGCGATGTTGGAACAGAAGAACTTGAAGAAATAAGAAAAAAACAAATTAAATACTTGTAAATACTATTTGGATATTATTCTATGTATTTAGACTCCTGGAGAAAGATGGGAAAACTGTCAATGTGTAGAATATGTACAGTGGAGAATGTTCGCATGCATGAGGTTTCCAACAAGAATCTACAGGAAATATATGAGAAGCTGACAGACATTCCAGTAAGTAGACAATGTACACCTCAATACAAAGAAAAGGTACCTACAAAATGTAAAGATTACAGAATTTTAATTTTGATGGGATGGATTGAGTGAGAAAGATGAATCCCACCCGTACACAAAATACATGCTTAGACATGGAGTTGCGGACACCAGTCCGTCTTAATCTAATCTACAAAATTTTAATTAATTAAAGTTGATGAAGCGTCACCACACTGATTGGTCCTGTGCATTTTGCATCCACTGGACTCCCGCAGCATTGCCAGGTCGCCGCTCCACCTAGAGGGAGGCCTTTCAAAGCTGCGATTTCCAGTATGCGGTTGCCACTCCAGAACCTTTCGGTACAACCAGATATGCGTTCTGTGTGCAATGTGCCCTGTCCATGGCCACTTAGTATGCCAATTCTTCGGGCTATGTCGACAGTTAGGGAGGAGGCCTATGTCCAGCAGTGGATATCTATCGGTTGAAATGATAATGATGATGATGAACAATATGTGCAATATTATTATTATTATGAGATTGTCGTGTCCCACTGCAGGGCAAAGTTTTACCTATATTTTTCATCTTTTTCTATCTCTGGCTACATCCATAGCATACATAAGAGTCTAACTTATCACGCGATCAACTTTTGGGTTTACCGCGTCACTTAGTTGTTTAATTCAGCAATGTACCACATAACCTGCAAAACAATTCCCATATATAGGTTGATTTTCTAATTCTTTCCTTAATCAAAGAAAGTGTTAATGGGTGTTTCAATCTAGACTTTCTTAGTAATAGTTCAGCTCCTGGTGGTCTACTCCCTAACTCTGTCAACGAAGTTACGGGTCATCCAAAAGTATTAACTGACATAACGATCCATTAAAACAATTGTCTAGTAAAATATTCCGGACAGGTAAAAACACATCAGGAGTAGGGACAAATGTCAAATTGTGTAGTCATTCATTCTTAGTTCAAGCTCCGAACAAATCATCCATCCATAGGTGATACTTAGTAGGAAACACCCATAACGAAGACCGAAACTACAGTGCTTTGGGAGTAGACCCCCTGGTTTTGACATTGGTTAGTGTATCTAAACTCGCCACCTATTAGCTATGAACTTAGACATAAAGGGCAAAAGGTGTACTTGGGGACTACACCTGTGATTTTATACTGTTTTTTTTAAATTATTAATATGCTCGCACTTGACCACTATCTCACCTGATGGTAAGCGAAGTTGATATTTTATCTTCAATAAACAAATGAATAAAATTGAAATTAGTGTGTAATATCAAAATAATAGTTTTTGAAACTATTTAGGTACATACAACAATTTTTTTTATTTTCTTGTAAAATAAAAATGTTATAATGAGTAACTTTGGCTACTTTTATTTTAGGTAAAGAAATAGGCTACCAATGTGTCTTTTTTTCTAGTTTTACAAGTTGGACGCCGACGAAGTCACGGGCAACAGCGAGCTTAATAAAAAAATCGGCCAAGTGCGAGTCGGACTCGCACACGAAGGGTTCCGTACATTATTGCAAAAAACGGCAAAAATAACACGTTTTTTGTATGGGAGCCCCACTTAAATATTTATTTTATTCTGTTTTTAGTATTTGTTGTTATAGCGGCAACAGAAATACATCATCTGTGAAAATTTCAACTGTCTAGCTATCACGGTTCATGAGATACAGCCTGGTGACTGACGGACGTCCCATTTTTACCCTTTGGGTACGTAACCCTAAAAGCCAATAGTAATAAGTCTCTTTGTTGCAGTTTATAACTGAAGACAGAAGACCGATGCTTGCTTGTTACTTCTGCTACGCTAAGTTACAGCAATTATGCAGATTCAAGAAACAATGTCTGGATGCTGAAAAACTGTTTGCTCAGATGTTGAATAGTCATGAGGTGAGAGGGTTTTCTACAGATATTATTTATTTATTTATCCTCCCACTGGGACGCCTTGCAGCAATTACACCAATGGAGGACAAACTAGGGTTCTATCAGGCAGAGAGCGGTCATGCGGTCAAGCGTTCAAGGGGTCAGTTTTGCCACAGATAATATAATACTAGCATACAGATGCCTCATCCCATACAAAGAAACCGTACCGACGTAACTAGCGTTTTTCATCTGATTAATCTTGTTATTTTTTGTACATCGAACGCGTTCGGTTCTGTTTCACAGTGATAGATAGATGGTGTTAGCAGTGACTTGCAAGTAAAAGGGTTTACTAAGTTCGTGAATATTTTTTTCTTTAAATACAGTGAAGGTTTGTTTTATAGTATTTATTGCCACGTTTCTACAGTTTTTTTTTGCACCAAAATGTGTTACAATGGTAATTTTAACAATGTAGTGGAATGCCTCACAAATTTAAAAATGCGCCATCTATTGGCATCAATTCTAAATGATCCGTTAAAATAATCTTTGAAATGTGAATTAAGAGCCCAATATTCCATAATTTTGTACTTAGGAGAGTTGATTAAACAAGAACATACAATTTTTATGTTCAATTCCAGAAAATGTGAATTTTACACACATTCAATAACAGATACGTGCATATCGCGCCATCTAGTGAGATTTATTTGAACCAAATTTTCTTTGTTAGCAATGAGACCCCGTGGTTTTGCGTTCGTTGTATTGTATTACGGTACATAGATTTTCCCAGACAGGAGTCATTCTAACCGCGTCGGTGAAACAGAACGCACGCGTTCGCGCGTTCACTGCTGTTTTGGTGACCAAATTGGAAGAAAGCTTATTATGTTAATACTTGAAAGGTGTTTTTTATACGATACGAAAGATAACGATTATAAAACCCGAGAAAAATTGTAATGTAATGAAAAAAAAGAAAAAAAAATGAAAGTATGGTTGGAAATTGTTGTTGGATTTTTTTCATCTGTAACCCATTTAGAAAAAAGTCTATGAAATCCTCCATTTTGTTCACTATCCTTATTTACGCCCCGAAACCAGTATATATTTCCTTATCCGTCTTGATGCTAATAATGACAACAAAATCAATCATTCGTCTTCCGATGAAGAACTATCGTCAAAAAACATGGTAGCAACAGTGGTACCGCGTAGATCGTCCAACAGCGGGGTTCGTGAGCAACTGCACGCTCGAACGCAAAACTGACCTCTTGAACGCTTGACCGCTCTCTGTCTGATAGTACCCTTATCTACTATATAATCTACTAAATAAAAATAAGTCGGGTTTTCCTTCCTGACGCTATAACTCCAGAACGCACGAACCGATTTCCACGGTTTTGCATTCGTTGGAAAGGTATCGGGCTCCGTGAGGTTTATAGGGTAGGTAGGGTAGGATAGGTAGGGTAGGGTGGGTAGGGTAGGGTAGGGCAGGTAGGGTAGAGTTGGGTAGATAGTGTTAGGTAGGGTAGATGAATGTTTGCTGTTTTTATGGCAAAACAAAGTTTGCCGGGCCAGCTAGTACTAGCTAAAATTTTCCCACGACGTTTTCCTTTTATTTATTTATTTATTTATTTATTTATTATAAGGTACACCAACAGCATTACATACAAAACAGTTTGTAGTTAACAAAGAAAAATAAAGGTGCTGGTATGTATGCCTATTACAGGTATACGCAGCTTACACCATATGGTCAGAAACACTAAATTATTTAAAATATTAATATATATATTAATCTAAATTAAAAAAAAAAAAAACAAAGTAAAAATAAAAACACAAAATGAAAAACACACATAATAAAAAAAAAAAAACGAAGTAGGATGTTTATGTACGTAATAAGACTAAGTTGAAGTATTTGCGCACTCCCGTACCTCCGAGATTGCTCTTCTAAACTTATTCAGTGAAACACCGTGTAAGTCAGTATCTGGTGTTGTGCAAAAACTGTTATAGCTTCTACACATGCGGAGAAGTGGAGCGTTGAGGCCTAGGTTGGTTTTGCGGAATGGAATATGGAGTAATTTTGTGATGGGGTGTCTTGGCAGTTTTGAAGGGACTGAATATTGGATACATTCTACTAAATCACTGCACTTAATGAACCCGTTTGCTACTTTGTAAAGGAAAATTAGATCACGCGTACGGCGACGGTCACGCAGTGTCTTTATTTTGAAAAAGTGTAGGCGCTGTACATATGGACAGCGATGACTAATTCCCCTAGATATAAATGCAAGATGTTTAGTGAAAGCTCTTTGAATTTTTTCAAGTCTTTGCGAACGAACAGCGTAGAGTGGGTTCCAGGCGACACTGGCGTATTCCAACCGACTTCGCACTAGGGTGTTAAACAAAACTATTTTGGTTTTTGGTTGTTGGAAGCCTCTTGTGTTGCGTTTAACAAAACCCAGCATCTGTGCAGACTTCTTTACCACGTAGTTGATGTGTGGCTTGAAGGAGAGCCCATCATCCACCAGAACCCCTAGATCCCGGATTTCTCCAACCTTTGCCAACGAGGTGTCGCATAGTGTGTAGGTAGTTGGGAATGATGACTTTTTTCTAGAGAAACGGATGTGAAAGCATTTTTGGGGGTTTAGTGCCATATTGTTGGTTTTGCACCAATTTTCGACGTTTGTTAAATCGCTTTGAATAAGCGTGATGTCTTCAGGCCCAGTGATTTTTTTGTAAATCTTTAAGTCATCTGCAAACAACATTGTTTGACAGTGCTTGATATGATTTGTTATGTCATCAACAAATAGTAGAAACAAAACTGGGCCAAGGTGGGAACCTTGTGGAACACCGGAGCGTGCATGAAATTCGTAAGAAACATAGCCATTGACAGCAACGAACTGTGAACGATTTACTAGATAGGATGCAAACCATCTCAACAAAGATCCGTGGACACCACTAACCTCAAGTTTTGCTATCATGAGTGGATGACTCACCTTATCGAACGCGCTGCTGAAATCTGTATATATTGCATCGACTTCGTCTCCGCAATCGAGCGCTTCAGATATGTCGGATAAATATCTGACTAAATTAGTCTCTGTGGAACGTCCAATTCGGAATCCATGTTGGCTATTGGAAAGCTTAGTGTCCAAGTAGTTTGTAATGATGGGACAAACGAGACACTCAAAAAGCTTTGAAAAACATGATAGGATTGAAATAGGCCTGTAGTTTTTAATATTACTGGAGTCGCCTTTTTTGTGTACCGGCACGATCCGAGCCTTCTTCCATTCTTGTGGAAATACTCCCGACTCTAAAGATCGATTAAATATTAGACACAGTGGCTCTGCAAGTGCTCTCCCACATGATTTAACAAAAACTGGTGGAATACAATCGGGACCAGCACCCTTGGATGTATCAAGTTTCTTTATCTTCGCTAGAACTTCTTGTGGAGAAATTTTTATGTTACTAAGCACTCCGGATGATTCTTGGATGTTTGTTTTGGTACTGCCATTGGGGTCGGTGAAAATTGAAGAAAAATGAGAAGCAAATTGAGAAGCAAAAAGATTTGCAATGTCATTACCACTATTAGCTACTACATCGTCCATGTGCATTCTGGCTGGAATCACTGATTTACTATTTCTTTTATTTTTAATGTAACGCCAGAATAATTTGGGATTTTTTGTTATTTCGCTCTCAATGTGTTGTTTATAGTCACTGTAGTTTTGGTTGATCATTGTATGACAACGGCTTCTTAGTAAATCGTAGGTCAACTTGTCTCGAGGATTATTGTATTTTCGAAATTTACTACGGTACTTTTCTTTTTCGGATAGTGCTTTTATGAGAGCTTTACTAAACCAGGAAGGATATTTTGAGTTTTTACAATTGTGTTGAGGTATGTGCTTATCGATCAACTCTTTCAATTTTGTGTAGAATACAGAAACTAGATTATTAATATCATTGGAGAGCGAAAATTCTAGATCCCAGTCAATTGCTTGCAGGTCAGACATAATTTTTACATAGTCACATTTGTAGAAGTTTGGGCGAATGTTGTTATTTGAACGCAAACATTTAATATTAACATGTGATATGGAAATGATTAGGGCAGGGTGTTTAGGATCAAGTCTAGTAAGAAGGTCGGAGGTATGGGTAACATAAAGATTGCGCATATTACTTATAACTAAATCAAGTGTTCTTTTATCAATGTTACAAACGCAGTTAAATTGAAAAAGACTGTTAATTGATAGAAAATCAATAAAAGTATCCCCTAAAGTATTATTATAGTTCTTAGGACTAGTATAGTTTTGTCCATCTAAAGGTGACCAATTAATGAATCCGAGATTAAAATCTCCGAGGATAAGAACTTCTTCAACGTTATTTACAGTGTTACTTACAGTATTTAGAAAAAGTGATAAAGACTCTACTTTTACAGGAGGAGGTAAATATGTGACACAAATGGCTATATTTTTAACAATGTTATTAAATTTTAATTTAACTGTCACCCATAGGTCTTCATTGTCACTTTCCCAATTGTGGACTCTGGCTGAAGGAACATCCCGAGAAATAGCTAGGAGAACACCGCCGCCATCTTTTTTAGCAGTATTATGGCATAATCTATCGCGACGGTAAACAGTATACCTAGAATCAAACAACTCACTATTCAGGATGTTAGAATTCAGCCAAGTCTCAGTAAATGCTATTATTTTATAATCGTTCAGCAAAGTGTTTTGGTACAGTTCGTTTGTTTTCGTTCTTAAGCCTCTTACATTTTGGTAGTAAATATCAAGCATTGTGGATATGATTTTAACCAGAAACATTTTCTGAGTAGGGATTGGGGTGATAAACTAAACTAATGAGCTATTCTTTGGTTTTGAGTAATGCTAAGCTTTCCAGGTTGCGAATAAGAATCGCAGCGTGAGTAACGTCTTTACGCACAAACACTCGTCCATTTCGAACCCACACAAACTTATAGCCCAACTCCTTGGCTGACTGCCTTGTGGCAGCATGCCCTTCATCGTTGTCAGCAATGTCCAAGAAAAACTTCGAAAGTACATTTGAATTATTACTACTATTATGTCCATTATTCAAGTCATTCATATCTAATACATTCTTAAATATATCTTACAAAACACTTTAAAAATAACATAAAAAAATAGAGGCTCACCAGTATCGAGAACAGGGTCCAAGCTACCGGAGGTCAGGGCTCCAGAGAGAGGAACCGTCTAACAATACGAGCCGTGTCCAGAACGGTAACCATGCCGTCATTTCCTCTGCTTCGTCACTGCTTTCAATATACCTCCATTACTACTCCGCAATTTTTTACGGATGCTGAGATGAAGTTCCGTTACAACCTTAATTTCAAAAAGTACCAATTCTCATTTTACTTGAATAATAAACAATTTGTAATTTTGTTACAGCAAAAACCTCTATTAAACCGTGGCAACCCAGATTTTGTGGGTGGGTTTGTTAAAACGCCAGTGGAGAACATAAGTATAGTGAATGATGGCCTGGCAGTGGCTGGTGCCATAGAGATTGAACTGCCGCCTGCGGCAACCGTGCGTGCTGTCAGTGAGCGGCCGTATCAGTTTATTGAGGTGAAAGTAGAACATGAAAGTGACGGTATGCTCCTTATATATATATTTATTTTTCTTTACTAGCGGTACCCATTTCTTTTTTGTTCCTCTGGGAAAAATTGCGTTACGCATACCGGCGTAAATGGAGATGCTATGTGGGACTCCCCGGGCTGACCCGGTATACCCACTAAAACAACCCAGCGGCACTCCCGCAACGTCTGAGTGGAGGAGGACTCACTCACGTCCCTCCCGGCGGGGAGGCCCGGGAACGACCGCGAGTGCTCGGCCATTTCCGCCCGACGAGGTTGGTGATATGTGCAATGCGGACGAAGGCGCCCCCGCGTCACCAGGAGGAGGGAGGCGACGATTATATAACTGACTTCTCCAACCCCTTCTTCGCCTGCGGAGCGGCGCAGCGAGAGGATCATCCTCCCGCGCGCTCTCCGCCGTCTCCTTTTGCGATATTACGTCCTCGAAAAAGAAGGCGACCGCTGCCCCTCCCCTCACTTTCCAGCATGGAGTTGACCACGCCGGGAAGTGAGAGGTCCTGCCCGACAGACCAGGCCGGGCACAGCTCAAGGGTGTGCTGTATCGTGTCCTCCGGCGCGCTGCAGTCATAGTACGCCGGGGTCTCCTCCTCCTCCGGATCCGGTGCAGGTGCGAACCAAAACACCCATGAACTCGCAGGACTGGACCGAGCGCGTCCAAAGTCCTGCGGCCAAAGGTGGCGGTGGCGAGGTCCTCCGTCCAATGGTGGACGATCACGTCCCTCGCCTCCTGCCGCACGGCCTCCCGCTATTCCGCGGCGGGGCGCTCCCCGAGCACCTTACGTCGCGCCGTCCAATCGTACACTCTGGCGAGCACCCACGCCTCTAACTCCCAAGGAGGGGTGCCCGCCAGAGCGCACGCCGCCGCTTAACCTATCAAGCGGTAGGCTCTCGCCACCCGCAGTGCAATGGTCTGCGGATAGCGGTTGCGTTCTCCCTCCTGTGGAAGGAGTCCGCCCAGATGGGGGCCCCGTAAACGGCCATGCTCAGTATGCATCGCGCCTTGGGCCCCCCAGGTTCGGGAGGAGCCACGTGAGGGAATCCGCAGCTTTCAGCAGGCGCGTCGACAGCTCGCTGAAGTGCGGGCCGAAGCGCCACCTGCTGTCCAGCACCAGGCCCAGATATTTCATGTTTTCATTTTGTTTAATTTTTAGGAGTTTTTGTTTTTAATGCCAATAATCGCATTTTTCTTTCTTTTCTTTCTTTCTTTCTTTTCTTTCTTTCTTTTCTTTCTTTCTTTCTTTTCTTTTCTTTCCTTTCCTTTCTTTCTTTACTTTCCTTTCTTTCTTTTCTTTCTTTCTTTCTATGAGATATTTCATCTGGGCCTACACTTCTATCCTGACGCCCTCCACGACTATGTGGGCGGCAGGAGGGTAGCGCTGCCGAGGCCCGTGAAAGAATACGGCCTCGGTCTTGTGCAGCGCCACCTTCAATCCTAGCCGGCGGATCCTCCCTGCGTCTAAGGATCCGCCAGCCGAGACCAGACAAGCCGCCTCTCTGAAGTCCCTCCCCCGGGCAGTGAGGAGAGTCATCCGCGTAACATATGACCCTCGTGCCCTGTAGGAGGTCTCCCCGCAGGAGCCAGTCATCCGATGTTCCACAGGGGAGGCCCCAGAACCGATCGCTGCGGAACACCGGACTCCGCGCCGTATCGCCTGATCCTGGCCGTCTTGTCCACCAGGAGGACCGTTCGGTCCTCCAAGTAGCTGGCCAGGAGGTTCGTCAAATATTGGGGCACTCCGTGGTACCGGAGCGGTGTCTTTGTCGAATGACACCGCCAACACTAGGCACCCCCTTCTCAACTGCCTCCTTTACTTGGCCCTTGAGCTGAGCCAAAGCATCGACCGTCTAACGCCCCTGTCGGAAACCGAATTGTGCATCCAAAAAGTCCGGCCCTACCCCTCGCAACAGACTATTTGGCCGGGCGGCAACGATCCCCTCGAACAACGTACAGACCTCATCGAGCAGAACGATGGGCCGGTATGCCGAGGGGGAGACCACCAAGCGTCCCTCCTATCGGAGGAGGCACAGTTGCCCCTCCTGCCACAGTTTCGGGAAACTCCCAGTCGTAAAGCATGCGCTGAAGAGGTCCCGAAACCTGTCCTCCATTTGAGTGGCGGCGATGGCTTGCGAGGACGCCCAGGTGCCGTCTTCTTCGCGCGGAGGTGAAGGACCCTCGCGTAAAATTCCACCGCCGTCACCGGGGGGATCTACTCCTCCGGCGAAGCCGCCTCCCGCGTGGGGTCCATCACTGGTGGGGCTAAGTCGGTCCTGCGCGGAAACAGGGACCGGACCACCCCATCCAACAACGCCGGCTCGACCCTATGGTCGAGCCGGCCGCAGCTGGTTCCGCGCCACCTTGTACGGTTTCCCATATGGATCCCTGTCGAGACCCTCCACCATCTCTCTCCTTCCCGGCGCACATTGCCGACTTGAGATCCATCCTCGCCTCTCGGTAAGAAGCGTAGAGCCGGTCCTCGTCAGCCTGGATTCGTGCGCTACGCCGCATTTTAACCCCGCGCACAAAATAGTTCGTGCCGTCGACTAGTGCAACCTTAAGCAGTTGTTACACTATCCAATTTATTGGAATCCTAACTAGGAAATCGGTAGATGTAATCGTAGTTAGGAACAGATTGGATCTGATTTAGTCAAATCGGAGGTCCAACCGCTCTTCTTCCTATAAGTTGTCTACTATTTAAGACAGTGTAATCGCGACGCTGCGATTTAGAATGACTAGTCGGCGTCAATGTTACCAACTTAGTGGATTTTGCACTAAAACTGGTGTTTTTCTAGCGGTTTAGTAAAATCCTGTTTACATTTTAAATTATACAGAATGCGATTGTAAATCTTTTAACTGCTATATTAAGAATTAAAATAGCCTTCCCGACCGTCTGGCAACCCTATGTCTGTACTATTTAGAATCCAATTTAGGTTCCTAACTGGGATTCCAATAAATTTGATAGTGTAATAACTGCTTTAGCCGCCTTTTACGTGATTTTAACACACTTTTACTAGCTTCACCTATATGTATGTATCAGAATCTTGGAACGTAATTTTCACACGCTTCGTAACGTGAATTTAGATAAAATAAACTTTTGCGTATGCAATGTTCTAATTAACCAGGACCGAAGACGATACAATAATTTAATAATTTGTCCCATTATCCTGGCCAGCATCTTCAGGAATAATGACTGTTTGCTTAAAAAATCGCTCCACTGAACTAAAAATCAAAAAATATTTTTTATATAAGAATTAAGTATATGTCACGTCGAGGTACCTATGAATTACCACCATCATCAAATCCAATACCTAGAGGCAATTCCTTCATTCTTCATAGGAACGGGTGAACTTCAATAACACACATCACTGGATTAAAACTCCAAAGTATTTATTTGACTTAGTTACAGGCAGTTTGCATTCGAACTTGAAGCTAAAACCACATGGTGTGGCTCGCTGGGTCACAAATTCCTTGTCGATCTCTAGAGAAGACCCAGCAAGAAACTCTAGGATACTCTTTTAAATCTTTTTATAGTTTACACAATCTTTACTTTATGACAATTAGCGTTACATGTTTATTAGGTTTTCAAACATCTCATCAATCAGATTTATAAGTTCTAAGTGGGCGGAACTTCTACATTGTTTTTGCTTAGACACTAATTACTTGGATAGTTGAATAAAGCTAGCAAACAATACTAAAATGCTGCTCAATTAATTATTTTAACATTAAACAACCCCAATACTGTAGATTATTATAGAAATAGGAATCTCATCATAAAACTATCCAAGTTTCCGGTGATCTGACAATCTTACTAATCAGAAGGTTTCCCATTATTACATAGCTGTGTAAAATAGTCTTAAGACTTTTTAGTATTTAATAATTTACTCAAATTTGTTAAGTTCTCGTATTAAATTATTAAATCTAGTTATTGGTCATTTAAATTATAACATCCGGCATTGTTGACAACTTTGCATAATAAGAATAGCATTATGCTGGCACTACACTTGGCATATTTGACAAAATATTTGCGAAATTTTGGCAATGCAAAACGAACCTTATTGCTATTAGAATATAGTTCATTTTGTAATAGAGATTTGGTGCAAACATTTGTACAAATATGCCAAGTATAGAACCAGCATTAGGTCATTATCAAACACATTTACTTCGTCAAATGTGCAACGGTTGAAATGAGAACAAATCTAAAAGTCCTACAATAAGTGTTCCCGTTTTATTTAAACATCTCGTATTAATTAAACATTGAAATTAGCTTATCAGATGATCTTCATTCAAACAGTTCAATAACTAATTCCACAATAAGCCAATAGATGGCGCTGAACCCAAAACCCAACTTAAATAGACCTTAAAAATTAAAATAATTAAACTGGTATCTCAGAGATGACAGACTTAAACGGAGTTTGTGTTGATTGACAATTAAAATGATTAATTAGGATAATGAATTAGCAAATTCACGCCTACGCGGCGACATATACAATTAACGAAAAAAAATATGTTGTTGTACAAAAGAGTATCACATTATTAGTATTCTCTCTTACAAACAAATACACATACATAAATACAAGAGATAGATAGTAGGTACCTACTTAAGACGACGACTAACGCCAACGAACTTGACGGAACAGAACACGCACTCCGTTCACACCCGCGCGATCCAAAATTTAGTAGTTTTTTGTACTTTTTATGGTTCAGTACCTCGAAAGAAAAAAACGGAACCCTTATAGGATCACTTTGTTGTCCGTCCGTCTGTCTGTCTGTCAAGACCCTTTTTCTCAGGAACGCGTAGAGGTATTAAGCTGAAATTTATATCAGACACTCAGGTCTAATGTCCCTTAAAGCTGTTATAAAATCAAACTTCTAAGCCAACGTAATCAAAAGATACAGCCGTTTGTGTCGCAAATTGCCGCAAATTTTCGACACTCGCAAGGGAATTTTCTTTTTTTTTTGTTTTCTTCTTTTAATTGGATTTTTACAATAGTTTGCAATCATCTTTATAGCCCTTTGCTAAGAATAGTTACAGCACTGATAACAACATTTGTGCCACATGTTAAATTTAGTCTTGTTATATTTTTTATTTATTTACCTTTGTATAGATTCTTTTACCGATTATTTTGTGAATGTATGAACATTGTAGGCCTTCTAGATGTTGGTTAACATTTGTTTACTTTTTATATATTATACACCGTGAAATTTAAATGGTTGTTTTCCCGCAGCGAAATGGTTTTTTCTATGTAATACAATCGTTTCGTAGTTATGTAAAATATTAGAAACAAAAACTGGCATATTTAACATTGTGAAAAACTTAACTCGAAAGCGATCACGAACCAATAGTAATACCTCCCGATATCTACGGCCGAACGACAGCGGGGCGTTGACCCGGGTGCTAAGTAGGTCAGGATTACTGTCAAAAGGATTAGGTTCGAAGGCGGCTCCGTTTGATAATGTTGCGCGCGGGCTAGTTTATGCCGTATTACTACACGCGAGAGCTTATTTTACTTTAAACATTTAATAAATCGGTATTTGCTTTGTCGGCTTAGCGGTGGTATTGTTCCTTGCAAACTATTTTATGACGTATCACTACGTGCGAGAGTTTATTTTGGTTTGAACATTATCTTGTGCATCGCTTTTCTTTGCCGGTGGTGACGCGAGTAGTACCTAGTACCTACAAGTTACTATTGTAACTCACTTTTTCGAGTTGATGAATATTTTTTAAATTATTTTAAAACAAAAACATCGTTATTTTTTTACTTTAACTCTATGCTTCGAAAGTACTCCTTAAGGCAAGTCGTTCTGCCGCGGGAAAACAACCAATTAAATTTCACGGTGTATAATCTTTTTTTTTAGTTTCTTACGACTTATTGTCGGGCCTACGTTGTCCCCCCATAGTACTAATGCTGTAACATGGAAATATTGTAAAACCAAACCATTTTTTAAAAGAGTAACCATGGAGTTTCTTGCCGGTTCTTCTCCATAGGAAACGACCAATCCGAACCGTGCACCTTTTGTCGACGTTTTATAAGTGCCCATATGTTTTATAAGGCCTATGTGAAATAAAAAATATATATTTTGATTTTGAATCAAAACCGTATTTCCCGTGAACTCAGAATCTTGAAATTTGGTACGAAGCAACGTCTTGTGGCACAGATAAAGGAATAATTGTGAAAACCGTAAATTGTTAGTTATACCATATAATAAAAATATTTTAAATAATTTTAAACTTACTACCCCTTTCCTCGCGAGTCCGATTCGCACCCGGCCGTTTTTTTTATTATTCTATGACTTTTAAAAAAAAAGCTTCAAATCGAAATGTAATAATTAAATTGTCTTTGAGATGGTGTCAATTACATTAAAATACACCCAGCGGTTTTGGTGCGATTGTCGTGGTTTTGTCCGTGTTAGACATAACTTTACAAATTAATTACACCATGTTACACGAATAAAACTCAAAATTTTCTTAAATCAAATTATTAAGAAAATGGTCTAATGTAACATATATTTTTTCCAAAAAATTACGACTAGCCGTTTAGAAGTGATTCTCATTTTAGAATCAACTACTCAAGGGAATCGGCGCTTTAACAAGTCTGCGTTTCTCTTCTATATCTACTACATTTAATTTAACATTATAAATTTAAATTATGTATTTTTACAGTTAGTTCAACCGATATACTTAGTGCCAACGAGACCACTTGATTTAGCCCTTTCAAACAAAAAGAGTTTGCAGAATCGGTCCATAGTTGGTATCGGTGAAAAAAACATACAGCCGAACATAGAACCTCCTCCTTTTTGGGAAGTCGGTTAAAAAGTCACATTGATACTAGCCCGGATAAGAACCCACGACCAGCCGGGCGAGCACTGCCTCTGAGAGAGGCTTGAGTCACGGTTTTTGCTCCCAACACTGTGATAAAAAGGCCGTGCTCGCCCGCCTGGATGAAGCACGAGCGGCGAGGATTGTGTAAAGCTTTTGACTGGTTTCATTTCATTACAGAGCTAGAACCAGAATATCCAGACGTAGAGGATTTTCCGGCGCACCATTCCGACTCTGAAGACGATGTGCCGCTCCTGAAGATTAAAACTGAAGTGGAACAAGTCGAGGATGAGGAACAACAAGAAAAAGTAGCTGTGGACAAACGAACAGCCGACGATACGAAATGTGAGTATTTTTTGTTGATCAGTCGAAAGAGTAGTCTAAACTCTTAGGTTTAAAGTACAATTTCCACCAAACAGCACGCGATATCGAACCGGAACGGATTTTACAATCTTTATACGAAATTAAATCGTAAACACAGTAATAAGTCTTAATTATCAAGCCACGCACAGCAGCTTGACTGCGGGCGTCTTCCGCGACAAGCGTTTGGAGCCGAAAGCATGCTGTGACGCGCGGTCGGCTCCGTTCGGTTACCTTCGTATCCTTTCGGCTGCCTTCGCGTGTGCTTGTAGCTGTGGCCGGGTGGCGGGCGGCGGCATTCTCGAGTGTGCAGTGTCATTTGACGCACGGTAGGAATGAAATGCACACAATAAACGTTGCACTGCCAGAATTGAACATACAAGCGCAGGTACGGATACGTACGCAAGCGACGGAAGCCGTTCGTATGCGTCGACATCCTGCCAGACGCAATCGGCTGTCGCCGTATCCGTTCGTATCCTTTCCGATCCGATGCGATGTGTGCCGTTTGGTGGAAATTGTACTTAAATAGTAAAGATACGGCTGTCCGATCGTTTACTTATTACTTATATATATACAAAATACAAAAAACGCGGCAGTTTCGATGTCCCGCGCACACTACCGTTTCCGATGATAGCCGACCGTTGGCGAGTTTGCTTCGTTTTAGTTTGACCTTTGTAAAACCGAATAAGTCAGAAAACGTGCGGTCCGCCCTCTTTACTATATGTGTAACGGGTTATATTTATGGTTTATTTCTCAAATATTAACATATCGAAGGTTCACGGGCTATTTGTATTAAGAGACAATCTGGCCGATTTTGAGATAAATACATATTCGGAATCGCTGGATTCTTTGCGTCGTTTGAATCCGATTACATTTTGATCTAGACACTTTTTTGTCGCTAGAAACATCAGTAAATTTTGGTCCAGTTTGAATCTGATTTGATTGATGCGACACAAATTTCATACAGACAAATCATTTTGTGATTTAGACTTAAGGCCGTACTCTGACCAAACAATCAGCATGAGATATGAGCATTCCTATTGGCATAGCGGCACTGGTGGCGCATGACTTACAGTAGTGAATAGGCCCAGATTTTAGAATAAAATCTTTATAAAATCGAATATTGGTATTTTCTCGCGAGTCCCTCAGAAAAAAAATTAAAGAGATCGATATACTGACTCTACCTTCTCTTTATATTTTGGAATGTATTTTGTATGTTCGTAAAAACCGAGGGCTTTTCAAAACTAGAAGCGACTTCCATAATTTAAATACACACAGTAAGTACGAAATTGTAATACCCAAATTCAGATTAACGAAAACTAGCAAGTCTTTTCTTATAAACAGTATACGCTTTTAAAACAAGTTACCAAAGTCAGTTATAGAACTGACCGATGGAAAGTTCAAAAACTACATCAAACGTATCCTTATTAAAAAAGCATATTATAAAATCAAGGACTACGTTGAAGATAAAAACATTTGGCCTTAGCTCCTTCTGCGCATGCAGCTTCCCTGGTAACTTGTAAACGGCACAAATATGTGGATGTCTCTAACTATTCTCAATCTCATTTTTTCTTTCCTTCTTTTAATTAGACATTTTTACAATGGTTTTCAATCATCTTTATAGCCCTTTGCTAAGAATAGTTACAGCACTGATTGTCGGGCCTACGTTGTCCCTCCATATCTAAGTAATAATGCTGTAACATGGAAATATTGTTAAACCAAACCATTTTTAAAAGAGTAACCATGGAGTTTCTTGCCGGTTCTTCTCCATAGGAAACGACCAACCCGAACCGTGCAACTTTTGTCGACGTTTTATAAGTGCCCATGTAGGCCTATGTGAAATAAAAAAATATATTTTGATTTTGAAAAAAATAAAACTTACAAAATGTTCGTTATCAAATTGTCTATCCATTAGTGTTAGTACAAAAAATTATGAATGAACACTTTACGAGGAGATGCATGCTATCAATCATTATTTCTCATTTTTATGGTTTTGTTGGAAGGAGATTAGTGAAACATATACTTCATGTCGGTGGTCTTTTTTTATTATTTTTAAATTTTATGCTAGTTTCACGTGTCTCCTGTGCGGGTCACAAATAAATATTTTTTCTTTCTTTCTTTCATTAATAAAAAAAGACATCTACCATTTTGGAATCAATAATATGTAGAAATTTAATGTATTTTTATTAGTTGATATTTCATTTTAAATAACGAGTAGATAGCTCCTAAAAACTGCACGAAAAACGGCTAGCGCGGCGTTTTGCTCGGGGTAGCGCCTTAAGCTGTTTGTCCTGACATAATTTTCTTGAAATGGGTAATAAATAATATCGTTCCACCTGTATCTCAATAAAAGTGAGTCAATATAGCACTACAAAAGGACCAGGATTACAATTTCTCAAAAGACGGACACACGCAAATAAAATAATTTCTAATCAGGAAGCGTATAAATATTTAATTATCATAATTATATTAACTTTAAACAAATCTTATTTTGAATTAAAATCACAGGGGCGCCCGTTGTGAAGAAACCAAATCTTCTAGACGGTACAACTTCATCGGAGCTAAAGAAAACCGCACACACACACTCGAAAACTATCCTGTCAAGTCAAATTCGTACATCCAAACTGATTACTAAAACGGAAGAGAGCACTAGTATACTACCTGCAGAGGCTGCAGATAATAACAGTATACATACAAATATAACTAATTTAATCGATTCTACTGTAGATTCGAATTTCTATCACAAAACTCATATTAAAATATCGACTAAAAATACTGAGAGTGTTGAATCAAAAATTTGTATCAAAGAAAAATGTTTCCAATGTGATGTGTGTCAGCGTAGTTTTAGTGAAAAGACTAATTTAAGAAGACATATCCTTCGCCACATTGGCAAACAACCGTTCAAATGTGAATTATGTCCGCGTACTTTTAACGCAAAATGTCATTTGGATAAACACTTTCGTAAACATTCCGGTGAAAAACCTTACAAGTGTGAAGTTTGTCAGAGGTGTTTCAGTGAAAAGAGCAATTTAACCAAACATGTCCGCAGGCACACGGGTGAAAAACCCTACAAATGTGATATTTGTCAGCGTAGTTTTAATCAAAAGTTTCACTTGACGTCGCATAGTCTCTTACACACCGGAGAAAAACCTTACAAATGTGAAGTAAGTCAGAAAAGTGTTAGTAGGTTATATAATTTCAAGCAACATTCTCGCACGCACACTGGTGGAAAACCTCACAATTGTGATGTGTGTCACCGTAGTTTTAGTCAAAAAACTTCTTTGACCAATCCTTCGCAAACACACGGGTGAAAAGCCTTTCAAATGTGTTATATGCCAGCGTTGTTTTATTCATAAACAGTCTTTGGACATGCATATTCGAACCCATGCTGGTGAAAAGCCTTACAAAAGTGAACATTGTCGAAGATGTTTTGCTCAAAGTTCAATTTGAAACAACATTATCGAACTCATAAGCGGTAGGCCGGTCCAGAGTGAACACGCGGAGACAAGACTTTTTTGAAGTGAAAACTTATTTTTCATCATACTTGCTCGTAAAAAGTATCTAAACATACAGGTTAACTTGGCCGTAATGTCCCATATAAAACCCCCGGGCTTTCTTTTTGTCATGAAACCCTAGGGCGGTAAGTAATATTCTTTATAATTTATGGCACAGCACACAGGTCATGCAAGTTCAAGCAAGGAGTTTACACGCAATTGAAAAATTGTCTTAAAATGTTATCTAAACAGGAATTTCTTTGCAATCTCGCTACATGTTACTTAAATACTCAACTAATGCAATAATCGATTTTAATAGTTATAGCATGAAAACGTTGAAATTATTTAATTCTTTTTACACTCCGTCATGGCTGTATACCTACGTAAGTATTTGCGCTTAAAGTTTCTAAAGGAAACACTGTATAATCTGTGGTGTGGGCAAAAATTCGCCAACCGCTTAAAAAAAGTTCACGTATTTCATAATAACAGCTGTGCTGACTTGTGTATTAAAGCTATAATTCATAATTATTACTCACAAAAGTGATGAAAAACGTAAAATTGTATGTATCACGGGCGGTACGGGAATTACGAACCTCGACTCAGAAAGCCCTCATTCTACTAGAGCCTCGATCGTAATTCCTTACTTACCACCCTTAATACACAATGTACTATAGCCACCATAAGCGGTTTTCGATAGGTGCAAAACTTTTGGGTTTCGCGTCATCGACATTCTAACGTTACGTGCACCAGACTACCGACTCGCAGCGGCCTGTGTACATGTATACGCATGTATATGTTATGTTATATATGTGTTACCAAGTGATTAATACGGCATTATTCATAATGCCCACACAGTTTAAAAATGCCCATTGTGAGAAGGCAATATAATAAAATGAAATTTAATTTATAAAATCTGTATTGTAGGTAATAAGTACGATTATGATTTAGGTAAAAAAACAGAAAGTTGACGGAGCACCGCTGCGCGGATCCGTTTTAAGGTCTATCCACACATATCAGGGGCGTGCCCGGGACGTGGACGGAACGTGCCCTGTCAGGGGCACAAAAAAATTTCGGTGCGTACATTTTATATGAACTCGTTCACACACGTCCGTGCACGGGCCAGTGACGAAACTTCAATGATTGGGCCCGGCCCTGGCACGCCCCTGATATGTGTGGATCGACCTTCAGGGTTCCGTACCCAAAGGGCGAAAATGGGACCCTATTACCAAGACTCCGCGGTTTTTTTTTTTTCAAAATCAATTTTTTTATTTCACATAGGCCTACATGGGCACTTATAAAACGTCGACAAAAGGTGCACGGTTCGGGTTGGTCGTTTCCTATGGAGAAGAACCGGCAAGAAACTCCATGGTTACTCTTTTAAAAATGGTTTGGTTTTACAATATTTCCATGTTACAGCATTAGTACTTAGATATGGGGGGACAACGCAGGCCCGACTTATGACAATAAGTCGTAAGAAACTAAAAAAATTAAAATAAAAAGATTATATATTAAATAAAAAAGTTAACAAATGTTAACTAGCATCAAGAAGGCCTACAATGTTCACACATTCACAAAACAATCGGTAAAAGAATCTATACAAAGGTAAAAAAAAAAAAAAATAAGTATAACAAGACTAAATTTAACGTGTGGCACAAATGTTGTTATCAGTGCTGTAACTATTCTTAGCAAAGGGCTATAAAGATAATTGAAAACCATTGTAAAAAGTCTAATTAAAAGAAGGAAAGAAAAAATGAGATTGAGAATAGTTAGAGACATCCACATATTTGTGCCGTTTACAAGTTACCAGGGAAGCTGCATGCGCAGAAGGAGCTAAGGCCAAATGTTTTTATCTTCAACGTAGTCCTTGATTTTATAATATGCTTTGTTAATAAGGTTACGTTTGATGTAGTTTTTGAACCTTCCATCGGTCAGTTCTATAACTGACTTTGGCAACTTGTTATAAAAGCGTATACTGTTTATAAGAAAAGACTTGCTAGTTTTCGTTAATCTGAATTTGGGTATTACAATTTCGTGCTTACTGCGTGTATTTAAATTATGGAAGTCGCTTCTAGTTTTGAAAAGCCCCCGATTTTTACGGACATACAAAATACATTCCAAAATATGAAGTGAAGGTAGAGTCAGTATATCGATCTCTTTAAATTTTTCTCTGAGGGACTCGCGAGGACCCATTTTATAGATTGCGCGGATTGCCCTCTTTTGTAGGATGAAAATTGAGTCAACGTCTGCTGCTGATCCCCACAGCAGAATGCCATAAGACATAATACTGTGGAAATAAGCATAGTATACTAACCTAGCTGTCGCTACATCGGTTAGCTGCCTTATTTTCCTTACTGCATATGCAGCCGAACTTAACCTACCCGAAAGAGTTCTAATGTGCGCGCCTCACTGCAATTTTGAATCGATAGTAATCCCTAAGAATACAGTTTCCGTTATAACTTCAAGATTTTTGCCGTCAAGATTTAGGTTTAGGTCATGTTGTGGTACATTTGGTAAAGAGAACTTTAGACATTTTGTTTTTTTCGCATTCAGTAAAAGATTGTTAGCTGCGAAGCATTTTGAGAGAACAATCAGACTTTCGTTAACATTTAAGACATCCGTATCTTGCCTATCTATTTTAAAAATTAGCGAAGTATCATCAGCAAATAGAATTATATCCGATAATTTGGCCATCAAAAAAGGGAGATCATTAATGTAAACAAGAAAAAGGAAAAGGCCGAGAATTGAACCTTGGTGCACGCCCATCTTGACTAGAGACCCGGAGGACGTCGCCCCATTAACATTTACTTTTTGCTGTCTGTTTGATAAATAGGAAAGCACGAGATCAGCAGATTTTCCACGAATTCCGTAGTGGTGTAATTTACAGATCAGTGTGTTGTGGTCGACGCAGTCGAAAGCTTTTGAGAGATCACAGAAAATGCCAATGGCATCTTGGGACCTCTCCCAAGCCTCCAAGATGTGACTGATGAGTTTTACTCCCGCGTCCGTTGTCGACCTACCTTTCGTGAAACCAAACTGTGGACTATGCAGGATCCCATTTGAATTGAAGTGAGACAACATCTGTTCCAGCATGATTTTTTCATAGATTTTACTCAATGCTGGAAGCACGGATATAGGTCTATAATTAGAAGGATCACTCTTACAGCCTGATTTGAAAATTGGTACTACTTTACTGTGTTTCATTAAGTCAGGAAAAGTGCCGCTGTCCAAACATTGATTGAATATGCCTGTTAGGTTCGTCTGGCTGTCTGTCACCAGGCTGTGTCTCATGAACCGTGATAGCTAGACAGTTGAAATTTTCACAGATGATGTATTTCTGTTGCCGCTATAACAACAAATACTAAAAACAGAATAAAATAAATATTTAAGTGGGGCGTCCCTACAACAAACGTGTCCGTTCTTCTCCACGTAGGCTTTTCCGAACGGATGGTAGAATCACTTTATCAGATCCGGCCTTTGCCATCCCCCAAGCGACGCCCTGAGCCGAGGTCCGACCCCAACTGGGGTAGCCCTTAGTGCTGTCGCTTTAGGTTTAGAAACTTTAAGCCTGGCCGGAGGCTACTTAGCTTAGTCTCCACAGGTTAGTCCGGTTAAGCAGAGGACGGCTACTTTGGCCGAACTGCGAGACGCCACGCATTAAAAAAAAAAAAAAAAAAAAAAAAAAAAAAACAACAAACGTGTTTTGTTTGCCGTTTTTTGCGATAATGATACGGAACCCTTTGTGCGCGAGTCCGACTCGCACTTGGCCGGTTTTAGTAACTGCAGGCTTTATAGGAACCTAACATGAAGAATAGGTTCCTTTCGATCGCTTTGCTCGCTCACTTCAGCTCCCGTCGTCCTTTTCGAACCCAACCTATCGTCGTGTCGGAGTGCCCTAAGCTCCCGAGCTCGCTTTGCTCGCCGTTGGACTAATAAGTTAAAGATAGAACAAATATTATTATTCTAAATGAGTGGCACCGCTTACAAACGTTTGTTGATAACGCGTGTTTGTGCACATACCAGGTCCCTCCATGCTCTGCTTAATTTAGGTAGCATAAAAAAAAAAACACCCACTAGTTCGTAACAATATTCATAATGACCACACAATGTGATAAATAATGAAATTTACATCAGTATTACTTAGATTTGATTTATCATTATTCACATTACCCGGGAGTTATTATTTATTTATATTGCGAGCTTTTACTCAACCGACATCAAAAGCAAAACACAAAAAATGCAAAACATCTTTCGTTTCGGTCTTCGGAAGCCGGTGTCTTTGGTTCTTCTTTTTTTTATCGTTTTTCGACACCGAAAGTTATATTGCATTTTTTTTGTGTTTTGCTTTTGAAGTCGGTTTATTTTTTTCTGAAAACGTTGTTATTTCTCTCTTTTTAGTTTTTGTACACTATCACTAAAACGTGAGCATTTTCTATAGTAAGTTACATAAATGATTGACATTAACTTAATTTACAAATTCGAGCTGTTCGTCGCTAAGGATTTCGGTTGTATGTTCCATATCTTGAAAACTGCTGAACCGATTTGTATGAGACTTGCACTATTCCCTAAGCTGTTTGTCTGTCCACGCATTTCGCCGAAACTAGTAATCGGATCGTGA
The DNA here is from genome assembly GCA_964057195.1 of Orthosia cruda. NCBI lineage: Eukaryota > Metazoa > Arthropoda > Insecta > Lepidoptera > Noctuidae > Orthosia > Orthosia cruda. Next base: position 18,303,201 of record OZ059853.1, read on the forward strand.
TCATTCTTATCACGATTGAGTTCGTTAAAAAGTCGGAATAAGCCCACTGAGCAATGACTTGGTTCCTAACACATACACTAATACATTATATACTCGACTGTACCATGTGCGCGTTAGATTCTTTTTGGATGGATTAAATCTTGTGAGTTCGTGTCGACATGCTGTAGTAGCAATGAGGTTAAATGGACCACGTTAAACGTTTAATTTGTGTACAGAGTGAATTTTTCAAGTAGTGGTGGATGGCCTAAGCCGAAACCATGAGGAATAGCGAATAACACTGACAAGAGTCACGAGTCTGATATTCAAAATCAATATTTCTAGACTGGAATCGAACCCGATGATTATGAAAAAAAAACGAAGCGTATTATTTACACCATCCGATAGTGTTGTTAATAAAGATCAAAGTGAATACTAGGAAGGGAATGATATACAGCAAAATTAAGAAAAGAGCTAATTTAAGGTTCCGTACCTCAAAAGGTAAAAAAAGGAACCCTTACAAGATCACTCTCTTGTCCGTTTCTCCGTGTGTCACCACCGATTTTCTCAGGAACGGGTGGTCCTAGCAAGTTGAAATTTATACGACATACTAAGTCCCTATTAGGTGTATAAAAATCAAGATATATGTACAAATTTATATTTCGCGAAATCTTGTATGTACCAAAACTTACGTTATTATTCAACTTTTTTTATTTTTCGGTATTTTCCCTTTACTTGTGCTGTAAGACCTTGCTTTTAACCAAAATTGACAATTCTAGGTCAAACGGCAGTACCCTATAGGTTTTGGGTCGAAAACCTATATGGTAGTTCCCGTTGACCTAGAATCCCGAAATTTGGCTAAAAGTAAGATCTTACAGCACAAATAAACGGAAAAAGCCAAAATATAAAAAAGTTGAAAATATATATACATAGTTGACACCTCCCACCCTGAGTACGGAACCCTTCGTGCGCGAGTCCGACTCGCACTCGGCCGGTTTTTAACATAGATAAGAGGGTGTATGATTGTTTCTTAGCGGGTAAGACGCGCTCGCGGTAAAATTGAGCTCCGCAATAATTTAACTTTTTAAATAATTACATTCAGTGAAAACATTTGAAATAGTATTAAACAAAGTGTGTATCACGTGTTAAACCTGTACAAGTGTTATCTAAACTTAAAAACAATATCAGACAAAGATCTAAGGTGAAATATAATCCGGACACACAATAACAATTTCGATAATAAAAAGTGCCATAATACTGTGTTTACAGTGCTCATCAACGAAAACATACACTGTAAACTAAAATTTAAACATATTTTGTGACCTAATATCGTCAAAAAGGTGATAATAAACTAATAAAGTGATCAAAAGTGAAAACCATACATAACAAAAAACTCAAAACAATATTCAAATCCACCTACAATTCGAATAACGAACTATTGAAATTACGAAGAATACATCTCCTAATTTCAACTCACATTCTAAATGTTCAGTTGGCGGTTCACCGCTAGGTTCCGGTAGCGAAACTACTTGTCTCGAGTTCGAACCCCGCATCCAGCAAATCACTTTTTGGGAATTCATGGTGAATGGTTCCACTGCTGAGCATATAAATTATTAAGTAAACATAGAATATTTTAACAAGAACAGTAAAAATAATATTACATCATGAACTTCCTGGAGAACATTACATTGCGAGTTCGAGGTACTCGTCGCACTCGTTCAATGTCGGACTCGCAAATTAATATCAGTCATATTGAAAACGAATCACCAACGCAAACACTGGAGAATACCGCAACCAGTCTGCCCGAGATGAGCAATGATGACACTTATGACCAAGAAATGATGTCGAAACTAAAGGAACAAGTTGAGAAACTAACTCTTCAATTGAGTAGTGCAGAAGAAGAAATTGAGATACTGACATTAGAAAATAATAACCTTAAACAGTCAAACCAAGAGTTGGTAAAAAGAAATGAATTGTTAAAAAAAATTACCGACACTCCTACAAAGAAAACTACCCAAAAATCGTCCACTCCTAAAAAAAGAGAAACATTGTCTAACAAATACACACAAACGGAACAAATAGCTAGTACAACTGAAAAGAAGAAAATTAGTAAGAGCACACAAACAGTTACAACGACTTCTAAGGCAACACTTAAGGAAAACTCTGTGGTACGACTAGAAATACCTCATACAACAAGTGAAAATAAACATCTGGAGAAGAAAGCTAATAAAATCTGTATTATTAGTGAGAATAAATACAATAAAGTACGTACAATTGCAGAGAATAAGTTTCAAAACTCTGAACTATGCCACTACTTAACACCATACTCTGGAATACATAACATGTTTCGTGATTTGGAACCGAAGTTGAAAAACTTTACTCTGGATGACTTCTGTATTGTTTTAATTGGTGAAACCGACTTCAAATCCACTAAGGAATATTCTAGCATAATTTTAAACATAAGAAATGTACTTGAAAAAATTCAACACACAAATGTTATTCTCTGTATGCCGACATATAGCCATTGTTTGAGTAATGTCACTCTGTATAACCGGCGAGTAGAAAATTTCAATAACCTACTATACCAAGATATTTTAGCTCACGAACATGCTTACTTTATTGACTCTAACAGGAATCTTACATGGGACAACAAGATGTACAAACAAAATACAGGATCACTTAATAATTATGGCATGCAAATAATTTTCCGAGATATCGCCGAACTTATGCACCATATAAATGTAAATACCTCTGGAGATACAGAATCCGAGGAACTTTGGCGGCATGCTACGCCCGAAAGGACAGTAAGAGAGGTGGTGCATGTATCCTTGTAAAGAAAGGTCATCAGTATAAAGAACTCCAAGATATAGCTAATCTCTCCATAAATGGAGTCTTTGAATGTTGCGCAATAGAGTTAATAATGTGTAATACGATTATTATTTGTATATATAGAGTACCAAAATTTAGTAACTTGACTGTATTTTTTGAACAATTAGAAAAAGTGATGTGTACTATCAATAAAACAAAACTAAAGAGAAGTGTCGTAATTGCAGGTGACTATAACATTAATTCTCTTAAGCATAACAATACTTTGATGGAATTGGAATGTTTGCTCTTAAATTATAATTTAAAATTGGAGCTAAATCAGCCAACTCGACTTGCAAGCGGAACGTGCATAGATAATTTTGCACATAATCTAGGAAAGAAGTGTAAATCTGATGTGGTCGACTTCGGCCTGTCAGACCACACAGCACAAGTACTAAAAATTCCAGTTAATAAATCTTTTTTAATAAGTCATTGGCGAATAAGTAGACGAGACTATAGCAAAGAAAATATGAGTAAATTCATAAACTATATTCAATCTATTTCATTCTCTGAAATCTATAATACAGATAATCCGAACACGGCGTACAATACATTTTTAGAGACCTTCATGATGCTGTATAATTTATGCTTTCCTGTCAAAAAGATTACTGTAAGAACCAAAGCTAAGCCTCAATGGTTATCACGTGGCATAAAAATATGTAGCAAAAAAAAGAGAGAGCTAATGTGGAACTATAGGCTAAATCGTAATGAACTAAATAAAACTAAATTTAAAAAATATTCTAAAATCTATAAAAATATAATCCAATTAACGCAACGAGCACAAAATAATCATAAAATAAAAACAGCTACTAATAAAGCCAAAGCTACATGGGCAATTATAAATAGGCCAAGAAATAATTTACCAAAAAATACTATTACTTCCATAGAAATAAACAATGAAACTATAACCAGTCCACAGAAGATCGCAGATGCTTTCAACAATTTCTTTTTAGAAAAAATAAAACCGATACCAGGTTCTGGCAATAAAGTAACTGAAAATATTTCTAAATCAACTCAATCAATGTTTATGGCGCCAAGTACGCCATACGACGTACTAAAAATTATAAGATCGCTAAAAAATACGACCAGTGTTGGGTACGATGGGATCTCGACTAGAATTATAAAATATGTCGCATATCAGATATGTGATCACCTAAGCCATATCATTAACTTGTGTATAAGTACAGGGTCATACCCTGAAAAGCTAAAAACTTCTATTGTTAGACCAATCTTCAAAAAAGATAATAAACAGAATATGAACTGTTATAGACCAATTGCGCTTGTTCCCATAATTTCAAAAGTCTTTGAGAAATACATATCTAACCAAATTTACAACTATTTTGAAAAACTAAATATTCTTACGGAAGACCAGAAAGGCTTCCGTAAGAATAAAACAATAAACATGGCTATTTTTGATTTTATTAATAATGTTATGGCTAGCGTAGATAAAAGGACGCCGGTATGTTCCATTTACTGCGACATGACCCAGGCTTTCGATTATGTTGACCATGACATTCTCCTTCATAAACTGGAAGCGTATGGAATTCGAGGCAACATACTTAATCTCATAGAGTCGTATCTAAAAAACCGGAAACAATATACAGAAATTTCTAAAGTAAACATTCATACTAAAAAAGAAGAAACGTATTCATCGAGGAAACAAATAGTTAAATATGGAGTCCCACAAGGAAGTGTATTAGGTCCATTGTTATTTATAATATATATAAATGACCTTCCAAAAGTTACGAAATATCCAGTATCACTCTTTGCCGATGACAGCACGGTCACAATAAATTGTAAAAATAAAGACACCTATGATAACGAAATTAATATAACATTGAAATCATTGGTTAACTGGTTAAATAACAATAATTTAATAGTCAACCTTAAAAAGACAAAAGTTATGTTCTTCAGTCAACGTTTGGCAACACCAAACATTAATGTTACTCACCAAGGGATATTAATACAAAAGGTGGACACAACTAAATTCTTAGGTGTAACTATTGACAAACGTCTAAACTGGAAAGCACATACAGAAGAGTTAAATAAGAAAGTCTGTTCTTCTGCCTACGCACTCTATAAACTAAAACCCATCATAAGTACCACTGCGCTTATTACTGCTTATCACGGCATTGTCGGCTCAATATTAAGGTTTGGCGTTATATTTTGGGGAAATTCCACTAATAAGGAAATCATTTTTAGGTCACAAAAAAGGTGCATTAGGGCTATGTTCGGCTTAAAAAAAACGGATAGTTGCAAACCGTATTTTATTAAATATAATATTTTAAATCTGCCTTCCTTGTTTATTTTTGAAGTGGCTAATTTCGTTCAAACCAATCCCAAACTATTTAAAAAACTATCAGATGTTTCAATCCGCAATCGACGGGATAACAATAAATTATGGGGAGTAAGATCAACCACGGCACTCATGCGTAAAAGTATTTTCTCTTTAGCACCAGATATTTATAATAAAATCCCTAAAGCTATTAGACAAATGACCACAACTCAATTTAAACTACATCTAAAAAAATACCTGATAGCCAAATGTTATTATAGCTTAACAGAATTTTTAAATGATCGTACTTAGTGCCTATCATTGCGACACTTCCTCAATCTCAAAACTGTACTTTTTTAGTTTTCAAGTTTTTCCTATAATATGTTTATAAATGACTGCATGACAGTAGATTATATAATTGTTTTTTTTTGTTAATTATATAAATTCAAACGGTTTATATGACCAAATACAATTTTTTTGTATGCCCTGAACGGCAAAACATGTAGATCCTATTACTAAATGTTATTTTAAGACCATGCAAATCTATTGTACACTCATGTTTTACAAAAATAAATATCTTATCTTATCTTATCTTAATCGCGCCAAAACGACGGAACGGATCTGGATGTTATTTGGCACAGAGATATATAACAGTCTAGCACATAGGATACCTACTCTTTTTTAAATTTCCGCGCGAACGAAGTCGCTGGCAACAACTAGTTATTTATAAACTTATTAGCTGACCCGGCAAACCTTGTTTTGCCATAAAAAAATACTTATTTTTATACTCTGTATTTTTATCCCACCTACCCTACCGTACCATGCCTTCCCTACCCTACCTACCCTACCTGACCCTACTCTACCCGACCCTACCTACACGACCCTATCTACCCTACCCTACCCGACCCTACCTACTAGAGATGTGTCCCTCACTCATGAGGTGCCTCATTTGAGGTACTCGTGATCGCAAATTGAAAGAGTTACTCCAATTTCAACATTGAACCACCTCACTCGTTCACGCGTCCTCACTTAAAAATTGACATTGTATTCAGGCGAGTACTCGCGAGTGAGTATTGAGTGAGTTTAGTTTATTAGGTACTCAAAACGTATGAAAGAGAAAATATTTTATTACTGCTATTACTATGAACTCTAAACTATAACTATAAACTCTAAAAACATTGACATTAGATTGGTATTCAATTGTCAATGATTCGTTTATTTTGGCGGTCTAAAATTTATGAGCGAAAGAAAATTATGTGAGTGAGGAAGACGTAAAAATCGGAATCGTGAGTACTCATGAGTCGACGCGCCTGTTCGCCTCGCTTGCCGCTGCCTCTGACAATCGGCTGAGTTTGGCTCGGGCTCGCTCGGCTCATGAGGTGAATACGCCGACATACGATGCCTCGCCTCAAATGAGTACCTCGTGAGTACCTCGCGAGGTAAAATGAGGTGCTCCCTCAACCTCATATAAAAATGACGAGTTACCCATCACTACTACCTACCCAACACTACCTACCTACCCTACCCTACCTAGCTACCCATTTATTTTTTGTTTTTAAACCTTCCCTGTATTCTGGCGAACAAAACAAGAAAATAAGTATTCAAATCGGTCAAACCGCTTTTTAAGCCGGAGACTAACGAACACCAATTGGTTTTTATATATATAGATGTCATTCAATTCCACCATTAGAACTTACCAAAAAGGTATTAGTTAGTGTTTCTAAATATTCGTTTTCTATATTTGTTTAGATCATCGATCCTACGTGAAACAAAGTTTGAAGATGACTTCAGACGGTGTTGGAAAAAGCCATGATGGCGGGGCTGGTTTCTCTGATAATGAAAAAATCGACGAAATGACAAAACGAAAGAAACTTCTAAATAAAATTAGATGTCAGCGATATCGGCAAAATCTTAAGAATAAAACCGATGCAATACTTGGTACACAAAATAAATATCGAACAATCACAGCTGAGGAAGAGGAAAAAATTAGACGTCTTAAAGAAAGAAACAAACGAAATAGTCAGCGGTATAGAGACAAGAAAAGAGCTATTAATTTGAATAATGCCTATCCAGATCAACCCTCAAAAACGGTTGTAAGGAATGATTCTAAATTTCAAAACGTTTAGTAACATGCGGAAAATAATATAAATGTTTACTAATTAAGTTGTATTTATATTTTGTACAAGTTTGCGCAGCCCATAAATGTTTTGTTTGATTAATAAATACACTATATGAAAATGTATATGTATAATTATTTCTCGGAGTGCCAATAGATGTGAAAACCAGACTAATCTTAATATTTTCATAGTGTCCGACCGAAACTGGTTTTTACGACCGAAACCGAATTTCGGCAAACGTCTCAGTTTTGTCCGAAACCGAAACTTCCTTACAATGATCATGTATTGAGAGAAAAATAAAGAAAAAGTTATTATAATCAGTCTGTCTTTATTTATTTTAATCTTTAAATCACATAGCTATGCAGTCTTCGACATTTTTTTACTACTTAATCTTATGTTATTTCACGTAATAAAACTTACCGAATTCAAAATAAATCACACGAAAACTCACAACAAACAAAACGAACTGCAAACACAAGCCAGTCACGACATGATTAGGCACGTGGACGCGGCTAAATATCTTCGTCGCTTACTCGCTTGGGTAAAATCAGAAAACTCCCGAATGCAGTTTCAGTCGTAGTTTCGGCAGGTTTGCCGCCGAAACCGAAACATGACCGAAACCGAACTTTCAGTCGGACACTAATTTTTAACCCCCGCCGGAAAAAGAGGGATGTTATAAGTTTGACGTGTGTTGCTGTGTATCTGTGTGTCTGTCTGTGGCATCATAGCGACAAAACGGGTGAACAGATTTTGATTTAGTTTTTTTTGTTTAAAAGATGACTTAATCGAGAGTGTTCTTAGCTATGTTTGAATAAAATCGGTTCAGCTGTTTAAAAGTTATGGGCGGTTTACTGTTTGAATCGGGGTGTTTTCGCAAGATATCGTGTCATAATTACGTGTTCAATAGATTACCAATCGAAGCTTATCTACTATGTACTAGATAAATTATGTAGCTTGAAATAAAAATGTGTCGGGGGTTTCTTAAATTTTGAAATTTTACTTGTATATAATTAATGTAGCATATCTTAAAAATATACAATTAAAAGGCAGTAACTTTGACTGTGTATTTTTTAATAAGGAGTGAAGCGAGTTCGGGTACTTAGAGCACCCGACCCCGGGTAAGTTAGGTTCCTTTAAACACCGCTGACATAAATAGGAGCCACGCGCAGCGAGTTCAGTCGACTTATCTTACTAACGATGCACTACAATCGACGTCTGACGAATATGCCTTCTACAAGGTTTTAAACCAAGTAAAAAACCAAGGTCACCTTAAAAAGAAGCGAGTGGGGAGATCCCGGCTACACGGTTTAGAACAAACTCGCATGTTAAGAATGCTGCGCAGAGAGGACGTATTTACGCTAGTACCTTACGTTCATTAAAACTACGTCATGGCGCCTTGCCTATAGTCATCGGCACGTAACTTGGCAAGTCGTTAGCGCATCTAACGACTTGCACTTTACAGAAGTCGTTTTTTAGGTCTCCTTGGTAGTGAAGCGGGACGCGGGGTACAAGGTCGCGCCGATCCGAGCGCGCGATTGGTAGCTCAGTCGACCCTTGCGTCCCGCACCCCGTTCTCTTTCCGTTCGCTCCCGATTACACTTGCGTGTACGAAAGTTGTACCCTTCATTTTTGTTGAGTTTTTGTTAAGATTTTTTAAGTTAGTTTTTGTTAGGAGTAGTTGTTATTGTTCTGAATTTAGTTTTTATTACGAGTGTTATTGTTTAATTTTGTTAACAATAACATAATTTTTACTATCTTTTCCAAATATTTTTTTTAACTTGTAACTGTATATATTTTATTAAATTTTATTTATAACAACTTATAAACTACACGAATTCCTCTTCTTTATTTAACTTTCTTCTAAACATAAATGTTAAAAAATAAATGATGGCCATAACCATTGAAAATTACAAGAAATAAAAGTTACCACATTTTCGTGGCAATAAGTGTACGATGCGCGAACTTACCCCCACTACGCCAAAACCTTGCCAAGTTACGTGCCGATGACTATACCTTAACTTCGAAAATAAAATATATCAATATAAAAAATGAATATAATATACCTACTAATAAAATTAAAAACTAAACTCTAATATACTTTAAAAAAAATATCCCATACATATTTTTTTTTCTATATTATATAAATGACTCCGATGTCAAATCCCAAAGACAGGGCAAGTCTCAGTATAAATCGAAAAAATAAAATTACGAAATGACTTTTGTATGGAGTTTTGATATCATTATGTAACTGGCAGAATGATACTGAACCTGTTACCTCTCGAAAAAGCCCGCGTTGATTGTGTGTATATAGTCTGTGGTTTTTAGTCTGAGCGTTTTTAATAAATTGTTGTTGGAACTTATTTGCATTTAATTAAATAAGCTCATCAGGTAGCAAAAAGAATAAGTTCGTGTCTCGCATAAAAGGGCTTTATTGGCTACATCGCTCGTGTTAAAATCTCGACCTTTTATGCTCGACACGAAATGTACTATTCTGCCACTAGTTTACAACGCACGCCTTTCTACCAAGGGCATTTAAAGGTTATACTAAATTTTTCATAAAACCACTGTCTACACTGTTTGACCCCGCCGTTTTAACATACAGGCTTTAGTCGCGTTATTCATTATTCTGACAGCAACTATGCTCGGTAGACTTATCTACCGATACAGATAGGCATTCGCTCCATGGAACACCGGTTCGACTGGATGCCGACCACGACGTGGTTGGTAAGAGGCTAGGCAGGTTGCTGAATTGAAGCAGCGTATCGCACAGCACGTGACGCTCATTTTGTTGCGCAACGTCGCACGACAACGCGTGACCGCTGTTGTTTTGTTGGTAACATTTAAGATTTAATGCTTAAATGCCATTGTGTCTATCGTGAATCCACGTTTCGGGCAAACAAGGGGTTAACCCATTAAAGACACTCAGAGTTATTTAGATAAAGAAACAAAAATAAAGCCAAAATAAATTGACCCGCGAAAGCGCCTTGCGTTAGCACTTTTTATACAACTTTACCCTTAATAGCCCTTGTAGTCCTTATCTGAGTCACCCAGACCCTTATTATTGGGCTTTCTGTCTATTCTCCCACTTGTATAGTATTGTTAACCCAAAGGTTGACTAATAGAGAATGCTTTTGTTGCATTAAGGCGCATTTACAATGGGTCGGCTACCGTATATGGCGACCGCTTTCGGTTGAACCGGATCGATTAACCGAATTGGGCCTTCTACATTAAGACGGTCACCGAATACGGCGACCGTATTTGTTTAAGTTGTCGGCTTACCGGATTCGGCGACCGCATTCAGCCGTGTACACTCGTGGTGAAAGTATCATCATGGACAGACATCGGTTGGTCATTTATGCAAAAATGCACTACGAAAAAAAAACAAACAATACTTGACCAGTACGCCCGCCGTCCGGGCTCTTCGATTGAACAATGAGTGACGTGTTTCAACAAGTCAGCCGTGTTCGGTCACCGAAAACAGCCTGCAGCCGAATACGGCTAACCGAAAACCTTTTAACACTAGTCGGTGATCGAATACGAGCTGCAATCGAATCGGTTTATACGACCTAATGTAAATGAGCCATTAATGCCGCCTATGTACTGTACATAAAGCTTAAACAAATATACTTACGCAGTTTTATAATCACAGGGACACCCGTGGCGGAGAAACCAAAGCATAACATACGAAGAACAAAACTAGAAGATAAAATCACACCAGAGCAAAAGAAAACTGAACAACAAGGCTCGAAAGCCATCCAAGCAACTCGAAATCATACGTTGAAACCTGCAACTGAATTCGAAAATGTCTTTAGTATTACTGAACGTAGTGTTAACAACAGCGATAATAATACTTCTGTTAATAACAAAACTACTGAACAACAAACATCAAATAAAGAAAAGCCTTTTAAATGTACTATGTGTCATCGTAGTTATACTGTTAAAAGTCATCTCACGTGTCATATTCGCACACACACTGGTGAAAAACCTTATGAATGTGAGATATGTCACCGTAGTTTTGCAATTAAAAGTCATTTAAAATGTCATGTTCGCACACACACTGGTCTCGCAAAACCTTTCAAATGCGATGTATGTCAGCGTAGTTTTTCACTAAAAAACAATTTGAGAACACACGTTTTAACGCACACTGGCGAAAAACCTTACAAATGTCATATTTGTGCGCGTGGTTTTACACAAAAAATACATTTACGATCGCATATTCCGATACATACTGGTGATAAACCTTTCAAATGTGAAGTGTGTGATCGTAGTTTTTCTTTAAAGCATAGTTTAAAAAGACATATTAAAATACACGATGTTGATTGCAAGTCTAGTTATAACCTAAAATCGAGGGTCAAGAAGTGAGGATTAACCGTATGCAGCATGAATTCCAGTATTTTACAAGGATTGACTGACTATCTGACCAAAGGTAACACGATTCCTCTTGGCAAGACTTGTGCCGCCATACTTTTAAAGGACAAAGGGCACTTTTGGGCGGTCGACGGCCAATATTGAAAGTAGTGTCAAATGACAGTAGTGACAACTAGACACAACTTTTACTATGAACGTTTCAATGCAATCTATTTAGAAGAAAAAAAAATACTTTTAAACATGACGGAATTGCATAGAACATAATAACAATTATTTCGTGTGTATAATGCGTTTGAAACTCCAAAAACTCCACAAAATCTTCTGATACGATACGTCGCGGCAATTAAACTTCTACACGGTAATTGTATTTTTTTCTATTATACAAAATTTTACTTAACTTGCAATGTATTTATGTATGTAAGTGTGTTCGGGTCAAATCTTGCAACTGAATTTTAAAGCAGTTATCGTCCACCGATTAAGATGAAATTTTGTATACACGTTTAGTTTGGATGACAATGTATGGTTAGCTAAGTGACGTCATTATAAATCCAATATGGCGGACGGCCCAAGATGGCGGACTAGTTATTTTTTGTGCACTGCCATGATATTGGTATCAAATGAAAGGGTTTGCTGAGAAGAATACGAAAAAAGCTTGTTCTAAATAAATTATTTATATAATAATAGATATAAATACACTTTGATATAAACTTTAGTTTGTTCATTTTCAAGTTTGGCCACGGATCGCCCAGGCTCCTTAGAATTTTGCTCATTCTCCTTTTTTCCAAATCCCAAAATTTACTCGAAAGTATTTGTGTCCCCCTTTTAATACAATAATACAGGCAGAAGTTGCAATTATTAGTTCAATTAGGAATACACGTTTTTGAATGTTTGGCCAAATCTCAGATGTCGTGTATGTGTTAGCTAAGATGATTGGTTTTATGCCTTCATTTGATAGGTTTGACAGCAACTGTTTCAGATAGTAAAAAGTTAAATATGCGAGTCCGACACGCACTTGTCCGGTTTTATTACTATTGTAATAATTGTGTAACATTTATTTATTCACTTTAACTGTTATTTTCCAAATCTCGACACTGTTTAGCGACTTGTGGTGGCTGTGTATGTATAGTCCTCACTAAACTTCTTGGCCGCCCTGAAGTTTGCTACAATGGCTGCGCAGTAAGTAGTAAATGTCATACAAAAACAGCACCGTTGCGTGCCTCGCGCATCTTCAGGAAAGCCAACTTCAGGACGGCCCAGATGTTTGGCGATAATCAAACTCAAAGCTCGCAAGTTGCAATACCTATTACCCACTTCTCGGTGTGCGATTGAGCTGAAATTACACACGTTTTATTTCTCTTGACAGTGCAATTTTTATTAAAAGAGTGTAAAACAAAATTAATGTAACAGTTTGTTTTTTGCATTTTATTTCGTGATTAGTTTAAACGAAACGATATGTGCTGCAAATGTATTTAGTTGTCATTAATAAATAATAATCTCTAAAATGTAAAATTTGTTTTTTTTTTTCTTAACTTACCCTTCTAATACTTACTTATTATAATCCTACTTATCCTTATCCCAATCTATAATAATATTTTAAAGAGGTAAAGTTTGTGAGATTGTAGGGGATAATCTCTGTATCTACTGAACTGATTTTTGGCAAATTTGGCATGGAGATAGTTTGAAGGACATAGGATAGTTTGTATGCCCTTGGGATGATAAAACACATTTACGCGGGCGAAGCCGCGGGCAGAATCTAGTAATATTATAAATGCGAAAGTTTGGATGGATGGATGATGTTCACGCCAGAACGGCTGAACGGATCTGGATGAAATTAGGCACACAGATAGATTATAGTTTGGAATAGCAGAAAGGCTACTTTTCATTCTGGTGTAATGTACTCCTTGGGATAAGAAATTACATATCACGCGGGCGAAGCCGCTGGCAAAAGCTGGTTATAAATAGGTAAAATTTTATGTTCAAATATTTGTAAGGAGTAATATCCGTCTGTCTCTACTGATTCGGTTTCGAAATTTTTTATCTCATAGAAAGCTACGCTACTCCTGAGTGCTTGTCCCAGAGTGCACGACCCCCGAGGGAAAAATACGGGCTTAATAAAAGGCTTCTAAAGAAACGCATTTTATATTATACAGGTTAGGTACTTCCAAATTAAACTATGTATTTCAAATAGATACACGGTTAGTCGATGGGGCCGAAAAGTTCTGGAATGGCGACCGCGAACCGGAAGACGATGCGTTAGAAGGCTTCTCACTAGGTGACCAATGACCGTGTCATAGGTGCACCTAGTGAGAAGCCTTCCAAAGACTGCGGTAATGCGCGATCAATGTGGTGACGCTTGGGGGAGGCCTATGTCTAGCAGTGGACGTCTTTCGGCCTCCGGATCCTAAGGTTCGGGTTGGATAAAAGTGATATTGTTTTTTCCATTAGGAAAATTCCGACCCGATGGTAAGTACTTCTGACCCAATGGTTCTTTTTGTGATATGTATGCTCTTGGCAGAGCGGCCGTGGTCATCATGTTGCAATGAGACTTTGGGCTGACATGATTCGCCTAACGAAGCGACGCCACTAGACCCCGACGGTAAGTGTGGTAAAACTTCGAACTAATGACTTAATTACACAAAGTGCTGCATCGCGCAAGCAGATCTTCGGTGCGATTTGAACACGTACGATAACCACCTTTGGGTAGTTGCCCGGACCTGGGCGTCTACTCCCTGCATGAAGTCCGTAGTTTCGGCATTCGTTACCCTGTACCTATCACATACAGACGCAAGGAATATAAGTACTCTCTACCGAGAGACAAGATAGAGACATTAAACATTACTGTACAGACGCAAGATTCGCCACGAAAAAAAAAACGCTAAAGTTATGAGCTTTTTATTTATTTTTCTCCCTATATAAAATGTACTCTGTGGATTTGCCCAAACTACTAATAAAATGACAACACAGTTTGACCACAGATTACTGATATGTAGCGTTTGACACGAAAAATTTAATCATTACGGAGTAGTGTTCACTCAGAAGTTTCGCAGCCTTAAGGTCTATCCACACGTATCAGGGCCATGTCCGGAACGTAGAACGTGGACGCACCGTAACCCGGGGCTCAAAAAAATATCGGTGTGTACATTTTATATGAACTCGTTCACACACGCCCGTGCACGGGCCAGTGACGGAGCTTCAATGCCTGGGCCCGGCCCTGTCACGTCCCGGGCACGGCCCTGATACAGAAAGAAAGAAAATAAAGAAAAATATTTAATTGCCACAAAACGACACACAAACATTACATTTCAAGAACAAGAACAGTGGAAAAAGATTTTGAAAACTATACCCTCAACGATAGTGTTAGTAGTGTAGATAGAGACCTTTATTGAGGTCGATTTTTCATACTCTTTGCCATGCCGAATTCATTCCGCAACTAGGCTGCCGGAGTACTTTCGGACGGCCCCTAAGTTCGTTGACGGAGTTAGGGGTAGACCCCCAGACAAAATTCCAAAACGGTCGGAGGATCACCATATTTCGCATACCTGCAAAAGTACTTACACCCGATGGTAAGTACCTTTCCCTTATCGTCAAAAAGCCCATAAATAAAATCTGAAAGGCTTTCGATCTTTTTATTTTTGTTGGTTATCCCATTTATCGAGGTAGGCTATAAATCACGCTACTACCAATAGGAGCGGAACATCAATGAATTTTTTTGTAAAAGCCGGGAAAATGTATTCCTTTTGAGAGCTTCCGTTGCGTGCGCTGCGTAAACGGTTCAAGTTAGTGCCTTTTCACACGCCCCGGTTTCCGGGTAGCCGGTGCCGGGTAACCGGCGGCGAATGTATGGCCACGTGCGCCGGTACGTGTGAAAGCTAACATACATTCCTATACACTTCGCTGCCGGTTACCCGGCACCGGCTACCTGAAAAACGGGGCGTGTGAAAAGTGGCTTACGCAACAATCATGTATGTAGGGTAGGGAAAGATAGGTAGGTTGGTAGATAGGGTAGGTGGTTATGTAAGGTAGGGAAGTTAGCGAAACCGCGAGGGACAGCTAGTGTTGTCATAAAAATAAAACGAAACAGAATGAGTTTTCACATTACCGTTATATTTTAATTCACTAAACATTTTTATTTTATTTTTATTGTGATAACGTAAATATCTAGCTTCAAACTATAACATGCATACACTATATGTCAAAAATTTACAATTAATTTACAAATCAACTAATATTATTGTTAATTGTGCCTTCTCAAGTCCACATATAGCCCACGGACATATATCTAACTAGATGTACTTAGCGTGTCATTTTTATTTGTAAAAATTAGAGCAATGGTCTCACTTCGAGCTGTTTCATTTTGATCGGCACAGGACATCAACCGAAATCAAGAAAAATGTTTAATCAATTTTTTATGAACTTAGCAGAGTCAATGAAAACATTTTATTTCAGCGGTAAGTAAATTAGTTCTAAAATTGTGTGTGAAAAGCGGCACGCTTGTTTTTTATACGCATCTAGTCAGATTTATATCTGTGAAATAGAGTTACAATCTTTTTCTGAATATAAAGTTGATAACTTGCCTATCTAATGGTTCTGGAAACTTCTTGGGCGCCCTGAAGTTGACTTACCGATGCGCAATGAACGGATCGGTGCGGTTTTTGTATGAGATGTACTTCTGCACAGCCATTGTAGCCAACTTCAGAGCGGCGAAGAAGTTTGGCGAGAACTGATAACACTTCACACACTGTGTAACTTGTTTGCAAATAAAATTCAGAATACGATATTTTTTTATCGTTTGGTGAACGTTACAGTAGCATGCAAGCTACTCGCACACTTTTATGCAATAATTTGCCCACTATTGGGACGCAGGCCTCCGCTCAGTGAGAGCGTATGGGCCATATTCCACCACGCGGGCCCGGTGCGGGTTGGTAGATGTCACACGTCTTTGAATTTTAATTCCAAGGCATGCCGGTTGCCTCACTAACCCTCAGTTTCCCACCTTAAAATTATCGGATAATTAATGTGACAAATTGTCAAGCACACGTTATCTGCTGTGAATGGTTGAATGAAGTTTCAACAGCCAATCACAGAAGATAACGCGTGTTTGACAATTTGTCACATTAATTCTCCGATAATTTTAAGGTGGGAAACTGAGGGTAAGTTTTCCTTCACCGTTTTGAGAGCAGTGGTGATGAAATAAATTACACAACTGCCTGATTCGAACCCACGATTTATAGTTGTAAGTCGGAGCTGTTAACGACCGCTGCTCATTTCTGTCTAACCTTGTGTTAATTGTAATTTAGCTCTTCATGAACTACAAAACTACTTTATAATATCCCTCAATAGTACCGCGTTCTAATACTTAGCGGAAACTCTACTTTTAATGAACGAAATCATTTTCATTTTATATAAATGTTCTCGTTTCTAAATTGTAACTATTGTTACAATTTTATTTTGTATTCGAAAATCTCTAGAAGTTCTAGTCCGATTTGGAAAATTCTTTCATCAATAGAAATATACGCTATTGCTATCTTCAGCTTCAGAAGCAAAGCCGGGGGAAAAAGCTAGTTGCTTATACATATTATAAAACGAAGAAAAAGACAGAGTTTCTTTGTTTACCTTACCCGACTGCTCAAGAGTGTAATGTTTTTGTTGAAAAGACACGATTAACAATAAAAATAGTACTTAACCATAGATTATGCTACGATTGTGTTTATTTTTGTATATTTAACGGATTTCGTCATACCTTCAGTATCTAGGCACTTACGGATAATGCACATAGAAGTTTAGTATTGCTACCAAAAAACACAGGGGATTGGCAGTGATCGAAAACACGTTTATCAACACTTGTAAGTTCGTGCAGACGGGCGACTTTTTTGTCGTGCGACTTTGCGATTAGTCGCACGACTTTTTGTGACAACACTATCGGTTGGGAAGACAGTTTTTCTTTATTTAACAGGGCCAAGTTTTCGTTTTTCCAAATATAAATTCTTTTTATACAAATAAATGAAGCAAGGCCCTGAACTGAGAGATTCAAATTCCTCTAAAACGAAAAACATGTGTATATGTGCTTTCCGACAGAAGAAAGTGACTGATGAAAAAAAAAAACGCAACATCGCCCGTCTGCTATCCACAATAATTATTGCTATACATTACCCAAGACGGAACTCACAAAAAAAAAAGTATAAATTACATCAGGCTTCTAGAAAGAAAGAATCAACGCGATTTTTAATCGCAAGTCAGATGTGCGATTTTCTGTTGAAAGTAGAAAATTCACACAATCAACCACAGCAGCTAACGCGCGTCCAACAATTTGTCAAAATTAAAATAGCGATAATGGGGAATATGCAGTAAAAAAATATAACACTGACAGATTTAAAATCTTTTAAATCTTCACCTGAAGCAAAAGAAGTATGTAAGGATCGTAGCAGGTGGCGTTCTGTAGTTTCTGCCTACCCCCATGGGAAACAGGCGTGAGTTTATGTATGTATGTATGTATATCTGCTCCTGTCTACGAAAATGCCGTTTCCTATGGCAGGAATTTGACATCCCTGTCCAATTATCAACATTGAAGCTTCATAGCTGATGAAGATATTTTTAAAATTCCCTCATATTTTTATACTAGAGCTAATACGTATTGTAAATAGCAAATAAATAAAAAATACCTGCATATTCCCTATTTGTCAAAATAAATTTTCTTTCTTCAAGGAACAGGGCGTATAAAACAGTTTTCTTAATACCTTATATATTTCTATTGCTTCCGTTGGGATTCACTTATATAAACATCACGCTATAATAATAATTAGGGTACTAGTAGTAATTTCTACCAAAAAATCCTTGGTAGTAAACGCGAAAAATCTCCCAAAATGGTAGAAAATTCCGACTGTCAAGTGTAGCTCTACAAATTGACATATTAATAAACATGTATACTAATTTTATATTAATTTTTATTATTTTTTTACAATTTCTTTTATGGCCTTTTTGCTCCAATAATTATTTTTTGGGGGTCAATAGTAGATTTTGTAATAAAAATTCGTTAATTATTATACAATCAGATTTAATTCACTGGAGCTCTCTATCAAAGATTTAAATATCAAATCTATGAATAATATTTTGTAGATAATACAAATGTTAAATTTTATATAACACGGTCAACTTAACTGTGCACCTAACGCTATGACGTCACTGTGACGTTCGACTCTGGCAATTGCCGCACTAGATGACCGCAGGGCACCGCGCATTCCAGAGGTGTAGAAATAAGTTGACCGTGTGAACAAGCCGTTGGCTAAACGGATTTGGACGAAACAAAAGGTATTATAACCCTGGCTTTATCTGTGCCAACAGCAACTGTTTGTTAATTCTCATGTCACAGAAAAAAAAAATGAGAAGACCAAATTAATTGAACGGGCTGTAAATAGGAATTGTTTAAATTACTAATGTTATCTTAAAAGGAGTAATAAGAAAAGTTAATGTCAAAACGAATGTCAGTTTTTCAAAATCTACTACCAACCGCTGAAATACAACTAATAATCATACTAAAAATAAAAATTAACAATATAGTGTTGAACTAATTTTAAAAATTCATTCATCAATCTATTAATAATAATAGGGTTTTTTAAACAAAATGGCAGCGAAAAATAAGGTTGAAAATAAAAACGTATTTTCTTCATCTCCGAATGTAATCTATACTAATATTATATTAATATTATAAATAGGAAAGATTTGTATTTTAGTATGTAACAAATAAACTTAAAAATTACTGGACCGATTTCAAAAATTCTTTCACCGTTGGGAAGCTACACTATACCCGGGTGACATAGGCTTCTTTTTATCCCTGTATTCCCACGGGAACGGGAACTACGCGGGTGAAACCGCGAGGCATCCGCTAGTGACCCTTTCTTAGGTTATTCGAATAACATAGAAACTCCAAAACATTGTTATTTTTTTTACTTGGGACACCCACCGCATTCTGCTCAAACCACTGCAACTCCTGAAAGCCAGAATCAACATTGGCGACCACCAGAAAAGCGCCGAGGCAATGAAGCTCAACGATGTCCCGGAGAATGAATTTAACTGTCTTGGATCCCGCAACGAAATTAACCAGAAAAGAATAACGGAGGAGTAGGAAAAACATACATGAAGTAAACAAGTGTAGCGGCCAGCGCTTCACGACTATATCCAAACTACGCCGTACGGAACCGAACGCTTCGAGAGGCATTACGCTTTTTCGTTACGTGACGATTTCTGGTATAAACAAGGAAGGAGATTCTTTATTCGACGGGTTTTTTTTATGCCTTTTCAGCGTTTTCTTTAGATTTCGTGACATAAGATCACGTAGGTACTCCGCGAAGGGTTAAGCAGATGATATTGAGGATGTTTGGTTGCATCTGCAACTGGCCCCTTGTTATACCGACCTTCTGGTAGACATTCAGCTCTTGTTGCGAGAGCGTAACAGTGTTCACATGCGCCGTACGTTGTGGTAAGTAGGCGAGCATGTGTTATAGACTAAAATTTAAGGTTTTTTAATTTTAACCGACTTACCAAAAAGGAGGAAGTTCTGTGATCGACTTTGTTTGTTATTTTTTTATGTTTGTTCACCGATATCTCCGTCAATTGTGGACCGATTTTGAAAATTCTTTTTTTTTCAACTTATTTTCCGCTGCAACTCATACATCAAATGTTTGCCTACAAATCGTTCGTGTGCGCCTAACCTTAAATTGTAAACCTTATTTTGGGACAAACGCGTACATCATAATTTTTTTAAACAAATTTTTAATTTAATGCACTTATATATTATTATTCGTGAGATGTAAACTTAAATACACGCTTGGCCACTAAAAACCACCAAAAAAAAAAACTTTTTTGCCAAACTTCAGCTCAATCGCACACTGGGCAGTGAGTCAAATCTTAGACACGTAAAACTAAAAAAAAAAACCTTAAAAATAAATAATAGTTGAAAACTAATTTCAATATATGTATATTAAAAAGCATCGTCTGTCTGTATTGCCAATTGCCGTGAATTTAAGTTTACATCTCAAAAATCGAAATTATAATTTTAATAACATAAAAAAAACTCTAATTTTAACAATTATTTCTTTAAGATTAATTAATAAATTTACTATTTCAGAGAATTTGCGTTGTAACAGCCAATTTATTCGAAGAAAAAATGTTTGAGAACATTGTTTAGCAAATGTTGCTAAACATTTATTTATTTAAAATATTTTATTGAAGCTTTTTATTAACGTAATCATATTCTAAAGTACTAACACAGTTTCTAAAAAGAAATTATCGACCTCAGTAGGCAAGGCATGGGCAAAAAAAATCGATATTTTTCCATACAATTATCGATATAAATCGTCGATATTTTTCCATACAATTATCGATATAAATCGTCGATATTTTTAATCCCGGTATATCGATATACAATATTTGTTTTAGAGTATAGAATTCGTATGAATTCCGAGTTTTTTTTTATACGTTACTGTGTTTTAGTGTTTAATGTAACCATATACTCCTTGCAAATAAAAATATATATTTTTTCTTCATGTCTATATATATATGTATGAATAATCATGCGAAACTGACGATATATCGATATTTTCACTCGATTATTATCGATACTGTGTAAAAATAACAATACGATAAATACCGATTTTTTTTTTTTCACTTGCCCATCCCTGACAACCTGTTGCAATTGTTGCGATTGGCTGCTGATCTCTCATTCAACCAATCCCAGCAAATAACGCACATTTGAAAACTTCGTCACATAATTTTCTTTTCAGAAACCGGCCCTACGTTACTTTTTGTTTAATTACATTTTTAGCATACATATTTTTGGAATTTTATCAAAACTCGCGCGTAAATTTTAACAAAAAATTTACAAAGTAAGAAGAAAAAAAAAAAAAACTTGAATACCACTTTCATCTACGCTAAGTTTATCCTAAAGATACCCATAAGACAATATAATGTGCAATTTTTTTTTTCATATACATGTTTTTTTTTTATTATTAATTATTATAAAATATACAAGACGAATTTTATCATCGACTACTTAACTATTGAATGGACAGCCTTCTGTAGGCTTTACATATTTTTTCGGAAATTTGAGACTTATGCATCCTTTTCGTCGGCAAACAAAAAAAAAAAGTCAGACCACAGATAAAAAAAAACAAATAAATTGACACTTTCAGGCGCCAGGCCATAGATTATATGTGTGTCCGCTTGGTGAAATCAAACCAATACCAAAGTACGTTGGCTTTATAAGCACCAAGCCACAGATAACAAAACAATTTTTGTCACTTCCAGGTGTCAAACATTAAAAAAAAACTGGATTTGCAGATGCAAATACAGTTTATTGCATACTAAACGCCCACTTGCGCCTAGAACTTAACCCAGAGTTAGTTGCTAACATGACATAAAATAACAAATATGTCATACATAATTGGAGTATTAGGTACTAACTCGGGGTTAGAAATATAACCCAGGCCTAAGAGTAACTTACGGGTTTCCTGATATAACCAGTGTCACCAACCGTCAACACCAAAGACAAAGTCTCAAATTGCAGAAAAAAAAACTATTCTAATATTTTTACGAGCTAATTATTCACAAGATACATTATTTTTATACACTATCGTATTATTTTTTTATTAAATTTTTATTATTTCCAAAAAAAAATGCAAATTTACTTCAAAATGGAAATATCACATACTCGAAACGTTTTCAAACTATACAAAAGTCTGTACAAGGCCTGTATGTCAAATACATTCGCCTAGTGTTGCCAGTAGTAAAATTTGTACAGGGCAATATAATATTTTTTTTAAACCATAAAGGTTTTTTTTTACCAAAAACACCTAAATCAACCTACTTTGCGGAGTTCTTTCTTTGAATGTTGACTTTTTCTGTTTTCAGTTTGTCTTTTTTTTCTGTGAGTTTCTTGTCGATCTTGGTTTGTGTCTGTGGTTGCTTGTCTATGGTGGGGGTGGGGATGGCTGTGGGGGGTTTCTTGGGTTTGTTGGCCTTCGCTGCGGCCGCGTAGTTGATGGGCTTGAAACCGGAGGAGGGCTGTGTTTCTTCGACTGGTGTTGGCAGTGGCTGTAAAGATAAATGTAATTAGGTAAATAAATTATTATATTCAAGACTTGCTTCTGGACGCTGCTTGGCCCGCTTAGAAACCGATGACCTGGCTAATTTGACATGGGCCTGGACGGCCTTCCACTAGGCGGACCGATGACCTGGCTATTTTGACATGGGCCTGGACGGCCTTCCACTAGGCGGACCGATGACATGGCTACTTTGACTTGGGCCTGGATGGCCTTCCACTAGGCGGTCCGTTGACCTGGCTACTTTGACATGTGCCTGGACGGCCTTCCACTAGGCGGGCCGATGACCTGGCTACTTTGACATGGGCCTGGACGGCCTCCCACTAGGTGGACTGATACCTGGCTACTTTGAAATGGGCCTGGACGGCCTCCCACTAGGTGAACTGTTACCTGGCTACTTTGAAATGGGCCTGGACGGCCTCCCACTAGGTGGACTGATACCTGGCTACTTTGAAATGGGCCTGGACGGCTTCCCACTAGGTGGACTGATACCTGGCTACTTTGAAATGGGCCTGGACGGCCTCCCACTAGGTGGACTGATACCTGGCTACTTTGAAATGGGCCTGGACGGCCTTCCACTAGGCGGACCGATGACCGGGCTACTTTGACATGGGCCTGGACAGCCTTCCACTAGGCGGTCCGTTGACCTGGCTACTTTGACATGGGCCTGGACGGCCTTCCACTAGGCGGACCGATGACCTGGCTACTTTGACATGGGCCTGGACGGCCTTCCACTAAGCGGTTTGTTGACCTGGCTACTTTGACATGGGCCTGGACGGCCTACCACTAGGCGGACTGATGACCTGGCTACTTTGACATTGGCCTGGACGGCCTCCCACTAGACGGACCGATGACCTGGCTACTTTGACATTGGCCTAGATGGCCTCCCACTAGGTGGACTGATGACCTGGTTGCGGGAATCCGCTGGATGCACGGGCCAGGACAATGTGGCGACGCTTGTGGGAGGCCTATGTAGATATCTTTCGGCTGAAATGTGTGTGTATCTTACCTTCTGTTCAGACACCACGGCGACTACCTCTTCAATCTTCTCTTCTAACTTCGTTTCACTCTTGACACTTTTCACAACAATATCTTTTTTCTTCGGCGTCACCTTGGTTTCTGACTTGACCGTCTGCGGTTTTACCTTACTTTTCATTTCCTGTTTCACCGCTGCCTTCTTTACTTCTATTTTGGTCTTGGAATCCCGTTTGTCTTTGGGCCTTTTATCTTGTTTGTCTATTGTGTCGGCTGCGCTTACTTCCGGTGGGTCTGTTTGTGGTGATACTGGTTCTGGAATTGATAAAAAAAACGTATTGCTTATGGTCACGAAAATAGTACATTTCGTGTCTCGCATAAAAAGTCGAGATTTTAACACGAGTGTTAAAATAATGCCTTTTTATGCGAGACACGAACGAATCTTTTTCCACTAGCTGATGAGCTTACTTAAATCATTTTAAATAAGTTCCAACAATAATGTATTAGAAACGTACAGAGTTTAAAAAAAAAACCATAGACTATATACACACAATCAACGCGCGCTTTTTCGAGAGGTAACAGATTCAGTATCATTCTGCCAGTAACATAATTATCCATACAAAAGTCATTTCGTAACTGATATGTGTTCATATTTCGAAACGAATTTCTTAGGAAATGTGTTACATAATAGACAAATACAAACCTTCTGTGTTGTTGTCCGTGTGGTCCACCTCACTGCTGGGCTCGGGCGGCGCGCGGGCTGCGGGGGCGCAGGCCGGCGCTGGGGGCTCCTGAGCCGCTTCTACAACACCAACAAGCACGTCAACAAACAAACATATTTTACATGCGACATCCACAC
Organism: Orthosia cruda; assembly: GCA_964057195.1. Classification (NCBI taxonomy): domain Eukaryota; kingdom Metazoa; phylum Arthropoda; class Insecta; order Lepidoptera; family Noctuidae; genus Orthosia; species Orthosia cruda. The sequence goes on from OZ059853.1 coordinate 18,327,729, forward strand.
GTATTGGGCCCGCGTGGTGGATTAAATGAGGCAACAATTTGAAAAGTTACGAGTAACTTAGGCTATATCTATTTTAGAAAAAGAATTCAAATATCCATGTACAGTAATCACAGCAGATCTTTGTGTCTCTGAAGTTGGCTGCAAGACCCTGCGCAGTTGCTATTTGTGTGTCAATGTTGAAGTGGAAGATAGCATTGTATAACTGCCTCATTCACTCGCTTACATTTGTCGGATAGTCCTATCTCGCAGTATACTCGATGATTTTTCCTACTCCATTATTTTCTGATTAATTTCGTTGCGGGATCCAAGACAGTTAAATTCATTCTCCGGGACTTCGTCGAGCTTCATTGCCTCGGCGCTTTTCTGGTGGTCGCCACTGTTGATTCTGGCTTTCTAGAGTTGCAGTGGTTTGGGAATAGTGCTGCGGGATTGTCTAACGGTTAAATCACCACCATAAGAACAAGTTAGGTTACCTGTGGTCGCGGGCAGTGGTCTGGTGGGTACGAACTCTGCTGCTAGCGGGTTGAGCGTCGACCGCGAGACTGTCTCCTCCAGCGACAGCGACGGCCCGCCGTTACTTGTGCTGCGAACCAAACAAATTAACAGTGAAAATACCATTACGATAGAATATCTTGGAAAAGTACCCCGATACCACAGATAATATAATACTAGCATACAGATCAGCCTCATCCCATACAAAGAAACCGTGCCGACGTAACTAGCGTTTTTCGTCTGATTAAGATGATTATTTTTATAAGTACTTGGATCGCGTTCGGTTCCGCTCCACGGCTATAGATGGTGTTAGCAGCGACTTGCAAGTTTCTCGGTTAGACTATTAATTCTTTCTTTAAATACAGTGATGATTTGTTTTATAGTATTTTGTGCACGTTTTTACAATTACATTGTACCAAAATGTGCAATGTGTTTGTCAAATTTAAAAAATCGTGTGACAGTTATAACCGCGCCATCTATTGGAATCAATTTTAAATGAACCGTTGAAATAATCTTTGAAATGTGAATTAAGAGCCCAATATTCCATAATTTTGAGAGTTGATTAAAAAAGAACATAAAATTTTAACGACCAATTCTAGAAAATGTTAATTTTACACACAATTCAATAACAAATCGATGCATATCGCAACATCTAGTGAAATTAATTTGAACTAATTTTTCTTTGTGAGCGCTGGGACCCCGTGCCGATACGAAGTATGAAATTCCTTGTATTGTCAATGAAACCACTGGATATAACAAGCTTTTTTTTCAGTTTTACTTGTCTGGTGTCTTTTTTTTTTTTTTTTTTTTCCCTCTGGCTTCGCACGGTTTGTGCATTCAGCCAATGTCACGTCAGATTGTTTTATTTAGAAGTAAAGGTAGGGAAACCGAATTTAAAAATATATTTATTAAATTTAACGGAATTTAGGAAAGGACGGATATTGGATCAGTATATTTTAATGGTAATGGCGTAACAAATAAATAATGAGCAAATTACAATGAGGAAAGTTACAGCTTAATATTATTTAAGGTGATGAATGAGACTATACATTTATACACTGGAAAGCTATTTGTACAAAGTAAAGAAAGTATTGAGGTAGGAAAAGGAATACGAAGGGACAAGAGGTCACAGAGAAAGGAAGAACGGTCATGTAAAGGACAGGAGAAAAATATGTGATCTAAGTCACCTACGTCTGTGCCACACGAGCAATTGGGGTCGTCGATGATATGAAGTTTCGCAAGGTGGGCTGGAGAGCAAACATGGCCCAGTCTCAACCGTATTAAAATGGAGGTCTCCACCTTGCCAAACTTTGCCCTGCCAAACCACGGTTTTTCTGGAATCTCGGGTTGAATAAAAGAAAAGTAACGGCCCTTGGATTTTCTGCTGATATCCCAAGCTACCTTCCAAGTGTCCCTAAGAAAATTCTTTGGCAGCGTCTCGAGGTCATAGCTAAAGTTCTTATATGGAACTAAGTCCCCACATTGCACCGCATCACCAGCGAGTGCATCAGCTACATCATTGCCATGAATTCCAGAATGGGCCGGAATCCAGGCAAATAGTAGTATGTTACCCTCAGAGATGGTTCTGAACGCAAGTTCTCTTATTGCATAAACTATAGGAGACTGAAATTTTAGTTCGAAAGGGGATTTACTGATGGCTAGAAGTGCACTCTGTGAATCGGTAAAAATTATAGCTTTTTTGAGCTTAAAAACACGTGAATATTCTAAAGCTTTTAGAATTCCAAAACATTCTCCAGTAAAAACAGAAGTCTGCGGAGGCAGTTTTATTTTCTGTACAATTTTGTATTGAGTATGGTAGGTACCAATCCCAACACAACCCGTAGGAGAACGCTTGGCAGCATCAGTAAAAATATGCTGGCAGTCTGAATGTTCAATCAGAAATGTATTAAAACTTAAATGGCAATCGGGATCTGATTTACTTACACAGTTATATTCAATGTTGGGAGTGAACAGTAAACTCTCATAACTATTGTTAAATAGGGGAAGTTTATTTGAACGGTGAATAGGTGATGAAAGTGAGAGGAATTTTTTATAGCTTTCAACTAAACAAGGAGCACGTTTATGGGACCAGTAAGCTGAAGATTCAATTTGAAACGTTAAAGATTCCAATTTAGGAATGAGAGGGTGATTTGAGAACTGAAGAATCCGGAATAAATATTTGTCAGACAGGAATTGTCTTCTGAGGCATAAAGGAGCTTCCCCACATTCAATTTGTAGCGCATTAATGGGACTAGATTTCATGGCACCCGAAATAATGCGTAATGCTTTTGACTGGATTCGATCCAACTTTTTAAAAGCCATAACACTACCAGGTTCTAGAACGAACAATCCATAATCCAGGATGCTTCTGATGATTGCGTTGTAAATGAGTTTTAAAGAAAAAGGATGAGCACCCCACCACACACCTGAGAGGCATCTGAGCATATTTAAATGATTTTCACATTTATTAATAATATGGTCGCAATGAGGAACCCAATTTAATTTAGAATCAAATATTACACCTAGATATCTGAATTTATCTTTAACTGGAATAAGTATTCCTTTAAAGAAAAGGTTTAATAAGGGAAAAATTCTCTTCCTGGTGAATAAAACAGCCGCGCTTTTAGACGTGGACAAATCCAAACCATTTAAATATAACCATGACTCTAAAGTAGATAAAGCAGAATTAATAGCACAACTAGCTTGTTCAACAGAATGATTTGAAGAATATAATAATAAATCGTCGGCATATTGAAGAACCTTAACATGACTAGATATGGAAGAGTCTAAATCAAAAGTGTAAATATTGTACAGAAGGGGACTGAGCACAGAACCCTGTGGAAGACCTCTCCATACAAGATGGGAGACACCATGATCTCCTATTAACATGTTAACAGAGCGTTCAGTCAGGATGTTAATAATAAAATTCGTCAAATTCGAGGGAACCTCTAAGGCTTTTAATTTATTTTGTAAAACTGATAATACGACATTATCATAAGCTGCATTAATATCTAGGAAAACTGCAACAATGGATTGGTTATCAGAGAAGGATATCCGAATATCGGATGAAAAAATACTTAAACAGTCAGTGGTGCTTTTACCTTTTCTAAAGCCATATTGTGATTCAGCCAAAAGACCCTTACTTTCAACATACCATTCTAGACGGTTCTTAATTAAGTGTTCAGCTAATTTCATCAGAATTGAAGACAAAACTATGGGCCGGTACGAGGCAGATTCTGATGGAGTTTTATTTGGTTTAAGGAATGGCAACACCATTTGACGTTTCCATTCAACAGGGATGTTTCCTGTTTTCATAATAGAATTAATAAGTTCTAAGTAATAATTGAGGACATTGTCATTCAAATTAGCGAAAAAGGAATACGGGATGCCATCAATGCCTGGCGCAGAATCCTTGGTTCTATGAATAATACCCTTTAATTCAGTTAGAGAGAAAGGAAGATCTAGCGTGGAATGTGTGTCTGAAGTGTCTTGGTTAATAGATATGGGGGATAGGATACGGTTAATAGTCTCAGGAACCCAAGGAGGAGCTAATTTATCTAAAAAGTCACTGGCTAAAGAATCAGGAATAGGAGAAGGGTTGTGATAAACAGACCTAAATCTACGAATATTGCGCCAGACAATCGTAGGATGAGTGTTCGGTGAAATTGATGAGCAAAAGTTACGCCAAGATTCAAATTTTTTCTTCTTAAATATTTTAGAAGTTTCAATAATTATGTTACTAACGGTTACAAAATTAATATCAGACATATCATGGTTATAATTAAATTCAGCCACTTTACGTTTTTTAATCAATTCTGTGCACTCGGAGTCCCACCATGGGGGTGAAGGAATTGTGCTCCTATTGTTATTTTTTACAGGAAAAACTTCATCCGCCGCTGCAATTAATATGTGCGCTAAAGCTTCAGCACAACTATTTTCATTGCCATCAGCAATAACAGGCAAGGTGCAAAGTTTTCTGTCAACAATGTTTCTAAATTTGTCCCAGTCATCATTAGTATTACTAATAGGTAGCTTATGTTTTAAATTAGATAGCCTTCTTGATGCCTTTGGTTTGGAAAGAGGATAAGATATGACTATTGGGAAATGGTCACTACCATAAGTGGAGGTTAGAATATCCCAAGTTAACGAGGAAGCTAAGCTTGGTGAACAGATAGAAAGGTCAATTGCACTTTGGTTCTGATTGGGACTACAACGACGTGTAGCAGCTCCTGAGTTCAAGATGCATAAATTATGTAGGTCTATTATATCTAATAATTCATCCCCATAACAAGTAGAAGTCGAACAACCCCACAACTGGTGATGGCAATTAAGGTCACCCAAAATTAAGATTGGCTTTGGAAGAAAAGAAAAGAGATTATTCATCTCTTGCAGAACTGAAGAAGAAGGGTGAGGAACATAAATAGAAACAAGACAAGTATGATGCACTTTAATAGCTACAATTGAAATTTCCTCACTGTGAGGAGGCAATGTAATAGTAGAGAATGGGATAGAATTCTTGATAAGTATAGCTACTCCACCATACCCATCAGATCTATCCTCTCTAATGGTTAAATAACCATTGATTTTTAAAATATGATAAGGTTTGAGCCAAGTCTCTGCTAATGCAAAGGCAAATGGCTCATATTTGTTTAAAAGATGTATAACATCACTCTTTTTGTTTATTAGACTGCGGCAGTTCCACTGTATTATTTTGGATGTGTTGTCCATTATGAATGGATTGAGATTCATAGAAAGTTGGGGCTACGTTGGACGGTGAAATATTGAACTGAGAGAGAAGATTATGTAATGCAGAAAGAAAATCGTTTATAGAGAAATTTGTGTCTTTTATGTCATTATTATTATTGCTAGAAAATGCACAACCATTTGATGGCTGGGGAATATTAAAATCCTTTATGATGGCATTATGAGCCACTTTATTATAACCTTGTACAGTTTTAGGAGGAGAGTGAGGTTTGAGGAAGACTGTCTTTTTATAGCTATTTGAAGCAGGTGTTTTATTAGGTGAAGAGATTGAAGCATTATTTGCAAAGTTTTTGGAGGGTGAAGATAAAAGTGTATCAGCATATGATTTTGTTATTGGGGGATGAATTTTTGCAGCTTCAGCATATGATACTGAACTTTGTGCCATGTAAGTTTTGATTAATTTTTGCCTTGAGTATTCTGGGCAAGACTTATTAATAGCAAAATGAGGACCAGAGCAAAGGCAGCAAGATGTACTTTCTTGTTCTCTATCACAACTGTCTCCAGTATGGCCTTTGCCACATTTATAGCAACGGGGTTTAGACCTGCACTGAATTTTAGTGTGACCAAATCTACAGCAATTGAAGCACTGTATGGTGGGAAAAATATATAACTCTACAGGTAATGCATTATAGCACATAAAAATTCTTTTTGGTAAGACCTGCCCGTCAAACGTAACAACTATGGATTGGGATGGTTTCCAGATGGCTGAACCATCTACAATGGTTTTAAAATTAAGGCGTCTGACTTTTAAAATTGGACCGCAACCAATTGGTACTGTTATATTTTCAATAACTTCCTCCGGAGACCATTCTGCAGGAACACCACGTACTAAGCCCATTCTAGTAACGTTAAAAGTTGGTATAAAAGCTTTAAAATTGTATTTTTCTAGACTATTATGAGAAATAAAGGAGTTTGCTTCAAGAAAATTTGAAAAAGATAGTGAAATCTTATTGCGCCCGATTTTTTTGACGCTTCCATTAATAATGTTTTGAAAAGCATTGTGTTTTAAAAACTTGCCAAATGTGATTGGGTGCAATGTCGTACTATCATCTGGTGAAGTTATTATTTTTTGAACATGTATTATAAAAGGCGCGCTATCCGTTTTATCATAGGTTTTTCTACCAATCTGAGTGGGATTAACTATGGAAGGAACGGGAATATCTTTAGTCAATACATTGGAAACATTATTTTCTAAATGGATAGGTGCAGATTCCACGATTTCAGTAGAGTGAGAGTCTATACAACCACAACCCGAAGACTCGGAACCGTGGTGTTTGCGGGTACGACGACGTTTATTACAGTGCTTACATACATGCACGCGGCTTCTTTTTAAATTTCGAGCAGAAGACGACCCATCAGTGTCCATACCCGATTCGTTTGATTGAACTGTGACAAAAACGCCGGCCGGGGGAACAAAGTCCCCCGGGTCCGGCGGGTCTTTCATCCTTACACGCTAAAAAGAATTGAAATAACTTACCACTACCGAAGAATGAACTATACTAAATCTTAACTACTACTACTACTGATCTAATATATAATTGTGAACTTTTTCCAAATAAATATTGTTATATACAAGTTAAAATTTTGTTTTAAATTAACTCCAAAAAATACGCGTCCGCCAAGTTGAAAGTTTCCCGCGCTTTTCCTGTCTGGTGTCTGTAATCAAATCTTGCAAGAAAGGATACGTTCCACACATCCGTATTTCCAAGATCGTTTTTAACGGATCCGTGGCTGCTGGGGGAAATGTTCACACCAACCAACTTACTACAAGGATGGACGTCCGACAAAACGGATCAGTATTTTATTTCTGTTGTGTGTACTCACTTATACGACTACATACGTGAGCGCCGTATAAAAACGTGTACGATAAAGCGGACCTGTAAAACGGACCGCTGCATATTTTGTCGGATCGGTATTTTTACTGGATCTGGAGTACTGTCATGTGTTTGAAGTATGCAATTCCTTGTATTGTCAATGAAACCACTGGATTTAACAAGCTTTTTTTTCAGTTTTACTTGTCCGGTGTCTGTAATAAAATCTTGCAAGAAAGGATACGTTCCACACATCCGTATTTCCAAGATCGTTTTTAACGGATCCGTGGCTGCTGGGGGAAATGTTCACACCAACCAACTTACTACAAGGATGGACGTCCGACAAAACGGATCAGTATTTTATTTCTGTTGTGTGTACTCACTTATACGACTACATACGTGAGCGCCGTATATATAAAACGTGTACGATAAAGCGGACCTGTAAAACGGACCGCTGCATATTTTGTCGAATCGGTATTTTTACTGGATCTGGAGTACTGTCATGTGTTTGAAGTATGCAATTCCTTGTATTGTCAATGAAACCACTGGATTTAACAAGCTTTTTTTTCAGTTTTACTTGTCCGGTGTCTGTAATAAAATCTTGCAAGAAAGGATACGTTCCACACATCCGTATTTCCAAGATCGTTTTTAACGGATCCGTCGCTGCTGGGGGTAATGTTCACACCAACCAACTTACTACAAGGATGGACGTCCGACAAAACGGATCAGTATCTTATTTCTGTTGTGTGTACTCACTTATACGACTACATACGTGAGCGCCGTATAAAAACGTGTACGTTAAAGCGGACCTGTAAAACGGACCGCTGCATATTTTGTCGGATCGGTATTTTTACTGGATCTGGAGTACTGTCATGTGTTTGAAGTATGCAATTCCTTGTATTGTCAATGAAACCACTGGATTTAACAAGCTTTTTTTCAGTTTTACTTGTCCGGTGTCTGTAATAAAATCTTGCAAGAAAGGGTACGTTCCACACATCCGTATTTCCAAGATCTTTTTAACGGATCCGTGGCTGCTGGAGAAATGTTCACACCAACCAACTTACTACAAGGATGGACGTCCGACAAAACGGATCAGTATTTTATTTCTGTTGTGTGTACTCACTTAAACGACTACATACGTGAGCGCCGTATAAAAACGTGTACGATAAAGCGGCCCTGTAAAACGGACCGCTGCATATTTTGTCGGACCGGTATTTTTTACTGATCTGAAGTACCGTCATGTGTTTGAAATCGCTCATACTACTCCCCATATTGTCTAGTTTTTATACAATAAAGGTGGGAGGTTACGCACTAGATCCGTTCCGTGTCCGTAAAATTTCGGTTCCGAAGTAGCCGTAGTACTTCTTGTAGGAAAGTTTACGCACTACATCCGAACTCTATCCGTCATAATAGGGTAGTTGACAAAAAATATCTAATTAATCCAGCAGTTAGATAACCTAAAAATATTGGACACGTATTTGTTGAAATATCGTGTGACGTCACGGTGTGCTACACTTTATACTGACATAGTGACGTCACAAGCCCTCACTCCTGAACTTTGATGCGATTTATTTTTGTCAATTTTTATTGATTTGATAAAGCAAAAAATACGTGTCCAATATTATTTGATAATCTCACTGACGGACTAAAAATAATTATCATTTTTCTACCCAGCAAACATCCCTATTAGGGATGAGATATACCTGCAACATTCTATACCCGGCCTCAAAGGTATGGGTATGGCCATATACCCAGTACTAAAACCCAGTATCAAAATACCTATGGGTATGTTCAGACCTGGCCTTAGCGGTCGCCTTTTGGAGAATCGATCGAACGACCATTGGCACATTTAGATGACTTTTTTTTAATGAACGCTAAAACGCGCCAATAGTTCAATTCAAGCCGCCATTACAAGCACAGAGTACTATTATATACGGAATTACAAGTGAAAGTGAACTGACATAATATTAAAAAAAAATGAATATAATAATATTATTATTGTCGACTCAAGTACATTATACATAAATATATCTTAAAATAAGCTTAACCGCCCTTAGTGTATGAGTTATCAATTTAGCGGCTTAGTCGAAACAGGAATTTCATTATCTATATATATAAAAATCAATTGCTGTTCGTTAGTCCCGCTAAAACCCAAAATCGGGCCGGACCGATTTGATTAATTATTTTTTTTTATTTTCGCCAGAATACAGGGAAGGTTTAAAAACAAAAAATATATATGGTAGGTTGGATCGGGTAGGCAGGTAGGGTAGGGTAGGTAGGTAGGTAGGTAGGTAGGTAGGTAGGTAGGTAGGTAGGTAGGTAGGTAGGTAGGTAGGTAGGTAGGTAGGTAGGGTAGGGTAGGGTAGGGTAGGTAGGTAGGTAGGTAGGGTAGGGTAGGTAGGGTAGGGTAGGTAGGTAGGTAGGGAGGGTAGGTAGAGTAGTTAGGGTAGGGTAGGTAGGTAAGGAGGGTAGGTAGAGTAGGTAGGGTAGTTAGGAAAAAAGTACAATGAATTAAAAAAAATAATGTTTGGTGTTTTGTTACTTCTATGGCAAAACATTGTTTGTCGGGTCAGCTAGTATATAATAAATACTTACGTAGGATAGTGTTGGTGGTTGTGTCCGTTGTGTGTGGGTCGGTTGTGTCTGTTCCTCTGTTCTCGCTGCTCGTCCTCCAGCATCGCTTCTATGCACTGTTCCATTAGGGCTTCCTCTTCTAGTTGCTGCATCACCTGAAAAATGTAATGGTAATGTTATTTATTTGCGGCTGACGAGCTTACGAGACGAGGATCCAGTACGGCGATCTATGGTCCCGAACCTTTCGTACCCATCCCCTTGAACCAAACACGCAGGTGGCTATAGGAATTCACCCAGGCACAGACGGAGAACTGGTGGACCTCGACACCGGGCTGTAGGCAGTCCAAAGAAGCTATGCCATCCTTGGATAGTAGGCTTACCAGGCGTTTACTACGCTTGGACAGGAATGGCCTACACCTGGTGACAGGGACAATCACGGGAAACTGCTCACTTAACAAATACTACCACACAATAGACATAACGGATAGTCCTCTGCGCAGGGCATGCATGGAGGCTGAGGAAACCGTTGCGCACGTGCTCTTTGAATGCACAGGTGTCACCCAGATAAGAACACAAACCCTTGGATCACCCAGGTCTTACACAGATATTCTGAGAGGACCAGGAGCCCTAAATAACTTCTGGAGGGAGGTTGGCTGGTTGGAATAACTACCAAATGGCCGCCATGGCCCACGCACAATGGTCCACCTGAAGGACTAAGTGCGGCAACCAGACCTCCTAACATAGATGTTGATCATTAAGTAATAGATAAAATATAGACATCAACATTTCAGCCCAATGACGTCCACTGCTGAACATAGGCCTTCCTCAAGTGTCACATTGACTGGTCCAGTGCGTCTCGCATCCTGAAGATTACTGCAACCTTAACCAGGTAATCGATCCACCTAGTAGGAGGCCTTCCAACGCTGCATCATCGTAAGGTTTTGCTATCGCCTTGCTTGGCAGGTGGGTACGCTGCTGCTCATGCTCTGATATGTCCCTTAGTTGCCACTTACAACATCCCCATATGAGATAGTACTATGTATTCTTGTTGTCCGACACTTTACAGTTCAATAGACATACACACCATATAAAATAACAATAACAGCGTGTAACTGTCCCACTGAGGGCAAAGGCCTCTTCTCTTACAGAGAAGACACGATCAATGAGATTAGTTGACAATTTCCAACTTATATTGGGAGCCCAGGTTGGTTGCTGCAGGAAAAGCCTGGCCAAATGGGGTATCATAGATCCATCTTAACGACCCCCTCACAGAATATGCCCCACCTCCTTGCCAACCCTTCATGCCCAGTCGACTGCACCTTTCAGAATCCGAACGTGGCAAATAACAGAGCAGTCCAGATAGCTACATACTGGTCAGTCAGAATTTAAAAATAGTTGGCCGATAATTTTAAAAACTAATAATTGTAGTAAATCTGCTTACGTAATACTTGAATGGCCCCTTATCGATAGGAAAAGAAGAATATATGAATCTCACCTGCTTATCAAACTCCTCCTCGTTTTCCATCCACATGTAGTCGGCGAAGTCGTCGGGCTGCGGCTGTGTGGGCACTGGAGGGTAGGCCCCCGGAGGGTAGTATGCTCCTGCCATCACGTAGCCTGCAACACATAATAACATAAATATATAATAAGCTATGCATTGTCAAAAGTAACAAAAGTGTGAGCAAAATTTCAGCTCAATCGGACACTGGGAAGATAGTCAAATTTAACTTGCAAGATTTTTTTACAGACGGACGAGCTTGTAAAACTATTTCACAAAAAATTAACCAACTTCAAAAGAAACACACTAAAAAAAAGCTAATTTAAAAATCAAAAACCTGGCTGTTTTTGATTTTTAAATTAGGTTTTTTTCTTTACAACTTTTTAGTGAATATTTTTTTTTATAAATACTTTTAAACATATAAGTGGTATATATTTTTGTAATCACCTCTAAAAACCCTTCATTTTGATACCCCAATCGATGGGTAGCGGAGAAAAAAAAATTGCAACCCCTACAATATGGCGCCCAAAATCCGCCATGTTTCTTTTTTTTAACGGCACTTATCTAAGAACACTTGGGCGTCCAAGACCTATCTAACGATGTTTTAATTATAAAAATCCGTCAAGTAGTTTGAAAGATACGAGGTATTAAAGAATATTACGTACATACATACAAACATATGTTCGGTTATCCTCCATATCTTGAAAACTTCTGGACCGATTTTAATTAAACTTGCACTATTCCCCAAGTTCAGAGATACTCAATCCAACCCAAAAATAATGTTCAGTTTCGGCATAACGCGTGGACAAACATACATACACTTATGAAACTTGACACACGTGTTTAGAAGCCCACATAGAGTAATATATTAAGTGAAAATTGTGCAATTCCAACAATATTACATAAATTCGTATCGAATTGATCACCTCCTTTTATTTGAAGTCGGTAAAAATTGCTCTTTCTTTAAGTTTGCTTTGTGTCATTAATTCGCAGAATTTGATCCATATTAGAAACACTATTGGAAGGTGTTTACAGTGTGTTTTTTTTTTCAATGGCATCGATTCTTGTCTAGAGATATTGATTAAAAAAAAATCCAATGACGCAGTTTAAATTTTCATCAAAATCGGTCCTACTACCTACGCCATCACAGAATAAAAACGTATACGGTAAAGCGGACCCGTAAAACGGACTGCTGTATATTTTGCGGATCGGTATATTTTACTGAATTCGGAATAATGTCATGTGTGTGAACTCGCTCATACAACTACATACGTCAGCGCCGAATAAAACGTATACGATAAAGCGGACCCGTAAAACGGATCTTTGTGTGAACGAGCACTTACCGGGCATGTGCGCTCTGGGGATGTGCACTGGGTACACGGGAGGGCGGTGGATACCGGCGTCGCCGCTACCCACAACGCCGCCACCGACACCGCTGTCAATGATCACGCCGTTTGGCTGGAAACACGAAAAATGACACTGAATACTAGCCTTTATTGCAAACCAGAAAAGCAAAACCCTCAATCGCTATTCCGAGGTCCTCGGAAGACCTTCCGTACGTACAGTGTCAATGCACTATGGGAACCACTGCAGTACCCACCCAGCATCGTAGAAGATTAGACCCTTTTTAATGTAGTTTAAAAATCACAAAAAACGCGCAAAACCATAGGTGTCATAAAAAACCTAACAGGTAAAAATCTAGTACCGATTGGCAGGTGTGCCAGCTCTCCCCTGGCATCACTCCCATGAAAAGGTTCACCGTTCTTGAGAATAACAAATTATTGTAAACTAAACACAAAGCAAGCATTCTTCTGCATCGTCTCCGGCGCTGCAGGAAGTGCAACCCCTTCGCCCTTACGTAACAAAGGATAGGCACCCATGCTCACCGGCGCAGCTTCGGCTTGCTTCGCGACTCCGAATTTTATATACACTCTAGGGGTAGCAGCCATAAGTGAAGTCGAGGTGCCCCGATTCGTTTTTTGGAACAGATTCGACCTAAATTATTGAAACTTATGAGGCTTCGCGACTTGAATCTTTGTGAAAGTAGTGAATCTCCAAGAAGAGACCAATACGTAAAAAAATGAAGCTCCTAGCAGTCGGGCTGCGCACTGCAGTTGAGCCCCATGCTGCAGGCGCTAACCAAACCCAACAAGAGGACCCAAAGGACCACGGAAGCTCTACAATATTTTTTGTTTTAGCCCTTGTGTCTTCTGTGCGGGTCAAAATATTTTTTATTTCTTTCTAGGTATCCCAAACACATGCACTGTTACAAACCTGCCACTGGCCATTCTCCTCGTTGCCGTAGTAAGCGCCAACATTCGGTGCCGTCTCAGGTATCTTCATATTAACCTAACAATATTCGTCTGTCTTAGAACTACAAAAAAAAACTTATGTTTATCTATGCTTAGTGTGAGTTAGCACTTAGGCGGGTACTTAGAAATTGAGCAAGTTGAATGTAGTGTAAAAGTTAATTGTGTCAATGTGTTTCTTGTGTGGCACGGTTTCTATCTTCATTTCTGGTGTTCTCGGCAACTGGAAATAAGGAAAAAGGATTCATTAATAAAAAAATAATTATGGTGGTCCAGTAGCTGAGAGTGTGACCTCGCCTCTCGTGGTCGTAGTTTAAAATGTGGGCAAGTACCAAACGTATTTTTTGTTTGAAAAACAAAGCTAAAAAAAACACCTCTCTACTGTAATATTTTAAACTAATACTAATGTATACCGATATTTCAAAACAATACGATAAAAATTTAAAGGCAGTGTCGCTAACACGATCAAAACAATCGAATCGCGGTAAGGGGCGTCCTTGACCCTTTCACTTGGCATTCAGTAATGATTTAATATCAATTTTGATTTATCTCGAAGAAGGTTGTCATTATTTTGACAACCTTCTTCGCTCAAATAATTTCCAAAAAACACTTCTTGAAAAACACTTTTCATACAGGTGAAGCCACAGGCAGAAGCTAGTCTTGAAATAATTTATTGAATTTGATAAAAGTACAGAAATAGCTGTTACCAAGACTACACAGTATTTTGTTTACCTATAAGACTGTTGAAAAATAAATCTTATCTATTTTATTGGTTCAAAAATGCATTAATGTAATCTTCCTGACCTTGTCCCGAGGTAATTGGGATCAGTGCAAAACATTTTCTTCTTTTGTTTGCCGCTGTCAAAACCTTACTGCCAATTTCTGCCGCTACGTGTCTCACTGAATCAATAGGTATATATCCTATTGCGTTGGAAGGCCTCCCACCAGGTGGACCGATAAACTGGTGAAGGTTGCGGAGATCTGCTGGATGCGGGACCGGTCAATGTGGCGATGCTTGAGGGGGGGGATGTCACATGTCTTCGAATTTTGGTTCTAAGACATGCTGGTTTCCTCACGATGTTTTCCTTTACCGTTTTGAGAGCAGTGGTGAAGAAATAATTTATACAAAGTAAAGAGCTTGCTTGGGTTCGAACCCACGACCCAACAACTTGTAAGTCGCAGCCGTTACCACTCGGCCACCACTGCTCCTTCGACAGGACCCATTTTCGGAATAACATATAGCCTATGTCACTCAGGAATAACGTAGCTTTCTACTGGCTAGTTTTTGAGTTTATCCATTACAAACAAATTGTGTGTTACAAACAAAAAGTAGGTGTAACCAAAAAAATTGCCGTGTTTTTTTATATTTGTTCTGTTTATCCTTTATTTATGTGGTGCTATCTACTTGATCAGCTTTGCATAATGTTCCCTATCGTCTACAAGTGCTGATTCTAATAAATTTCTTTCACTGAAAGAGAGCTACAATAACAATAATTAATAATTTTTTACCCTAGCTAAAGGTTGCTGTGGGCCACCAGATCAAGGCCACAAGAAAAATTTAGTACCTAGTTATTACTTATCCAAGCAAGATTGGTCATAATAAAAATGCTAAATTCCATTTAGATAAGAAGGTCAAGGTTATACACGTTGGGGAAATCCTAACAAATAAAACCCTAATATTTTCTCTGTATTATAGATTAGATAAAAAAAGTTAAAGATCAATTTCGAGAGAATCTATTTAGCTTTGCTGCGATAAAATTCCCTCCAAAAAGCACACTAAGATTCTAAATTTAAAATAAGTTTACCTTTCTAATAGCGAAATAAAGAGGTTTGAAATTAATGCACAAAAAAAACTCTTAATGAGTGTATTAACTTAGTTTCGGAGCTTATGATTATTCATATTATCTCATTACCATTCAGAATCATGCTTCAGTGATAATGTGTGTTGAGGAAAAAAAAGGGCATGGACTGGCTGAATGAAAATACAACCTTCACAGAGTACAAATAAAAAAATATAAAAACAATCTGTCGTGTATAGGTTTATCTGTATTTTGTAAGAATAGAATAGTGTATAACGTAAGTAAACTCACGATAATATTATGAAATTGTATGTCAACAAACGAAAGGTGTCCTGATTATTTAAATATTCAACTTTCTAGTCTAGCCGGAAATCTCCACGTACGCTATTTACAACGCAGATGCCGTGCAGATGTAAATAAAAATTAAACTGCGGACAATAGTGCATACGACAGGCCAAAAATAGATCAACCTAGAAACTAAAATAATTAATTGACTGACTTTCGTTATCATCGATTTTATATCGGAATCGCTGACGAACACATTCGAGAACAAATACGATTACATATCTAACGTCGACACCGTGTAAATGCAATTTAAATCGGAAAATATTGCAAGTATCTGCACGTGTGCGATTCAATTGCTACGTAATAAAGATATATAATACTCACTCATTTGACGCACTTTTAGTGCCTTCAACCACGTATACGCGTTTAACGTCTTTAATATTTGTTTTTGACAAAACTGATGCACAAATAATTATAAAATAAGCACTATAACCTCCAATATCACTATTCCACACACAAGATCACCAGCCAGTATTCGTGGCGGTAATGGCGACCGCTGTGAAGTCGGCGCGCTCCAACGTGGACGATCTACGCCCAACTTCGTTGTAAAATATTAACCGGCGTTTTTTTTATGAATTCGCTTCTATTAATATAGCTGAAATAAATGAATAATGGATAATATTACCTTTCTACTAGACAATCATACTCTTGTAAATTTAGCTGAGCCAAAAGAGTTGTCAAAATGACGAGTGAATTCTTCGTTCAAAATATTTATGACAATATTTTACGGCACTAAGTCAGTCAATGTTTTTTTCAAAGCGCAAAAAATATACAAACTCATAAATCAATAAAATCACAACAAACGGTGAAGCTGTTGTCATTTTTTGCATTATTTTTTTATAATTTATTTCTTTAATCTGAACGCAATATGAACGCAACTTTATCTAAACGTTACTAAGCGTTCCATGCCAAGTTTTACTTTTTAACTTAATTTTTTTGTTTGGTTTATTTTATACAAGACATTTAGATGTGTATAATGTTTTAATTTATTTTAAAAACTAAACCGGAAATCTTTCCATTGATTTCTTTAAAAAGTTACGACACACACTGTATAAAAGAACTTTAATTTTAATCAATGATAACTTTTACGTAAAATGGAGCGCAATCTTATCAATAATCAAATGTCAGAGTTTTTGGCGGGATTTTCTCGAGTGCAGTTCAGCGGCTGTTAATATTATTTGCAAATTGATTTATAGTGGATATTGTGATATAAAATTGGTGTAGTTTTGTGTCTCAACTGTCTACGCAATTGACAATATGTAAAAACGTTAACAGAAGCGATCTCGGGATAGTGGAGCGGAGTATTTTATTGTAGTATTGACTACCTCTGCAAAGCTTACTGGGAAGGCTGACTCGATGCAATTTGCTGCCAAATGCTCCAAGAAACATTAGAATGTGTTGCATCCGCGTTCTAATGCATACTAAAGAATACAAATACTGATGACTAGGCAGCATGGTCTCAGACCTTAGCCTGTTCCGTTAGGAACAAACAAAAAAAAAATAAAAAATAATCAAATGTCAAAGAGCAAACATCAGTTGATGGCGTAAAAAATTGTTTACAATAAATCAAAATACTGTGTGAAAACTAAAAGATCAAAATGTCTGAAACTCCGTATACTAAACTAGTAACTCCAATCACTCGTCTATCGGTCGTGTGTCGCGGTTGCTTGGCTGAGTCCGGCGAAATGAAGAACATGTATGAATGGGGACTACACGATGATTACTTCAGAGTTACGGCAATTGAGGTTTGTTTATTTTTAAATTTTCTTCCACTGTACCGTATTTCACATTTTATTCCAAACGGCAAACACTGTATGAATCTTGACGAGAGTATGCGTAGAGATGGTTTGGTCATATTGGGAGGTGAATCGAAAATATTTCTATCTACACTGTGGACGATGTGAACACAGGGGCTTTTCTGAATGTTATTTTAAAAGTTAAAATTTTAATCTGTAAATAAGTTGTTGGTATGCTTAGGTTAAAAATTAATAAACCAGCTAAGTGCGAGACGGACTCGCGCACGATGGCTTCCGTATCATTATCGCAAACAACGGCATAAAAATTACGTTTGTTGTACGGGAGACCTACTTAAATATATATTTTATTCTGTTTTTTATTTGTTGTTAAAGCAGCAAAAGAAATACATCATCTGTAAAAATTTCTACTGTCTAGCTATCACGGTTCATGAGATACAGCCTGGTGACAGACAGACATACATACTGACAGTGGAGACTTAGTAATAGGGTACCATTTTTAGCCTTTGGGTATGGACTTACAGACAAACCAGTTCTCGGGAAGATCTTTCTTTCAGATGTGTGTTATCAATTCCTGCAAGCCTTCGATGAAGAATACACTAGATTCCCGTTCAGCGCTTCAAAAACGGTCCGAAAAATATGGCCACAAATACGGTTGTGGCACTATTTCAAATTAGTATGGTCCAATCATAGCCAACATTAATACGTTAAAATGCCGCAATGTGTGTTCAAAAACTGTGCGAATAACCACCGTAAGACCTTGATTTTGTAATGAATATCTTTTTTTCGGTAAGTTTATTTTATTATGTGTTTTTCATAAAATAAAAACTGTATTAAAAAGTAAAAATGAATCAATTACCAAATATTATGATTGTTACAACAACGTTTGCGTCTAAAAAGCGAACGCGCCAACTATTGTAACAAACATCGACTGTTCTGGAAAAGAGAATGCATGGAGTAGTTTGTAAAGCTTTTTTTTTTTGGCTTTCTCAATTATCCATAGAAAACGAAAATAATGTAACCCCGAAATTTCCTACATAGTGTTTTTAACCTTATTGCTGAAATTTTAAGTTTCATTTTATAATCAATATTTTTGTACCTACATTTATAAACTTTTTTTTTAAATCTCGAATCTCGCGTTTGACCACTGTCTCGGCGATGATGTGAACTAGTCGACTTTTAATTTTCAAGTTTTTAAGCAAACCCTACCCTACCTAACTATCTTACTTACCTATCCTAGCTAGCCCACGTATATATATATATATTTTTAATTATCTCTATATTCGAGCGAACAAAACAAAAAAATAATTATTCAAATCGATCCAGCCGTTTTTGAGTTTTATCGAGACCAACGAACAGCAATTGATTTTTATAATATAGAAAGATAGGTAGATAAGTGAGTGTGGCCATTTGAGCTACTTATTTTCGTTCCTGATTCTTAATCTAGTATTTTTATAGATCGATGATATAAAAAAAATAATTGAACGTTTTGACTCCACTCATTCCTTATTGGCAGCGAGTTCGAACACAAATTTTGTAAATTCGAATTTCGAATTGTTTTTTTTGGCACATTGTAATTTAGACTTTAATACTTGTGTGTTAGACTAAATTTGTATTGAGCTTATATTTTTTTTATAGTTTTGTGAATGCAACTTTAAACTTTGCATTTAAGGTTGAATTTGGATTAAAATATATTTAATTTTAAGTAGTATTTTTAGAATTACCTAAACACAATTGGCGTCAGTTTTAAAGATAAGTTTTGTATGGGATGCTATATCTAGTGTATTCCTCATCGAAGCTGCAAGCAATGCTTATTGTAAAAGGATTATTGGTTTGCTAAATCTTACTAATATACGCAAGGGCGGATCCAGGACATTTTTCTGGGAGGGGCACAAGGAGCGGACGGGCAAAAATCTCAACAATAACTGTCAGAAATAAACTTGAAGTATCATAGGTACTTCATGTTTATTTCTAAGTATGTATAGGAAGGTTTATGAAAGACGAGAGTTTCACTCATGTTCTTTCTGTTCATCATCATATCAGCCGAAAGACATCCACTGTTGGACAGAGGCCTGCCCCAACCATAGCCACATTGATCGGTCCCATGCGTCCCGCATCCAGCGGATCCCCGCAACTTTCACCAGGTCATCGGTCCACCTGGTGGCAGGCCTTCCAACGCAACGTCTTCCGGTTCGCGGTCGTCACTCCAAAATTTTTCTGCCCCATCGGCCATCTGTGCTGCGAGCAATGTGCCCTGCCCACTGCCACTTAAGTTTGGAAATTCTTCGAGCTATGTCGGTAACCCTCGTTCTCTTGCGGATCTCTATAATGCTGATTCAATCACGCAAGGATACTCCGAGCCTGGCCCTCTCCATTGCCCTTTGGGTGACTGTAAGCTTTTTGATCAGGCCCATTGTAAGGGACCACGTCTCAGAGCCATAGGTCATAAGTTTGTGTTACACTGGTCATAGACTTTCGTCTTGAGACACTGGTAAGTTGGAGGAGAAGATACCGCGCAGCTTCCCGAATGCTGCCCGGCCGAGTAGGATTCGACGGTTGACCTCTTTCTCAAGATTGGACCTGCCTAGCTGGCCCGTTTGTCCCAGGTAGACATGGTCGTCCACGGCATCGGCTGTGGATTCACCGACCTTGATAGGAGTGGGTGCGACATGGGCGTTCAACATCACCTTGGTTTTGTCCAAATTCATTTTTGTACCCACTCTTTCGGAAGCTCTACTGAGGTCATCGAGCGTTGTACTGGAGTCCTCAATGGTCTCCATGACAGCTTTGTAATCGGCGAACCGAAGGTGAGTGATGTGCTCGCCCTTGAAGTTGATGCCTAGCCCTCTGCAGTCCAGAACCTTGAAGACATCCTCCAGTGCAGGGGTGAATAGTCTATTTCTGTTATTTTTAGGGTTCCATACCTCGAAAGGAAAAAACGAAACCCTTATAGGATCACTTTGTTGTCCGTCCGTCTGTCTGTCTGTCAAGACCCTTTTTCTCAGGTACGCGTGGATGTATCAAGCTGAAATTTATATCAAATACTCAGGTCTACTATCCCTTGAAGCTGTGAAAAAATCAAACCACAAAGCCAACGCAATCAAAATATACAGCCATTTATGCCGCAAATTTTCGACACTCGCAAAGGAATCAAAACCTACATGCTACTTCCCGTGAACTTGAAATTTGGGCCGAAGCAACGTCTTATAGCACAGATAAAGGATAAATTGCGAAAACCGTAAATTTTTAGAACTCTGATAATTTGATTTGCTTCTAAGTATGTACTGCGATGGAATCTACACAGTACACTATATTGTGGGGGGGGGGGCGTTCATGCGCCCTCCTGCCCCCCCCCCCCCCTAAATCCGCCCTTGAATATACGTATATTTGTTACTCAATCATGCCAGAACGGCTGAATGTATCTGAATTTATAACATGGGAATATGTTCCCTCTCCCTCTGGATAATATTCTACATTTACGCGGGCGAAGTCGCTGGCAAAGCTAGTAAAAAATATAAATGACAAAATAATGATAAAAGATATTACGTTGTTACATTTCTCTTTTTATTACTCAATTTCCTTTATTTCTCTTGTTGGTCTAGTGCAGTGATTCCCAAACTTTTTTTGACTGCGGACCACTTTAATTTTTTTGTCATTAGCAGGGACCAGAGGCCCAAAAGAAAATATTTTAAATTTTATAACCTATCTATACCTATTCTTTAAGACCAAAACTAACGAGTTTTATTTCTATTATTTAAAGCCTTGCGTTTGACCTCTATCTCGCCTGATGGTATAGTTCTCGCCAAACTTCTGGGCCGCCCTGAAGTTGGCTTTCCGATGCGCGAGGCACGAAACGGTGCTGTTTTGTATGAGATTTACTACTGCGCAGCCATTGTAGCCAACTTCAGGGCGGCCAAGAAGTTTGGATCTATCTCTGTGCCAAATTTCATCCAGATCCATTCAGCCGTTTTGGCGTGAAGAAGTAACATACAAATAACAAACGCACTCACAAAGTTTCGCCTTTATAATATGAATGTGATAATTCCAGACCACCAGAAGGCCGGGTGTATCAGAACTGCTCTGCGCGTCGTGTGAAGCCGCCATGATCAACTGCAAGGAGTTCCGGGACAGGTGTCAGCTCTCCGACAAGATACTTAAGACCTCACTCACAGTTAGGGTAAGCAAAACGTGTCTAGAGCGGTCCCATCGAGCGCTATTAGCTCGTCTATTTTATTTGGCTATCGTCGTCACATCGTGAAAAAACCAGCATACCATAGATATGTCGGAAAGCAGGACCCTCCTAAATAAATTCGAGTTCATTCTCCATGTCTGTCTTGGGTCTCGTGTGCGTCATGTTGGGTTTAATGCTGGCACAAAGCAAGTAGCAGGTAACTAATGCCATTGACATAGTCCTTGGTCCAATTTTAACAAAGCAGCGGATTCGGTCACCAAGCATTTCGCTTTCTCTCAACAAAAACACACTTTTTCAAGTTTATACACTTTTCTGGCTACTTCACTTCTCAACTCTTTTACTCACAACTCGCGCGCGCCGCGCGCTTCTTTTTCTAACTCCACGAAAAAACATGGCCAGAGACTCCACTCGAGAGAGCCAGCATAGCATAGACTCTCCTCGCTTTTTCATTGGCCAAAGAACTAATCTGGCAAGTTACCGCTTTTAAAACATCTAATCAGAATCGAGTATTTTGACATAAGAAGAATAAAGTGTTGTCAATCGAATAAAATCGAACTGAGCTTTGAACCAGAAGCTAAATGTTGCCAATTAAACAAAACTGAATTAATAAGTTTACAAGCAATATTTCTTTGTTCCTAATTATTAATCGTATACCTTCCTCCGACAGATATAATTTATAGAAACACTCCAATTTTGCCCCTACCACACGACAAATACTACAAATGCAGTTCAGTAAAAGCAATAGATACGCAGTTGCGCACACACCCGCATTTCTTAAATCAGAACCTACTACACAAACACAGCGTGTATTTACCATGCACCGTACAACTAACCCACGCAAAAATATCTGCACAAGCACTTCACTAACTCGTCGCTAGAAGCAGCGGCCGTACTACGCGATGTATACGCTTAATAAAGTATCGTTTTGTGATTTTTGCATTGCTTGTCCAGTCACTTAGCGACAAGTTAAGGAGCAATGTATTTTTTGCAAAAATAGTACAGCCGCTGTGATATTTGAAAAGTGAAACCTAGCCTTGTCTATGACATGCTCATCATTATTATGGGCATGCTCTAGAACCAAAAATTCGAAGACATGTGACACCCACCAACCCGCACTGGGTCCGCGTGGTGGGTTATGGTCCATTCCCTCTCACACAGAGAGGAGCCTGTGTCCCAGCAGTAGGAACAAAAAGCTGATGATGATAATATCCTCATCTACACAGGGTGAGTTTTCCAAGTGGGCGTGGAAGCCCAAATCCTAAACTATGAGGAATAGTGAAAAGCACTCAGAGGAGTCACGGGCCCGATTGCCGATCAAAACGAACGGCATATTAAGGAAATATTATTATTTTTCGCTATTAATCATAGTTCCTGATATGGCCATCCACCCCCACTTGAAAAACTCATCTACGAGCTCGGTGGAATGCAGTATAATCCAGTAAGATGCTGGTCGGGATCTTGACCGTACTGCTGGGATTGTGCCTATAGCCGTGGTATACCTCTCCACTCCTCAAGCACCTCCGGATATGTTTGCCCCCACGGCGCTACGTCACTCAAGTACTAGCGATCCTTTAAAGAGGCCCATGAATTGAGTATGCAAGTCACCCCCTGCCATTTTATAGCCGTGTAATTCAACTGTGGTCAGGCAGGGGCCAATAGTCATTCTATAGTTTTAGGCAATCGATCCACTAAACAGCCCAAACCCATAGCCCTATATCTTTGTCTCCCTATTTAACAATAGTCCTGCACTGGGTTAGTTACACTATTTGTAACACAAGAACTTTTATTATCTTTAATATGTTTGATTTGTCTACGCCCCGAATAGCAGCATAACTATAAAAACATCGGAAAAATTCACGAACAAAAAATTATGATGTAGATTCATTTTCCCATACAGTTTACGAACACTACGCCATCTCCGATTTGTAGATAACAGAAACAAAACACTAACAAAAATGAACTTTGCTTTGTATGCTGGTTCTGACAATTCCGGTAGATGGCATTGATGATTTATCTGAAATTCATCATATATCTATATTTTAAAACAAAATCAGGTTGATAAAAGTTACATCCCAATAATTTCTCATTCACAGGCAAAGAAAAAAGTGTCAAAATTTCGGAGAAACCAAGTGACCAGCGTACTTGAGGACCAGAAGCTGACCATAATGATCACAGCACCCAAAACTGAATCCCGAATCGGCCTCCCGTGCCCTTACCACTGCAAAGATAATTTCTACAAAAAAACTGACTTACAGAACCACTTGAAAAAAACTCACAGTGTCTCAGATAAATTCGAAGTTGACTTACAATATTATTGCGCGGAATCTAAATGCGCTTACCATGCAACGTCAGATAAGAAGAAATGGTTCTCCGGTAGAAAATTCCTGAACCAACACACAAATAAAGTACACAAAGTTAAAACTTACTTCTGCAACGACTGTTCACAATGCTTTGCAACAGAAACGGAGTTGCAAAGACACTTAAAGTGCTGTAACTTTATTTATATGTGTGAGATGTGCGACACGAAGTACAATACTAACGAAAAACTAATGGTACACTTGAAAAGAAAACACCCAAACGTGCACCAAATGTACAAGAAGGAAAAAGCGGAACAGAGGAAGACTGAGAGCTTGAATGAAGCTAAAAAGAAGAAAATCAACACTGAAACGAAACTTGTAGCAGAAACTGTAATCACGGAACAAGTCAAAACTGGTACTGTGACTGAAACGTGGATTTTTAACGAAACTGAAAACAAAGACACTTGTGACAGTCCAAAAAAATCTTTCGCGACACAAATACCTGAAGATATTCGCAACGATGTCTCCCTCCCATCCTGGCAGTCGACCAAAACCGACGAAATATCCACTCAAGTAGTCTTCGAAGACTTATTGTCTTTAAAATCGCAGAATAGTGTCGATGAGATCTTTTTTTCGGATCCCGTGTCGCTATCAGACATACAAACGCAAACGTTTCCCTTTGAATTTGGTTTATCTCGCTCAAATAAGGAGACACAGTCGAAAAATTCCGAGACTCAGTCCCCGGATTTGAGCATCAAAGAGACACAGACTTGTGTCTGTCATATCGATTCTCCTAAGCCGAATTTTCGTCTGTTTGACAGTTTGTCGTCTAGCCCAGCGAGTATAAACCACACTAGTGCGGAGACGCAAACCGCGGATCCAAGGCACTCAGTGAGATCCGATGTTATGCTTAGCTTCAATTCGGCGGAGACCCAAACTGGGGATCCGAGACACTCGGTAAGATCCGATGTTATGTTGAGTTTCAGTTCCGCGGAGACACAGACGTGCATAGACGACTGCAGCAATGATTGTATGTGACAGTTGTATAGGAGCTCTGAGAGCAACTCAGGGATATCCCAGAACCTTAATTTCTTGAGCTTCTAACCAGCCAACTGGTTAAGAATTTAAGATTCAGAGACAACGGATCTCTGTGTTTCTGAATTGGCTGCAAGACCCTGCGCAGTACCTATTTTTGTGTCAATGTTGAAGGTGAAGATAGAATTGTATAACTGTCTCTTTCACTCGCTTACGTTTTCGCATCGTCCTATCTCGCTTACTCTATGCAGTATATACGATGACAAACTGTTTCCTGCGCAATGGTTCGTAGAGCCTACTTCAGAGACAGAAAGATCCGCTGTGACTATTATATGATAAGATTTGAAAATATCAAATAATGCTATAAGACATTTTGGATATTATGAATGTCGAGCCAAAGTGGTCTTATCTATCGCCATAGACCTGCAACGGGTCTATGATAAAACAAAATAGGGGGTGCATGAGAAATAAATGGGGGTCTACAAGACCGAACCCCGTTTAGGCAAGTTTTCGCCAATAGTAATTTAAGCAAACCGATATCGATATTATAGTTGAATCTAATACTTTTTTGGTTAATTCTGTACGTTATTTTATTAGGTGCTGAACGTCCCTAGGTTTTAGAAAGTAAGAAATAAAATAAAATTTACACAAAGCTTTTTTATAACTGTTATTTGAGCAGCACCGGATCGTCCTTAGGGCGAATAGCCGGTCCAGTTGCCTAACCAAAGGCTAATAAGCGCTTTTGAAGAAAAACCTTTTGTCTTTTGTAAGTTTTGACACCTGTTATGAAGTCAAAATCAATTCAAAAATGTTTTATTATATCTGATGCATTATACTGCAAAAACATTTAAAATTAAATTAGTAATAAAAACACGAAAACAACAGCGTCTACCTAAAACTAAATAAATCGCCAAGAGGTTCATGGGACATAAAAGTTTGGGAACCTCTGTTTTAGATGGCTATTTGAGCATTTCTCTTTTTTTTTGCCATTACACATTTGTGGAATGTCCCATGATATTGTTGATGAATAACTTTGGCGTAATTTATAAATTACTGATACTGTTTTGCTTAGGATTATAATTGTAATTAAAATTTACAGAAAATATTTTACCAAATAACATAAATACATTATTAAAATAAAAAATCAACTAAATTTAAACTGTCGAAAATTGGAATGTATGAAAATTCGTATGTCCCAGTCTACCACTGGCAATTTCAAACTCAATTATTTTCTTAAAGTTCAAAGACACTATACTGAGACTTTGATTTTAAATCGTATTACAAGGTAAAAAGGTCCACGTTGTATTGACTTTTGGTAATTTGGATAATATTTTACGTACAAAAATAAATTTTAAAGTTGTCCCAAAGAAAGTTCCAAAAATGGATTTCAGTTTTTGTTACCTATTTTCGTGTGTAAAATATTAAAAAAACTTCTATTTATCAATGTTTTTCTGAACGAGCAACACCGTAGATGCCATTAAATGCCGCCAAATTGATGAATTGTGTCAGTTGCTTTTCCAGAAATTAGAGTGCACGTCACATACTCGTTTTAGAGTGAATCTCATTCCGGCTTTTGTTATTACTGTTTCAAGGAAAGTTGTCAATATATTGCCACTCTTTTTATCTTAATACAATAGTTATTAACTTCCATTAAAATTTAGTGTAAAATAATAGGCGCAACTGCAATTTTAACAACCACAATAATATTTTGAAAAAATCAAACACTTGTTTCGTTACTTTTTTTTTTGTTACTTTGGGATAGTAACGTATAAGCGGAAAATTTAGCTAACAAAAACGGAATTATAAGAAATACGAAAAAACAAGAGTCTGATTGGATTATAGTTTTTAAACGTTGTTTATGATTAAGCACGAATCCATATTTTTATTTATTCATATTTTAATCCTTTTAATAGGCATTTAGACCCAGCCTTAAGTTTTTATTTTGTTACCAATTACTCCTTTTTTGTTACTGTCCCTAAAATCTTCTGTCTTTAAACTCAGTTTTATGTATTTATTTATTTTATTTTATATCAATATAACTTGTAAAGAAAATCAATTTTACTTAACATTTTTATAAGAAGTAAGCAAAATCTTTCAATTTTGTTTATTTTTCAAAAATTTAAATTGACATTAGGTTAAAAGTAACAAAAAAATATTAAAGCGCCTAAATTGGAAATATTTTTTCACTTTTCTCTCTTTCTTTGCGATGATTTTATTCAATTTATCAAGAAGTTTATGAAACATAAATATTATAGCCACAGAATTTGCAACTTTACAGTATTTTTTAACAATTCAGGAGTAACAAAATAAGAACATTTAGCCTACCTTCATTTAGATTATTACATATTTTAAAATAAATCCTAAATAAAATAGGATTCCTTGTGAAAATCTATATATTCATGAAATAAACTATTTGATGTCAAGAAATTAAAGCGATCCAATGATATTTTTATTTTTGGCCACTTTTTGAAAACATGGCAAAAAAAAAGAGAAACGCTCATTTAATATTATTTCTTAGGCCCGCTTACACCGGCCTGGGTTATCTAACTCTGAGTTAGTAGCTAACACAGAGTAAGTATTATGTATGACATAATACTTACTGTTTGTGCTTTTCAGTGCTGTGGGCTCTGATGGACACAGGGCTTGATAAGATAATCTTAGTTCGCACAGCGGAGATCAGGAGACAACCAGGTTCACAGAGTACATCAGTGAGGCGGCTGATGCGGCGCAGCAGCGGTACCCTTCCGTCAAATTAGTGTTACTGGATGACTTTGCCCACCACCAGGAGTGGTTTTTCCCACACCAGTGCACTGATCATGGTGGACGAGAGACGCGCAAGGTTGCGCTAGCGTTAAATCTCACCCAGCTGGTCCAAGGGGCAACGATGGTGCCAGATGTTAATTCGCACAAAGCCAATTGCTTGGACCTTCTGCTGACAACCGTATCTTCGCCTTTGGGTAGTTCCGACGACTGTCTGGTGAATTCTGTGTCCGTCTACTCTCCGCCCGATCCCAGCCCAAGAGGCACGCGGCGGTTATGGCGGTACAAGTCAGCAGATTGGGATGGTATGCGATCTTTCTTCGCATGCTATCCTTGGCAGCCCACTTGCTTATCGTCGTGCGCTGACGTCGTGACGGATTTGTTGCGTCAGGGGATGGAGTACTATATTCCATTCTCTGACAACAATGTCTGACGTCGACCGACCATGGTTTGGTGCCGAGTGTAACCGTGACGACGCAGTTAAACACTGGCTTACCAGACATGGGTCAACGCTCGAACGCAAGACAAATGACGTAAGTCAGAAGAAGGGAGCCTTAAACAGGGCTGACAAGTCCTGCAAAAAGACGATACGAAGAGGTCAGTTTGACCATATTAGCAGAATCGGGTGCTAAATCGCTTCATACCCAGCAGGTAGCAAAGAGTTTTGGTCCCTGGCTAAGTCGGTCGAGTCAAACTTCTGTCGCCCCTCACTACCACCATTAATGAAACCCGATGGGTCACTGGCCCACTCCACTGAGGAAAAGGCAAACTTGTTTGTCTCCCTTTTAACTTCGCGTCTTAATTCTGATGGCGCATGGCCTCGTCCTTCTCCTGATGAATGTGAGACGAGTATGTCGAACATTCGCATCCATCAAAAAGGGCATCCGTAGGATGCTGCGTAGCCTTGATGTGAATAAAGCTAGTGACCCTGACGGGATACCAGTAATCGCGTCTTTCGATAGAGACTGGAATAGTGCTGAAGGTACAGCCCGTGCCCAAAAAGGACAGTCGATCTGACCCGGCCAACTAAAGACCCATCTCGATAACGTCCATCACCTGTAAGAGTATGGAACGTGTACTGAACAGTAAGCTCCTGACATACCTAGAAGCAAACCCGAGTCCTGAGTGATTGCCAATACGGCTTCCGCCGAAATAGGTCCACTAGGGATCTTCTAGAGTATACCATCCACCTCTGGAGTGAGAGACACGGGGAAGCGTTAGCTGTCTCCCTCGAGATCTCGAAGGCTTTCGACAGGGTCTCGAACGAAAGACATATTGGTAAGCTTCATTCCTTCGGTCTGCCTAGTGGTCTGTGTGATTGGATTGCAGACTTCCTGAGGGATCGATCCATCCGAGTGGTTATCGATGACTGCTCCTCCGATCAGTTGGATATCAACACTGGAATCCGGAATCCCTCGGGGTTTGCAACCCAACATTGTTCTTGCTGCGTATGAATGATCTTCTAAAGCCCGGCACCTTTTGGTATGCAGACGACAGCTCTGTTGATGGGAGATACTTGTCCAACACACGCGCTACTGGGCCTCAGGTCCGGTCGTTTCGTGAGGCCATGGTTGAGCGTTTGAACCTGTCTTTGGTTGCTGTCTCCGAATGGGGTGATGCCAATCTGGTCAGTTTCAATGCTCGGTTTTTTTTTTCTATTAAAAAGAGCCAATTCCACCCGTGCCGATAACAGACTATCTCGATATTTAGTAATTATTTTGCCAAATATATTTCTTTTGGTTAACTTTAACCGTTGTTCAGCATAGAAAAAACGGAAACAAGGTATACCTACTTTTATGTATTTATTTTTATGAATATAATATCTTGAAGTTGTGCTGGTGTATGAAATACCTACTTCATTATTTATCAGGAAACTAAAGAAAAATTATGTTTAAAATCATTTTGTTGCATACCCTAGGCAAAAATGAGCCATGTCATTTGTGATAATTATTTAATCCATGATGTACATACTTTGTAATCTGTCTCAGTGTACTTCACATTTTGTCGTTCTAGTTGAATAAATAAATTAATAAATCTCTATCCCGGGCGAAGCCGTTTTGACGTGCTAGTCTATACTATTATAAAGAGGAAAGATTTGTATGTAACGAATAAACTTAAAAACTACTGGACCGATTTCAAAAATTCTTTCACCGTTGGGAAGCTACACTATCCCCGGGTGACATAGGCTATTTTTTATCCCTGTATTCCCACGGGAACCGGCACTACGCGGGTGAAACCGCGAGGCTTCCGCTAGTATTTAATATGTGTCGTCTTATATACATCGCAGCTACATAGATTTTATTAGTATTATATAACCGACAAAGAATTGTAATCAACAAAATAATGTAAGGATAAATATACTCAAATAAATTATTTTTATGTTTTCTGGGCTTTTTATTATGATATTCCTACTCATCTTTCTGCTCTTGTTCCTAAGTAGGTACTTAAAATGTCTTGCGTCGAACGTTTTTAACCCCCGACGGAAAAAGAGAGGGGTGTTATAAGTTTGACGTGTGTACCCGTATGTCTGTTTAGGTATCTGTCTGTGGCATCATAGCTCCTAAACGGATGAACCGATTTTGATATAGTTATTAGTCTAGCTATGTTTGATGAAAATCGGTTCAGCCGTTGAAAGTTATGGGTGTTTTACTGTTTGAATCGCGGTATTTTTGCAAGATATCGTGTCATAAATAGGTACGTGTTCGATAGATTGTCGATCGAAGCGTGTCTAGTACTACATAAATTATGTAAGTAGGCAGTTTAAAAGCATGAAATAAAAATGTGTCGGGGACTTTAAAATTTACTTGTAGAAAAATAATTAAGTTTTTTAATGTTTTACGAAAAAACTAATATTATAAAGAGGTAAAGTTTGGGTGTAGGAGGTAGTTTTCGAAACTAGTCATCCAATTTAAATAAAAATATTTTTTGATAGATAGCCAGGTACGTAATGGCTGAGGCTACACACATCCCGTAGCTTTTCTCCGCATGCGAAGCCACGGGATGTATAGTTCTCGCCAAACTTCTTGGCGGCCCTGAAGTTGGCTTTCCGATGCGCAAGGCACGATAAACAGTGCTGTTTTTGTATGAGATTTACTACTGCGCAGCCATTGTAGCCAACTTCAGGGCGGCCAAGAATTTTGGCGAGAACTAAAGTTACAAATAAAACAAAGGATTTATAATAAAAACAAGTATTTAATTTATTAAATAAAAGTGCAAAAACAAAGCCCAAATAGTTTCCCCATACATTAAGTATCTAAATTCATATTACCCTTTTCATTTACAAACATAAATAATAATTAATTCATACTAATTTATCCTCTTTTTGAAATAACATTATAAAGGTCATTGGGCATGATATGACCCGCTTTACGAAGAGTAAAATTTCCAAAACCTAACCAAAATAGTTTTCAAGTAAAGGAAATAATGTGACTTTTTTTTGCATATATTTATTTGATTAAAAATCCATGAAGAAACATAAACCGAATCGTTTAAAAAAATTAAAAACCAAACGGTTTCAGATGCTTTTATTTCTCGTCTAATTTATTTATATTTATTTATGTATATTTTGTTAAAGATTAGGTATTGCCTTAAGTTTGCCGTATGTCATTACCCAGAATTTGATCCTTAATAGCGACACTATTCGTGTAATATAGCGTGAGTATTTGTTTTCAAATTCAACTGGACCTGACGAAAAATATTAAGTTTCAAAAATCCAATGACGCAGTTTTAGTTTTCATTCAAATCGACCCCGAGACTCCTTTCAGTGTTTTTCGCTTTGCCCGATAGTTTCGGGTTTGTCCCACTTGGAAAACTGACCCTATATACGATATTTTTAGCCATATATCAATAATATTCAAATAAACAGATATGTTATGAGCGCGCGCATTGTGAAGACTAGAATAGGTCACAATTGTGACCTTTAGTCTTTAGTTTATGTCACGCATGGCGAATAACGACAGGCTTTGTTGAAACAAAAACAAAATAAAAAAAATGCCATCGTGTGTATTTAGAAATTGTACCAATTATGATACCAAAGTACATAAAACAGAAGGGATCTCATACCGTATGCAAGTACGCAATACGCCTGGATTTACTAATTTATTTCATTTTTTTCCTAATATTCTGATATTTGGAGGTTAGAAAAAGATAACAACATTGGTGGTCAGAATAATGTTTGTTTACATTTACACGCAAGTGACAAACACTAGCTGTCTCTTTTTATCTTGTTGGTTTTATCAAGCCATCCCTTTCAACTTGTAGTGAAATCTCAGATGAATGAAAAGTATGTGTGCGGAACACTTTTTTCAATCGTTTTGTGAGTGTATAACGTATCTGTTTATTTGAATATCATTGCCATATATAAATACAATCTGCTGTATTTCGTTAGTGTACGCCATGGAGGTTTCAATACAAAGATGTTCAACCAATTTTGAGTTCTATAGCGTTGGTAATATGAGAAATGTTAGCTGTAGTAAACAATTGGTATTAGCACAGATAATATAATACTAGCATACAGATGCCTCATCCCATAAAAAAAGAAACCGTGCCGTCGTAACTAGCGTTTTTCGTCTGATTAAACTGTTTTTTTTTTACATCGATCGCGTTCGGTTCCGTTCCACGGCGATAGATAGATGGTGTTAGCAGCGACTTGCAATTAAAAGGGTTTACTCGGTTCGTTACTATTTTTTCTTTAAATACAGCGACGATTTGTTTTATAGTATTTTTTGCACGTTTTTACAGTTTCATTGCACCAAAATGTGTTACAATACAAATTTAAACAATCGAGTGAAATGCCTCAGAAATTTAAAACCGCGCCATCTATTGGCATTAATTTCAAATGATCCGTTCAAATAATCTTTGGAAGGTGAATTAAGAGCTAGAAAAAAGAGAGTTGATTAAACAAGAACATAATAGTTAGACGTGTAATTCCAGAAAATGTTAATGTTACACACAATTCAATAACAAATCTGTGCATATCGCGCCATCTAGTGAGATTTATTTGAAACAAAATTTTTATCGTAGCGCTGGGACCCTGTGGTATTGGTAACATATTTATACTTTTTATCCGACTGCCGAAGGAGGGTAACGTGTTTATCAGTCTATGTATGTATGTTTGTTCCTATATTGCGTTCCAGAGACCAAACGCGTTGGCCTATTTTGATGATTCGTACGTCAATCGATTCATTTTAACCTTGCGAGTGTCACTGGCTACATTAAAATTGAAAAATAGAAAAATGTCGGCTTTTGGGCGCCATATTGTGGGGGCCCAAATATATATTTTCTTGCAATCCCATCATGTGGGGTATCAAATTAAAGGGCTTTAAGAGGCGATTTCAAAAATATAAAACACTTATATGTTTAATGTACCTAATTGGAAAAAAATGTTAACTAAAACTGTCAAATAAAAAAAAACAAAAATCTCTGCTTAAAAAGCGAACTAAAAAGAAGTTAACAAGAAAAAAATCATTCAATCAGATTTTTTGAATTAATTATGGAATCTTTTTGCTCACGTAAGGTTAAGCCGGTCCAAAGTTAATATAATCGTCGTAACGAACCGCGACTGCGTCGTAGCAACGCAGCGCCCGTGTATTCGGCGATGCGTCAAAATATTTGCGTTGCGTCTAACTCAAAATTGGTTGAACGGACTGTAAATATTTCTTATGTTATTTTAAATAGAGTATAACGGCTGGTACAGACTGACAAATAAAAATTAACCTTGTGGTACTTGAAACAGAGTTCAAAATAGATAAAACGAAGCAAAAACTACATATATTTAAATTACATTATTTTCAATTTTGGTCTTTGGAGACCTAATCAAGAAATTAAAAAATACATAACACGGAACTAAAAACTAACTATGCTAAGTTCACACATAAATGCACCTTAAATAAACGCAGCGAAAGTTTCATTTACAATGAGCTATTTAATACCTTTAATATTAGTCTCCCATAGAAAAATATCTCTCTCTAGATCTGGAACTGGCGTAAACCACTGGAAATTCGCGGCAAGAACGTCTTAAGCTTAACACGCACTGCGGTTTATATCGCGACACATGGTTTTTTTTTTTTCCTTTAAAAAACGTTGCAGGAAGAAATTCCTAGTGTGGGACTAGGAATTTCTTCCTGTATCGTGGGTTCGTTTACAAACATATAAACTCACATACACAACACCCAGAGCCGGAACAACTATCTGTAGGTCATACAAATATTTGTTCCGTGCGGGAATCTAACCCGCGACACGCAGCGCAGCAGTCAATCGCTCAACCACTGCGCCAACCGTGCGCCCAAAAATTGTATGAAGCAACACGCATTGCGGTAAAAAAATTGTGCGGAAATAATACCACAAGAAATCCGTGTTTTGCCACAAAGTATACCGCACCAAGGTGCGGATTAAAATCGCGCGGAATTTATCAAAGCTGCCGCGACAGTCAGTGACGTAGCTACCATAGGGTTAAGTGTGGCAGTGCCCCGAGGCCCTTAAGCTCAAGGGCCCCTTGACTACCATGAAACATAATACTTAGAAGCAGGTAGCTTTGCTTTATTATGCGATATGGAGCTGATGATGAAGAAGTTTTTTTTTGCACTTTTCTTTTTTCTTTAAAAAGAAATGATAAATGATTTTATTTCTGTAAGTTGGTTTATACAAACACTTTTACATGTCGAACATATTTTTTAAAACTAGATGAGGTCGGCGTTTCCTATCTGACTACTCTGAGAAGAAAGGCCGAAACAAACTCAGAGGTCACAGTCTCTTTTAAAGTCCAGACAAAATATTGGTTAGATCATGTGAAGACCATGTAGACTGATGTCTGAAATGGTCTTTTGAGGAAAGAACCAGCCAGATTGAGTGGACCTGTCCAGTCAGTGCAAGCATTTGTCAATAACCGAGCAGCTCAACTCAGAATTTAAGGAGCTCAACGATTCGACGAACAATACCAAAGAAAGGACATTCGGGTAGGCCGCATAAACTACTCAAACTGCCAGACCATGATTAAAAACTAAGATAAATTTAAATTAAAATAAAAAAGAATGATCCACATAGTCTTCACACTCACAATAATTAATATAAAATAATATAATACTTTAAAAAGTAAATATTCTTGTCATTGCAAGAAAACCAAAAAAAAGAAATGATATTATAATAACAAAATGCATGGTGCAAAATATAATAAAAAAAAAACAAAATTAATTGGAGCAGCTCAATCCCAAGCCTTTTTGTCCTCAATGTAATCTTTAGTTGTATAAAACGCTTTCTGGCACATCTTACGTTTAATGAAAGATTTGAATTTATTAAGACTTAGATGTTGTACGTGGCTTGGAAGCTTATTATAAAAGCGTACACATTGACATCTAAACGAGCCACCTATTTTCTTGAGCCTTGTTGTAGGTACTACAAATTTGTGTTTATTCCTAGTATTTATGTTATGGATATCACTGTATTTTTTAAACAATTTTATATTTTTATGGGCATATAAAAGATTTTCATAAATATACTGAGAAGGCACAGTCATTACATTAATCTCCTTAAATTTCTCTCTGAGAGAGTGTCTTGGGCTTAATTTATAAATTGACCGAACAGCTCTTTTCTGCAAAACAAAGATAGTCTGGATGTCGGCGGCATTTCCCCACAACAGAATACCGTACGACATTACACTATGAAAATAGCTAAAGTATACTAAACGGGCTGTCTCTATGTCAGTTAAATTACGATTTTTTCTAACAGCATATGCTGCGGAGCTTAGCTTCTTTGACAATTTATCTATATGTGGGCCCCACTGAAGCTTAGCATCCAAAGTTAAGCCTAAGAATACTGTGCTATTTTCAGGATTCAATTCTTCGCCCTTTATCAACACATCGGTTTTCACCTGCCTAACGTGAGGTAGGGTAAACTTAATGCATTTGGTTTTTTTTTCATTAAGAAGTAAATTATTAACATTGAACCAGTGAACTACTTTTGAGATCGCGCTATTTACATCGTCAGTAACCAGCTGCTGACGTTTAAGTTTAAACAAAAGTGAAGTATCATCCGCAAACAACACTATATCATGGTTATCCTTTATGAGGTAAGGCAAGTCATTAATATAAATAAGAAACAAGAAAGGACCAAGAATCGAGCCCTGCGGGACTCCCATTGTTACCATAGATCCAGGAGATCTTTTTCCATTAACGTCAACGGTCTGAATCCTATTACTCAAATATGAAGTAAGAAGATCCAGAGCGCTGTTCCGGATCCCGTAGTGGCGGAGTTTCCTGATTAGCGTTTCATGAAAAACACAATCAAATGCTTTGGACAAATCACAAAAGATTCCCAAGGCATCGCACTTATCTTCCCATGCATTATAAATATGTCCTAAAAGTTCAACACCGGCATCAGTAGTTGAACGACCCCTTGTAAAACCGAACTGTTTGGTATGTAATAATTTATGTTTATTAAAAAATCTTTGCAATTGCTCTAAAATTAATTTCTCAAATATTTTGCTAAACGTAGGTAGTACTGAAATAGGTCTATAATTTGTAGGGTCTGATGTACTACCTGATTTAAACAAAGGTATTATTTTACTATTTTTCATAAGGTCGGGAAACTCCCCACAGTCGATACAATTATTAAAGATAATAGCTAAACTAGGTGCGACAATGTCAATAATAGACTTAGCAACTTCTACAGAATGACCCCACAGATCTGCAGTCTTTTTAACATTTAAAGTGTGAAAGGTTTTAATTATGTCTTTACAAGTAATATGTTCAAAAAGAAATTCCGAATCGCAAACGTTAACATTTTCTTTTAGCAAAGACTCAGCAACAGAAGGTGATGAGTTTAAGGATTTAGTCGTTGAAACGGGAATATCTGAAAAGAAATTTTCAAAGGCCACTGCGACTTGTGAGTCTGATTTTATGATGTTGCCATTAATAGACAGGCCGTAGTCAATATTTCGGTTACCAGATCTTCCCGTTTCACTATTAATAATATTCCAAGTCGTTTTAATAACATTACTACTGTTTTTTATCTTTGAGCTCAAATAACGCGACTTGGCCAAACAACAAACTTTTTTAAATAATTTTGAATAATTTCTAACATATAAATTAAATTCAGCAGTGTTTACATAAGTCCTTTCACTGTACAGCTCATAAAGCCGTGTTCTACTTTTATGAATACCAATGGTAGCCCAATCACTGAATGATGCGTTACTATTAACGGAGATAGTCTTGGGAATAAAGGTGGAATTAAATTGTTTACAGTATATACTAAAAAAATCATCATATAGATGATTAGGATCAGCATCAATTGACAAAATTGGTAATTTATTAATGAGTTTAACTTTAAAAGCTGCCAAGCGACTTGCAGTTTTGGGGTTAACAGTGATATCCTTTTTAGCCACTTTGTTGCTTTGGTTTGGTATAGTAATCCTCTGCCCGCAATGATCAGAATCTAGTAAATTTATAATTTCTTTGTGGACTGGTATAACATTAGTATAAATATTATCTAAGCATGTAGCACTAGAAGGGGTTATTCTTGTGGGTTCCAAAAATAGGTTTACAAGATTGTAGGACTGAAACAGACTTGTTATTTTACTACAAGAACCTGAGTTTTCTAATAAATCAACATTAAAATCACCACAAGTGATAATGGATTTATTCGAGTTACAAATCTTGTGTAACACTTCATCCATTACCTTTTCGAAGCAGTCATACAATCCTGAAGGGGGTCTGTATACGCTTAATACAATAAACTGCTCCAATTCTATACAAGAAATGTGTCTCATCAGAAGGCTCAAAGTCATCCACAGGTCCCTTCGGAGTTCCCTTGCGTGATCGAATCAGAAATGAAGACATCCGCAGAAGAACCAGGATTACCGACATAGCCCGAAGAATAATGATAATTCTATTTAGTCCGTCAGTGAGATTATCAAATAATATTGGACCCGTATTAAAAAATATATAAATAAATAAAATAAATCTTCATCAAAATAAATAAAAATTGATAAAGATAAAGCGCATCAAAGTTCAGAAGTGGGAGCTTGTGACGTCACTTTGTCAGTATAAAGCACACCGTGACGTCACACGGTATTTCAAAGCACTGTATCGTCGTAATTTTTTGTTTACGTGGCAAAATAAAAAAAACATGTCCAATATTTTTAGGTTATCTAACTGACGGACTAAATATATATTTTTAGGGTTCCGCACCCATAGGGATATATATAACTAAGACTCCACGATCCGTCTGTCTGTCACCAGGCTGTATCTCATGAACCGTGATAGCTAGACAGTTGAAATTCTCGCATATGATGTATTCTGTTGCCGCTATAACAACAAATACTAAAAACAGAATAAAATAAATATTTAAGGGGGGCTCCCATA
This sequence comes from Orthosia cruda, assembly GCA_964057195.1. NCBI lineage: Eukaryota > Metazoa > Arthropoda > Insecta > Lepidoptera > Noctuidae > Orthosia > Orthosia cruda. The sequence goes on from OZ059853.1 coordinate 18,365,714, forward strand.
CAACAAACGTAATTTTTTTCCGTTTTTTGCGATAATGGTACGGAATCCTTCTTGCACGAGTCCGACTCGCACTTGGCCAGTTTTTGTCTATTGCCAAACAGTGCAGAACGGATGGTAGGTAGAGCCGAAAAATTCTGAGTGGCGACCGCGTACTCAGAAGACCATCATCGTTGGTAGACCGCCCACTAGGCAGACCAACCGCCTGGTCTGATTTGTTCTAGGCTTTAATGAGTCAGTGAGTATCTGACAGATGACCTGGTCAGATGTCTGTATGGTTAAGGTTGCGGGAACGGTGGACACAAGACGCACAGGACCAAACGATGTTCAGACGCTTGGGGGAGGCCTATGTTCATCAAAGGACGTCTTTCGGTTGAAATGATAAGGATCTTCTTGCCGCGAATTTCCAGTCCATCCGCTGGTCTTCTCATGAGGGCGCCTTTCTATCTTCTTATCTAAACCCTGCAGCAAGGTTTCACATGCTCCGTATGCTCCTGTTGGCAGCATCTTCTCTCCTTCTTCTCCTCAACCCTCCTCCCCTTCCCCGCGAGAGGCCGGTCCTTCTCGTCCCACACGACCACGCCGTCGCACGCGCAGATGCGCTTGGGGTTCTGGAATATACCGGCTGAACGGGCGATGATGCCGCACGCTATACTGTAGAACAAAAAATAATTACTATTATCTTCCTAATATTATAAATCATAAGTTTGTATGTGTGGATGTATGGTACAGAGATAGATTAAAGTCTGGAATAGCACATAGGCTACTTTTCATCCCGGAAATAATGTTTTCTTGGGATGATAAAACACTTTTAGACGGGTAAAAGCTAGTAAGTACTACAAACGTAAACAAAATCAATCTGTGTAGCCTTTGCCCAACTTTATTGAGGTCGACCTATCGCTACCGGCCGTATTCTAGTCTATGGTCGGCAGCGAGAAGTCCTGGTACGCAGTGGTATCCTTCTGCGAAACAGTCGTCTCGCAGAAGGAGGCTGCGGAGCCCTGGAGAGGGAGATTTCATCCACTCACCCGACCTGCAGCAGACGCGCCGGGCGTCGGCGGAGGGCGAACAACGCCCTCTTCCATCCCCCTAAATGGGTCCCCTAGATGGGACAGACTCGGGGACATCCATCGCCCCCCACAAATCAAGACCCGAGGTGGCGGCGCGCAGTGTTCCACGCGCGCCGCTTTTATACGTTACGGGGGAGTCCAACACCTCACTCCCCCCTCAAACCGAGATCGAGGCCCGCATTTGTTGGGGTTGCGGAATTATCGTTGTTCCCACGACCCTCACCTACCCTACCATTTATTTTTTGATACATAAAGTCTATGCCTTTCCTCAGGATGCCATCTATCTCCTTGCCAAATTTCATTAAATTCCGTTCTGTGTTTTAGGCGTGAAAAGATAACAGACAGACAGAGTTCCTTTCGAATTTATCTATCAATCTAATAGCTTTAAACGAGCATTTCTTGGATATATTTATATATATATTCTGAATCTCGGAAACGGCTCCAACGATTTTCATGAAATTTAGTATGCAGGGTGTTTCGGGGGCGATAAATCGATCTAGCTAGGTTTCATTTTTAGAAAACGTCGTTTTCTTATTTTCACCCGGCAGAGCTCGGTCACCCAAGCACTAATATTAGTATGGATAACCAGTCCGGATCTACGAATTTTTCGAACCGGGGCAATACTTGATATTGGCGCCCCCACCCTTCAGTATTAGAGAAAAAATGTTAAAAATGCTAAATGCAAAGTTTAAATTTATTAAAGGATTATTTCCTTTAATAAATTTAAACTTTTTGTCATCTAATAACTTTTATTTTAAATAGGATCGCGCTTGACCACTATCTCATCTGATGGTAAGTGATGATATGGTCGAAGGCGTAGCACGTTTGCCTAGAAGTAACCTATTCACTCTTGACTTAAAGACCCCGAGATTGTAGCTATCGGGAAATACAGACTCCGGCAGGGAATTCTACTCCTTAGCTCTACGCACACAACACACACACCTGACTACAACTTGCTTTGTGACATAAAACAGAAAAAATATATAACCAGGAAAGACTACAATTTTACACTGCGTGCTTTCTTTTTTGCGAAAGAATCTATTATCTCCTCAAAGTCCGTCGCATAGGCAGTTTTGTTTTCAATGGCTAAAAAAGTTAGCTTTGAGCTAGAAAATTGTGTTTTTCAAACATATTATATTAAGATCCGATTACTTGATAAAAACCAATGAGATTGTAGGAAAAGAGGCTTCATTTGTTCGATATTTCGAATTCCTGTCTCAAGGCTTTAGCGCCCCCATGAAACTGCCGCCCGGGGCAAGTGCCCCGGTTTGCCCCGCCCTTAGATCCGGGGCTGTGATAACAAGGCCCTCCATCTGTGCCACTTCACACGCTGGCAGAATTAAGTTTGTAATAAATAGTAATACTTACGGGGTCCCACTGTCGCCATCTATCTTCGAAGTGGGCGAGCACCCCCGTCCGAGGTCGTCTCTTCCCGCAGTAACTGCAACTGACCGACCGATGATGTCCCACACCTGAAACAACATTATTTCCTTAAGTTCACCGTGAGCCATTGCTTCCCTGAATCGGATCCTTAATGGCAACGCAAATGGATGGTGATTTTGAAGGGTCTAGTGATGCGGTTTTGGTTTTCATCGGGATCAGGCCCGAGACTCCTTTCGAGTGTTTTTCGCTATTCCTTCTTGATCCAATGAACAAAAGGACAGGAAGGATAGACAATTCCCAATAAAAATAAAATGATTTTCCATACAAAGAGTTGCCATCAAAATTTGTATGGGAGATATTTTCTTTTTTGGGTCTTGTCTATGACTTTCTAGCAGAAAGTTATTTATTCACATGGTCTGATGTAGTTTTTAAAATATGATCACATTTTAAAAGAACAGAGATCTCTCTGTTACACCCTGTATAATTTGTCGCAAGGGGCCACCCTTTGGAATTATTTCGAACTAGCTGACCCCCGCGGCTTCGCTCCCGTCAACTGGCTACCTACCTACCCTACTGTACAATCGGCCAAAGCTATATCTGATCACCGTAAGGACTATTTCTGCTTGCAGCTCTCGCCCGCTAAATTAACTCCGAATTATACTCATCAACCAATAGCTACGCAGCATCGGGTGTTTCTCTAGTACCTGTCAACCCCTTGTTTTTGTAATAAAAAAGACGGCAAAAAACAAATAAGTCATTTAGCTATGGTCGACGCAAAATGGGCGAACGCAGCTGTGGTCATCTTGTGCACGGGATTTTGTTATCAAAGTGATCAGATATATAGCTTTGGCCCATAGTACCTACCTTACTATCAAATTGCTAAACTATTTATTTGAATAAGAATTATACTACAATACGAATGTAACCAACTTTTGTTTCTGCAGACGGCGACGCGGCAATCTAGTTAAAATTTAGAACATAAAAGCTGCTATTGTGACTTAACTATGTTAGTGAGATACATTCTCTCGCAGTCTTTTTTGTAGGTAATAATGAGTACTTTAATCATGTAGTACATATTTTTGATGTATCATCAATAGTTTTCTCAGCGCACGCCAAAGAATGAATTTTATAGGCAATATTTTGCTACTTTGGGTTACATTATTGAAAATTTCATAAGGATCTTAATTTTTTTTGTAAATAAATTATTTATATATATCGCCTATGTCACTCAAGAACATTTTCTACTGGTGAAAGAATTTTTAAAATCGGTTCAGGAGATCCAGAGATTACTTTCTACAACCTCACAAACTTTACCTCTTCATAATATTAGTATATTGAGGGAGGGTATGTAGTGGTCCCCTATCGAGCTGACCTACCTTCAACACATCATCCACTATCCTGAAAGTGGCGCGTCCACTCTCATCCGCCACGATGTTTCCCAGGTCACCCGCGTGCCGGCTATCCTTAGGGTCACTGGGGCCCCCGTGCGGGGCCCCGCAAGGGTTATAATGTTCCCCTATTGAGCTGCAACCCTGGGGGAAAAGGGAAAAGTTTTTAGAAATAGGTAACGAGATACTTCTTGGCAAGACTGGTATATTAGCGATTGCATGTAGCAGAGATACTAATGTTGAGATGGATGTTCAAAGTGACAAGAATGCATTAAGTGAGAAATTAGTGTATTAGAGGGTTTTTGAAAGTTGCGCCTGTGACAGAAAAGTTGAAAAGTAACGTTTTGTCCTGGCACGGGCTCGCGGCGCTATGAAAGAAAATTTGGTTCAAATAAATGTCTCTAGATGGCGAGATATGCATCGATTTCTTAATGGATTGTGTGTCAAATGACATTTTCTAGAATTGACCATAAAAATTGTATGTTCTTGTTTGATCAACTATCCTAAGCTTAATTCACATTTCAAAGATTATTTGAACGGGCCGTTTCAAATTGATGCCAATAGATGGCGCGGTTTTAAATTTCAGAGGCGTTCCACTCGATTTCTCATTTTGGTACTAAAACGCGCAAAAAAATACTATCAAACAAATCGTCACTGAATTTAAAGAGAAAAACATTCACGAACCGAATAAACCCTCTTAATTGCAAGTCGCTGCTAACACCATCTATCTATCGCCGTGGAACGGAAACGAACGCGATCGATGTAAAAAAAAAACAGTTTAATCAGGCGAAAAAAGCTAGTTATGGTTAACTAGTTTTTGCCGACAGCTTTACCCGCTTGCAAATCAGAAATTATCGCACGGGCACATACACATGATGCAAAGCCGTTCAACCTTTGAAGCTTGAGTGATTTGAAAAACCAGACATTCATTCATATTAAATACTTTATTCGGATAGCGTAGAATTGTCTGTCCCATCTAAGAACCGACCTCGGCCAGCGTTGCGTACCCTTGCTGTTTACTCCATGCAGCCACCAGGGGCCCCTCAGCCGTCTGTTGGAACCTGATGTCTTGCATCTAGATGTGTGTTGAAGCTACTATGGTTGCTAGGACTCGTCTCACCAGACTGAAGTCTCCAGTGTCATGCACATGTTCTTCATGCAACCCTGTCGGCAGCCCGTCAATGCTGCCATCAGCCATCTGTTGGAACCTGATCAATACTAGCGAGTTGCATCAAGATGTTTGTTGAAGGTACTATAGTTACCAAGATTCGTCTCACCTGACTCAAGTCTCCAGTGTCATGCACATAAACTCCATGCAACCCTGTCGGCAGCCCGTCAATGCTGAAATCAGCCATCTGTTGGAACCTGATCAAGACTAGCGAGTTGCATCAAGATGTTTGTTGAAGGCACTATAGTTACCAAGATTCGTCTCACCTGACTCAAGTCTCCAATGTCATGCACATGAACTCCATGCAACCCTGTCGGCAGCCCGTCAATGCTGCCTTCAGCCGTCTGTTGGAACTTGATCAAGACTAGCGACTTTCATCAAGATGTGTGTTGAAGTTACGATAAGTAATAGGATTCGTCTCACCTGACTCAAGTCTCCAGTATCATGCACATGAACTCCATGCAACCCTGTCGGCAGCCCGTCAATACTGCCATCAGCCACCAGGGGCCCCTCAGCCGTCTGTTGGAACCTGATTACTCCGAGCACTTGCGACTTGCAGCACGACTGACTGGATATCATGGCTACGGCTGATTGGGTTTCTGTGGGAAAGGAGATCGTTTTTAAAGAAATACAGCCAGATGAACAAAAGGTATTGCAACTACTAGGCAGACATGAGTGGAAACGCCAAGAAGGGAATCCTCAGAAGTGAGTGATCTTGCTCTCCTGTAGGGTGCCTCATTCACCTGCTATATATCTATATATATAAAAGAAAGTCGTGTTAGTTACACTATTTATAACTCAAAAACGGCTTTACCGATATGGCTGAAAAGGGTAGGGTAGGGTAGGTTAGGTAGGGTAAGGTAGGTAGGTTAGGGTAGGGTAGGGTAGGTGAATGTTTGGTGTTATTATGGCAAAACAAAGTTTGCCGGGTCAGCTAGTTTAGAATATGTATACAGGATGGGCAAACAATCGTGGATAAAAAGAACAGGGAGATAGTATGACATTAAAAATGCACTCTCTTCTCCTATTCTTCCTAGCACTATCCCACTTTAGGTGGGGTCGGCTCTCCTAAGTTTTTTGGCGCCAGGACAATCTGTCCTGGGTTGTCGGGTCGGGCAATTTTTCCTCCGATAGGAGTTTCGTTATGCTAGTCCACCAGTGCCCTGGCAGTTGAATGTGTCCTAATGTCTCTCTAATGGTGGCACATGTGTTGGATCATTCAGTTCTCTTCATGATGGTTGAGCTGAGTGGTGCCGATCTATGCTTCATGTTCGTGAACGGGCGCCATCAGATGGGAGTGGTCATAACTTTGCTGCCTCGGCCTGTTATTGTACTTTTTTTTTAAATTCATTGTTACTCTAGAAGCTTTACGTGCACGTCTTTTTACATTGTTCTCACATATATGAATTTTTCAACAAGAATGATGTAACCAAAAAAAAATTAAGGTCAGAAATCTTCCCATAAGTATAAAAGTTTGCAAAAATAATTCTGAGATAATATTATTTATTTATTAACACTACATTATAGATTCACAAATATCAGTGCAGCCCTGGCTCTTTTACTGGAAGTCCTGTACCACAAGAGCCAAACAAAACATAAGAAATCGGTCTACTGGGGATCTTCTAGCGTATGGCATACGCTAGAAGATCCCCAGTAGACCGATTCACATATGGAGTGAGGCCATCGAGGGGCACGGGGAAGCGCTTGCCGTCTCTCTCGACATCTCGAAGGCTTTCGATAGGGTCTGGCACGAAAGCCTTATTGGTAAGCTTCCTTCATTCGGTCTGCCCGGTGGTCTGTGTGATTGGATTGCAGACTTCCTGAGGGATCGGTCCATTCGAGTGGTTATCGATGGCTGCTCGTCGGACAAATTGGATATTAATGCCGGCGTCCCTCAAGGGTCGGTACTCTCGGCAACACTGTTCTTGTTGCACATCAACGATCTGCTAAAACCCGGCACCTTTGGGTATGCAGACGACAGCACTGTTGCTGAGAGTTACTTGTCCAACGCACGTGCTACCGGGCCACTGATCCGGTCTCTCCGTGAGGCCATGGTGGAGCGTTTGAACTTGTCCTTGCAGGCAGTCTCCGAATGGGGTGATGCCAATCTGGTCAAGTTTAATGCTGCTAAAACCCAGGCGTGTCTTTTTTCCGCTAAAAAGAGCCAATTTCACCCGGCTCCAACATTCCGTAATGTAACCGTGCCAATAACGGTCCATCTTGAGCTTCTTGGCGTTACGCTGACATCAACTCTCAATTTTGGGCCATACATTGAGGCAAAGGCTCAGCTGGCTGCCAAAAAGTTGGGGATCCTTGCGAAGGTGCGAAGGTACTTCACGCCGGAACAGCTGCTCAACTTGTATCAAGCGCAAGTTCGATCGTGCATGGAGTACTGTTCTCATCTCTGGGACGGATCTGCCAAATATCAGCTAGATGCACTAGAGTCGATCGAAAAGCGAGCCAAGAGACTCATCGGCGATGAAGCACTGGTCAAATCAAAGCTCCAGAGCCTTGAACATCGTCGCCGAGTTGCCAGCTTGTCGGTATTTTATCGGTTACATTTCGGGGAGTGTGCGATGGAATTGCATGATTTAATTCCGCCCAGCCCGTTCCATCATCGGACAACCAGACGCACGGTGATGCGTCATCGGTACATGGTGGACATCCCACCCATACGCACAAAACGTTTTGGGGACACTTTTATTATGCGTACAGCTAAGGAGTGGAATTCCCTGCCGGAGTCTGTGTTTCCCGATAGCTACAATCTAGGGGTCTTTAAGTCAAGAGTGAATGGGTTTTTTCTAGGCAAGCGTGCTTCACCGTCGACCACATCATCGCTTTCCATCAGGTGAGATAGTGGTCAAGCGCGAGCCTATTGATAATAAAAAAATAAAAATAAAAAAAATAAGAAAAATAGATAACCATATAAAAATAAAACTTACGTTAACTAACTTACCTCCAAACCCTTGCAGCACTGCTCTCTTGCCCGATGTCTTGGTGACCATCTCCAACACTTGTGTGCTCGGCAAAGAGGTCTCAACCAAGATGGCCCCATCCTTATATACGGCCTCCTTTACACCATCCTGAGACTTCAGCTCCGATAGAGTTTTGTTTAAAAGTTCTGTTTCTACCTTGGTCCCGAAGTCAACTAAGACTTCTAGCTGTGAGCAGGAAATGAAAAATTAATTATATTATGGGTATTTTGGGAATGAACTGGCAATAGAGGGCTCAGCAAATGATTTTGTGGGTCCAGAACCATGAGCAAGCATTTTGACGTGCCTCGTGAAGGCCAAATTCAGAGAGTTGGCAGAGAAACACATTGGCTGTCTAATAACTGTCTGAACCACTCCAAGAAATTCCTAGGGCAAATCCGTTACATGCTTACGGCCTTAACTGGCCACTTTGGAACGACATGCTCATGAAGATAGGTCTGACTGCGACACCCATGTGTACGCTGTGTGTGCGGGGAACATACGAAACGCAAAGAGCTCCTTCTGTGCACATGCGATGCACTGGCTAGAAATCAAATGAATCTCCTAAGGATAGTATATCCAAGACCAGAATGTATATGAAACAAAATTCAGTACGATTTCTAGTACAGTATTCAATGTGTGCGAAAGAGAAACATCGACACAGTCCGACGCGTGAAACAGAAGATTTTGTATGGGAAATTAGCCTAATCTGGAGCGCCGCTCACGCGCGACGTTGCCAAATCGCGCAAGGCGGCGCGGGAGACTTAAGCCTGTGCGCCGTTGTCAATATTATTATGTACCTAAACAAACACTCGGAGTCAGTTACTTTAAGGCAGAATGTAGATTCTTCGCAGTTTTCTTTTAATTATGTATTAAATATAGTTTTCAACACACTTGCTCATAAAGTGGCTCTATTTTCACCGCAATTAGGCACATAATGACACCTGTTATCAAACTGTGACTTTTTCATTACTATTATTCACAAGTGAGATAAAGAGTTTTTTTTTTAATTTATTGGTTGAGTTGCTTTGTTCTTAAAAAGTTTCGATACAAAAAAGATCGTGCTCAAAAGTACAAATGCAATACATTTCATGCAACTTCGTATTTAATTAGATAATTTCAACTTGTACGTGTTTAATAAATAAAACTTTCACTTAAATATAACTTTTGTTTATGTCTGTAATAAAGAAAACTTGAAATACCCCATTTTGTACGTGGCTAAAACGCTATCCGCGAAAAGCCAAAAAAAAGATAACTCATTATTTTTAGTCTGTGGCCGATCGCCATTGTTAGATGCGCGCGCATAGGAAAACTGAATAATTTTGCCCGCCATTGCGAAAAAAATTTCACAACTCGTTTTCACTGTTGGAAATGAGTTTTTAGTATTATTTTCTTCACAAGTGTGTTGAAAAACGTCGTATGATACACGTGTGTATTGATGATTACCGTCCTCGGCTCTCTTAAGACCCTCACCTAACGGCTCGGGTCTCAATGGCGCCTCAGCGGTAATCACCAACATTACACACTTGTACCATAATGTACTATTAGCGCGATATTTGTTAAAAATGGAACAATACAGTGTGTCTTTTATAAAAAAAATATGAAAAGACTCTTGAAATGCGTCTCGAACTTAAAGCTAAGGGGCCACCATGTCCTGAAATTGCTCTTACTCAAAATTTAGTTATGTGAAGTTCAATTGGCACCTATCGGCCGACAAGATATTCGTAAGGCGCTCGATTCTGCGTATCGAAAATCTATTAGAGAGTTCAATGAACGCGTTGATGAAAATCGATATATTTTACGGCGTTTAATAGATTGTGTGGTATTTGTGGTGCATTTCAAGTTGCTTTACGGGGTTAGGATGAATCTACGGAATCCCTGAATCCCGAAATCTATAGAGGTTTGGTTGATTTCGTGTCAGAGATCGATTTAGCTATGAAACAGCATTTATCCAGCAGTTCCGTTTTAAAGGTACCTACGTCTAAAACCATTCAGAATGACATTTTAGATGCTATTTATGAAGTTTGCAGAACAGAAATACTGAACAGAACAGATCAGAATGGATTTTCTGTAAAAATAAATAAATGGTACTAGATTTATGTTTTTTTTTTGTGAACTCCCATAAATAAATGTCACAAGCCGCCTCTGGGGAGGAGTAAGTTATCTAGGGGATCTCAATAGATCGAAGTGTCCAAGTTACTTCTCGGCCCCTCCACAAGGTAAGATAAGATGGGTTTTTCAGGACATTGGTAAAAGTTTAGTAGACTCTTCACATCCGGTCTCTCCGGGAGGCCATGGTTGGGCGCTTGAATCTGTCCTTGAAGGCAGTCTCCGAATGGGGCGATACCAATCTGGTCAGGTTCAATGCTGCTAAGACCCAGGCGTGTCTTTTTTCCGCTAAAAGGAGCCAATTCCACCCGTCTCCTTCTTTCCGAGGTTTAACTGTGCCGATAACTGACCATCTTGAGATTCTTGGCTTTACGTTAACATCGACGCTCAATTTTGGTCTATTCATTGAGGCAAATTCTCAGCTGGCTGCCCAAAATTGGGGATCCTCGCGAAAGTGAGACGGTACTTCACGCCAGAACAGTTGTTCAACTTATATCAAGCACAATTTCGATCGTGCATGGAATACTGCTCTCATCTCTGGGACGGATCTGCCAAGTACCAGCTGGACGCACTTGATTCGATCGAAAGACGGGCTAAGAAGCATCGGCAATGAAGTAAAAAAAAAAGAAGAAAGTAAACACATTTATTTGACACAAGCCAGAGCACACAACACACACATAAAAAAAAAAAAAATATAAATAAGACTAAACAACAATAATATTTAAAAAAAAAGAAAACAATATATTAGTAACATTGTGTGTCCCACGGCTGCGCCAAATAGGACCAGTTCAGCAAAATGTCGGGCTACTAGTGCCCGACGCTGGTTTTCAACTGGACCTGTGACCGATGACGTGACGGACGTAACGCAGTTTTATTAACTAAATGTGTATGTAAAATAAGTACTTATATAAAAAATAAAAATGGAAGATGTTTAGAATTTACAAATAATATAAAAATATACGTGTACACTACATAAGATAAATAAGGTGAGTCAGACAATAAATGAGGTGTGGGTAGGTAGGCTAATGCGTCATATTATTGAGGCGTTCAGTGCGACCATATCCAGCTTACGTTGCGTTTCCAGCTGTGCTGTGTGTAAGTACTGGTCGAATGGCCGGCTCCAGAACCTCGAACATCGGCGCCGAGTTGCCAGCTTGTCGGTTTTTTATCGGTTACATTTCGGGGAGTGTGCGTTGGAATTGCATGAGCTAATTCCTCCTAGCCCGTTCCATCATCGGACTACAAGACGTACGGCGATGCGTCATCGTTACATGGTGGATATCCCACCCATACGCAACAAACGTTTTGGGAATACTTTTATTATGCGTACAGCAAAGGAGTGGAATTCCCTACCAGAGTCTGTATTTCCTGATAGCTACAACCTGGGCGTCTTTAAGTCAAGAGTGAATAGGTTTCTTCTAGGCAAGCGTGCTTCATCGTCAACCACATCATCGCTTACCATAGGTGAGATAGTGGTCAACCACAAGCCTATCAAAAATAAAAAAACCAGAGAGCTGGCCTTTTTCTTGGCCAAAGGATCAGCATTACCATTCCACATCATAATGCTGCCAGCGTTCTGGGCCTTTTTCTTGGCCAAAGGATCAGCATTACCATTCAACATCGTAATGCTGCCAGCGTTCTGGGCCTTTTTCTTGGCCAAAGGATCAGCATTACCATTCAACATCATAATGCTGCCAACGTTCTGGGTCTTTTTCTGGGCCAAAGGATCAGCATTACCATTCAACATCGTAATGCTGCCAGCATTCTGGGCCTTTTTCTTGGCCAAAGGATCAACATTACCATTCAACATTGTAATGCTGCCAGCGTTCTGGGCCTTTTTCTTGGCCAAAGGATCAGCATTACCATTCAACATCGTAATGCTGCCAGCGTTCTGGGCCTTTTTCTTGGCCAAAGGATAAGATATAAGGCACAAGGAGAAGAAAGGAAGCGTTATGGGCACTTTTCTTATTGACAGGCTAATAATGGATGAAATTTTTGATGCCCAATGACTTCTTTTCCTCTTTCCTTTTTTTCATTATTATAATTACTTAGTATATATATACTAGCTGACCCGGCAAACTTTGTTTTGCCATAAAAACACCAAACATTCATCTACCCTACCTAACACTATCTACCCAACTCTACCTACCCTACTCTACCTACCCTACCCTACCTACCCTACCCTACCCTACCTACCCTATTACCCTACCCTACCTACCCTACCCTACCTACCCTACCCTACCTACCCTACCCTACCTACCCTACCCTACCTACCCTACCCTACCTACCCTACCCTACCTACCCTACCCTACTTACCCTATAAACCTCACGGAGCCCGAGACATTTCCAACGAATGCAAAACCGTGGAAATCGGTTCGTGCGTTCTGGAGTTATAGCGTCAGGTTATTGTGACTGTCAAATAATAACAGACAAATAATTAGCAATAAATTAAAATTGCGACTATAATTTGAGATTTAAACTATCCTATCTCTCAAGTTGGATCGAACTGCACATGGTGTGCGAATTTTATTATAATCGGTTAAGTGGTTTAGGAGTCCATTGAGGACAAACATTGTGACACGAGATTTATATATATTAAGATATTTAGTCTAATTTAGTTTGTAATATCTTAGCTAACTACTGTAATTATAAATTAAATAAACAGTCATAATAACATTGTTTTGACCACTTGTTGAATGTTCCTGAGCACATCCATATCCGCAATTCCGCAATATAAATATTTTTTTTATAAAAATAAAAACCACAAAGTAAATTATAAGTACTACAAAAGTAATTTCCTAAAAAATGTGGACTTGTTTATACATTCATACCACAAAACCATGACCTTTGCCTCCCATGTTCTAATTAAATATGTAAATAAAAAAAGTAAGAATAAAAATATTTTGACAGGTCTTTCATAGGTTTAGTATCCAGATTTGATGCGATATTTATTGATGTTTTTATGTAATTTATATCATTTACGTTTTATGAAGAACTGTAGATAATACCAAGGTCAATAAATAGCTAAGTCATCAATAATACGGACATTTCTTGCAGTGAAAAATGCATTAAACTCAGTACGGCTTTTGCCTACTTGGTACGCTAAGTAAGCTACTAATCTTACCTTGGAGGTCAGCATTTTCAGTTTCAATAGCACAGAACACGAGAAACTTCTATTACTTTAGAAACTCAAAGGCTATGCGATTTTCGGTAAATTCTCGAAGGAAAACAATCCGACGTGCGTTTCAAGATTCGTGAAATGACGTTTACATTCCATTTTCCATGGTTTGACATAAGTTGACTATCATAAAGAAGCATTCGTTTGTAATTGTTGCCGTTTCTTTCTAACCTGTGGCTACCGCTATTTTGTTTCTGTTGTTAGAATCTATGCTTAAAATATAAAATCCTGGAGTTCAATAAATGCCTTTATTATGTTGATACTATGACTTATATATTGGTTACACACATTGAAATAGAGGTTGCATACGTACTACACCACACCTCCCAAGGCAATAAAAAAAAAAAGTATTCCTTTGCATGGATACTTTTTTTTTTTTTTTTTATATAAAACTACGTAATGTGGTTACAAATTTAATGTAAAATTACTGTTTAAGATTACAGTTGTTGTATCGCTTATGTTTACAAACAAGCGAATTGCTTTTTTTTTTTTTTTTCCAAACTTATACCTAAGATTACAGTTGAGTTCTGTGTTTACAAATAAAACATGTAAGTACTTTTTGTTGGCACCATTCATTCAGGGCATCACGAGTGCATATCATTTTACAGCCACGATCGCAACGAAGGTCAGTAACCTAGGTATTGTTGCTAAATGTACAATATATTATGACTTTATGAGTAATACAACTTCGTTCTGTTTTTATGAATAACATCAATTTTCCCATTAATGTTTACCTCTACATTTGGCGACAAATCTCTAATAACAGTGTAGGGACCAGTATAAAGGTTTGAGAGCTTATTACCAGTTTCATTTTTAATCAATATTTTATCATTTGGTTTATATTCTACAGGTCTTACATATTTATCATATCTGTTTTTCCTTTCTAATTTCGAGTTAATCAAGTTTTCCCGTGCTTCTGTTTGTGAAATCTGTAATCTATATTTAAGCTCAAGGGGATAACTGTCATAATTGTATAGTGGTTCTACTGTTCTTAAAAGGTTACTTGGTAAGTTACATTTCTTTCCATACACAAGTTCGAAGGGAGTAAATTTTGTCGATGAATGTACTGTGGTGTTGTATGCAAAGGCCCAAAAAGGTAACCATGAACTCCATGAGTCTGGTCTTTGATTGATGTGCATTCTTAAAAAGGCCCCTAGGGTTTTGTGAGAATTCTCCAGTGCACCAATGCTCTGGTGATGATAGGCTGTTGAGTTCAGTTTGGAAATATTAAGAATTGTACATACCGCTTTGAATGTCTCTGACATAAACTCCGTTCCTCTGTCAGTAGCGATTTCCCGAGGCACACCGTGCACGAGGATGAAGTTGTTGACGAACACACGTTTCACGGATGAGGCCCTTTTACGGAATGCGGGCCATCGCCATTTTTGCTCGCAACACCATATGCTGTCACGAAAACTTTTCAAGAAATACTCCAGTTTATTATAATCTTTGATCAATACTGCAAACAAAGCATAAAATAATCAGCCTATCTGTTCAACCGTGAACAGGTCATAATTACACGCGCCAACAACAACATTACAGCGTCAGCGACATACTTTCGGTCCACGCGCCGGCAACACCGTCACACCGTCAGCGCTAAGAAGTGACCTACTGAGACACATAGACCTATTATATAATATGGACTCGAAATATCTACAAAAAAAACGTGCCTACCTAAACCTTAAAATTGCACTTAAAATGGCTGCCGATGCTATGGTTGTGTTATATATACCTTATACGTATTTCTTACTACAAGTATAAGGTCTTTGGGTTGTGTCAATCACGGAACACACACACATTAATAATACAAAAAGTAAACAACCATTTGACAGCAGGACTACCACGAACACAACCACAAATTTCGGCAACTAATATGGCGAATATGGCACGTACCTACAACTGTCACTACGTCGTAACAAAATGTTGCCATAATAATGAGCAACAATTGAAATATTGTCATCTCTTTTGTCAAATACGATTACTACATTAGTAAAAATGAGACAAAACGATGTTTCACATTCTGTATCTTATTTCACTTATATTTGTATAAGCTAATGTATGTATAGAACATTGGGGCACCTCCATGTTTTTCCCTAGCTCATTGTACTGAGATCTTGGCTTCATCGGCTCAATACACATACAACACACATGTTAATAGGTATCAATGTGTATTGAACACAAAATTTTGATATTATTAATTTAATTATTGTAATAAATTAGTCATCAATCTGGAGTCGAGTTTTATTCATCTCTCCGTCACTCCTCTTACTGTGGTCAAGACACCCTTAGCCTTAAACGATCCTGTGAGTCTGTGGGATCGGCAGTAAGAAAACCATTTCCTGTGTACATTGCACGACGTACACAAACCCCTATTCCTACCCAAATGCCGTCTGTTACCGTAGGTCTCCTTGTAACAGACTTCCCGCACGTAAAACCAACGTAACCTAAGTTTGGTGTGGCTTGTATGATAGGGTAGGGCATTAGGATAACTTGGGTGCTAGGTAATTGTTATAGGGCTAGGTTTGTAATCAGTGGGGTCTTAGGTATCTCATAGGTACCAGACTCAATTGGTGCAAACATAGCCACACTGTACGCATTTGGAATAACGGCCGTACTACGCTGTTATATGTTCTGTGGCTGTAAGTCCCGGTGCGTACACTATCCTCTAATGTTCGAACTGCTGGGACACTATAGTCACTATGAGTGAATGGACCGTAGGTAATCCACCACGGTTTGGTGAATGTCTCATATTTTATCTTTGATTGAATAATGTATATTAATATTATATATTTTTGCTGACCCCCTGAACCCCCATTGGACGCGCGGCTTCGAATCTGCATCAATATGCTTTAGCCCCACAAATAGATAAATAATGAAATTCACGAGGTTGCAAATCATTGCATCGATTACACCCTTATATTAGGCTTGTTGAAAAAATATCGATACATCGATATTTTTGATTGGATATATCGATATTTTTAGCCGATATATTTTCATCCGATACATCGATATATCGATACAAAATATTCAAAATCGAAAAACGTATCAAAAACGATATATTTTTTTCAAATTTAGATTATTAGCAGAATATTTAACAAAATTCAAAGCCTTAAAAGATAGGACGGAACGGAACGGAAAATTACTGTATTGTCTACGACTATAATGTTTTGTTAGTCTTGCGTGTGTGTGTATGTGGCGGCCGCGGAGGCAGTCATCATCAGACACTCGTTACTCACTTTCAAATGTGAGTTCTTTTGCGTTGTGTGTGTGTGGTGCGTTTTTGTTATTTTCAAATTTTGGAAAGGAATAACGATTAAAATACCTTCGTTTTTATTAAGTTTCTCATACATTGAAATAATGTACATTTTGAATTAAAAATTCTGTTAAAAACATAAAAAAACCTAAAAACTCTGAAAATCGGACCGATATGTCGATATTTTTTCCTCAATATATCGAGGTCGAAATTGATATTTTAATAAATATCGATACATCGATATATTTTTTCACTTTCGACATCCCTACCTTATATACCGAATTTGGCAAGGATTGGGGAAGGACATAGGCTACCTACTTACTTTTTGTACAAAAACAAATAAAAATTGGTAGGGTATGTGGGTAGGTAGGTAGAATAGGGTAGGGTAGGATAGACTAGGTAGGGCAGGGTAGGTTTGGTTGGTAGTTAGGGTAGAGAGGTAGGTAGGTAGGATAGGGTAGGTAGGTAGCCAGTTGACGGGAGTGAAGCCGCGGGGGACAGCTAGTAAATAATATAAGTGCAAAAACAGCAACTGCGTAGGTTCTTGCAGCCAACCTCAGATACATAAAGATCCGCTGTGACTACTATACTATTCCAGAGTATAATCAATCTCTGTGCCAATTTTTAATCCAGATCCTTTTAGCCGTTCTGGCGTGACGTGGTTGACTAACGAGCATACATCCATTCGTCCATCCAAAGTTTAATATTTATAAGTTAAGATTGGGACAGGAAAAATTCAAAAGAAAGTTACAGGGTGAAATAAAATCCAAAAGAACGTAGAAATTCATTTATTGCTGTTATATTTCGAGTCTCTTACATAAATAGTATAAAGTACAGGAAGTAATTACCAGACATGAATCTTACTAGATAAATCAAATCCCTCCATCCTCCACAATAGGGTAGTTAACTGAAAATCTGTTTTTTGTACGTCAGGTAGATTAATAAAATAACCGGTCAAGTGCGAGTTGGATTCGCGCACCGAGGGTTCCGTACAAACCTCAGCTTAAAGGTATTATAGACCTGAGTATTTGATACGAGTTTCAATCTAATAAGCTCTACGCGTTCATGAGGAAAAGGGGTAGTAAGTTTAAAATTATTAAAAATATTTTTATTATATGATGTAACAAAAATTTTACGGTTTTTGCAATTATTCCATTATCTGTGCTATAAGACGTTGTACCCTTGTAGGTTTTGATTACTTTGCGAGTGTCGAAAATTTGCGGCATAAACGGCTGTATCTTTTGATTGCGTTGGCTTAGAAGTTTGATTTTTTCACAGCTTTAAGGGACAGTAGACCTGAGTATTTGATATAATTTTCACCACCACGCGTTCCAGAGAAAAAGTGTCTTGACTGACAGACAGACGGACAATAAAGTGATCCTATAAGGGTTCCGTTTTTTCCTTTCGAGGTACGGAACCCTAAAAATATTGGACACGTATTTTTCTTTTGTCACGTAAACAAAGTGATGACGATATAATGCGTTGAAATATCTTGAAACGTCACGCCGCTAGTACCCTTTATACTGCCTTAGTGACGTCACAAGCCCCCACTCCTGAACTTTGATGCGCTTTATCTTTGACAATTTTGATTTATTTGGTAAAGCAAAAAATACATGTCCAATATTATTAGATATAGAGATCAGGAGTGCTTGTGACGTCACTATGTCAGTATAAAGTGTATTAATGGCGTGACGTCACACAATATTTCATAGATTTTAATAGAAGACACGGTTGGCGCAGTGGTTGAACAACATGCTGCTACGCTGAGTGTCGCGGGTTCCATTCCCGAACGGAAAAATATTTGTATGGCTTACAGATGGTTGTTCCAGGTCTGGGTGTCTTGTCCCAAAGCACCCACGATACAGGAAGAAATTCCTAGTGTGGGGGTGAAGTACCTAAAAAATCTACGCATTATATCCTTGTCTATAATATTTACGTGTCAAAAGAAAAAAACACGTGTCCAATATTTTTAACCGACTTCCCAAAAAGGAGGAGGCGTATGTTCACCGATATCTTCGTCAATTGTGGACCGATTTTGAAAATTCTTTTTTTGTTTGAAAAAGTATGTTCCGAAATTGGTCCCATTTTAATTTTGTGAAGATCTGATGAAGAACTTCGGAGATATACAACAGAACTCTTCAATAAATAACGGCAAATCTCTCGGGATTGCTGCAATCGCATGTCTGTTTGTTGTTTATAACATTTCATAACATAACATCACGCCAGTTCGCTCTTAAGGGGTAAGCAGATCTCTCATTTCACCGGTTATGTTCAAGTTTCATGAAATCTATTCTGTCGAAATAGTTCCCTTACTAACTTGCCTATTAGGTACGTACAACTAAAAAGTGAAAAATAAAAAAACTTTTTGCAAAAAAATACTACCGACTTCCAAATACAAAACTACAAAGTGAAAAATAACTTAATTTTTCGAATTCGGTGCCCATAACGCAAAAAAATGGTACCTACGAAAGACACGACTTCAAAAAATTTCGTTATTTTTCACTTTGTATTTTTGTATTTGGAAGTCGGTAGTATTTTTTTGCAAAAAGCTTTTTTATTTATTAATCTACCTGACAGACAAAATTCAAATTTTCAGTTAACATTACTATTATACAGAGGGTGTTACAGAAAGATGTGATAATTTAAAAAAAACTTCTGCCCATATAAATGAACAACCTTCACCAAAAGAAATCGTAGCAAAATCAAAAAAATTACCATACAAAGTTGTCGTCAGCTGATCAAAATTTATATTGGGGGAACAATTTCTTTTTAAAAATATTATCACACCTTTTCGTTAGAATCTGTATAATAAGCTGGTCACGCGTTTTACTGACGCCAAAATTTGGTCATACTGGAGCTAGACTGTCCATATTATAATAAAAGTGTTCTGTGAGCTAGACTGAAGCGGACTCGCCACGCGGTCGGCTATCTTCGGGACTACTCGGGAGCGGTCGGCTATCTTCGGGACTACCCGGGAGCGGTCGTGTTTCTTGTATTCAACGTTCGGCCGTATTTTTAAGGCGGTTCCGCTCTACATCCGATCCGAGTCCGTAATTTGAATGCAGAGTTCTATCGGAATTGATAATGTTTTGAATTCGAACAAAAATGTTTGCATGAAGTTCGGATGTAGTTGGGGTTGCCAGATTGGAAGATGAAAATATCAGGAGAAAATTTCGTAATGTTTTTTGTAAATATTGGGATTTTGAGGTTGTTGTCGGGAGAAATCAGTCAGGAATTGATCAAACAAATAAACTGATATAAAGAACTTGTTTGTCTGGAGATTTTGCGTTATGTCGGAAGTCTGGAGATCCTTTATAGTGTCGGGCGAATCCAGACGATTCCCGACCATCTGGCAACCCTAGATGAAGTGCATAACCTTCCCTACATGAAGTACTACAGGTACTTCGGTATCGAAATTTCTAGAATTGGGATCGGATGTAGTGCGTAACCGCTCTTGTACCCTATTTAATAAGGACACGGCTGGCCGCGCCACATATTCGCGCTAGGCCGAAGCGGACTCGCCATGCAGTGGGCCTACTTCGGTTGCGAAATGACTGAATTGCAAATTACAGGCCCATAACATACTTAGCACCAACATAAAAATACAAGCGCTGTATGAGTAGCTTTAAGAACTAAAGCTCAAACACACAGGCTGCTTAAATAAACTACTGTTAATAAAAGTGATAGATTAAAATAACTTTTAATTTGACAGCAGCGGAATGAAAACGTTTTATAACAATTTTTTGTTTCTTGTATTCAACGTTCGGCCGTATCTTTAGGGCGGTTTCGCACTACATCCGATCCGAGTCCGAGAATTCGGATGTAGTGCGTAAGCTTACCCTTCCCTACAAGAAGTACTATAGCTACATCGGAACCGAAATTACTCGGATTCGGATCGGATGTAGTGCATAACCGCCCTTACTATTAAAATCTACATTACAAATAAATGTACATTATACAATAGACCGCCATTGTACCCATACAATTAAGTTCATTTGTAAAAGAGATGTTAAAACCAATTTGGTGTACAAGAAAGTATATTCTATTCTATAACTCTAGCTTCTGCCCGCGGCTTCGCCCGCATGTAGTGTTCTATAATCCTAAAGGAACATTATACTGCGATGAAAAGTAACCTAAGTGCAAAATTTCATCCAAAGCCGTTCAGTAGTTTATCCGTGATTAAAACACGAACATACAAACTGTCACTTTTCTAATATTAGTAGGATTAATACTATCAAGTACTATAATAAAAGTTTATTGCATATTCTTTCACTATTTGTAACTAAAATCTATACAAAATATCTTTTTAAATACAAGCTTTTCCATTTGCCTCTCAGGCAACACCATATCATGGGAGTGCATAAAAAATAACTGGTCCGCCATCTCGGACGGTCCGCCATGTTGAATTTAGAACGACGTCACTTAGCTAACCATGCATTGTCATCCAAACTCAACGTGTATGCAAAATTTCATCTTAATCGGTTAAGGATAACTGCTTTAAAATTCAGTTGCAAGATTTGACCCGAACACACAAAATTCAGCTCAATCGGACACCGGTACAGGTGATAGTAAATAAAAGCTTGTAATGACAAAAAAATATGGAAATTCCAACCAATTCAAATGCTGAACATCCATTTTGACATTTGCACCATCACTGACAACCGTCTAGACCCTCAGTACGTTTCCAAACCTGACAGTTTCACTGTCAACTATCATCCGTACCGACGGACACTGCCACACACCACTCACTGTCCACCTCCGACTCCACTTGGACCACTCCGTCCTGTTCCAACGCCTGACTGTTCATCATACCGATCAGCTCTGCATACTTAGACCGCTGCTCTTCAGACATCACCGCTGGGTTATGGTTCTTCAAGTGGTAATTCAGATGGCTGCTCTGTTTGAAGCGTTTATCACAAATCCCGCACTGGAACGGTGCTACATTGGTGTGGGTCCTCATGTGTTGTTTTAGATGCACGGATTGGCAGAATGTCTTGCTGCAGACTACACAGCGGTATGGTTTGACCTGTAAGAACAAATATTATTTATTTAATAAGTTAATTCTGCTAACACTGCTTAAGAAGCAAACTAAAAAGTAGAAAACAAGAAGAAAATCAAGCTGTGCAGTCGGAGGATACATATTCCCGAACAAAAACCACTTATGAACCAGCCTATGTGGTGGATTGAGGCCCATTCTTTCTCACAGAGAGGCGGCTTGTGTCCCAGCAGTGGGAATATTAAAAGGCTGATGGTGACGATGACATGTCCATTTGTCCGTTGGTCTCTGTGAGGAGCCCTGCACGCGTAACGGACCAAATGGGACTCTAAGAGCAGAAAAGGAGGTCCATCTATCCTATCCAAACGCAGGTAGATTTATTGATGTAAACTATAACTAAAATATTTAATGACAAATAGGAATTACAATGCTTTTAACAATTTAGGTACTTTTAAACCTTTGTTTCAGGCCATAACTTTACATAGCAATTTAATACCTTGGTGTGGATACGGAGATGCTGGTCCAGTCCTGACTTCTGGGTGAAGGCTTTCGGGCAGAACGTGCAGGGGAACGGACGGTCTCCAGTGTGCATCCGCATGTGTTGTAGGACTCCGCCCTGGTTAAAAACAATTCTGGTTATTTTTTTTTTTTAAGTATAAGTAGAGAATACAATCTCGGGATCCCGAATCTCGGAATCATTTTTCGGTTTCCGTTTTCCGGGACTGTGTTTGTCTAATCTTGCGATTTTGATTCAGCAACCGTTCTATTAAGACCAATTCGTCATTGGACTGTTCGTCGAAAAGATGATTCATTTATTTCCTTTTCACCAGCAGTCTTTCACCTATGCACATTTCGCCGACAGAACCTTTCATTTATATCACTTTCAACGACAGGCCTTTCCAGCTACATAATGTTCTGCCGATATGACGATAAACATATAACTCTTTTAACTACAGCGCATTGAAACGGAGTACAATGAAAGAATCGAGCGGCATTTAGCAGATGAAAACGGGATGGATTTAAAATTATATTTAAGTGGCTGGGCACATATTTGTCATTTAATCAAATAAGAGAAAGAGTAGGATTAAGAGACGAAGAATGAGTAGGTACAATAATATGATTGTATTTTGATTAATCAAATGAGAGAAAGAGTAGGATTAAGAGACGAAGAATGAGTAGGTACAATAATATGATTGGATTTGATTAATCAAATAAGATAAAGAGTAGGATTAAGAGACGAAGAATGAGTAGGTACAATAATATGATTGGATTTGATTAATCAAATAAGATAAAGAGTAGGATTAAGAGACGAAGAATGAGTAGGTACAATAATATGATTGGATTTGATTAATCAAATAAGATAAAGAGTAGGATTAAGAGACGAAGAATGAGTAGGTACAATAATATGATTGGATTTGATTAATCAAATAAGATAAAGAGTAGGATTAAGAGACGAAGAATGAGTAGGTACAATAATATGATTGGATTTGATTAATCAAATAAGATAAAGAGTAGGATTAAGAGACGAAGAATGAGTAGGTACAATAATATGATTGGATTTGATTAATCAAATAAGATAAAGAGTAGGATTAAGAGACGAAGAATGAGTAGGTACAATAATATGATTGGATTTGATTAATCAAATAAGATAAAGAGTAGGATTAAGAGACGAAGAATGAGTAGGTACAATAATATGATTGGATTTGATTAATCAAATAAGATAAAGAGTAGGATTAAGAGACGAAGAATGAGTAGGTACAATAATATGATTGGATTTGATTAATCAAATAAGATAAAGAGTAGGATTAAGAGACGAAGAATGAGTAGGTACAATAATATGATTGGATTTGATTAATCAAATAAGATAAAGAGTAGGATTAAGAGACGAAGAATGAGTAGGTACAATAATATGATTGGATTTTGATTAATCAAATAAGATAAAGAGTAGGATTAAGAGACGAAGAATGAGTAGGTACAATAATATGATTGGATTTTGGTTAAGTGAAATGAAAAATATACTTTTTCAAAATATCTTGAATAGTTAAGCGACTATGATGAAGCAAATACATATAAATAAATGGTACTAATGAAAATGGTACCATGGAACTGATCTGATGATGATGCCAGAAGGTAGGCTGGAACTCCTTATCAAAACAATGTATCCTGGCCGTGCTTCGGCTTATTAGAATCGTCATTAGAAGTACTTTCGCTACAAATGATTTTCATGGTTATTGCAGATACCAACCAAAACTAAAGAGAGATAATAAAAACTGACGTGAACAGTCCAATGACGAATCGGTCTTAGGAGAACGGTTGCTGAATCTTATTTTGTGTTGTCTTTTTGATTTCTTGCAAAAGTATAATTTTTCTGTTTGGTCTTCTTTACTTTTGTTTTTTTTCATTTGAGCCCAATTAGAAACCACATAGTCTAATTCCGGGATAGGCTCGGGTTACCGGGATTACACTTCAAAAATCCCGGGATTGTATTCTCTAAGTATAAGTGACCTGAGGGCGGATGGCGTTGCCGTGGCTGAATTCTGGGCCAGGCAAGGCATTTAAATAAAAAGAGTGTTTGTCATCGACACGCTAAGAAGAACCTGAGAAATTATTTATGTCCAACTCGCTCTTGGCCAGTTTTTAAATATGATCATACCTTTCCGTTGCACCTTGTATGTTCACAAATTGCTTCTATGATTTTCACAATCCGGTAGATATGAAAGATACTTACATGTTGAGTGAACCTCTTGTGACAGACGCTGCACTCGAAGGGCTTCAGCTTGACGTGTGCGATGGCTGTGTGCTCCGACAACTCCTTGTTACTTTGGTAACCCATCCCGCACACCTGGTGGTAACAAATAGTTAATAATATAAATTAAAGAACAAATGGAAAATCAGATAATAAATTTAATAATAAAAAAAGCAAATATAAAAAATAATAATGGTGAGACAAAAACTACATTTTATAGATGCTTATAAAATTCACAAATATCTTGTAATATTATAAAGAGCAAAAATTTTTTTGTTTGTTTGTTCCGAATATGCTCCGAAACAACTGGACCGATTTTAACGATTATATCAACAATAGAAAGCTAAATTATCAAGAAGTAACATGGGGTTACAATATTGCATAACATTATTGCATGGAGCAAATTTTTTGACTTAACAATTCTTTTTTTTATAGCAGATTTTGTGTTCTAAAATTTAATTAGATCCGGTAGAAACAAAAGTTGGTTACATTCGTATCATACAATTAATTCTTATTCAAATAAATATTTTAACATATTGGTAGGTATGTAGGGTAGGGTAGGTAGAATAGGAAAGGGTAGGGTAGGTAGCAGGGTTACAAACTCCTATAAATTAATAGCCCCAAGATCAAGATGAAATAGCCCTAAATGCATTTATATTTAAAAGCCCCAAAAAAAAACCCTGTAATGGGTACTATCCAACATGTTTTTTTTTATTTTTTCTCGTTTTACTAAGGTAAATGAAATATTACTTAGTTTTAATTACTTTTTTATTAGAATTTATTATAACGAATTAGAGATCCATATTGTTAATAATTGTAAATAAATCGTTTACGTTCCAACTTGGCGTTTCATTTGAGCTTTCGGAGTTCCTTAGGTCATACATTATAAAAATGTTTACGATAAACAAACTGTAACATTTTCGGCAATGGAGCAAATGTAACGAATGATCTATCGGCAATGGAGCAAATGTAACGAATGATCTATCATCTCTTTTAAAATGAATCGTGTCATCATTAAACTTTGCAGCATTTCAAGGAATA
This sequence comes from Orthosia cruda, assembly GCA_964057195.1. NCBI lineage: Eukaryota > Metazoa > Arthropoda > Insecta > Lepidoptera > Noctuidae > Orthosia > Orthosia cruda. The sequence continues at coordinate 18,391,015 of OZ059853.1, forward strand.
ATTAGTTTCTTTAGTAATGCATAAAATATTATTTATGGCCCTAAAAAAGCCCTAAATATTTTTGGGCCCTAAAAAGAGCCGAACGTGGATATTTTCGACCTAAATTTGGGGCCAAAAGCCCTAAGTTGGCAAGCCGTGGTAGGTAGGGTACGGTAGGTAGGAAGGTCAGTAGACGAAAGCGATGCCGCGGGGATCACCTAGTATTTATATAAACACGTTAAATTACAAAATCACAAACTGAAGACATGGGAAAATAACATCATTCAAATGCCGTCCTTCGCGGCTCTGGCACTCTTCAAAGCGATCTCTAACATTCATAAAACGTGTCTCAGGAGTTGAGTAGTCCAGACCTCACTAATTCACGCCTTTTACCCATGAGGGGTAGGCAGAAACTATAAAACGCCACCTGTTACGCTTCTTACATACTCCTTCGGCTTCCTTTATGTTCATACATCTAATCTTTTGTTTTTTTTTTTCTTTTGCAATTTGTCAAGTTTATTGTAAGTAGGTACTATAATATTTCTTTTATTTACATATGTACATTAATATTTACAAACTAATATTAAAACATAAATAAGAATAAAAATATGTACAATTACGGGGCGTCAAAATTCGTCCACCTCGCTGTCAACAGGAAAAGTGCCCAGAAGGCTGGCAGCATTGCCACGTTGGATGGCAATGCTGATTCTTTGGCCAAAAAAAAGGCCATCCCTCTGGTCTCGTAAAGAGTCGACCAACCGCTTGGCGATATGCCGAAATATTATTTATTATCTAATAATTGAATAATGTATTGATTTTTATTGCAATTATTTATTTTTAACCGACTACGGCGAAGCCAAAAGGAAGGGTGTTGATTTAAGCTGTCTATGTATGTATGTTCCTCCGCAGCGCCTAAACTATTCATCCAATTTAGATGATGTTGTAAACGTAGTCGGGTTACAGTTTTTATGAAACTTTTTGCTTGTTGTATTTATACTTAGTATAATTTTATAGTCTCAACATTATATAAGACACTATGGAAATCAGCGCAAACACAAGTATAATTTATAACTTACTGGGCCTACCTCCAATTAAGTAATGCTGTATTTTCGTTTTTACCCGACTGCCGAAGGAGGGTAATGTGTTTATCAGTCTATGTATGTATGTTTGTTCCTATGTGTCGTTCTAGAGACCAAACGCGTTGGCCGATTTTGATGATTCTCTACGTCAATCGATTCGTCTTAACCCTGCGAGTGTCACTGGCTACATTTAAATTGGAAAAGAAAAAATGGCGGACTTTTGGCGCCATTTTGTGGGGGGAAAATGTTTTTTTCCTTCCAGACCCATCATGTGGGCTATCAAAATAAAGGCGCGGCGAAGCATGAATTGTCCATACAAACGTAATACCTAAATTATTTGTAAGTTGAGCATATTTCCACCATATTATGCTGATATTCGGCTTTAGACAGTATTTATCTAGGTTCCTACGTTTTTATTTTTTCAAAAAACTTACCTAAAATGAAGTTTTAGCGAATTACATTTCGTACATTTTTACAGCGTAAATGGCATGTTTTCTTATTGATTTTTATGTATTATAATAATCAATATCTACAATATTGTCGTCGTAGGAACATAGCTCATATTATCAAGTTACAAATAATCGAAAAAAATATAAAAATCATTAAGTTTTCATTATCATTTTTGGTATTACGGAACACATCAAATGAATCATACTTTTTCAATAGCAAGTATTGCTGTCGCGTCAAGCAAAAATGTCAATGTGTGCGCGTGGTCGTACTGCTCACGGTTGTGCATCGCTCGTACGGGTTTTGTTCGGGGCACTTCGGGTGTGCTTCGGGGATGTTTCACTGTTTGTTGTATTATTTGTGGTTTGCTTGTTGTAGACGATTACTTTACTTACTGTGCTGTAAGTGCGTATTTATTTATTTTCTAAATTGTACTTTTTGTAATATTTTGACACTATTGATTTATTCTATGAAATTTGATTTAGATTTGCCTTGTGATTTGAACTTTGGTATTGAGTACCTAATCTACTTTATTACGGACTGCGTTGTTTACGGACTTTGTTATTATTTACGATTTGGTTTGGTTTAGACTCCGAACGTTGGGATGTTTCTCACAGTAAATACCTATTTCCCAATGACATAATAAAATAAGTTACATTAATAGGTACATTAGTATATCTTATATATAAAATTCTCGTGTCACAATGTTATTTACCATACTCCTCCGAAACGGCTTGACCGATTTTTATGAAATTTTATATGCATATTCAGTAGGTCTGAGAATCGGCTACTATCTATTTTTAGTTAGAGTTGGTAGGGTAGGTAGGTAGGGTAGGGTACGTAGGGGAGGGTAGGTAGGGTAGGGCAGGTAGGGTAGGGTAGGTAGGGTAGTGTAGGTAGGGTGGGTAGGGTAGGGTAGTGTAGGTAGGGTGGGTAGGGTAGGGTAGATCAATATTTAATGTTTTTATGGCAAAAAAAAGTTTGCCGGGTCAGCTAGTATTTTGTATAAATTGTTATTTACCTACCTATCTACCAACTTACGAAGCTTTGTTTTTTCGTTTGTTTATTCATGTCATGAATGAGACAATGCAGGCGTAAGTAATTATCTCAAGGACACCGCTAAGACTTACCTACACTGCATCTTTACTTACCTACTGTGACGTTAGTTCGTTTCACTCAGGGTAGGGTGACCATACGATCAGAATTGCCTGCACAAGCGCGGCTTTTTGTAAAATTCCTATTACAAAAAACTAAAATTAAAAATCCAAGGACATTGTATTTTTTTTTTCTAGTTTTTTTAATTATTCTATGATAACTGGCTGGCTAATCGACTTCATAATAAACTGCAATAATATTTACAGAGCCACGACGATCAAGTAAAAAATGCCTTTGGCCATCAGTTTCCAGGCGGAAACACGGAGAAATAAAGAAAATAAGCGTCCTTTGAGGTGAGTAATCGAGCCTAAACGGTCGATTATCATCTTATGCATGGTATCTACTGCAGATTACCTATTTATACATATTATAATACCTACAAGCCAAACCTTATAAATCAGCATGTTTTGTGTGGATCTTTGACACTTTGTTTTCTGATTACCATTATTGCATTTCGTTCAGTCGATTATTTATGGTCATTCGATTTTATCACATTTCGATTTACATTTTTAAATAGATGAATGATAATATATAAAGTAAGAACATAACAAAATAAATGTTTATTCAAAATAACTACTTATTTTTATTTTTAATATTCTTAGCTCAGAGCGCTGTTATTTATCTGTACCTACCTACTTATGCGTAAGTAGGCATAGGTAGGTACATTATTGGAATATTTGTACTTTGCCTAAGTAAAGCTTGTATTATTTTACTTGCATGCATTATTTATAATAACAATACATATTTGAGGTTTATTAAAAGGAATACCTAAATAAATAAGCCAAAATAAAGCCGGCGCCGCCGCGTTTTTTCGGTGTCGGTGTCTTTTGTACCTACCCATTGTTTCCCGTTTTTCGACACCGACTTCGGAAAATAAATTTATTTTTTGCTAGGTAGTTTTTTGTTCTGGAAGTCGGTTTGATTTTTTGTTACAAAATTTTTATTTTTCTCTTTTTAATTTTGGTAGGTACCTCCAATTAACATGATTATCATTTATAGCCAAAGATCATCTCATGGCGATTCCAATAAGCCCAAACACGACTAGGATACATTGTTTTATATTAGAATTCCAGTGCCTACCTTCCGGCTTCATCATCTGATCAGTTCGATGGTGCCATTTTCATCAGTACCATTTATTTATAAGTATTTGCTTCATTATAGTCGGTTAACTATTCGAGATATCTTATTCCTGTGACATATTTAGCATTTAGGAGTTCCAAGTGGCCATCTGTGGTCTTCTTCATCAGTTCCACTTCACCAAATGATACTTTCTGAGTGCAAATGATTGCATTGTTGATGAAAATACTAAAATCGCTACATGTTTGCCTATAATATTTGAGGAGTTCCCTCGATTTCTCTAGGATTCCATCATCAGATCCTGACTTGATGATTATGGGACCAACTAGGAACTATACCCTTTCAAACAAAAGAAGAATTTTTGAAATCGGTCTAGGCGTCTTTGAGTAATCGGGGAACATAAATAAAAAAAAGATGCCGACGAATTGAGAACTTCCTTTTGTTTTGACGTCGGTTAAAAACACCAATATTATAAACTTACAACATCGCTTTACAAAAGTACCCATTTTTTTTATACGCATGACGTATCTGCTAGATTCAAAACCAAGCGCTATGTAGCTAGCTATCCTAAACTTGAGGATATTGTAAAGAAATTTCGTAAAAACGCATTACTAGTCTGTAAATTTACCAACGATTCCCCAAAGTAGTCAACTAAAAAAAGCAAATAATGAACATACCTAAATAATAACATTCTAAATGCTTCCGAGACGTTACAATGATTACTAATTGATTAGGTAGCTATCCATCGCGGCGCTGTGCGCAGCCGTATGAGTATCTACTCGCACACACACAGCGCCGCGTGTGAGTGTAAACTGAGATAGCAATACTCCGAACGAATTTTTCACGCGACTCGAATTGCATTTGCAATTCGAGTTTGATCGCCGCGCTCTTGAGTGGTGATTTCAAAAAAAAACTTTTTGCAAAAAAATACTACCGACTTCCAAATACAAAACTACAAAGTGAGAAATAACTAAATTTTTTGAAGTCGGTGTCTTTCGTAGGTACCATTTTTTTGCGTTATGGACACCGACTTCAAAAAATTTAGTTATTTCTCACTTTGTAGTTTTGTATTTGGAAGTCGGTAGTATTTTTTTGCAAAAAGTTTTTTTATTTTTCACTTTTTAGTTGTACGTACCTAATAGGCAAGTTAGTAAGGGAACTATTTCGCCAGAATAGATTTCATGAAACTTGAACATAACCTGTGAAATGAGAGATCTGCTTACCCCTTAAGAGCGAACTGGCCTGATGTTATGTTATGAAATGTTATAAACAACAAACAGACATGCGATTGCAGCAATCCCGAGAGATTTGCCGTTATTTATTGAAGAGTTCTGTTGTATATCTCCGAAGTTCTTCTTCAGATCTTCACCAAATTAAAATAGGACCAATTTCGGAACATACTTTTTCAAACAAAAAAAGAATTTTCAAAATCGGTCCACAATTGACGGAGTAATCGGTGAACATACACAAAAAAAAAAAAAAAAAAACAAACATGAAGTCGAACATAGAACCTCCTCCTTTTTGGGAAGTCGGTTAAAAATATATAACACTTGTATGTTTAAATGTACCTAATTCAAAAAAAAAATCTTTTTAAGCAGTCGGGTTTTTTAGATTTTTTTAATTAACTTTTTTTATTACTTTCATTCTTCTTGTCATACACGTACGCCGGCTATGAGTACTGCACAACTGGCCTTTCTGAAGTACATCACCAACTTAACCCATGAAATCTCACCTCACAAGCAAACGGTGCAAGAACTTCCTCTCCACTGCAAGCGAGCGGCTTCTCACACACTTGGCAGCGGAGCCCCTTCCGTCTGCGAGTGTGCTCGTCTCTGTAGTGGATGGAGTAATCGCAGCATGAGAAGAATATCTGGTGACACGTCCCGTCTGCCACCAGGGTAGAGGGCTGCAGGCACTCGAAGGGTCCCCTGGGAAAAGATGAGTGCAAGGTATAATACTGTTCAACATACATACTAAAAAAATATTCTGACAAATTGAGAACTGGTGCATGGTGGACATCCCACCCATACGTACAAAGCGTTTTGCGAATACTTTCATTGCGCGCACGGCTAAGGAGTGGAATTCCCTGCCGGAGTCTGTGTTTCCTGATAGCTACAACCTTGGGGTCTTTAAGTCAAGAGTGAATAAGTAACTTCTAAGCAAGTGTGCTTCACCGTCGACCACGTCATCGCTTACCATCGGGTGAGAAAGTGGTCACACGCGAGTGTATCTAAACATATAAAAGAAGAAAGTGACTGACTCACTCACTGGCCATCAACGCACAGCCCAAACGGCTGAAGCTTCAATCATGAAACTTGGCACGTAAGTTCCTTTGGTAGACTAGGTGAGCACTAATGCCTATATCACACCTCCGCTGCGAAACAACAACTGCGAAACCGCTGCGTGAGTTTCGCTGTGCAACAGTACTTCACTTACGCGAAACTATAATAGCGAAACAGAGCGAAACCTAAAACTAAAACAGTTTAGAAATAAGAATCGAAAGAAAATGTCGTCGCTTTCGGAGTCAGAGGAGGAACTAATCTTACTGTGGTCAACTACTTTAAAACGTATTTTTTTTTTTTACCTGTTATTTTTGTAGTCAGGGTCATTTAGTAAGTACAAAACAGGTCTATTTCTCACTGCTTGTATAAGTTTTTCAGTAAATTCCAAATCCATTGTTCCTATTTCGCTCATAAAAATTGTCGATTGCTACAGACGCGTCCGAGATACACGCGGAACCGCTCCAAAATGGCGGACAACGGGCGGAGATGTAGACGGCGCCTAAGCAAATGAGCGAAATCATGTTAGAAAGAGACAACATCATAGTCAGTTTTGTACGTTAGAGCAGGGAATTTCGCTATTGATTCGCCGCCCAACAACTCACAACTCACAGCGAAACTATGGCGGTTTCGCCCTTTGAGTTTCGCAGCGGAGGTGTGCTACAGGCATAAGAAAGGATTTTTGGAAATCCGTCAGTTTTAAAACCACGATCTTCATATTTTGGGTTTAGGCTGAAAATTAAAAAAAAAATACACCTGTCTCAGTGATTTTGAAAATCCACCCCCATGAGGGTGAAAAGGGGGATGAAGTCATGGGAATAATGAAATCGTCAAGAGACTTGAAATTTTGCACATATATACTTTATACTGTGCAGGCATCCACTAAGAACGAATTTTGTGAATTCTACCTCTAAGGGGGTGAAATAGGGGTTGAAAGTTTGTATGAAAATCCGTCAGTTTTAAAGTCAGAATCTTCATATTTTGGGTTTAGGCTGAAGATTAAAAAATAATTTAAACGTGTCTCAGTTATTTTGAAAATTCTACCCCCATGAGGGTGAAAAGGGAGATGAAGTCATGGGAATAATGAAATCGTCTAGGGTCTTGAAATTTTGCACATAGATACTTTATACTGTGCAGGCATCCACTAAGAAATGATTTTTGTGAATTCTACCTCTAAGGGGGTGAAATAGGGGTTGAAAGTTTGTATGAAAATCCGTCACTTTAAAGTCAGAATCTTCATATTTTGGGTTAAGGCTGAAGATTAAAAATAATTTACACGTGTCTCAGCGATTTTGAAGATTCCACCTCCATGAGGATGAAATGGGGGATGAAGTCATGGGAATAATAAAATCGTTTAGAGACTTGAAATTTTGCACATAGTTGCTTTATACTGTCCAGGCATCCACTAAGAAAGGATTTTTGTGAATTCCATCCCTAATATGGTCATTCTTTTGGTATGATAGCCAAGGGTCAAGATACGTGGCGGGATAGGTAGGTATACGTTCCATCCACACGGCTGCAACGCGGAGTGAGATGTGCAACAAAGATGCAAGGGGCGAGGGGGGCACCAGTATGTGTGCAGAGCCCTGAAGCGGGCACTAGGGATGACGAAAGTGAAAAAATATATCGATATATCGATGTATCGATATTTATAAAAATATCAATATCGACCTCGATATATCGAGGAAAAAATATAGATATATCGGTCAGATTTTCAGAGTTATAGGTTCTTTTTTTTTTGTTTTTTTGTTGGAAGTAGAAATTTTTATACAAAATGTACATTATTTTAATGTATGAGAATCTTAATATAAACGAAGGTATTTTAATCGTTATTCCTGTTTAATAGGCAAAATTTGAAAATCACAAAAACTAAATAGCAATCTTCTAAAAATATTAGAAGATGACACGCACCACACACACACAACGCAAAAGAACTCACATTTGAAAGAGAAACTAAAAAAAAAAAAGTGAACACTAACAAAACATTATCACATCACACATCATCAGCCTATTAATGTTCCCACTGCTGGGACACAGGCCTCCTCTCTGTGAGAGGGGATGGGCCATAATCCACCACGCGGGCCCAGTGCGGGTTGGTGGATGTCACATGTCTTCGATTTTTTGGTTCTAGGACATGACGGTTTCCTCATGATGTTTTCCTTACCGTTTTCGAGAGCAGTGGTGATGAAATAATTTACAAAAAAAAAGCGCCTGCCTGGGTTCGAACCCACGACCTACAACTTGTAAGTCGCGGCCGATATCATTGGGCCACCACTGCTCTCACAAAACATTATAGTCATAGACAATACAGTAATTTTCCGTTCGTTCCTATCTGTTACGGTTTTGAATTCTGTTAAATATTCTGCTAATAAATTATTTGAAAAAAAAATATCGTATTTGATACGTTTTTCGATATTGAATATTTTGTATCGATATATCGATATATCGGATGAAAATATATCGGCTAAAAATATCGATATATTGAAACAAAAATATCGATATATCGATGTATCGATATTTTTTCGACAAGCCTAGCGGGCACTCGCTACAGGACCGACGTCGTTGACAGTTGTATGCGAAAACGGACTTTTGAGCTTATGCGTGAATACTTTGTGGTTTTACTGGGGACAGTTTCTTTTCTTCATTGGTTTTGTAGCTTAGTTTTGTTAGTTTAGAAGGTTTTTGTTAAAATATGGTAAGGAGAAGCATGTAGACTACGCGTGCGAAGCCGCGGGAAAAAGCTAGTCGATAAATAAAACAATAAAAAAAAAGAAATTCGTACTTCTTTTAATGCTGGTTAAAAACTATAGTGCTACTGAGCATTTCAACCTATTTTTATGGAAATTATATAATAGGCCACCAGTCATATTTATTTGTAAACAACCGCTCGTAAAACTAAAAAGTATCATTAGTTATTTAAATTCTTTTGCATATCCCTAACATTTTCCTGAAATTAAAGTAGCCTTAGTTACTCCTTGTAATATCAGCTACCTGCCAGTGAAAGCCCCATCAAAATTGATCCTCTCAAAATTGATTAACGGAACAAACCGACAGAATGAACAATATCTTTAGTTAAAAACACACCCTACACACCCTGTATTCTTTCTTTATGCATTTATAAATTTTATTTTTAATTGTATAGATTATCAACAAGTGTCTATAATATTAATATAGACACCTGCTTCTCTTCTCTCTCCTTCTTGACGACTCTCTCTATCTTAGCATCATCTTATATATAAAATTCTCGTGTCACAATGTTCGTTCCCGTACTCCTCCGAAACGGCTTGACCGATTCTCATGAAATTTTGTGAGCATATTGAGTAGGTCTGAGAATCGGCCAACATCTACTTTTCATACCGCTTAGACCAGGTAGGGTAGGGTGGGTTAGGTAGGGTAGGGTAGGGTAGGGTAGGGTAGGGTAGGTTAGGTAGGGTAGGGTAGGTAGGTAAGGGTAGGTTAGGGTAGGTTAGGGTTTGCCCCCCTTTTGCGAGGACGCCATGTTGCAAAAGGGGGTGGCGGAGAGGGGGTGAAAGGGGGCGGCGGAGAGGGGGTGAAAGGGGGCGGTCGTACGATCGTTTCCTCCCACCTCCTGGTGGTGACTAGCGGGCGACGGGCGTGGGAGCCGCCTTAGCCTGCATTGCACTAGTCACCACCCTTGCGGGCGGGAATGGCCGAGCACTCGCGGTCGTTCCCGGGCCCCTCCACTGAGGGAGGGGCGTGAAGGGCCTGCCCTAAAAGTCGGGCGGTCGTCGGCGGAGGACTGGACGTAAAGGCTGTGCCGGTTTCCCAGCCAAAAAAAAAAAGGGTAGGGTAGGGTAGGTGAATATTTGGTGTTTTTATGGCAAAACAAAGTTTGCCGGGTCAGCTAGTTGTTTATAATATTAGAATACTCACGTAATAGGCTCCGATTCTTTCTCCTTCTTCGCCAACTGCTTTTCTTCTCTATCCTTCTTGACGACTCTCTCAATCCTTTTCCTCTTAGCATCGTGGCTATCCTCAGACTTAATGATGATGTAGCTGACGTCATTTGACGCTAGAGCCATCACGCTGGTGGGTTCCATTTCAGACAGCATCTGTTCCGTTTTTATCTTTATTATCGTGTCTTCTGATTGGGTTTTTGTCTGAGAAGTATATAAGGTATATTAGTGGTTGCCAAGTTAGGACGAGTAACAAAATGTAGCAAGGCAGACATAAGTGATCTTATTGGTATTGTTGATGTTCTTCAGAAAGGCCAGGTGCGTAGTACTCTTAATATACATTGCGTGTATGACTATTTGTATGATGAACGTAAATAAAGCAAAAATAGGATGTCAGGATAGTTGCAGGTGGTTTTCTGTAGTTTCTGCCTACCCCCATGGTGAAAAGCAAAAGTGCCACAGCACTGTCCAATTTTGCTCAAATTAAACTAAGAACGCCATCTGTTAGTGTTTTAAAACCTTTCGGATCGGTCAACTCGTTTGAATGCAATGTTACCTGTCCATTCGGAGGATACATATTCGCGAGCAGGCTGACCAAAACCAGATGTATCCTCCGAGTGCACAGCATGATTTTCTTTTTGTTTAGTTCGCTTTTTAAACAGTCGGGTTTTCTAATTTTCTGTATTAACTTTTTTTATTTATAACTTTTAGTTATTTCCTTTTATATTTAGGTACATTTACACATTTTTCAAATCACCTCTTAAAACCCTTTGTTTTGATAACCCACACGATGGGAATGTAAGAAAAAAAAAATTGTCCTCCACAATATGACGCTCGCAGCGTTAAGACGAATCGATTGCGTATGAATCATCTAAATCGGCCACCGCGTTTGGTGTCTAGAACGGCACATAGAAACAAACATACATACATACAAAGACTGATAAACAGTCATTATTACCCTCCTTCGGCAGTCGGGTAAAATAATATTGTCCTAACATAAATTCAAAATTTTTGTATAAAAATATTTTTGTGAGCATTTTAATAGCCATTAAAAACACTCAAACCGTGGAAGGTTTCAGTGTTTTGAATAGCTATTAAAATGCTCTATGATCTCAGACAAATCAGTTATCTGCTAATTTTAAATCTCTGTAAGCAATAAACAGTTTTGCAAACTTTTCGTCAAAAAAAAATCTTGGACAGTGGCGCTTTTGCTTTCAGCGTCCTCATATGTATGTAAGATAGTCTCATCACCAGTCAAATTTCGACCAATAAGTATTAGACACTACTTGCAAAGCTGTGGTGCATGGATGGAAGACAACAAGGCAGGGCATGAATGGCAGACAATGAGGTCAGCCATATCCTGCAAAGTGGCTCCACATTTGCACTGTGTTTCAGATGGGTCATCAATTTCACTTACCGGCTGTTTCTCAGTGATCTGTGTCCAGACGGCAGGGTCTCCGCTGGCATATGCATCAATATGCTCCATACGGGCGTGATTCCTGAGAGCCACCTCACTCGCGAACCCTTTCCAGCAGAGGCGGCAGTGGATGGCATCTTCGTCATCTTGTATGACTTCTCTCTGCAATTATTTACATTAAGATTGAGATCATGGTGTTTAATAGCCAGGTGAGCCAGAGGTATGTATTGTGTAAACTCTACATCGTGTGGATATCAACCAGTTATACATAGAACCATATGTGCCTATACACTGTAGAGGTCAGAGGGCATATTTTGCATACCGCGACCGGTGGGATAATATTAAGTAATATGAAGATATATCATGGGAAGGAAGACTCTAAGAAATTGTTAGGTGCATTAAAGAAGTATGTTAAAGAGCCAGACAATTTGCAGTACTTTCGAGTCGTGCGACTTGAACGTAACTGATATTTCGCAGGTTATTTAAGTCAAAAAGTTAAGGTATTCTGTTAAAGGCGAAATGTAAGGTTTATTTACTTGCGCTTGCACTTAGTTATTTAAAATACAGTTTTAAATTAGGTCATTAGATTTGTCCAGTTCATCAAGATAGGCCGGCAACGAGGCAATCTTATGAGAATTTTGTGTTAGTGTTATTACGAGCTGCATATAAACCAAAATTTATGCATCTAATTGAATAAAAAAAACTATCTATCAAGGCTAATTTGTTTATTGGTCTCAAGCGTTACTGCACCTTGGTGCATTACGAAATGATGGCCTACATCGGGACCTGAAAGTTGAGTTCATCATAAAAGTGTTCCATGAAAAGAGACTTCATCAGCATGTGAACTTCTCGACCACACAAACATAGTGAGAAAACTAAAAAGAACAAAACTGTACGAGTTAGTGTTGGTGAATGTGAATAGTGTAACATACAAAAGTGCTACCAAACAAACAAGAACGAAGTGTATTCACCTTAATAGAGACAATAAGAAAAGTGCTATTGGACACATTCTTAGTAAAGACAATGCAGTTTCACAGAGACTGAAGTTGGGCTGTGGAGGTTGATAATTTTATTATTATAGTGTTTACCATACCTTTATCTTAACGCGGGAAGTTGGCACCACATTCACGTATCTCTCCGGCTGCTGCGACATCGTAATTATCCCACTATCTGCAAACGCAAACATTTGACTTTTCACAACTCATACGCTGCACTTCTTTAATTTTTATAGGCATCTAATGTTCTATTAAGCACTATAATTACGTAATCACATCAAACATAAAACATACCTGGGTTAAATACCATAAAATTCATGTTTTCTCGAATTAAGTATTAACTATTCCGAAAGCACGTACAGACTGAGTTTATTGTAAAATCTTACGTACAAAAGGGTACAGGTTATGTTGTTTACAGCGTAATTACCACAACATGGGCTATTTTATGATACAACTTTTATACAAATGAAAAATATAACAAAATTATCAAAATACATTCAAATATTAATGAAAAAGCGGGAATCTAAAATTGTCAAAATAACTTTTTATAAAAAGAAAACCTTAGACTATGGCGTCGGAAAAACAGCAAAAAAGGTACAAGATAAAATTATTGATTTCTCTGACAAGTGGATAGAAAACCCATTGTGTAAAATCTGAAAACTGTTCAGTAACTTATAATAAATGAAGTTATAACGAAAATAATGCAAAATAACATAGCATTTACCATCGAAAACTAAAATTTTCAGCCGTCCGAGAATAGATTGGCGTTTGTTTTTTTTAATTAAAAAAAAGAAGCCGAAAAGAAAAAATTAAAAAAAAGTATGGCGTTTTATGAAATGTCAAATAAAATGACACTTACCGAAAAAGATTTTTACAAATGAATGAGGAAATCACTAAAATTAGCACGAAATATACACTCAGAAAGCTGAAATTCAACAAGGCGTGGTTTCACTGGGTTTCACAAAATAAGAAACGACGCCATTTCGTGACACTACAGAAAAAAAGACAATCTAGCGTTTTGCTTCCGTTGAAGGGTTATATTTTTGTATGGCAACACTAAACTATAACAATTTTTAGTAAAAAATATTTTTGAGCAAAAATTAATTATTTTTAATTTATTAAATATAATTGAATAGAAACAAACCATTTTAATTAAATCTTTGGATATGCCCATATAAAATCTGTCCACCCAATTTATATGTTACCGTGTTATTTTATCGATAACAAAGTAACCAAGTGAACATCAAAACGATAGTATAAACACTATAAACTTAGTGCTTTCTTAAAATGGCCAAAGCTACGACTATAAAAGAAGCTATAAAGAAATGGGAGGACAAGTCTGGTGACCAAGCAGCTACGGCAACGGAAGTCAGCTTAATGTTTCAATGGCCCCCAATAGAAAAAATGGATAATACTCTTGCTACCTTGACAAATTGCGAGTAAGTAATTTTATTAGTCAATCGGCCTAGCCTTTTATTAACTAACTAAGTTGTGGTCGGCTGCGGTTTTTATGCGAAATACCAGTATTTTACATAAAGTGACTGCCTGACTTCCGCATAACAAATCACAATCCATTAAAAGGGTTGTGATTTGTACACGATATTCCCTGGAAAGACTGATTGCCATACTTTCAGGCTTCGGACCATTTGTATTGGCTTTCAAAGATGGATTCTCCCGTGCCTCGGTAAGAGCATGAGTGGTTTCCGAACGGTCATTCAGCACCGTTTCGTGCGTTGCACATCGGAAAGCCAACTTCAGGGCGGCCAAGAAGTTTGGCGAGGACTATATGGGCCAATCAGGGCAATTAACGTAGTCTTATCTTGTCAACCGACACTGTAAAACTACTATTAAAATACGACACTCTCTATTGCTTGCTCTAGAGATCGTGATTGTGATCTTAGCACAAATTAATCTTTATTTGTCTAGCCATTGCTGTCCCACTGCTGGGAAAAGCCAGACTTGCACAGTCTTTTTTTTCCTTTTATTCTAAGAGGGTCTATTTTGAATCAATGTTAATCACCAGTTACCTTTTATCTGAGGAATAAACAATAAAATTTGTCAACTTTTGCATGGAAAATTGTCAAACCGCCAAAAGATTATGACTTTCATCTTATATTAAAAAAAAATTGGGTGTAAGTTCTAAAATCAAATGTAGTTAGAGGCAAGTGATGTCATTTGAAACTAGATTAGATTAGATTAGATTAAGACGGGCTGGTGTCCGCAACTCCACGTCTAAGCGCGTATTTTGCGTATTTGAAACTATTAAATATATCAGTCTACTTTACTGCACTTAGTGCAGACTTTTTAGCCAATATTTTTTTTACTACTTAGTTGAGAACGTAACTGTTTTATTTACTGGCAGCACATGTTTTCAACTGTCACTGCTAAGTTCCGATCCGGTCCCTTACCGCGCTTTCAGTCCCCGCGAATTTCAAAGTTGCAACTTTTACAAACTTATAATATAAATATCATATTTTATTGTTTTACAATGCTTGATGCATAATTTATAAGTAGCTCACTTTAAATAAATAACGAAAACATAATATTTATGTATTTGTTTTGGAAGAATCTCCAACAGACTACTTTTTTATTTTGCATCCCATCGTAAGCCTGATGCGATTTATTTATTTTGATACATTATGTCTCGTCTCGTCCACTTTTCCTTTTTTCGCGTTCGAGTCTAACCAGTAGCCATAAACTGCCAGTTTAATATTGAAATTAACGTTTTTATCCCCCAGGAAATTGAGTTTGTCTACAAATATGATAGAGAAAGTTACAGGATTGAACACTTTTAAGAAATTACGAGTGTTGTCGTTGGGCAGGAACTATATCAAATCTTTTACTGGAATGGTAAGATACAATAGCCACTTTGTTGAGAGAATTCAATGCATTTTTACAAGCTTTTATTTAATTGCACCTGTCCTCAAAAATTGCGAGTTCAATTTGGCCCACTCGTGTCCGATTGAGCCGAAACGTGGCACACACGTTGCTTACTCGTGACAATGCAACCAAGCTAAAGTCACCGCCAGATAACAAAGAAATAAAAGTCGTTAACACCAGCAACCCAATTGCGCAAGTGAATGAGGCAAGGCAAAGGGTATGACCGCCATCAATCGACCAATCACATAGATGGAAATCCACATCGCGTTTTTCATTTCGCATGTATCTGTCTGTGGCATCATTGCTCCATAACAGATGAACCGATTTTGATTTAGTTTTTTATGTTTGAAAGGTTTCTGTATCGGGAGTGCTCTAGCTGTTTGTTGTAATTCAGTTCAGCTGTTCAAAAGTGTTCATGTGCGTTTTACTGTTTCAAACATAATTACGTATTCGAGATAGATTGTTGATTGAAGCGGGTCTACTACTAGACAGTATTATATTATCTGTGCACTAGATAAGTTATGTAGTTTAACAAGTAAAAAATATATCGGGTTCTTCGAAATTTTGAATTTTACTTATTTTATTATCTGGCGGAGAATTTATGCATGCGAGGTACAACACATACACAAATTGTAGCTGTACCCACAATGAAAGTTTCCCAAAATATTTAGTGCGTACCCACCTACCTATGGGTGGGATGTCCACAGGTACCTACCGATGGCGCATCGCCGTATGTATTATATACACACGCTGGCAAAATTAGCGGAACAAGAAAAAAATATAGTAAAACTTTACCGTAACAGGGTGGTTTTTATTTTCTTTTATAATAAAACCAAATATGTTTTATTAATAAAACAATTAAACGTCCAATTTCATGCAATTGTTTTAACTTTATTCGAACCTGAATCGTTTTGAGAGAATTTAAAACCGTGCCATCTATTGGCATCAATTTTAAATGATCCGTTCAATTAATCTTTAAAATGTATGTTGCCCAAAATTGCATAATTTTGTGCTTAGGAGAGTTGATTAAACAAGAACATACAATTTTTATGTTTAATTCCAGATAAAGTTAATTTTACACACAATTTAATAACAACTATGTGCATGTCGCGCCATCTAGTGAGATTTATTTGAACCAAATTGTCTTTCTTTTCGCTGCTGGGACCCCGTGCACAGTGGAACCATGATACTTTTGACAAGTCAGAGTTTGGCCCCACAGATTTCATCTGTTTTCAGGAACCGTTGGGCGATAGCTTAGAAGAGCTATGGATATCATACAATTTGATAGAGAAGTTAAAAGGAATACATGTGTTGAGAAGTTTGAAAGTGTTGTACATGAGTAACAACCTCGTTAAAGAGTGGAGCGAATTTAATAAACTACAGGTAGGTACAGATACATATTTAGAAAAGTTGGTCACCATCATCGTTTTAGCTAAAAGACGCCCACTGTTGAATATTTGCCTCCCCCAATTGTCGCCAAATCGACCGTTCCCGTGGATTCCTGTAACCGTAACCAGAGGCCTTAGTGCGACTTTTTACTAACGCTCAATCACGTTAACGTAAACGGCAAATTGTATTGAAAATGGATAAGCGCCGCCTGGTGACGGTGAAGAGAAACCTCTTTTTTGTATACATTTTGACATATCGTTTACGTTATCACGAGTAAGTACGTTACAATACTCGGAATAAGCTTAATCTTACAAAAAAAGAGGTTTCTCCTTACCATCACCAAATGGCGCTTATCCAATTTCAATACGAATTGACGTTTACGTTAACGTGATTAAGCTTGAGTAAAAATTCGCACTAACGCCTAAGGACACTGGTAACGGTAACAGCAATCCAAAGCTGCATCTTCCGTACGCGGTCACCACTCCAGACCTTTTCAGCTCCATCGACCATCCGTTTTAACCGGATGGATTGAATACAATGACTGATTGCTTATCCGTTGCATTTAACTACTGATGCAATGAAGCTGAAAGCTGAAGCAATAAGACCAGCTTTTTCTACCCAACAGCTGGCCTTATTGCTTCATCCGGCGTACAGACACAATAGAAAAACAATTAAAACCGCATTCCGGTTGCCAGTTATGGTTATCTTGTAAATTTTCGAAGTGAAATTGAAGTGAATCTGTCAAGTGTCAATCCCTAGCTAGCACCGGTTAGAATGACAGCTTACTTCACGGTGAAAACATATTTTCGTGCAGTGGTGTAGCGCCATATGACGCATTTGATTGGCTGCAACTTACAAGACTCGTTGTGATATGACGTAGGCTTGAACAGATTTGTATGACTGGTGTATCCCGCCCCACGCCATGATACGACAAAGTAATGCATAGAGTATAGTCAGTAATGTGTAGGCTTTGCCTCACATGAGTCATCACGGCGAGAACATCTACAGAATCGTACACAGTGTTGCATTACAGGAACTACCACACTTAGAAGATCTCCTATTCGTTGGTAATCCGCTCTACGACGCGTGTGAGCTCGATGCGTGGCGCTCCGAAGCCGCCCGAAGGTTGCCGAACCTGAAGAAACTCGACGGAGAGACTGTGCTGAGAGAGGACGACCCGCCTTTGACGGTGGCTGACATGCAAGTGAGTACACCCTATTGTTTCGTGGTCGCGAGTACTACTGCATGAGGACCTGGGTTCGATGTCCGGGTCGGGCAGTGTGACTGGATTTTTCTATCAGACATTTCCTTAGGGATTTGTGCCCGGTTGATGGTACTAGGCTCTCCCACAATAATATCATCCGCACAGATGTCTTTTCTCTGCTGATGGGCCGCCGTGGCCGAAATCCGGCTCGAAGGACCATGCAAAGAAGTGGTTCGTGCCCTAAGGGTGTTGGTAGGACAAAACAGTGAGTTGGTGTTCTACAGTTATATTTACATAAATGTGACAAACGGTCGACAGTTAAAATACTGGGTTGAAGGCGAAAGGTGCAGTATATGATCAGCTGGACTGGCCGGTGCGCGCTCGCAGGTTGAGCGTCCCCTCCGCACCCACCGCTCCGCCGCGGTAGCCCGGCTTGTAGGGATGTCTGCGAGCGCTAGGGATGTCTTAACAATTATCATCATCATTTCAGCCGGTAGACGTCCACTGCTGGACATAGGACTCCGCCAAGTATCACCACATCGATAAGAACTACGCGTCTCGCATCCACCGGAGTCCCGCAGCACTAATCTTATTGCATATGTGAATTCGGCAATGCCCTTTGCATTGCCGAATTCACATATGTTTGACCGCATTAGAGATATGACAAATTCTCTTAAAATAAAATAAATTATTGCAAGCTTTCATTGGTGAAGGTAACCTTTTCGAATGGTCCGGTAATTTTAAAAAATACCTTTTTATTTAAAGAGAATTTGTCATACTCTTTCATGGGGTCAGCCCCTTTGACCAACCGAAATCGCTTACACAATTTGGCTGCAGGTCATTGGTCCACCTAGATAGAGGGAGGCCTTCCAACGCTGCGTCTTCCGGTTCCATCCGTTCTGCGAGCAATGTGCCCTGCCCACTGCCACTAATCTAATTATTTTGTGAGTAAATCGGTTTTTGGAACAATGGAATAATGAATATTTTTTATACTTTCAGCCCGATGGCGGTGATGGAGTAGAAACCTTAGTCAGTGCGGAGACAAACGATTAAAGAAAGATTTCGATTTGGAAAAATACGTCAAGAAAATAGCCATATTTAGTCAAAAAATAGCGTTAAAGCTTGTTTTTTTTACTTTTACAAGCTTTTAGTAACATTCAGTTGTTGTCGCGGTGTTAATCTTGCAAGTTATTTTTGAACCACTTCACAATGTCCGATTGAGCTAAAATTTTGCACACGTTTGTTTCTTGTGACATTAAATAATATAATACCTAGTTAGTTTAATAAATGCGTTTTTGATATTAAAAACTTGTTAAGTGTATGTATATTAATTGTTAAGTAAATAAATACTTTAATAAAGTTTAAAGTAGAATGTTCTTAATTTATCTAACTCTTCTATTCTCAACTCTATTGGGGTCGGCTTCAAGTCTAAAAGAACGCATTTGAGTACCAGTATTTTACATGGAATGACTTTATGACCTCAGCAAACCAGTAACTAGGTATCACAATACTCCTTGTGAAGAGTGGTGTCAGATTTATAGCTTCTGACAAGAAAGTACGTAAGCGGCGGTGTGCTGCTGACTACCCAATGATTGGAGTTGGTGCTTCACATATGCGCGGGATTCCGCTGGGTGTCGGGGCACCGAACCCGCGACGCGACGGCCGGCTGCGCGCCCGTCGCTCCACTCAGCTCACAGACGCCAGCCATTATGGATCGGGCATTTCTTTGTACATATTTCAACCTGAGTTGATTGTGTAAATTATAGCAATATACCTATTTTAATACAGTCCACTCTTTTATAATAGAGCCCACAGTCAACAAACACATTATGGGCTGTCTAACATCGGTCTGGAACACTCCAAAAAAATCCTGGGCTCTACGTTCAAAGTACGGGAATGCATTTGTAATATGAGCAGTGGGCAAATCTGCTACCTGTTTGGTACCTTCACTGTCCACTTTGGAAATGTCATGCTCATGAAGATGGGTCTAACCGCGACACCCATGTGCAGATTGTGTGGGGAACATACGGAACGCATGGAGCACCTTCTTTGCACATGCGATGCACTGGCTGGTAAGCGAATGAGTCTCCTAGGGGTTGGATATCCAAGACCAGAAGACTACAGGCCCATATCTCCTAGTCTCGGTGTTCTCATGAAGAAGGTTTTCAACGAGATTGGGGAGGAATAATTTATTTAGGAGACCGCAAAAGTTTTTTATTCAATGAATAATTAGAATCTTAGAAAATAAAACAACGGAAAATTCATAGAAAAAAATAATTTTATTTACATAGTAATTATATTCCTAAAACTAATATTACTTGCTATTATTGTAATCTTCATACAAGGCATATCGTCGGATAGATTACTGCGTTTTGTGAGAACAATGCCTCAATTTACTGATGTTTGACATATTCGTGCATGTGTGTATAGTACAACTATTTTCTTAATATCCCTCGGCAAAGTTCGTGTTTCGTCAGTCATCAGATTTCTATCATTTGCCCTTTGCACTTGGTGCAGACCGGACGCTCACTATCAACTTGGAAGTATATAGAGTTGATAATACTCTTTTAACATAATTTAATTTATTTTAACAATGGGTGGAAAGCTGCTATTTTTACAGCTCATATATTTCACACGGAAATTATAACAAAACATAATTCTGAATTCAAATTATTATACACGATAAATTTAATAAATGATGGATATGGAAAATAGCATTCGTTTTTATTCGGAAAAGCGATGTTTACCGAGGGACATAAAAAAAATAGTTTTACGTATTTGGTTGTTGTATGAAATAAACATCTCATGATATTTTTTATTTTAGATTTTAGTGACCGCAAGGAGACAATGTAAAAACCTTTTTATGTTTTAATAACCTTTTATTTTTTGCTCCAGCGAATGGACTATGTCGACGGGACCACGAAAGGGTAGTAGTGTTTAAAATGTACAGATACACCTGAAAATTAGTCCTTAATAATATGTAGCTCCAATTTATACAAAAAAATAATAATTCGTCTTTACACGCAAAACACAAAATATACAAAATGAATAATAATAATAACAAATCAAAATTATAATCAGACTTATACTTCTTACTTTCGACTCAAAAATTTTGAGCAAACACACCTTTTCTTATGTCCAGCATTGGGATAATACGGGTCACATAATATTAGAGCAGTGGTGGCCTAGTGGTTACGGCCCCAACTTACGACTAGGTCGTGGGTTCGACACCAGAAAGGCGCATTTACTTTGTGTAATTTATTTTATCAGCACTGCTCTCAAAACCGTGAGGAAACCGGCATGTCTTAGAACTATAATCCGGTCTTCCCGGATGCAGGTGCCTAACTGGCCTCCCAACCCATTACAGTACAACTATTTTCTTAACATCCCTCGGCAAACTTCGTGTTTCGTCAGTCGTCGGATTTCTATCAGTTGCCCTTTGCACTTGGTGCAGACCGGATGCTCTCAATCAACTTGGAAGTATATAGAGTTGTTAATACTCTTTTAACTTAATGTCATCATCATTATCAGCCTATTAATGTTCCCACTGCTGGGACACAAGCCTCCTCTCTGAGAGAGAGGGGAAGGGCCATAATCCACCACGTGGGCCAGTGCGGGTTGGTGGATGTCACATATATTCGAATGTTTAGTTCTAGGACATGACGTTTTCCTCACGATGTTTTACTTCACCGTTTTAGAGCAGTGGTGATGAAATAATTAACACATAGTAAAGCGCCTGCCTGGGTTCGAACCCACGACACGTAAGTCGGGGCCGTTACCATTGAGCCACCACTGCTTTTAACTTAATGTAATTTATTTTAAAATGGGAGGAAACAGTAACACAAAGTTGAAACACGATGTTTGCCGAGGGACATAAGGAAAATTGTTGTACTGTAACTGTGAACAAGATACACCTTTACAAGACTGTGTTCGCAAAATGTATACAATTAATTTTATTGATAATTTATTTTAATAAATGTTGCCGATGTTTTAATAGTTATTCTGTTATTCGGGGCGGAGATAAATCCAACAAATCAAAGTTCATGAAAATCGTTTAACCCGACTTTTGTTTTATATACAGAATGAAACGGAAAGATGTGGTTATATTTTAATAACTGAAAAAACAACCCCATGCAAATGAAAAAAAATCTCAAGTCCATAGTCAATGAGGGCTATCGCGTTTGAATTTACCGCTAGGGGCGCTGGTGTAGAATGAGGTTTTTGTCTTTTAGCGCGAGCTTATTTGCTATTTTTTATTGTTGTCAATATTTACCAAGTATGGCAGACTAGCTTCTGCCAGCGGCTTCGCCCGCGTGAATAGTGTTTTATTATCTCAAGGGAACACTATGCCTATGTGCTATTCCAGACTGTAATAATCTATATCTGTGCTAAATTTCATCCAGATCGCTTCAGCCGTTCTGCCGTTACTTGTAATCCGTCTATTTCGCTCAGCTGCTCATAGCATAACGGTTCACACCAAATTATTATACACTAGCTGTCCTACGCGGCTTTGCTCCCGTGAACTGGCTACCTACCTACCCATCTACCCTACATACATGATTGTTGCGTAACTTAAACCGTTTACGCAGCGCACGCAACGGATGCTCTCAAAAAGGAATATATTTTCCCGTTCTTGCAACATTTTTCATTCATGCTCCGCTCCTATTGGTCGTAGCGTGATGTTATATAACCTATAACCTTCCTCCATAAATGCACTATCCAACACAAACATATTTTTTCAATTCCAAACAGTAGTTCCTGAGATTAGCACGTTCAAACAAACTCTTCAGGAATATATATAATTTATAACACACACATATATTTATTAACCTGTATATTTAACACCGTAAAAACTGATTCACATACGTACACTTCAACGTAAGGCTGTGTGCCAAATAAACTAGTTTTCTTTCTTTCTTTAGTAACAAAATCATACATCCACACTTCCACACATACATCCAAACTTTCTCATTTATAATATCATTAAGACAAGATTTAGATAGGTACGGGTTTTACCAACCACTTGCTTTAATAGAATTTTATGTATCGGAAGATTTCATCCACATTTTTTTTCGAAAAAGTGATTTTTTCAAACGTTGCTTCCGTACGCGTAATAGCTTTATTTAAGGACCTTACTCCAGTGGCGCCAACTGGCGAGCACAAAAACGAAAGCCTTCAATTTACATGGGCGGCAACAGTTTCAAAAATATGACCACACCTTACCGATTTTTTTATATGTTAGCTTAAATAGTCCCACTGCTGGGCTAAGGCCTCCACCAAATCCTTCCAGATATTCTTTATCTGTGCCATCTAGAACCAGCCCTTGCAGTAGACGTCTAATTCGTCTCGCCACCTCTTTCAGTGCCGGCCTCTCCGTTACACTCTGAATATATAATATGTCGCAGCCATCTGATTAAATTAGCCAGCAAATAGGCATGTTAACTGAAAATTTGTTTTTTGTCCGTCAGGTAGATTAATAAAAAATATTGGACACGTACTTTTTCTTAACAAAGTGGCGATGATATAATGCGTTGAAATATCGTGTGACATCACGACGTTAGTACACTATAAACTGACATAGTGAGGTCACAAGCCCCCCACTCCTGAACTTTGATTGCTTCATCTTTGTAAATTTATATTGATTTGATAAAGCAAAAAATACACTTCCAATATTATTTGATAATCTCACTGACGGGTTAAATAGAATTATCATCCCTATTGGACTCCTAGGCCTTTCATTTAAGGTTGGCATCCAATCAAATGGCTAAAGGACAACTAGCAAAGAGCAAAAAGAAACAGAACTAAATTTTAATCACTCGGCTGAGTCTTCGTCAGTCATCTTCAAAGGGCTGACTTCCAATAAGCCAAGTTGTTAAACGTTGAATGATTCCAGTTCAATTAACTATCGGCCTAGGCGTCCAATTAGCTGGCTAATTTAATCAGATGGCTGCACCATATAGATTACATACTCTAGCTAGACGTATAACATAGTTATTTCACATGTAGATTCTTCTCAAGTGCTGTGCAGTTGTGATTGCGTTGCATTGGGGACAGATTTTCTTAGCGCGGAGCGATTGGAGCCAGCACACCTGGAAAATATTAAACTTATAAATGTACAGCAGCTAAAGTCGCCGCCAATCTATATATATTAAAAAAATAAAAACACCCGACTGCTTAAAAAGCTAACTAAAAAGACGTAAACAAGAAGAAAATCATGCTGTGCAGTCGGAGGATACATATTCGCGAGCTGGCTGACCAAAACCAAATGTATCCTCCGACTGCACAGCATGATTTTCTTCTTGTTTACGTCTTTTTAGTTCGCTTTTTAAGCAGTCGGGTGTTTTGAATTTTTAAATTGTTTTTTTTATTTAACGCTTTTTAGTTAACATTTTATTCGAATAAGGTACATTTAAACATATAAGTGTTATATATTTTTGAAATCGCCTTTTAAAACCCTTTAATTTGATACCTCACACGATGGGATTGAATGGAAAAAAAGAATTGGGCCCCCACAATATGGAGCCCAAAAGTCGCTATTTTTCAATTTTAATGTAGGCAGTGACACTCGCAGGGTTAAGACGCATCGATTGACGTACGAATCATCAAAATCGGCCAACGCGTTTCGTCTCTGGAACGCCACATAGGAACAAACATACATACATACTTACATACATAGACTGATAAACACATTACCCTCCTTTGGCAGTCGGGTAAAAACTAGCGGACGCCTCGCGGTTTCACCCGCGTAGTTCTTGTTTCCGTGCGAATACAGGGATAAAAAGTAGCCTATGTCACCCGGGGATAGTGTAGCTTCCCAACGGTGAAAGAATTTTTGAAATCGGTCCAGTAGTTTTTAAGTTTATACGTTACATACAAAAATACAAATCTTTCCTCTTTATAATATTAGTATAGAAGTATAAATGAACCCCTATTTCTCCTGGAAACTACTGGTAACTTGAGAACGTTCTTCTTTACCGATTTGGGTTTTTTTTTGTTGGGTCTGTTATTGTTTGGAGGTTCTAAGGTAGAAAAAATTGTTGGTAGGTAGGGACTAGGGTAGGTTTGTAGGTTGGGTAGCTAAGTAGCTATGTAGGTAGGGTAGGTATATAGGTAGGGCAGAGCGGGGGCGAAGCCACGGGCACAGCTAGTAAAAATAAATAAAAGTTATCGATCCGACTTGCACCAAAAAGTATAATTACGTATCTTGAAAACATGATATTTTGTCTATGGAGATTTTTTGATAACTTTGGTATCAAATGAAAGGTATAGGCGTAGAACCATTTTATCCGTTTATATCATGTAAATCGGTCCACGCGTTTATGAGATACTAGACTAGAGGACGCCTCGCGGTTTCACCCGCGTAGTTCCCGTTCCCGTGGGAATACAGTGATGAAAAGTAGCCTATGTCACCCGGGGATAGAGTAGCTTCCCAACGGTGAAAGATTTTTTGAAATCGGTCCAGTAGTTTTGGAGCCTATTTGGTACAAACAAACAAACAAAAAAATCTTTCCTCTTTATAATATTGGTATAGATTAAATCATTACTGAACGCCAAGTGAAACGGTCAAGGACGCCTCTTACCGCGATAAGTTTGTTTCGATCGTGTTAGCGACACCGTCTTTATATTGATTTCTCTTGTAGCACACAGGAGTTTGAGAACGTCGTCGTCGTCCATTGTACATAGAAATCAACTCACAACTGCTTCGTGGCAAGCCGGGCAGCAGTTAACGACGGGGTAGTATTTAAACGCAAATCAAAAAATATCCTTTTTCTACGCAATAAGATTCCGAATTCCCATCAAAATTACTGATTGCACAGCAAAATATTCAACTCAAAATATCACTAAACACACTGCAATTTATTTTCGCAGCGTACAGCGATTTTTCCTAAAGCAAAAGCTTTTTCATCAATGCACAGCTAATAATCTTAATGCACATTATACATGTTAACTCTTTTTCTTTTAAATATAGCTTCTATTTTTATATTATGTATCAATGTCGACGGAGCCCCGCTGTGCAGTCAGTATTTATGCTATGTATGTAGTATTTTTGTACAAAAATAAATTTAACAGTATTGCATTATGAGGAAAAAAGTAATGTTATATTGATGTATAATTTCGTTTTATCTGCAGTTTCGAGTTTTGTTAAACATTTAGTTTATTTGTAGTGAAGTAAGTTATTAGATGTAAATAAGAATATAAATGATGAGTATGTATTGATAGGCGATTATTTATTTGATATGCAATTTATAATATCCCTTAACGACGGAGGTGTTCACATTGCGAGCGAGTGGAACAATTTAAGTACCTAGGTCACTTGGTCACCACTGACCTCAAGGACAATGCTGACATTGAAAGGGAACGGAGGGCTCCTTCCGTGCGTGCGAATATGATAGCTCGTAGGTTTGCACGTTGTACTGCAGAAGTAAAGGTGACGCTCTTTAAAGCATTCTGTACCACCTTCTACACTTGCAGCCTGTGGGAGAAGTATTGACGGGCGTCGTATGGAGCCCTTCGTGTCCAGTATAATAACGCGTTCAGAAAACTGATGGCGTTGTAGTGCCTCAGGGATGTTTGCAGCGGCGCGTGTGGATTGTTTTTACGCGATAATCGATGGTGGCCCGAGTTACGCACAGCCCTAACAGGGTTCTGAAAATGATTGCTGACAGAGTGGACCGTCCGTATATAGTTCACTGCTGTCAGTTACATGTGTCACCGTATCGTGTTGTTTACTAACACTTAGTTTTAAGCACATTGTTACTAACCCTATATGAGTTTTCGCTCGAAATAAAGTTTTTGAATTTGAATTACGTCGGACCGGCAGTATATTGTTGTGAACACCATAACCCGCTCTTACGTGTAGAAGGATGTATCACTTACCTCGCAGTAGACGTGCCAGCATTGTATAGACACAGTCGGTGATGTATATTGTTCTAAGCATATCAGGCATTTCATCTGAAAAATTTGATGTTACATTTAATCTTAGGATACATGGTCATGAATAATAATAATAAAAAACCGACCAAGTGCGAGTCGGAGTCGCGCACCGAGGGTTCCGTACAAACCTCAGCTTAAAGGTATTATAGACCTGAGTATTTGATATGAATTTCAATTTAATACCTCTACGCGTTCATGAGGAAAGGGGTAGTAAATTTAAAATTATTAAAAATATTTTTATTATAAAATGAAACAAAATTTTTACGGTTTACGCAATTTTCCTTTATCTGTGCTATGTGACGCTGCTTCGTACTACATTTCAAGATTCTGAGTTCATGGGAAGTACTCTCTGTAGGTTTTGATTCCCTTTGAGGGTCGAAAATTTGCGGCAAAAACGGCTATATCTTTTGATTGCGTTGGCTTAGAAATTTGATTTTTCACAGCTATAAGGGACAGTAGACCTGAGTATTCAATAAAAAATTTAGAGAAAAAGGGTCTTGACAGACAGTCAGACGGACGGACGGACAACAAAGTGATCCTATAAGGTTTCCGTTTTTTCCTTTCGAGGTATGGAACCCTAAAAAATAAAAATAAGTGACTTGAGGTGCACCACTGCCCAACCCGTCGGGTATTACTGGCGTGATGTTAAGTTAATAGGAAATAATGAAATCTGTATAGTTACCTCTCCAGCGCCATTTGATCTTCTTTCCAAGTCCTTAATCCTTGCTTTTAGTGCTTGAATCCTTGTCTGAAAAGAGGAGAATTGAAATTAATGCAAGAATAGACTTATTGCGTTAATTTGGAACAGGGAAAGATTTTAGTTTGTAATAGCACTTGCTACTTTTCATCCCGTGGGCTTATTACGTAAGCTTGCTGTAAGCAGCAATAATTGTGCAAATATTGCGCGATCGTTTAATGACTTGGCTACTGAGGCCTGTAAAACACGAAAAAATGCCGCTAAAAACTCAAAAACCTACGTAAATACTCAGCAATCAGCGAGCGATTGGCAATCGACCAAAAACAAGAGAAAAATTAATCGTAATTTGACATACACATTGCTCGCCGATGGCTGTCGCTCTGCTGTCAAAAACATTCCTTGCGTTAAATGCACATTTTAGATGACTATCACTCATACACAATGCGGATTGGCGATTGAAGAGCAATTATTTTGCAATAAGCCCGCCGATTTTTTGACGAAAAGCGATATTTGCGCGATGATTGCACAATCTCTGCGCAATTATTGCTGATTGCTATTTCATACGTATTAAGCCTGCCGGTATAAACCTTTAGGATAAGAAAACACTTTTCACGCGGGCGAAGCCGCTGGCAAAAGCTAGTAGATGAAAAACAGCATCGATTTTTATTATTTCGCGACTTTTTTGGTTTTTTTACCAACTCAAAATATGATTTTGCCAGATAGTGGCACTCGAGCTATACAATAGCAGTAGTAAAGGTTCGACAGACCCCGCCAGTCGGAGGATACAAATTCGCGAGCGAGCTGGCCAGAACCAGATGTATCCTCCGACTGCACAGCATGATTTTCTTCTTGTTTACGTCTTTTTAGTTCGCTTCTGAAGCAGTCGGATTTTTAGATTTTTTTAATTAACTTTTTTTTATTTACAACGTTTTAGTTTTGTTTTTAATTAGGTACATTTAAACATATAAGTGTTATATATTTTTGAAATCACCTCTTAAAACCCTTTATTTTGATACCCCACACGACGGGTTTGGAAGAAAAAAATATTTTTTCCCCCCCCACAATATGGCGCTCAAAATCCGCCATTATTTTCTTTTCAAATTTTTATGTAGCCAGTGATACTCGCAGAGTTAAGACGAATCGATTGACGTAAGAATCATCAAAATCGGCCAACGCGTTTGGTCTCTAGAACGCCACATAGGAACAAACAAAATTAGATGATTATATTCAAGATAAGAATGCTTGGAAACATGCTGGTCCTGCTCCATAGGGCCAATCTTTAGTGTAGACAAAATCAAGCTGGTTAATTTGTATTACATTCATAATAAAAAAATATCACATCACATCATCACATCATCAGCCTTTTAAAGTTCCCACTGCTGGGACACAGGCCTCCTCTCATAGAGGGAGTGGGCTATAATCCACCACGCGGGCCCAGTGCGGATTGGTAGATGTCACATGTCTTTGAATTTTTGGTTCTAGGACATGCCGGTTTCCTCACGATGTTTTCCTTCACCGTTTTGAGAGCAGTGGTGATGAAATAATTTACACAAAGTAAAGGGCCTGCTCGGGTTCGAACCCACGACCTACAACTCGTAAGTCGGGACCGTAACCACTGGGCCACCACTGCTCTCATAAAAAAATATAGTAAAGCTTTAATTTTTTTTCTTCTTTTCTTGTTTAAAAAAATTGACTGGCACAGTTTCGTTGTTGTTGAATTAGGTAATTTACCTATGTTTGCAATATTTGTAAGTATAAAGAAAAAGAAAGAAAGAAAAAATATTTATTTGTGACCCGCACAGGAGACACGAGAAATATGCATAAATTTAAACAATAATAAAAAATTAAAATAAAACCCCCGTGCGAGACCAAAAAGGCTCCTATCTCAGCATGTGCAGCGATATCCAAAAAAGAAAATAACGCCGCGCTGATATTCTGATAGGACCCACTGTTGATGCCACGGACACACTTACGGAAACGGAAAATACTTAAATCCAAACTAATATTATAAATGCGAAAGTAACTGTCTGTCTGTTTTTGCTTCACGCCTAAACTACTGAACCGATTTGCCTACTGATACAGACATAGTTTGGAACTTGAGAATGGACATAGGATAGTTTTTATTACAAAAAATAAAATATAAAATAAAATTTATTCCGGACATACAGCGCCATCTATTGGTCAAGAGTCGGCATCAGAAGTCACTATTCCATGCGAACGAAGTCGCGGGCAAAAGCTAGTAATATATAAATAACAAACAAAATAGAATAAACACAGAAGGTGGGTCAAAGTATGTATATTATAATTATGTGTAAGTTACAAATCTATAAATAAAAAATCATATTAAATGTAGGTAGAACTATATTGTACAAAGTCCGCGATGCTCAATGATCATTTGTCAAAACCATACTAGAGGGTCTCCACCGCGAAATCCCACTGACTAGAGCCATCAATGACCGCATACCCAAGAAAGTCATTTTTGATAAAAAATACAGAATCCAGTTACACGAGGATAACCGCTGCGAGGGGTTACGCCCCGATGAACTGCGGATCTTCACGGACGGATCCAAAACAGGTACAGGCACGGGTGCAGGAGTCTTCTCGGAGGACCTAAATATTCGTTTAGCCACACCACTGGGGATCCACAACACGGTGTTCCAGGCCGAATGCTTGGGAATCTCCATGGCGGCCTCTGCGGTCCTGACGAGGGAGGTAAAGGACTTCCCTATACGTATACTTTCGGACAGCATGGCCGTCCTGCAAGCACTAAACAGCCACACAGTCAATTCAGGGCTGATTTACGAGTGTCATCGGCGCCTGAACCAGGTCGGTATGCACAATAAAGTAACCATTCAATGGATCAAGGGACACAGCGACTCCCGAGGGAACGACGCTGCGGATGAGCTCGCCCGTAGGGGCTCAAATATGGCACCGGTGGGCCCGGAGCCCATAGTGCCTTTACCTTTCGGGTACCTACGCGGTCTGGTAAGAAAACGCACTAGAGATCAACACAGCAAGCTATGGATGGATCATAGCGAATGTAGGCAGGCCAAGGAGGCACTACCCCTCATTGATGGCCGTTTCACGAAAAAGGTCCTACGACTAACTAAGCCACAGTTGCGAGCTGTCACAGCCGTAACCACTGGACATGGGACCTTTAATAAGCACCTCTTTGTCATAGGTATCACGGACAGCCCACTCTGCAGAGCTTGCATGGTGGAGGAAGAGACGGCAGCACACCTACTCCTGAGCTGCCCTGTAATCGCTGGCTACAGGGCCAAATACTTCGGCAACCCAGGTACCCTGCAGGAGATCGTCGGCAGCACCAGGGCGCTGCTGGCCTTCCTCGAGGAGCTGGGGTGGATCGAATGATGTGACTGAATCCCACCCGTACGCAAAATACGCGCTTGGTCGTGGAGTTGCGGAAACAGCCCGTCGAAACTAAACTAAACTAAAAACCATAGACAAATGACAGAGCGCGCGGACCAAAGGGTAATGTATTAAATTTCTTAGAAAGGACCCTAAATCATGGAAAAAAGAAATCTATGGGAGTTTTTGGCGGGATTTTCTCGAGTGCAGTTCAGCGGCTGTTAATATTATTTGCAAATTGAATGGGATGTCGAAAGTGAAAAAATATATCGATATATCGATATTTTTTCGACAAGCCTAAATTGATTTATAGTGGATATTGTGATATAAAATTGGTGTAGTTTTGTGTCTCAACTGTCTACGCAATTGGACAATATGTAAAAACGTTAACAGAAGCGATCTCGAGATAGTGGAGCGGAGTATTTTATTGTAGTATTGACTACCTCTGCAAAGCTTACTGGGAAGGCTGACTCGATGCAATTTGCTGCCAAATGCTCCAAGAAACATTAGAATGTGTTGCATCCGCGTTCTAATGCATACTAAAGAATACAAATACTGATGACTAGGCAGCATGGTCTCAGACCTTAGCCTGTTCCGTTAGGAACAAACATAAAAAAAAAAAAAAAAAAGAAATCTATGGTCGGCTGTCAAAAGAAATATGTTTATGTTATGAAATAGTGTAAATAAATAAGAGTAAATAAACCAGGCGAAAAGAACCATGTTCCTAATTATCAAGTGAAGGCATTTACCTGTTAGTGCTTGTAGTACTTTATACCTATATGTAGTATAGTAGTGCTGGGTGCATCGTTCTCACGTATATGAATTTATTAATGTATGTATGTACATAGGTAAATATTGTAAACATCTTATTTTTTTTTTAAAGAGTAAGTATGGAGTTTCTTGTGCGTTCTTCTCCATAACAAACTACGTTTCCGAATGCACGGTAGATACATTTTTTATTACTTGTACAATTGTTAACGTTCAAAAGTGTCGCTTAATGGCCTGGTTGAAATAAATACATTTGACTTTTGACAAACATACATAGAGAGATAAACACAGCTTACCTCTGCGCTAGCCTCCACCAGTCCGTTACATTTGTTGCTGCTAGGTGCGGGGGCTATCGTCTCCTGCTCACTGTACTCCTGCGGAGTCTCTTGACTGTCTGTCTGTGCGTCTGACGGTGCCTCTGGTGGCGTCAGTTCTGCCTGAAAATATAGAAATTTTAAATTAACCTTGCGTTTTCCTCCATTGTCGTGAGAAGACCTCACTTAAGGTTGTTGAATTAGGGCAATATTTCTAGGTAGAATAATATCGAATAATACTGGACACGTATTTTTTGCTTTACCAAATCAATGAAAACTTACAGTTCAGGAGTGGGGGCTTGTGACGTCACTATGTCAGTATAAAGTGTACTAGCGGCGTGACGTCACACGATATTTCAACGCATTATATCGCCGTCACTTTATGTTTACGTGTAGAAAGAAAAAATACGTGTCCAATATTTTTAGGGTTCCGTACCAAAAGGGTAAAAACGGGACCCTATTACTAAGACTCCGCGGTCCGTCTGTCTGTCTGTCCGTCTGTCACCAGACTGTATCTCATGAACCGTGATAGCTAGACAGTTGAAACTTTTACAGATAATATTTCTGATGCCGCTATAACAACAAATACTAAAACCGGCCAAGTGCGAGTCGGACTCGCGCACGAAGGGTTCCGTACCATTATAGCAAAAAACGACATAAAAATCACGTTTTTTGTATAGGAGCCCCCCTTAAATATTTATTTTATTCTGTTTTTAGTATTTGTTGTTATAGCGGCAACAGAAATACATTATCTGTGAAAATTTCAACTCTCTAGCTATTACGGTTCTTGAGATACAGCCTGGTGACAGACAGACAGACAGACAGACGGACCGCGGAGTCTCAGTAATAGGGTCCCGTTTTTACCCTTTATAATATTTAAGTGGGGCTCCCATACAACAAACGTGATATTTATACCGTTTTTTGCGATAATGGTACGTGCACGAGACCGACTTGCACTTGGCCGGTTTTTTATCAATCTACCTAATGGACAAAAACCTAATTTTCAGTAAACGTCATCAATCCCTTAAATTTTTGTTCCTTTTAGCATTCCGTTCATCTCCATTGCTGACACAAATGACATGACAATACTTACATCGGGTGCTATCCTGGACGGGGAGTACTGTGGAGGTCCGTACAACTCAGTGTCTTCGTCACCATCCACAACCTGAAACATTCAATCATCATCAGACTAATGTTCTCACTGCTGGGACACAGGCCTCTGCGAGAGAAGTATTGGGCCTTAATCGTGCGGGTTGATGGATGTCACGTGTCTTCGAATTTTTGGTTCTAGGACATGCCGCTTTCCTCACATCCTCCGTGATGAAATAATTAGTCCTCCAGACCGAATTTCACCCACAGTGGCCAATCACAGCGGAGGCTAGCCATCGGCGCTGAAGATATAGAATAACTTGGCCCATGAAAGTGAGGAGACCCACCCCAAAGGCCAAAGCCAATGGGACCAGGGAAGGAAAAAGAAAGAAATATAAAAAAAAAGAAACAAAAAATTACTAAACCAGATGCATGTCGTGCCATGCGGGACCCCCAAAAAGAGTATTGTTCAGAAGCAATTTATCCTCTAATAGCCTGCCGAGTCCTTACCAATCTCGTTTCAGATCTGGCCATAGCAACATTATAACTCTAGTCAAAATATCCGAAGACATACAACTGGTTATGGAAAATTATAAAAGTCTAACTATATTGGTTCTACTGGACCCCAGCAGTGCTTTTAACTCAATTAACCTTGACATTCTCTTAGGAATTCTTCCCTCCCTTAATATCACTGCTCCGGTAATTGAGTGGTTCAAATCATATCGCCGGGGTCGCTCACAGTCTGTTCCATCCAATGAGGATTCCTCTGTATAGTGTGACTTGGTTGCGGGCGTTCCTCAAGGTGGTGTCCTCACTCCTCTTCTCTTCCTTATTTTTATAAATGCTATCACTAAGGTCCTAACTTGTCTCTATGCAGACGTCTTGCAGTTATATCGCCATTTTAAAGTGGGTGAACTCGAGTCTGTGGCTATCAATGATGACCTTGAGAATATCAACAAGTGGACTCAGTCCTTTGGACTCGAATGCTTGTTTGTGTGTACATTTTGGGAATACTTTCATTGTGCGTACGGCTAAGAAGTGGTATTCCCTGCCGGAGTCTGTGTTTCTTAATTCAAGAGTAAATAGGTTACTTCTAAGTTCTAGACAAGACAAGTGTATGTATAACACAGGTGCACTCAGAAACGCACTGCAGGCGATGCAGACCAAGGAAGGAAGAAGTAGGACAATGCTCTCACCAGTGCCTGGTCGTTGGATGCTCTGCGCACACAGGTAGCGGACCTGGCTTCAGTGTCCTGCAGCGCCGTCGCTCTCACTCGCCACTCCCCGCACCACTGGTACTCAGCGCCGAACCCACCGCCTGTCGGCTCGTCGTTCTGGAAAGAGATATTATGTTTTAATTTTGTTTTTTTATTAGATGCAAATGCTATTTATGAGCATGTAGTACTGAGTTCGAATCCTGAGCCAAGCAAAGTTTTTTTGGGATTTAAAGAAAGAACGAAATCTATTTTATTTGGCACACACAGATATTTATTTACAAATAAATATCTGCTGCCGTAAAAAAGGCTGCGCCAAAAAAGTCCAGTTCAGCAAAATGCCAGACAACTGGGTGTTGCCTGATGCTGGTTTTCATCTGAACCTTACGTTTAAGTGTACGGATGTGAATCAGTTTTACCATCTGGAATTTTCTGTTGGATGGCACCGGGTGGTGGGACCGGAACCCATCGTCCCACTTACCTCCGCAAACTGGTAAGGAAACACACCAAAGAGCAACGTCACAAATTGTGGCATGACCACAGCAAATACAGACAGGCCAAGAAGGCACTGCCCTCTATAGATGGCCGTTTTACGCAGAAAGCCCTGAGACTGACTAAATCACAGTTACGTGCAGTAACAGCCGTAACGCCTGGCCATGGGACTTTTAACAAGCATCTTTTTGTCTTAGGTATCACGGACAGCCCACTGTCCAGGCCATGCATGGAGGAGGACGAAACAGCAGCACACCTGCTCCTAAGCTGCCCAGTAATCGCTGGTTACAGGGCCAAATTCTAGGGTGGATCGAGTGAGGAAGACGAATCCCACCTGTACGCAAAATACGCGCTTAGACGTGTTGCAGACACCAGCCCGTCTTAATTTAACTGTTTGATGGATTGACGCTTGTTAGGGTACATCCCTGGGGAGACTGAAAAAGCGCCTCCCCTGAGCCTTGCTGTGTACGGCTGCACGTGATCACTGTGCCACCGTCTGTTCTGGAGTCACTTGGTGGGCGGACAGAGTTCCCAATCTGACCACCCGCACCGCGACGGTTCCGCCTACTTTTGATGCAGCCGAGGTTTCGGCGTTTTAGTCATCGAGGCGGTTGCCTTCCCGACACTTTCTTGTCCGAGCGGAAGTGATGGTCCAAAAGGAGCGGCCTCCTTTTAGACCATCACGGTCTCAATGGAGACCTAGCTTCACTAGTTCTCCGGTCTAGGTCATTCCTAAAAGGATTCGTGAGACATTGGTAATAATACATACCTCCACATCAATGCTGCCTTCCTCAGAGCTGGTATCTGGCACGTCCTCGTCCAGCTGAGCCCCAGTGCGCTTAAGGCAGCGGAGAGCATGCCTTTGCAGCCGGGACATGGGAAGAGTGGTGTTGCAGACAGGGCACTCTCCATTCTGCGGCGGCGGTGTGCTCCGGCGACGGGCTCGGAGGCGCCGGAGACGGTTTGAGTGTACCCGCTGGAAAATTAAGAAATCAATATCATTTCTTCTTCTGGCCTCATCGTGAAAAACATACATAAGCCAGATCATGTAAGAAATGAACAAATGATTCAGACGTCTTGACCAGAATTGACCGTCAACAATGGACTGGAATGGCCACATGATGAGAGCAAATAAAGAGAAATGGGGTGAAACAATAATAGATTGCTATCCAAGGGACAGTAAACGCAGCAAGGGGGTAAACAATAAGAAGATAAGAGGGCATACATACATACTTCGTCTTTTTTATATATAGATATAATAAGATAAGATTTTTTATATATCCTTATAGACTCTGAAACATCTGGACCGATGTCAAAAATTCTTTCAATGTTGAGCAGCTACACTATCCCCAGGTAAGATAGGCAATTTTTTTTATTTTCGTGGTTGGTGTCTACGCGGGTGAAACCGCGAGGCGTCCGGTAGTTTATACTTCTATATCTAAACTAATATTGTAAAGAGGACAGATTTGTATTTTTGAATGTAACAAATAAACTTAAAAACTACTGGACCGATTTCAAAAATTCTTTTACTGTTGGGAGGCTACACTAACCCCGGGTGACAAGCTACTTTTTACCCCTGGGTGGGTTATAACTACACAGGTGAAACCGCGAGGCGTCCGCTAGTTAGTAATAAAAGGTGGGAGAAGTGTAGCTCACAAAATGAGTGTGTATGATGACATGTAGGAACTTAAATGAAACAATAAAGTAAGATTCCTAGCAGGTGACCATCTGTAGTCAAGCGCGGATCCACCATTGACTTCACGACACCACATAGACTTGTGATGTCACACTTTCATGGTCTATTGAGGTCTATAGGCTGATGATATTATATCGAGTGCCTTAATGAAACAACAAAAACTTGATCAGGGCGTCATATATTTTGTAAACATTTCCTTTGTAGGAATGCACTATATTGATCATGAGGGAGTTCATATTCCTACTCGCACTGGACAGATTTTCAGGTGGCTGTAACCACAACCCCTGTTTGAGGGCTGTCTCTAGACGCGAGGATGTGTAGGATGTGATTGAACCATAAATGTCAAAAAATGTAATCAAATAGCAGGAAGCCCAGCCTAACTTACAAGTTCACTCAAAAAACAATGATGCTAAGACGTTTTTGACACCAACAGCATAATACAAATACTGTCTTTACAAAATAGGAGAGCATCATAACAAGTTATTGTGTCTTTTTGAGAGAACTCCGTGCAAGACCAAAAAGATTTCTATCTCAGGATACAAAGAGATATTTTAAAAAGAATAAATAGGAATTTTTACAATTATAATAATCCTAGTTGCCAAATCTTTGAAGGTTAAGAAGCTGTAGTACAGTCAAATTTCCCTATTTATAATTATTATGCCCCAAGTATCATAGCCCAGTGCTTTCAAAAGAGGAACAAATCTAGACTCCAGACTACCACAGAGAAATTATTCTTGATGGTAAAACGCATACTTTTCCTAATAGGAAACAAATTTAAGACCAACAGAAGAATAATAAGTAATATTTTAAAACAAAACTTTGTATTATTGTTTACAAGTTATTTTTGTCTGCTTTATTTTCTTCAAGAAGCTGCTTAAAACCATTAGAATACATGTTCACAAAACAGTAATTTAATATTTTAATGTAATCACAACACAGGTCCCCAAGATACAGATTCTACCTAGTTTGGCGATCACCTTTCATACAAACTGATAGTATAAAAATAGTTGCAGATAAGATAATTATGTCATAGTTCTAAGATTCACTCACTGTGTATCTATGAACAAAATACTTTATTCTTATTCAACTTTTAATTCCTCTTAAAACCAGTGAACAATCATAAAAAAAACTACAGCAGATATTTTTAAACCAGAATAAAGTGTTTTTTTTTTATTAAACTTACTTGGTAAACATCACTTCCCAGACAGCCAGACACATCAACATCTTCTTCTTCTTCAGGGATATCTACACTTGTACTAGAACCCGGCACCGCCAAATTAACACTAGAATTAGCACTTAATTTTCTTTTAGACCCAGTACCGGACAACTTCTGTAATCTATCCACTTCTAGAGCTAAATGAGAGTCCAATTCGCCTTGACGTATCGTACAACTACACACCGGGCAACTCGGCAGTTCCGTCACTTTCTTACGATTTCTCACACAATTCAATATAATACTATCATCGTACTGATTAAAACTAGAATTAGGTGTATTATTTAACGAATTAGAACCCCCTTCCATATTATTATACATCAAAATCGGTAACATTTCAACCGATTTGAAATGTTGTTGTTGAACTACACTGTTATAAATCTGTAAACATCACATTAATTACACAATTAAATTGTATTTTGATGAATTAGAAATGTTAATGGAAGTTCTGTTATGCTTACGCAACTTATCTTACAGACATATTCGCGGTAATTTAAGTAATAAAACAAATAATTTGAAGCAAAACAATAATAATAAGATCGTTTACACAACTTTTTTTTAAATTGCTTTGATTGGTATTTGAGTGACATTTCTTAATCGCTTGGTTTGGGACATGGTTACTAATGGCTTTAGTCGATTTTACGATTGGGTTGTACTATTTGCTTATTATTTAGTGTATATTTTTACTACTATTTAGATTTTGTTTTCTTACTATTTAGGAAAGCATTAATTTTGATTCACATTTAGTTTAAAAAAATCAAAGCTTGGTACATAATCCTTCTTATTTCCTTCAATGAAACCCGCGAAATTCGAAATTGAAAATAGTAGTTTATGATACTGTCACTAAACAATTAAAAAAAATACTAAAACGTGTGTGTGAGTTTATAAACAGAATAGTGGCACAGGCAAGATTTATATTAGTCTCACGGATGTTTTATTAACTAATTATCTGCAGATTCATACACAACTTTTTGCAAACTCATCAAAAATTCTATATATCGTAATTAAACCGCGATAATCCACTATTGCTGTTAAAGATGTGCCGCCATGTTACAAAAGGTGTGACAGATAACATAAAAACTGAGCTCGTCCGAGTCTATGCTGTACTTCAATGGGAAAATGGTTATTTTATTTACTGCTTTGCAGACTTTTATTTTTTACTTGTTATAGTTTTGATGCGATATCATTTGTCTTTTCACTCGTTTTTAGAGTTCCGTACCCAAAGGGTAAAAACGGGACCTTATTACTTAGACTCCGCGGTCCGTCTTATTGTTTGTCAGGCTCATCTCATGAACCGTGATAGCTAGACAGTTGAAATTTTCACAGATGATGTATTTCTGTTGCCGCTAATAACAACAAATACTAAAAACAGAATAGAATAAATATTTAAGTGGGGCTCCCATACAACAAATGTGATATTTTTTGCCGCTTTTTGCGATAATGGTACGGAACCCTTCGTGTGCGAGTCCGACTCATACTTGTTTGTTTTTATTCTGCTCTAAGATTTTAATCACATATCGCTTGCATAAGACACACTGGGCTGACTCATAAGTATGGGACTCTCATAAATTGATGTTTTAGTTTTTCCTTGCGTTTTTGGCTAAACAGGTTTAGGTTTAAAATTAGAAGCACGTCAGTGACAAAATTAAATTCAAGCCTATAAAATTAATAGTTCTATGTGCAGGTTTAAATTGAATGTAATTTGGAAATATATTACCTAGTTTTTAGTCACTGAAATTCAGGCTTCTAGCTTTATCCATAACGCAGTTACGGGGTAAGTCGAAAATTGCTGGCTAAGGCTTTGTCTTAGTTTGCTCGACTTGTTGGGGGCACTACCATGCTCTCATATTTATATCAGAAGTTTCGTTTTGCAGCAAGTGAGGGCCTTTTTTAATTTATAGTGAGCCCGTTCTACAATCTCACCTGATGGTAAGCGATGGATGCTGTCTACTATGGAGCAAACTCTTGCTTGGAAGGTAGATAGGTCACAGGTGTTAATAAAACAAAAAATCAGAATAAATTCATATAGGTACTATTCTTAAATATAATATCAATACATTACACGAATTTTATACTTTATAACATTTCAAATTATGTAATACAAAAATATTATGTACATTTTGAGAAATCGACTAAATAAATATTTTTTAATTTCAATACAAAACGAGTACATCCTTATTTATTTACCAGTCGCTTCTGCGCGCGGCTTCGCCCGCGTTTGAAATGTTTTATCAACCCAAGGGAATATGAACTATCCTATGACCTTCCCAGGGTCTCAAACTATCTCCATGCCAAATTTCATCTAAATCGGTTCAGTCGATCCAGTATTTATCCAGTCGGTAGGTAGGTAGCCAGTAGTCCAGACGGGAGCGAAGTCAGCACAGATAATACTGAATAAAAACTTAACTCCAATCACATGCGGGCTGTATGACGCGATGTGGATTTCCGTCTGTGTGATTGGTGATTGTTAGCGTACAAACCCTTTGCGTATTCACTTACGCAATAAGGATGCAGATGCAATTGAGTACCAGCATTTTACTAACTGGGTAACACGATTCAGGCTTCTGACTACCCACAACGACTATCAAAGGTCTTCAAATGTCAGCCGGCACCAACAGCTTAGCGTGCTTTCCGAGGCACGGAGGAAATTCGCTATGTATAGTCATCGGCACGTAACTTGGAAAGAGTCATTAGATGCGCAGACGTCGTTTTTTAGGTGTCCTTGGTAGTGAAGCGGGACGCGGGGTACAAGGTCGCGCCGATCCGAGCGCGCGATTGGTGGCTCAGTCGACCCGCGCCTCCCGCACCGCGTCCTCTTGGTAGTGAAGCGGGACGCGGGGTACAAGGTCGCGCCGATCCGAGCGCGCGATTGGTGGCTCAGTCGACCCGCGCCTCCCGCACCGCGTCCTCTTGGTAGTGAAGCGGGACGCGGGGTACAAGGTCGCGCCGATCCGAGCGCGCGATTGGTGGCTCAGTCGACCCGCGCCTCCCGCACCGCGTCCTCTTGGTAGTGAAGCGGGACGCGGGGTACAAGGTCGCGCCGATCCGAGCGCGCGATTGGTGGCTCAGTCGACCCGCGCCTCCCGCACCGCGTCCTCTTGGTAGTGAAGCGGGACGCGGGGTACAAGGTCGCGCCGATCCGAGCGCGCGATTGGTGGCTCAGTCGACCCGCGCCTCCCGCACCGCGTCGTCTTTCCGTTCGCTTCCGATTACACTTGCGTGCACGAAAGTTGTACCCTTTGTTTTTGTTAAGTTAGTCTTTGTTAGGAGTAGTTGTTATTGTTTTGAATTTAGTTTTAATTACGAGTGTTACTGTTTTATTTTGATAAAATGCCATAATTTTACTATCTTTTTCATTTTTTTTTGTAACATGTATCTGTATATATATTTTATTTATAACACCTAATAAACTTCACGAATTCATCTCATTTATTTAACTTTCTTATAAACGTACATGTTTAAAATTAAATGATGGCCCCATTGAAAATTGACAAGAAATAAAAGTGGCTACTTTTTTGTGGCAATAAGTGTACGATGCGCGAACTTACCCCCACTACGCTAAAACCTTGCCAAGTTACGTGCCGATGACTATACATACATATCGTCACCCATCCACGGACCGACCTCGGCAAGCGCTGCTTAACCTTGACGATCAACCTGTGCGGCTGTTATTAATTTTTTGGCATTCATACAATGGCTCATTTACATTAGGTTGTTCTGACCGATTCGACCATATACGACCACAGCCCGTATATCGGTCACAGACTAATGTTAACAGGTTGCTGGTTTTCTGTGTTCGACCACAGCCCGTATATCGGTCACAGACTAATGTTAACAGGTTGCCGGTTTTGTGTTCGACCACAGCCCGTATATCGGTCACAGACTAATGTTAACAGGTTTTCGGTTTTCCGTATTCAACCACAGCCCGTATATCGGTCACAGACTAATGTTAACAGGTTTTCGGTTTTCCGTATTCAACCACAGCCCGTATATCGGTCACAGACTAATTTTAACAGGTTTTCGGTTTTCCGTATTCGACCACAGCCCGTATATCGGTCACAGACTAATGTTAACAGGTTGCCGGTTTTCTGTGTTCGACCACAGCCCGTATTCGGTCACAGACTAATGTTAACAGGTTGCCGGTTTTCTGTGTTCGACCACAGCCCGTATATCGGTCACAGACTAATGTTAACAGGTTTTCGGTTTTCCGTATTCGACCACAGCCCGTATATCGGTCACAGACTAATGTTAACAGGTTTTCGGTTTTCCGTATTCGACAACAGCCCGTATATCGGTCACAGACTAATGTTAACAGGTTGCCGGTTTTCAGTATTCGACCACAGCCCGTATATCGGTCACAAACTAATGTTAACAGGTTGCCGGTTTTCCGTATTCGACCACAGCCCGTATATCGGTCACAGACTAATGTTAACAGGTTGCCGGTTTTCTGTGTTCGACCACAGCCCGTATATCGGTCACAGACTAATGTTAACAGGTTGCCGGTTTTGTGTTCGACCACAGCCCGTATATCGGTCACAGACTAATGTTAACAGGTTTTCGGTTTTCCGTATTCAACCACAGCCCGTATATCGGTCACAGACTAATGTTAACAGGTTTTCGGTTTTCCGTATTCAACCACAGCCCGTATATCGGTCACAGACTAATTTTAACAGGTTTTCGGTTTTCCGTATTCGACCACAGCCCGTATATCGGTCACAGACTAATGTTAACAGGTTGCCGGTTTTCTGTGTTCGACCACAGCCCGTATTCGGTCACAGACTAATGTTAACAGGTTGCCGGTTTTCTGTGTTCGACCACAGCCCGTATATCGGTCACAGACTAATGTTAACAGGTTTTCGGTTTTCCGTATTCGACCACAGCCCGTATATCGATCACAGACTAATGTTAACAGGTTTTCCGTATTCGACCACAGCCCGTATATCGGTCACAGACTAATGTTAACAGGTTTTCGGTTTTCCGTATTCGACCACAGCCCGTATATCGGTCACAGACTAATGTTAACAGGTTTTCGGTTTTCCGTATTCGACCACAGCCCGTATATCGGTCACAGACTAATGTTAACAGGTTTTCGGTTTTCCGTATTCGACCACAGCCCGTATATCGGTCACAGACTAATATTAACAGGTTTTCGGTTTTCCGTATTCGACCACAGCCCGTATATCGGTCACAGACTAATGTTAACAGGTTTTCGGTTAGCCGTATTCGGACGCAGTTTTCGGTGACCGAACAAGTCTGACTTTTTGTAAACCCTTCTTCTTCTACAAACTTTCTTGTATTATATAAAATGCCTTGTCGTAACACAATATGTCTATACATGATGATGATTTCAACACGATTTAATGTAAACAGCAGTTTAACCGAAAGCCGTCACCGTAATATCATGGCCGACATAAGCATACTCTTATTAATTCAGTTTATACTATTTTACGTAAACTCTAATATTCTGTAGTTCGGCTCCAGTATCCAATTCTTCACAACTCTTCTCCATCTTCGTGTCCTGGCTAAGGATTTTCGTTTTATTCTTCCTGCTGTTGGCTGGTTGCTTCAGATGGACTGTTTTCACGTGCAGTTTCAAGGAGTTCGATTGGCTGAATGTTCTCGAGCAGTATTGGCAGGTGTATGGCTTGGCACCTGTGTGGACCTGTGGACAATGATATTAGTTAATTGTATGTAGAGAAAGAAATATGTAAGTTTTATTCCCGTTTTTACTCGACTGCCGAAGGAGGGTAATGTGTTTAACAGTATATGTATGTTTGTTTCTATGCGGCGTTCTAGAGACCAATCACGCTGGCGGATTCCGACAATTCTTACGTGAATCGATTCGTCTTAACGTTGCGAGTGTCACTGGCTACATTAAAATTGGAAAATAGAGAAATGGCGGATTTTGGGCGCCATATTGTGTGGACCCAATTTTTTTTAACTTCCAGTGCCATCGTGGGGTTATCAAAATAAAGGGTTTTAAGTGGTGTTTTCAAAAATATATAAAACTTCTATGTTAAAATGTTACTAATAAAAAAAATGTTTACTAAAAAGTTATAAATAAAAAAGTTAACACGGACTGCTTAATAACTAAAAGTCGGGATCTGGTTTCTTTTTATTCTGGTCAGCCAGCTCACGAATATGTATCCTCCGACTGCACAGCATGATTTTCTTCTTGTTTACATCTTTTTAATTCGCTTCTTAAGCAGTCGGTTCTTTTTGATTTTTAATATATTACTAATAATTTATTTTACAAGCGTGTTATTTATGTGACCAATGTAACTTTTTAACCGACTTTCAAAAAAGGAGGAGGTTCTATGTTCGACTTCATGTATGTATTTTGTTATGTATGTTCACCGATATCGCCGTCAATTGTTGACCGATTTTGAAAATATTTTTTTTATTTGTTAGATTATGTACCGAAATTGGTCCCATTTTAATTTGGTGAAGATCTGATGAAGAACTTCGAAGGTATACAACATAACTCTTCAATAATAAC
The DNA here is from genome assembly GCA_964057195.1 of Orthosia cruda. Classification (NCBI taxonomy): domain Eukaryota; kingdom Metazoa; phylum Arthropoda; class Insecta; order Lepidoptera; family Noctuidae; genus Orthosia; species Orthosia cruda. Next base: position 18,435,118 of record OZ059853.1, read on the forward strand.
GCGAGATCTCTCGAGATTGCTGCAATCGCATGTCTGTTTATTGTTTATACCATTTCATAACATATATAGCATCACGCCAGTACGCTCTAAAAGGGTACTCAGATGTGTACAGTTCACCTTGGTACACTCTCATTTCACCGGTTATGTTCAAGTTTCTTGGTATTCGGGTAATCTATTATGGTATTATAATTAGCTTACTTAAGACTTGTGAAAAATAAAAATCTTTTTTTACTAAAAATAATACCGACTTCCAACTAAAAATGTGAGTGTTCCTAGCTATGTTTGATGAGATTTTAAAAGTTATGGGCGTTTTACTGTTTGAGTCGGGGTGTTTTCGCAAGAGATCGTGTCATAATTACGAGTTCAATAGATTGCCGATCTAAGCGTGTCTACTACTAGATACATTATGTAGCATGAAATAAAAATGTGTCAGGGTTTTTAAAGGAGAATGCCCATGGACAGTACTTTCAAAAAAAGGATTGTGTCACAATCATTTCTGGACAATAAATTAAACAAAAATATTTCAAGTATTTTGACTTCTTTTATAAAAGATGAAAGAAGTGGGGTTAATTTTCTTGAATTAATAAGTATTTAACTTCCGTTTCTCAGCTCAAACATATTCCGCCATTTATATTAGGGTTGAGGCATGTTGACATGATCTGACATCGATTAATTGAAGCATCGTTTTTTTTATAATCTACCTGAAACACTGAATCGATCCAAGGATCTCCTGTATCGAACCGATGCACCTCTTTATTGTTAAGAACTAATTGATTTTGAAATTGGTTTGATGTACTAATTTAATGCAAACCAAGATAACAAATGAATCATGTTTTTAGAAATCGATTATATTACCAGTTTGGTAACATGCCTATAACTCAGACATTTCATTTGACAGTGACAGTCATGTGACAGTAGTCGTCTTTTCATTTGATTTGTTTGTATGTTTTTTTTGCGTCGAGTTGGGTTACTTAACACTTATCTTATCAATACAACACCGCCGTGTGTTTATGAAAATAGTGCTTAATAGGACAGGACTTTATTTTTTTGATTTCCGACATGGCTACGGATCGAAGTTGGTGTCTCAAATGTTCTTTGATGTTGGCACAATATATATATGCGCAGACATAATATAATGCTGCATTTTTGCATTTAAATTCCTGATAATATATTGACCATTTTACGGGCTTGGATCTACACCGGTAAGTAAGAATAACATTGTATGTCTTACCAGCACTTGAACAAATGTCTAACGAATACAAATCTTAAATATGCTGGCATAGAGTCCATATTGCTGTGAATATACTATAACCTGAAAAGGAACATATTTTGTTCAATATCTCTTAACTCCCGCGATGAAAATTGACTAAAGTTGGTACGTGTAATTAATTAAGGTAATATAATCAAATAAAGGTGTTTTTATCAGGACACGCAAATGTTTCGGTCAGTACATTTCTCCATACAAAATGGGCATTCTCCTTTTACTTGTGGTTTTCATCAAAATCGGCCCCATAATTCCTTTGAGTGTTTTTCGCTAATCCTAATGGAATCTTGCTTGGCCTTCCAGGCCCAGTTGAAAAACTCCTCCTGTATAGCTCGCTAAAAACATACTACAAGTGCCTCAATCTATAATGCCTGTTCAGCGCCGGTTTCTGTGTGAACCTGCTCCCACAGTGCGCACAGAGGTACGGTTTCTCGCCCGTTTGAGTCCTACTTACAGAATATTAAATGATACTACAAGTGCCTCACTCCCTAATGCCTGTTCAGCGCCGGTTTCTGTGTGAACCTCCTCCCACAGTGCGCACAGACTTACGGTTTCTCGCCCGTTTGAGTCCTACTTACAGTATATTAAATGATACTACAAGTGCCTCACTCTATAATGCCTGTTCAGCGCCGGTGTCTGTATGAACCTCCTCCCACAGTGCGCACAGACGTACGGTATCTCGCCCATTTGAGTCCTACTTACAGTATATTAAATGATACTACAAGTGCCTCACTCTATAATGCCTGTTCAGCGCCGGTTTCTGTATGAACCTCCTCCCACAGTGCGCACAGACGTACGGTTTCTCGCCCGTTTGAGTCCTACGTACAGTATATTAAATGATACTACAAGTGCCTCACTCTATAATGCCTGTTCAGCACCGGTTTCTGTATGAACCTCCTCCCACAGTGCGCACAGACGTACGGTTTCTCGCTCGTATGAGTCCTACTAACAGTATATTATATGGTACTACAAACGACTCACTCTATAATGCCGGTTCAGCGCCGGTTTCTGCGTGAACCTCTTCCCACAATGCGCACAGACGTACGGTTTCTCGCCAGTGTGAGTGCGAGTGTGTATCCGAAGCTGATTGCTGTCCACGAAGTGTTTCGAGCAACTCGCACAGGAATATGGTTTCTCGCCAGTGTGGGTCCGTTGGTGGTATTTCAGGGTGGCGTTGGACTGTAACAAACATCATAAGTATGATGACTAAACAATTGTTTGATTTAATCATTTAAATAAAATTATTTATTAAAAAATCTTATATATTTATTTTTCTTATTCTCTTCAGCAAACCCTTTCATTTGATACCCATAACATGACAGTGCACAAAAATAATTAATCCGCCATATTGGGCCACCCGTTATATTGGATTTAGAATGACGTCACTTAGCTAACCATGCATTGTCATCCAAACTAAACGTGTATGCAAAATTTCATCTTAATCGGTGGAGGATACTTGCTTTAAATACATTTGCAAGATTTGACCCGAACAAACTTACATACATACATTGCAAGTTAAATATAAAAGCTTGTAAAAATGACGAAGATAAAGCGCATCAAAGTTGGTAGTAGTGGGGGCTTGTGACGTCACTTGTGAGCAAAAACTGTACTAAAACGTGACGTCACAGTAACACACCATTAAAAAAAAACACGTCCATTACTTTTTATTAATATACCTGACGCACAAAAAACATATTTTTTTGATCACACTTAAAATAGCTATTTATGCAACTGTTACGTTATGGACGGTCTTTTAATACGAGTGCCATTTTTCGGTACAAGCGTAGCGCGTACCGAAATAGGTGGGCACGAGTTATTAAAAGACCAATAACGTACAGTTGCATACAAGATTTTATCTACGAAGGAAGGAATAAAACACAGATATAGACAAATAAGTATTTTAATAGAAACTTAACTACACACTGACTATTGTTTATCCCGCGTCCACATTTTTTTTATTTAGTCTTTATTAGGTATAAGGCAAAGATCTTGTAGCCGCAACAGCTAAATAGTATACGATACTTTTGTTCTAAACTTGTTCCATTTTTAAAAACATAATTTACATTGTCTCGATTTCGAAGTAATTTTATAGGTACCTGGCTGTATGTTCAGAATGTCTTTCCTTGTGTTTTAGAATTTATGACGATTCGCATAATGCAACTCGATGTCGTTATGGGTATCATAATGAAACCGCTGTCAATTTTGTAATTCGAATATAACGAAACCGAAGTAGATAAAGTATCTAAACATACAGGTTAACTTGGCCGTAATGCCCCATATAAAACCCTCGGGCTTTCTTTTTGTCATGAAACCCTAGGGCGGTAAGTAATATTTTTTTAATTTATGGCACAGCACACAGTTCATGCAAGTTCAAGCAAGGAGTTTACACGCAATTAAAAAATTGTCTTAAAATGTTATCTAAACAGGAATTTCTTTGCAATCTCGCTACATGTTACTTAAATACTCAACTAATGTTCTTAATAATCGATTTTAATAGTTATAGTATGAAAACGTCGAAATTATTTAATTCTTTTTACACTCCGTCATGGCTGTATATCTACGTAAGTATTCGCCCTTAAAGTTTCTGAACGAAACACTGTATAATCTGTGGTGTTGGCAAAAATTTGCCAACAATTTTTGTCATCCCTATTTTCTATAACACGCATATTACAAAGATACTTACCGTACACTTCTTTCCGCACACTTCACAAACGATATTCTTATTGTATTTGAGACCTAAATGTGTCCTGTTGATGTGCGCCTGCAGCTTAGAACGCGTCATAAAGTTTGAACCGCACTGTAACAAGAAAAATATATTTAGTCCCACTGCTGGCCCAAATCACCCAAAGGGCAATGGAGAGGGCTATGCTCGGAGTTTCCTTGCGTGATCGAATCAGAAATGAAGACATCTGCAGGAGAACCAGGGTTACCGACATAGCCTGAAGAATCTGAAAGAGTGGGTCTTAAAATGAACATGGACAAAACCAAGGTCATGGTGAATGTCCATGTAACTCCCACTCCTATCAAGATCGGAGACTCTACACTCGAAGTTGTAGACGACTATATCTACCTGGGACAAACGATCCAGCTGGGTAGTGCCAACTTCGAGAAAGAGCTCAACCGTCGAATCCAACTAGGCTGGGAAGCGTTCGGGCAGTTGCGCGGTATCTTCTTGTCTCGAGACGAAAGACTATGACCAGTGTGTGTTGCCAGTGATGACTTATGGCTCTGAGACGTGGTCGCTTACAATGGGCCTCATCAGAAAGCTTACAGTCACCCAAAGGGCAATGGAGAGGGCTATGCTCGGAGTTTCTTGATCAAATCAGAAATGAGGACATCTGCAGGAGAACCAGGGTTACCGAGATAGCCCGACGAATTGCCAAACTTAAGTGGCAGTGGGCAGGGCACATTGCTCGCATAACAGATTGCTGATGGGGAGAAAGGTTCTGGAGTGGCGACCGCGAACCTGAAGACGTTGCGTTGGAAGGCCTCCCACCAGGTGGACCGTGCACCTGGTTAAGGTTGCGGGACTTCACTGGATGCATGACGATGCAGTTGGGATAGCATATGTCCAGCAGTGGGCGTCTTTCGGCAGAAATGATGAGGCTTACCTGATTACACCTGAAGATGCGTTCCTTAGCAGTGGCAGGAGGTTTCCTGGTCCTCCGCAGTGCTTTAGCGTGTTCCTTCATGTGCGTCTCCAACGATACGTTCCCGATGTATTTCCACGGGCAGATGGAGCAGGATTTACTGTAGGTAGAATTAATATCCTTTTATTTATAATTATTCACTTTAAGGGCCTACATACCCTTTAGTGCAACATTCTCTCCTCAACATGGATTTCGAAGAGACGGTTGTGGTCTGTGCGCATATTCTAAGAAACCGAAGACGACAGCGAAAAAGGCAATATTGCGTGCATTCGTTATGGAGTGACAGACCAAAAATAAAGAAAATTTCATACAATGAAAATTTATTTAAAACATTAAAATTGATTAAATCATAAATAAAAAACCGGCCAAGTGCGAGTCGGACTCGCGTACGAAGGGTTCCGTACCATTATAGCAAAAAACCGGCAAAAATATCACGTTTGCTGTATGGGAGCCCCACTTAAATATTTATTTTATTCTGTTTTTAACATTTGTTGTTATAGCGGCAACAGAAATACATCATCTGTGAAAATTTCAACTGTCTAGATAATCACGGTTAATGAGATACAGCCTGGTGACAGACGGACCGTGGAGTCTTCCGGTCCTATTATATTATATGGTCCAGTTTTTACACTTCGGGTACGGAACCCTAAAAAAAAAAGATGTATATCTGTTGGGTTACCTTTCCTCAGTCTTGAGGGTATGCTTGACGGAGCTCAGTATGTGTCGTTTCCACGCCTCCAAGTTATAGAACTGTATGTTGCACTCCGCACAGAACCGCGCAGAGGCCGGGTCCGACGGGTCGTTGGCGTCCACCATCTGAAACCAAGAAAAAAGTCTTTATCTACTTCGGTTTCGTTATATTCGAATTACAAAAAACTTTTTAACAAAAAATCAAAGCGACTTCCAGAACAAAAAACTACAAACCAAAAAATTACTTTCTTTTCCGAAGTCGGTGTCTTTTGTACCCATTTTTTTTTCAGATTTTCGACACCGACTTCGGAAAAGAAAGTTATTTTTTGGTTTGTAGTTTTTTGTTCTGGAAGTCGGTTTGATTTTTTGTTAAAAAGTTTTTTATTTTTCTCTTTTTAGTTTTGGTAGGTATCTCCAATTAACATGATAATCATTTATGGCCAAAGTACATCTCATGACGATTCCAATAAGCCCAAGCACGACTAGGATACATTGTTTTATTTCAGAGTTCCAGTGCCTACCTTCCGGCTTCATCATCAGAACAGTTCAATGGTACCATTTTCAAGTGGTCAAGTGGTCAAGTGTAAGCGTATACTTAATAAAAAAAAAAAAGTAGTATGTGACGAGAGACGACGGCTAATTGCCACCACTGCGGAGGTGACCTTGACTCGAATCTACACGCAGGAGACTTCTCGAGCGTGTGCTCGAGAAGTCTCCTGCGTTGGCCTCAGAGTGGCAGGTCTTGGTCACCAGGATCGGGTGAGACCTGTCTTTGCCAGTAGTGGTGAGGGCCATACTGGCAGAGACAGAAAACTAGAGGGAAATGGTCTCCTTCTGTGAGACTGTGATGGCCCAGGAGGCCGCAGACAGAGTCGTTCCCGCTCGGAGAAGAAGGCGTCGGGGAGGCAACCCACTGCATCATAATCGCGGGTGTTCAGATTGGGGACTCTGTCCGCGCACCAAGTGACTCCAGGACAGACACAGTGATCACGTGCTGCCGTGCACAGCGAGGTGAGGGGGACACGCTCTTTCTGTCTCCCCAGGGATGTGCCCTAACAGTCGTTGCACTGAGGCAGTTCCGGGGTGGTCAATTGAGAGGTCACGGGGTTCTACGTGCTGATGGTGATCACCGGGGAGGTTTTAGTGAGGTATAAAATCCGACACTCCCTGGTCTTTTCCCCAAAAGTCCAGGTGCCTTTTGAAGAATCCCCCCGCAAACAAAAAAAAAATTTTGCCTATGACCTGGTTAAGGGTTGCGGGAATCGGTGGATGCGCAGACGCCCAGGACGAACAGTGTGGTGATGCTTAGAGGAGGCTTATGACCAACTATGGACATCTTTAGGCTGAAATGATGATTGCATTTCGTACTTTTAGTCCATTAAAAGCTTGTTTTAGAATAGTACATTTCGTGTCGAGTATAAAAAGTCGAGATTTTAACACGAGCGATGTAAGCTACATGCGAGTGTGAAAATAAAGCCTTTGCATGCGAGACACGTACGATTCTTTTTCCACTACCTGATGAGCTTACTTAATTAAATGCAAATAAATTCCAACAACAATTTATTAAAAACGTTCAGACTATATACACACAATCAACGCGGGCTTTTTCGAGAGGTAACAGGTTCAGTATCATTCTGCCAGTTACATAATGATCCATACAAAAGTCATTTCGTAACTGTAATTATGTAATTTTGTTTTTTTTTTTAATTTTATAATATTGTGTCTAAATGTTCATATTTCGAAACGAATTTCTTAGGCAATGTGTTACATAATAGACAAGGTAGTGGAAAATAGCTATTTATGCAACTGTTACGTTATGGACGGTCTTTTAATACGGGTGCCATTTTCCGTAACCCGCACCCGTTTCTGGTAGTAAATTATTTGTAGCCGCAACTGCTCTATTTGTTATATCTGGTGGTGTATTTTCAATATCACTTGATGTTGAAAACATTTTTAATAAAATTTGGAATAAAATTTCACTCAGAAATTTTTGCCCGCGTCCACTTTTTATTTTATTTTTTTATTTAGTCTTTATTAGGTTTAAGGCAAAGATCTTGTAGCCGCAACAACCAAATAGTATACGATACTTTTGTTCTAAACTTGTTCCATTTTTAAAAATATCATTCACATTGTCTCGATTTCGAAGTAATATTCTAGGTACCTGGCTGTATGTTCAGAATGCCTTTGCGTGTGTTTTAGAATTTATGACGATTCGCATAATACATCCCGATGTCGTTATGGGTATCATAATGAAACCGCTGTCAATTTTTAACCGACTTCAAAAAAAGGAGGAGGTTCTCAATTCGTCAGAATCTTTTTTTTTTTTTTTTATGTATATTCCCCGATTACTCTAAGACGCCTGGACCGATTTCAAAAATTCTTCTTTTGTTTGAAAGGGTATACTTCCTAGTTGGTCCCATAATTATCAGGTCAGGATCTGATGATGGAATCCTAGAGAAATCGAGGGAACTCCTCAAATGTTATAGGCAAACATATAGCGATTTTAGTATTTTCATCAACAATGCAATCATTTGCACTCAGAAAGTATCATTTGGTGAAGTGGAACTGATGAAGAAGACCACAGATGGCAACTGAAACTCCTTAATGCTGAGTATGTGACGGGTATAAAATATCTCGAATAGTTAACCGATTATGATTAAGCAAATACTTATAAATGAATGGTACTGATGAAAATGGTACCATTGAACTGTTCTGATGATGAAGCCGGAAGGTAGGCACTGGAACTCTGAAATAAAACAATGTATCCTAGTCGTGCTTGGGCTTATTGGAATCGTCATGAGATGTACTTTGGCCATAAATGATTATCATGTTAATTGGAGATACCTACCAAAACTAAAAAGAGAAAATAAAAAACTTTTTAACAAAAAATCAAACCGACTTCCAGAACAAAAAACTACAAACCAAAAAATAACTTTCTTTTCCGAAGTCGGTGTCGAAAAATTAAAAAAAAATGGGTACAAAAGACAATTTTTAGTTTTGGTAGGTATCTCCAATTAACATGATAATCATTTATGGCCAAAGTACATCTCATGACGATTCCAATAAGCCCAAGCACGACTAGGATACATTGTTTTATTTCAGAGTTCCAGTGCCTACCTTCCGGCTTCATCATCAGAACAGTTCAATGGTACCATTTTCATCAGTACCATTCATTTATAAGTATTTGCTTAATCATAATCGGTTACTATTTTGTGCCCATTGCCGTTGAGACCATGGGCTGTTGGGGCAGTGAGGCCAAGAAGCTCATTAGTGAGATAGGGCATAGGCTAAGGGACAAAACGGGTGACTCCCGCTCCAGCTCGTTCTTGGTGCAAAGGTTAGCCATTGCCATCCAACGTGGCAATGCAGCAAGCGTTATGGGCACCTTTGCGCCGGGAACAGTTAGGGGCGGGTTATTTGACTAGTTATAAGACAACGCTTTTTGACGTGTCGTTAATAAAAAAAAAAAAAAAAAATTATTTAAATCGGTTAACTATTCGAGATATTTTATACCCGTCACATACTCAGCATTAAGGAGTTTCAGTTGCCATCTGTGGTCTTCTTCATCAGTTCCACTTCACCAAATGATACTTTCTGAGTGCAAATGATTGCATTGTTGATGAAAATACCAAAATCGCTATATGTTTGCCTATAACATTTGAGGAGTTCCCTCGATTTCTCTAGGATTCCATCATCAGATCCTGACCTGATAATTATGGGACCAACTAGGAAGTATACCCTTTCAAACAAAAGAAGAATTTTTGAAATCGGTCCAGGCGTCTTAGAGTAATCGGGGAATATACATAAAAAAAAAAAAAAAAGATTCCGACGAATTGAGAACCTCCTCCTTTTTTTGAAGTCGGTTAAAAATTGACAGCGGTTTCATTATGATACCCATAACGACATCGGGATGTATTATGCGAATCGTCATAAATTCTAAAACACACGCAAAGGCATTCTGAACATACAGCCAGGTACCTAGAATATTACTTCGAAATCGAGACAATGTGAATGATATTTTTAAAAATGGAACAAGTTTAGAACAAAAGTATCGTATACTATTTGGCTGTTGCGGCTACAAGATCTTTGCCTTAAACCTAATAAAGACTAAATAAAAAAATAAAATAAAAAGTGGACGCGGGCAAAAATTTCTGAGTGAAATTTTATTCCAAATTTTATTAAAAATGTTTTCAACATCAAGTGATATTGAAAATACACCACCAGATATAACAAATAGAGCAGTTGCGGCTACAAATAATTTACTACCAGAAACGGGTGCGGGTTACGGGTGCCATTTTTCGGTACGCGCTACGCTCGTACCGAAAAATGGCACCCGTATTAAAAGACCGTCCATAACGTAACAGTTGCATAAATAGCTATTTTCCACTACCTTGTCTATTATGTAACACATTGCCTAAGAAATTCGTTTCGAAATATGAACATTTAGACACAATATTATAAAATTAAAAAAAAAACAAAATTACATAATTACAGTTACGAAATGACTTTTGTATGGATCATTATGTAACTGGCAGAATGATACTGAACCTGTTACCTCTCGAAAAAGCCCGCGTTGATTGTGTGTATATAGTCTGAACGTTTTTAATAAATTGTTGTTGGAATTTATTTGCATTTAATTAAGTAAGCTCATCAGGTAGTGGAAAAAGAATCGTACGTGTCTCGCATGCAAAGGCTTTATTTTCACACTCGCATGTAGCTTACATCGCTCGTGTTAAAATCTCGACTTTTATAACTCGACACGAAATGTACTATTCTAAAACAAGCTTTTAATGGACTAAAAGTACGAAATGTAATCATCATTTCAGCCGAAAGACGTCCATAGCTGGACATAAGCCTCCCCTAATCATCATCACCACACTGATCGGTTCCGTGCGTCTGCGCATCCACCAGATTCCCGCAACCAGGTCATCGGTATACATATACCTATATATTTTTTGTTAGCTGGGGATTCTAGGCAACTGGACTTTTGGGGAAAAGGCCAGAGAGTGTGGGATTTTTATCTCACTAAAACCACCTCGGTGATCACCATAAGCACGTAGAAGGGGTCCCGTGACTTATTAATAGACCACCCCGGAACTCCCTTAGTGCAACGCCTGTTAGGGCACATCCCTGGGAAGACTGAAAGAGCGTCTCCCCCTCACCTCGCTGTGTACGGCAGCACGTGATCACAGTGCCACCGTCTTTTCTGGAGTCACTTGATGGGTAGACAGAGTCCCCAATCTGAGCGGCGGTTGGCTCCCCGACGCCTTATTCTCCGGGATCGGCTCTCTCAGGATCCTGCTCTGCGGCCTCCTTCTGGACCACCATAGTCTCACAGAAGGAGATCATTTCCCTCCAGTTTTCTGTCTCTGCCAGCATGGCCCTCACCACTATTGGCAAAGACAGGTCTCGGCCGATCCTGGCGACTAAGAACTGCTGCTCAGAGGCTCATGCAGGACACTCCTCAAGCGTGTGCTGTACAGAGTTAAGCTCACCTCCGCAGTGGTAGCAATTTGCCGTGGTGTCTCGTCCCATCCTATTTTTTATTTAGTATAGGTCGAAGACGACGCACGCTTACCTAGAAGTAACCTATTCACTCTTGACTCAAAGACCCCTAGATTGTACCTATCAGGAAACACAGACTCCGGCAGGGAATTCCACTCCTTAGCTATACGCTTAATAAGTGTTCTCAAAACGTTTAGTGCGTTTAGGGGGGATGTCCATCATGTACCGATGGCGCATCGCCGTACGTCTGGTAGTTCGATGATGAAACGGGCTAGACTGAGTTAGATCATGAAATTCCATCGCACACTCCCCGAAATGTAACCGATAAAAAACCGACAAGCTGGTAACTCGGCGACGATGTTCAAGGCTCTGGTTCCACCAGTGCCTCCTATACAGGTACTCACCGAAGCAATCGCGCATGGTCAGTACCTGAGTGAGCCTGTAGGAGATGCGCTGCTCTCTTTGCAATAGGTATTTGGTCTACATAGTACCGGTATCGGACCAAATAATAAAAAAAAACATTTTTTTTTAAATTCCTCGTAATCTTCTTAGCAAACCCTTCCATTTGATACCCATATCATGGCAGTGCATATAAAATAACTAGTCCGTCCTCTTGGGCCGTCCGCCATATTGGATTTAGAATGACGTCACTCAGCTACCTGTGCATTGTCATCCAAACTAAACGGGTATTCAAAATTGAATCTTAATCGGTGGAGGATAACTGCTTTAAAATTTAGTTGCAAGATTTGACCCACTTACATACATACATTCACAGGGGCGGCCCGGGCGGGCGGCAAATATTTGCGAGGCCCTCGTCCTTTTTACAATGTATGAAATGAAGTGATGAAATACGAGAAATGGAAAACTTGGCACTTATTATTATTAATGCTTTACTATGTATTAGAGTCAGGGTTTCTTCATATAAAACGATCTTCCTAAAAAAATATACTTATACTAACACTTTCTAGTTACAACAAGAATACATAGTTTTACAATGACACAAGCATAGATAAAATAAAATAAACCAGCGTTCTAAAATTGAATATCCGGTGAACTAAGAACGGACAGTGTTACCCTCTGATAAAATAAAGTTAAATTTTTATTATTTTTCTAACACTATGAAATACGTAAACGACCATCTTTATCTTATTGTTACGAATAACTGTTTGCTAAGGATAAAATTGTAAGCGTTTTGGATTGTAGTGCGAGGCCCCTACAAGCGCGAGGCCCCGGGCGATTGCCCTGTTCGCCACCCCCTAAGGCCGCCACTGCATAACATTGCAAGTTAATAAAAAGCTTGTAACAAAATGTTACCTGTTCGTCATTAATATGTGTCTTCCTCTTGTGCATCTGCAGGCCATGCTTGCCGACGAACGTCTCCCCGCAGATGTCGCACACGTGCTCCGTGGGATGCCTCTTGCGCATGTGCGAGAAGTAAGACGTCGGCTTCCTGACGACATGGGGAGCTTTGAAAAATTTGTTAAAATAAAAATATGCTAAAGAGGCGCTCGTGGCTAAATAATAACAGCCGCACTGGTCGATCATCAAGGTTAAGCAACGCTTGGCGAGGTCGGTCCGTGGATGGGTGACTATTTCAACATACCGAGTTTCCTCCGTGCCTCGGTGCGCATGTTAAGCCGTTGGTCCCGGCTGGCATTTGAAGATCTTTGACAGTCGTTACGAGTAGTCAGAAGCTTGAGATCTGACACCAGTCTAGCCAAGGGGTATCGTGTTACCCTGTTACTGGGTTGTGGAGGTCGGATAGACAGTCGCTGGAGTTCGACCTGATGCCTGATTTGGCTGAGGCAAATCCGATAGGACTGGAAGCCGACCCCAATATACTAGGGAAAAGGCTAGGCAGATTGAATAAAAAAAAATTGTATCTCCCATACAAATTTTTGTCAGTTAACTTTGAAAGGAACGTCAATTTTTTTTTGCGTATTTCCTGTAACCATCCTTGGAGAAAGTTAATCATTAACATGGGGCAGAAGCAGTTTTTTAAATATGATCACAACTTTTTGGCCGACCTGGGAATCGAACCCGGGACCATCAACACATCAACAGAAATCTAGAAAAACGATCCAGTATTGATTTAAATAACTTTGCAAAAAAAGTTGGCCCGAGACTCATTTAGGTTTTTTTTAAATACCACATATAGTCGAACCTAGGACCACACACTAGTGTCCGACTGAAAGTTCAATTTCGGTTTCGGTCGAATTTCCAAAAAAAAAAACGAGTTTCGGTTTCGGCGCTAAACCTGCCGAAACTACGACCGAATCCGAGTCAGCATTCGGGAGTTCTCGCGCTGTCATCGGTCATGTTCGGCGCGTTAAATTCCATCCAAGCGAGTAAGCGACGAAGACATTTTGCCGCGTCCACGTGCCTAATCATTGTAATAATCAACTTGATTATCATACTTATAAGTGAAAATGTCGAAGACTGCATAGCTATGTAATTTAAAGATCAAAACATAAAGAATGACTGATTACAATAATGTTTTCTTTATTTTCCCCTTAAAAGTGATCCTTGTAAGGAAGTTTCGGTTTCGGCCGAATCTGAGACTGTTGCCAAAACTCGGTTTCGGGTTCGGTCGTAAAAACCAGTTTCGGTCAAACTCTACCACACGCTCAACAGTAGCTGTTGCGACCACTACACCAGAGGTTATTGAAGGTATAAAGTATTACCTGAACGTGTGGCTGCAAAGTAGACATTCGTAAGTATGTCCCTCGTGCCATTTCTCGTGAATCCTCGCTTGGTTTCTGTGAAGTAAAACATTCTGATTTTTAACCGACTCCAAAAAAAGGAGGAGCTTCTCAATTCGTCGGTATCTTTTTTTTTTGTTTGTTATAAAAATCTTTTTAACAAAAAATCAAACGGGAAGTCCGTTTGATTTTTTGTTAAAAAGATTTTTAACAAAACACTAAGTTATTTTTCGCTTTGTAGTGTTTTGTTTTGGAAGTCGTAGTCGGTTTGATTTCTTGTTATTTTTTTTATAACACTTGACGACATAAGTTGGGGTTGACACTAGAGATGTAAAGCTTAGTTATTTGGCCGGATACCGAATATTCGGCCAACATTGTAACCGGCGAACGCACAGCACACACACAAACACTGACACACACGCCCATACACAAACACACACATGTCACTTCAAATTTAATTGTGTGTTACAATTTTTTTTACATAGAATATAGGTTTTTGTTGACTCACCCTGTATGAGTCACGAAGCCACACTTGTTGCACCTAAATATCCGCACGTGTGCGTTGTTAGCGTGCGTGCGCAATAATTGCACCGACTGGTAGTGCATGCTGCAGATGTCGCACACGTGCGCTCCGCTGCGCTAAAATTTCAATTTAAATTTACTATTTTACAAAAATAATATTTATAATTTTCACTGATCAATTATTAAGGTTACCCTAGTCGACGGCACGAACTATTTTGTGCGCAGGGTTAAAATGCATGCTGTCTCATCCGACAACACGTACGAAAGAAATAGATGCTGTGATGAGCAGTAAGAAGCTAGTTCGCGTGCAAATTAGAACCTTTGCAAATTTGTATTTAGGACGAAAACGAGCGTGCGAAATTTTATAAACAGCCCTTTGGGAGTCTAGATATCATGAAAAACGACTAAATGTATATTTTCAAAATAAAATTATTTACATTGTTGAATTACTAATCTATCCCTGTATGGAGGCCGATTGCAATTTTCCTTCTTCTTATGGTATTTATTTCCGCCCATATGGAACTTTCGACGCTCATAACTTTCAAATATTAAATTTTTTACTTTTCTGTTTCCATACAGGGCTAGATAATGATGAGACAAATTGATATAATTTTTTATTTTGAACGTACATCGTGAAACAGTGCAGTAATCGCCAGACTACGTTTGTATGGAACAATGATCGACTAGTGTAATCTTAAGGCGCAGATACCCATCAGTAGCTGATTTTAAAATGAGAATCACGTTTAAACGCCTAGTCATAATTCTTTGGAAAAATATATGTAACATTAAACCATTTTCTTAATAATTTTATCTGAGAAAATTTTGAGTTTTATTCGTATAACATAGTGTAATTAATTTGTAAAATTATGTCTAATACCACAGACATAAATCTAACTAGATAACGCAAGACACACAATTTAAAAACAAATTTACTAACCAATGAAAGAAAACATTTCCAATGCCTCGGCCAACTTTTTCTATACATTCTTTACAGCTCGATATGGCATAATTAGGCATTTTTCTAGATTTCGGTGGATGACCGGTGCCGATAATGCTAAATGAAGAGCTCAAATTCATTCATTCATCATTGATCGTACTTTTGACACGCGAAGTACATACAATCGCGTCATCTAGTTAAATTTATATCTGTGTCTAACACGGACAAAAAAAACGACAATAGCCGGGCGTATTTTAATGAAATTTTCATCATCTTTTAGAAAAGGCTTTTTTTTAAAGTCAGAGATTAATAAGGAAAGTACAAAAAACTACTGAATTTTGTGTAGCGCGGGTGTGAAACAAGTGCGCGTTTTGTTCCCTCAAGTTCGTTGACGACTGTCGTCGTCTTAAGGTTGCCCTTGTCGGCTAGTAGTGTTCAAAGTAGCTTTAAGGCAATAACTTGCTTAATGCTTTATATTTTAAGCGCGTTATTTTAGACGCTTTATTGTAACGCGCTTTTTTATAACGCACGGGCGCGGGGCGGACACGAATAAAGCAAGCGCGGTGACTTAACTCGCAGCTCCTATCCTAGCGTTGGACTCGTTGGACAGACAGCATGCTTAAAATATTACATCGCTTTTATGAATTTATTACGATAAAATGTAGCAGTAAAAAAATAAACAATGAACTTTCATTTCAGTTCATCACAGCGTCTATTCCTTTCGCACAAAGGGATAGACGCTGTGATGAACAGTAAGAAGCTAGTGCGGGTACGAATACACACTCATGGTAAAAAAAAATAGAATAAATTTAGAAAGAAAAGGAGCGCGCGAAATTTTTAAACAGACCTTTGCCAGTATGAGTATCATGAAAAAACTACTGAATGTATTTGTTTAAAATAATATTATTTTCATTTTTTTTCAACTGCTAATCAATCCCTGTACGGTGACTGTTTTGCAATTTTCCTTCTTTTAATGGTATTTTTGCCGCCCAAAGATGGATGGAAGGAACTAACGACGCTCATAACTTTCAAATACAAGTTTTTTTTACTTTTTCGTTTCTATATAGGTCTAGATAATGATGAGACAAATTGATATAATTTTTTATTTTGAACGTACACTGTCAAACAGTGGAGTAATCACCAGACTACGTTTGTATGGAAGAATGACTGACAAGGGCCACCTTAAGTAGTGACCGCGAACCGGAACACGCAGCGTTGGAAGGTGTCCCTCTAGGGGGTGGGAGGTTTGTCCAGCAGTGGACATCTTTCGGCTGCAGCGATAATGATGAATGTTGACTCACCGAATCATGTTTCATCTTATGGTTGTCATAAGCGCGAGCGTCGACGAAGCCCTTGTAGCAGAGATCGCACTTGAAGGGAGAGTGTAGGTAGTTGGAGGTCTTAGACCTAGCGAGCAGGTTCTCTAGTTGTTCCTTCTTGCTAAGTATTATCTCGCTGCAGTCGGGTTTACGAGCTGAAAAGAAAAACTAAAATATAAACCTTATTTATATGACACTAATGTGTATATTCCTTTAAGGTTGCCCTAGTCGATTATTCTTCCATACAAACGTCGTAGTCTGCGGATTACTCCACTGTTTGACGGTGAACGTTCAAAATAAAAAATGATATCAATTTGTCTCATCATTATCTAGCCCCGTACGGAAAAAATAGTTTAAAAAAAAAGTAATGAGCGTCGAAAGTTCCATATTTCAACACTACTTTTAACGCATTTTTGGACGAGAATAAATACCATAAGAAGAAGGAAAATTGCAAAACGGTCACCATACAGGGATAGATTAGTAATTCAACAATGCAAATAATTTTATTTTGAACAGATACACTTAGACGTTTTTTCAGGATTCAGGATATCCAGACTCACAAAGGTCTGTTTATAAAATTTCGCGCGGTCGTTTTCGTCCTAAATCATCATCCATTTCGCTACAAATTTGTAAAAGTGCGTATTCGTACGCGAACTAGCTTCTTACTGCTCATCACATCATCTGTCTCATTCGCACGTGTTGTGGGAGCAGCTTTACCAAGGGTGATTATAATTTAATGTCCATTTTAACTAACACCTAAATAAAAACCAATTATTGAATTCGCAAATCTACGCTCAGTGCCTAGAGTTCAACGTTCAACAGTGCTATAAAAAATACAACCGACTTCCAAATAAATTTTAGCAGTCGGTGTTCCTGTTTTTGTTTCTTCGTTTTTTGACACCGACTTCCGAAATTGTAGTTTTTTTTTCAATTTGTAGTGTTTTTACTTGGATGACGGTTGTATTTTCTTGTAAAAAAATATTTGTTTTTCACTTTTTATTTGTGGTACACAATAGACAAGTTCTATAGTAAGGTACCTATAATGCCCACAGTGATGCCAGAATAGATTACCCGAATAACATGTAACTTGAACATAACCAGTGGAATGAGAATGTACCAGGGTGAACTGTACACATCTGCGTACCCGTTTAGAGCATACTGGCGTGATGGTGTGTTATGAAATGGTGTAAACAATAAACAGACATGCGATTGCAGCAAACCCGAGAGATTTGCCGTCATTTATTGAAGAGTTCTGTTGTATATGCCAAGAAGGGGATTCCCAAGGGTGGACATCCCAATGTCTACCATAAGTGTAAAACTATAAAAGTTGTAAACCAATACTCACTTTTCTTCTTCACTCTTTGCTTCTTCCTCGATACTTCTTGTTCTTCTTCCACTTCCGTTTTGAACTTCATCAGAGGCACATCATCTTCTGAATCTGACTCAGAGTGATGTGCTGGTATATCTTCTAAGTCTGGATAGCTATGGTCTAGATTTTCTGGGTTCAGCTCTGCAAAGAGAAGGGTCAAGAGTGAGTTGGGTTTGCGTCAATTGTTATTAAGGTTTCCCTAGTCGACCGCACGAACCATTTTGTGCGCGAGGTTAAAATGCATGCTATCTCATCCGACAACACGTGCGAAAGAGATAGATGCTGTGATGAGCAGTAAGAAGCTAGTTCGCGTACGAATTAGCACTTTTGCAAATTTGTATCGAAAAGGATGATGATTTAGGACGAAAACGAACGCGCAACATTTTATAAACAGCGCAGACCTTTAGGAGTCTAGATATCATGAAAAAACGACTTAATGTATATTTTCAAAATAAAGTTATTTGCATTGTTGAATTACTAATCTATCCCTGTATGGAGGCCGTTTTGCAATTTCCCTTCTTCTTATGGTATTTTTTTCCGCCCCAAGATGCGTTAAAATTAGTGATGATGTTAGGAACTTTCGACGCTCATAACGTTCAATATTTTTTTTTACCTTTTTGTTTCCATACACGGCTAAATAATGATGAGACAAATTGATATCATTTTTTATTTTGAACGTACATCGTCAAACAGTGGAGTAATCGCCAGACTACGTTTGTATGGAAGAATGTTCGACTAGTGTAACCTTAAGTGAGAAGTTAGGGTGGCCCAGACTTAGGTTTTATATTTGTTATTTGGTTAGAATAGCCCAATGCTGGACAAAGAACCCCAAATATTGACTCACTTGTGCCACCCTGGGTTATCAAATCAACTCGGGAGTTTGTAGCTAACACAGCCAATTATGTATGACATATTGTTATTTAACCCCGTGTTAGCAACTAACTCAAAGCTAAGTTTTTGCATAAGTGAGCCTTAAGCGTGAGGCCAAACGAACGTAATTTTGTAAGTTGAAAATCGCGTAAAATGCGTCGCGGAATTTACGCTGAATTCGGTTTCATACTAAAGTCCTGTTTGTGCCACACGGCGACGAATAAAAACCGGCCAAGTGCGTGGCCAAAATATCACGTTTGTTGTATGGGAGCCTCACTTAAATATTTATTCTGTTTTTAGTATTTGTTGTTATAGCGGCAACAGAAATACATCATCTGTAAAAATTTCAACTGGCTAGCTATCACGGTTCATTAGATACAGCCTGGTGACAGACAGACAGACAGACGGACAGTGGAGTCTTAGTAATAGGTTCCCGTTTTTACCCTTTGGGTAAGGAACCCTAAAAATGAGTTGTCTGCTGACTCACGCAGATTATTTCAACTGCATTGTGCTCGAGGGAGGGGTGCGAGGCAAGCGTCAGCGCTCAGTACAAACGAAGAATAGCAACTGAAATTACCTCCGTGGGTCTGGCAGCCTAACCGAATTTCAGTTGAACGAAAATTCCGCGACTCATTTTACGCCGTGTATTCCCGTTCGTCCCACCGACTTCGTCCCCCTCGTGGGACGCCCGCTTCGCTCCCGTCTACTGGCTACCTACCTACCTACCATGCCTATCCTTCCTACCTTACCTACCCTGCCTACTAATTTTTATCTATCATCAATAGCGATACGAACGATATCAGCAATATTCTCAGTGCACGCCAAAGAATGAATTTTATAGACAACATTTTGCTACCTTGGGTTACATTATTGCAATTTTCATAAGGATCTCTACTTTTTTTGAAAAGATATTATAAGCTACGACACTCAGGAATAATGTAGCTATCTACTGGTGAAAGAATTTTCAAAATCGGTTTCGTAGATCCAGAGACCGTCCGCCGCGACCGCCAACTTATGGTTGCCTGCTTGTCGGTCTTCTACAGACTGTATTTTGGCGAGTGTGCTCATGAACTCCACGACCTCATCCCACCAGCCCCCTTCTACCATCGGACATCTAGACGCACTGTAAGTTACCATCCTCATCTAGTTGCCATTCCACCAATTCGCACCAAGCGCTTCTAAACATCCTTCATAATGCGCAAAGCAAAAGAGTGGCACTCACTACCTGCGTCTGTGTTTCCGAACGCTTACAACCCGAATCTCTTCAAAGTTAGAGTGAATAGGCTTCTTCTGGGTAAGCTCACTCCATCGTCGACTTAATCACTGTCATCTCTGACCTAGACTAGAGTCAAGAGCAAACCCAACAAAAAAATATTAAAAAAAGATATTACCCCTTACAACTTCACAAACTCTCAAACTTTACCTCTTTATAATATTAGTATAGATGTGTTGAAAAATAATACAGAACATACCATCACTGTGGTATTCCTCCTTCAGCTCAATGCCATGAACAAGCCTCTCACAGACAGCTGGTACCTCTTCTTTGATAGCATCGCTGTCTGCCTGCCCAGCACCAACTATACTGATCTGTTGTATTGAGGTTCTTATGAACCCGCCAAGGTTATCTGGCTCTCCTTTCAGCTGTAAAAGCTTTATCTGTAAAAAAAATATTCGTTTAATTTTTTCGACGGAACCCTAATTATTTTTCTAAGAAAAGTAGGTACCTAGCCTAAGTTACTCCTTATAACTTCAGCCGTTTAGAGAGTCGGAACAAACAGCCAAAAACACAAACAAAAATTTAAAATTGTTTTTTTTTACGTTACCTACTTTCGTTTACTTAAAAGATATTATTAGTGTCCAACCGAAACTGGTTTTACCGAAACCGAAACCAAATTTCGGCAACAGTCTCAGTTTCGGCCGAAACCGAAACTACCTTACAAGGATCATGCTTTGAGGGAAAAATAAAGAAAACGTTATTATAATCAGTCAGTCTTTATTTTGTTATCTTTAAATCACATAGCTATGCAGTCTTCGACATTTTCACTTATTGGTATGATAATCAACATAACAAACCCTCATTTAAGAAACAAATATTCGCAAAAAAATACTCGCTTGGATGGAATTTAACGCGCCGAACATGACCGATCACAGCGCGAGAACTCCAGAAAATTTCGGTTTAGTTTCGGTTTCGGAAACTAAACCGAAAACGAACCTTCGGTTGGACACTACATAATATTAATATAACAAACAGACACTTAATTTTTATTTATTTGCAAAGACCCTAATTAAAACTTAAAATTTAACGAAGTGTAATATTCCTTGTCAATAGTCTAATTAGCTCAAACACCTTGGTGCTGTCTTGTTTGGTTAAACCTGAATCCAGCATCCCTCACCTCATATTCCTTATTCAACATCTGAGTGAACAGCTCTTCAGCTTGCAGACATTTCCTCATAAATCGGCAGCATTGCTTCAGTTTAGCGTAGCAGTAGTAACAAGCCAGCATCGGTCTACTGTCTTCAGTTATAAACTGCAACAAAAATTAAAGGTAATATTATTTATCAGCTGTTTATTTATAACAAAAGATGTCCACTACTGAACATAGGTCTCTTCCACGTGTCACCAGATAGCTACAACCTCAGGGTCTTTAAGTCAAGAGTGAATAGGTTACTTCTAGGCAAGCGTGTTACACCGTCAACCACATCATCGCTTACCATAAGGTGAGCTATTGGACTAGCTACATATAAAAACATTTTAAAAAAAACATTGACCAGTCCTTTGAGTCTCGCATCTCAATTTTAACAGGTTCACTGTCCCATGATGTACATTATGGTATTTGTGATTGTTTTAACTATTGTTTTATTACGTGGACTGTGAATCTGTTAAATTATAATATCATTTAATGTTGTTACAAGTTTACAAAATAAATCTGATTGAAAAATACGCAATTTCACGTTGACAGTGATGTGGACGAATTATTTTACTCCCAATGACCGCTGCCCTTTTTATATGAGTTCATAATTAATTTTTTTCCTTTTATCTTGCAATCGGTTATCAACCTATAGCAGATTTTTTGTGCGGACGTTGACTGCTGAGGTCCATTCTTCCAGCGAAGAATCTGCCTCTAAAAATAGTTTTCACTTTATTTAATAAAGTCCTACGTGATAAGGGTTCATAGTTGTTTTTATTTATGTGTATAGTATTTTATTCCATGTAAATTTATGAAACAATAAATTTCGTATTGAAAAATTTACATTTATATTTTTAAACTCTGTAACATTCTACTTGACCCATGTTACTTGCGGTCGGTCACAATATGTTTTCTTCATCTTTGGGAGTATGTGGAACAGGGTGTAAAGACTCCACCACCACCACCAGTTGGGTGATTTGTCTGTTCAGGCGACTGCCGGACGATTGTGTGTGTGTCATCACTCTGTTTTATATACCGCATATAAAATGAAATTTTTAATTGTGATTTTGTGCTGTGTCTTTTGTGTGCACTAAATAAATGTTTTATCTATCAAATCGTACCGAAAACTTTGCTTGCCTAGCAGAATTGTTTGTGATGTTAGGTCTTTAGTTGATATGGGGTCACACATCCATTCTATAATACAAATTGAAAGAAAGAAATAAATTATTAGGCAATCATTATCAACTTACTGGATTATCAGTCAGCTTTTCATAAATCTCCTGCAGGGTCTTGTTTGTAACTAAATACATGCGTACGTTCGCCACTAAACATATCCTACACATTGATAGTTTTTCCATTTTAATTGAATAAAAGATTAATTATGACTGAATGATCACTGGTGAGTTAAAGAAATATCACTTCTTGCACTAACTATTAAAACAAAATTGTCTCAATCCATGGGATATTATAAAAAACAAGACGAAAGAACCGAGTGTTTTTAAAGACTTTAATGATAAATGTTAGAAACGTTAAGCATTTAATTCACTTTATAATGTATAAACATTGAGGCGTTTTTGAGCATTTTACTGTATTCATTATGCAGATATTTATTTATATTCGGTAATATTTTTTTTTTTTTTTTTTTCCTTCTTTGGCAACTGAGCCGATGCCGACTATTCTGCCAGTGTCATGTAGAGACGACAGCACAATGACGCGAGCCGTCGAATTGAGCTATTCTTTCGGTGTCATGTGGAGTCGACAGCACGGTGAGTCGAGCCGTCGAACTTTGTTTATTCTTCCAGTGTCATGTAGAGGCGACAGCGCGGTGAGATGAGCCTTTCCGTATATATTAGTTTACTCTTTGGATGAGCCGACGAACTTTGTGGTAGTTAACAAAGATAGACATTGATAAAAATAAAAAAAAAGTAACTACATTTTGATGCCATTGTCAATTATAAATTTTGAAAGGAGTTTGATAACTTTAGGAGAGAAATTTGCTAAAAGGGAATGGAAGTTGATAGGGAGGGGGATTTTAATGTTGGGAAGCATATGGTACAAGTCAAAGGAGTGGGAATACGAAGGACATGAAAAAAAGATATGGTCTAATGTACCATCATCAAGGCCGCACTCACACAAGGAAGAGTCACGAACACGGATCTTATTTAGGAATACTGGACTACAGCAGTGACCGAGTCTCAGCCTACACAAGGATGAAACAGCTCTTCTAGACATTTTAGGGCATTTGAAAAACCAAGGTTTCCGCTGGATGTCAGGTTGAATGTTGGCATAATATGCCCCTTTGAGTTTCGAGCTTGCTTGCCACTCCGCTGACCACGAGCTGAATAATTTAAGTTTGGTGTCTGAGCGCAAGTCATAACTATGAAGCAGATAGTGTTTTCTATCCACAGGTTTGGATGTAGCAAATTTTGCCAGAGAGTCAGCACACTCGTTGCCACATATACCCGAATGGCTGGGAACCCAAACTATTTCAATGTTTAAACCTTTGTTGTGACAAGAGAAGAGTAAATTACGTATATCTACAATAATCTTGCTGTGAATTTTAGATTTTAATTGATTTTGTCCTAGAGCCTGGATGCTACTATGCGAATCTGAAAAAATAACCGAATTTTGGATATTGTGCGATAATATAAAATTGATGGCTTCTAGGATACCGATGCATTCCCCTGTAAAAACTGAAGATTCTGGCGGACATTGGAATAAAAGAGCTATTTTAGAGTTCTGGAAGTATGTTGAAACACCTGTACACCCCGTTGATGATAATTTAGATGCATCCGTATAGAACAAATTCCAACCCTTCCAGTATCTCTGAATAGCCCGAGCAAACTCTGCTTTTACGTCCTGGGAGTTTTTAGTGATACCAAGGCCCAAGACGATCTTTGGCTTGAAATGGACCACCTCATATGGGGAAGCAAATACTGGAAGAGAAGGGTATTGACAAACAGGCGAAGAGAGTTGTTTAAGCTCCCTGTACCTATTCATCAATGGAATACATTTATTATTCCAGTAAGAAGAGACGTTAAAAGAAAGGTTGATTTGCTCCAAAATGGGAAGTAAGGGATGGGATGAGAGGGAGAAAACTTTTGACAAGAAACGATCTGCTAAGTATTGTCTACGAAGGGTAAGGGGAGGATCTGCACATTCAACCTGGAGAGCGTTAATGGGGGAAGATTTCATGGCGCCAATAACTATTCTAAGGCATTTGGCCTGGACTGCATCGAGTTTACGTAGGGCTTCTTTATTACATGGCTCAATTAAGTAGCTACAGTAATCCAACACGCTTCTAACCAGAGCATTGTATACCAGTTTTAAGGTGTATGGGTGAGCCCCCCACCAGACACCTGCCAGAGCCTTAAGAATCGAAACTGAGCGCTCACATTTTTTAACTGTATTATTAATGTGGTCCACACCTGACAATTTAGAATCCAGGATAACTCCCAGAAACCTAGCCTGTTCTTTGACTGGTATAAATTGGCCATCTATATTAATGTCAAGTTGAGGGATAATACGTCTGCGAGTAAACACAACTGATGTACTTTTTGGAGCACTTAAAGATAACCCATGATCTAACAGCCATTGGTTTAATGAGGACAAAGAAACATTCATAGATTGAGCAGCATCCACGATGGAATTGCCACAGACCAATAACGCAATATCATCAGCATACTGAAGGATTTTACAATTAAGATTTAAACAGGAAGGTAGATTGCAGGTATAAATATTGTATAAAGGGGGACTAAGAACGGATCCCTGAGGAAGGCCCCGCCAAGCTAATCTTGATGCAGACTCCTCCCCAGGAATTCTTAATTTAAGACTACGGTCTAAAAAGATATTTGATATGATCTGACGAATTTTAGGCGGGATTCCCAGCTCTTTCATTTTATGCCCAAGAACAGGGACGAGGACAGAATCATATGCAGCTGAAATGTCTAGGAAAACGGCTACCACAGACTCATTCCTACTAAGGGCCAACCGGATCTCTGATGTGAGGGTACCCACACTATCAGCTGTACCCAGACTTTTCCTAAAGCCAAATTGAGATGTTGGTAGCAATTTCCTGCTCTCCACAAACCATTCCAGACGGTTTTTAATAAGGTGTTCCAAGAGTTTAATGAGTATGGACGATAGAGCAATTGGTCTGTAGGAACAATGATCACTAGGATCTTTACCAGGTTTTAATATTGGAATAATAATTTGAACCTTCCAATCAGGAGGAATATATCCAGAGGAAAAGCAGTAATTGGCCAAGTCCAGGTAATACTGGTGGGTCTTATCTCCAGCTTTGGTTATGAAGGAATATGGGAATCCATCCACCCCAGGGGCAGAGTCCCTTACATGGGCAAGGACAGATTTAAGTTCCTCCAATGTAAATGGTCTGTCCAAAGGATCATCTGATGCTGTTTGGTGGTTCATTGAGACACATTCATATTTACCAGGAACATAAGCTGGGGCTAATTTAAAAAAAAACTGGTGACTAAGCTCATCAGACATTATGCTCCCAGAGGGAGGCCTCAAATTATTCCTAAAGGATTTCAACCTACGCCATACTACTGAAACTGGAGTGGATGGACTCAGTGAATCACAATACCTACGCCAACTATCTCTTTTTTTTTTCTTAAGTAATTTTCTGGACTTAGCCAATATATGCTGAAAAGCTATGATGTTCTCCAGGTTCATATTTAAGTTAAAATTCATTTCAGCCTCATTCCTAGCTTTGATCACAGCAGAACATTCCCTATCCCACCATGGCGGAGATGGGATTTTGCCCTTTGGCAGTTTTTTGGCAGGGAAGCAATCATCTGCTGTAGCAGATATTATGTTGGAGAATGACAAAAAGCATTCCTGAGCATTTTCATCATTAATGGAAGGAAGAGAGGAGACGCGCAAATCTATAATTTTTGAGTAAAGGTCCCAATCAACTGAGTTCAGTTGATATTTTAAAAGAGGAGCACAGATTCTATCAGGGATAATTTTGGAAGGTATTTCCACCATGATGGGATAGTGATCACTCCCATAGGTCATATTCAAGCGACTCCAATTAAAAAGGCTGGCTATATTAGATGAACAAAATGTCAAATCAACACAACTGTTATTTTGCCCAGGCACAGCCCGACGTGTGGCAGACCCATCATTTATCACACATAAATTAAGTTCATCTAATATATCCACTAAGCCTATACCAAAATTGTCACAGGTTTCTGACCCCCATCTATAGTGGTGACCATTAAAATCACCCATGACAAGTAATGGACCTTGTACATTACTTAACAAACTTTTTATGATATCAAGATCATCAATTTGTGGGTATGCAATATAAAAACTAAAAACAATTATATCCTCAGCCTTAACAGCAACAACATTGATGTTGTCACCTACAAAGGGTAGAGGAATTGGGGTGAATGATACTTTGTTATTGATGAACAAAGCACATCCCCCATATCCATCTGATCTATCATGTCGAACACCATTGAAACATGGGATTCTGAAATTACTTTCAGAACGAAGCCATGTCTCAGCAATGCTGCAGATTGATGGTTTGAATTTATTAATGAGGAAAAGTAAATCATGTTTCCTGGGAGTAATACTCCTGACGTTCCACTGAAGAAGGTGAAGGGGGAGCATTGTGAATATAATTCATTATAGATGTCAATTTGTTGGCAACGTGGTCAGGTAGTGAATGAGCAGGGTTTGCTAATATAGCCATTAGCATACTGGATATAATATTTAAAATACTTTCTGAAGAAATAGGACTGTTAGTACTTGCCCGAGGGTAAGCACCACCATTTTGGACAGGAGTGAATGAATAATCTTGAATAAGGGCTTGGTGAGCTTGCTTATCATAACTAGGTGACAGGGGCGCATGGGATTTTGGTTTGATTAATACAGTTTTGCGGTGTGATTTTGGAGTTTGGGGAGTTGATCTGGGGAACAGAAGAGGACTGGCTATAGGTTTGGTTTTTGGAGATGATCTAATTACTTCAGCATACGATCTTGAAACTTGTGGGAATACCTGACTTGCTTCTGCATAAGAGATTGATTTCTCAGCCATCAGTGCTTTTATTCCTTTTTGCCGACCCAACTCCGGGCAAGACTTGTCGGTGGCATAGTGACTTCCAGAGCAGGAAACACAAAAGCCAAATTCAG
Organism: Orthosia cruda; assembly: GCA_964057195.1. Lineage (NCBI taxonomy): Eukaryota > Metazoa > Arthropoda > Insecta > Lepidoptera > Noctuidae > Orthosia > Orthosia cruda. The sequence goes on from OZ059853.1 coordinate 18,462,516, forward strand.
TGGGGACTTGGCAGCCATCACCTAGGTGGTCTTCACCACATTTAAAACAGCGTGGTTGTGAGCGACATACAGTGCGTGTGTGACCAAAACGACAACAGTTGAAACATTGAATAGTTGGGTACATATACTTTTCAACTGGGAGAGTAGAGTAGAAGCAATATACACGATTTGGCAAAACTTGGCCATCAAAGGTAAGAATAACGGTTTGAGTGGGCTTCCACTCAGTAACGCCCGGAGAACTCACCTTTCGGTTCATTCTCCTGGCCTTAATTACTGGACCGCATCCAGTGGGAACCCTGATATTTTCAATGACCTCTTCCTCTGTCCACTCGATAGGTACGTCTCTGACGAGACCCATGCGCGTAACGTTATATATAGGGATAGAAGTAATGTATCCATGGGATGTCAGTATTGGGCTTATTAGAAAACTGTTTGCATCCAGGTGAGTCTTAAAACTTACTGCGAGTCTATTTCGCCCCAAACGTTTCAAGCTTCCGAGAATAACATTAGCAAAGTTATTATTTGTGAGGAACATACCAAACTTAACAGGATGTAGAACAGTGCCAGAGGTCTGTCCATCTTTTAAGGACACGTGAACTACATAAATGGTGCGTTATCTCTCGAGTTGTATGTGTGTCTGCCTATCGTATGCTTGGATTGTTTCGGAGGATTGATAGGAGTAGCGGGGGGCGAGCATGCGGGTCTTTTTCTTTGCGCAGATTCGGAGTCCATAGCGTTATCAATTTTGTCATCGGGGAGAGTAATGGTTAGAATCGGACTGTAATCAAAGGGATCGGGAGGGTCAGGGGGTTTCTTGTTATCCATGACGGATACCGGTTGAAAAAATTAAATCTATTAAAGAAATAGATTCATACAAACCCTGGATGTTAGAACACAAACACCAAGAAAAATCTTGTTTGAAATTCACACTAATAAAAACACTTAACTCAAGAAAACTCGTAATACCAATCAAACTAACTGCTAACCCAACAACACTACCAAAGAAAGACTAAAATTATCAACTCTATAGTGAAAAACTCTTAAAATCAAAATAAGACTAAAAAAATTTTGCCGCCATAAGTTGACTTGACAATGACATCCACGTAAAAAAAAAAAAAAAAAAATCACCACGTAAAAAAAAATCCGGTAATATTTAATTCATCGCAAAAATTCCAAATAAGCGACGCAAACGGACCCAAACTATTTTGACATTTCAAAGAGTAGTGCGTTCATAAAAAGTAAAAAATGTTAACTTGATTGTATAAAAACTGATGGCAGATACAAAACTATGATAAAAATCTTGATTGTTTTACGTTCCCTATAAATTAGAAAGGAAATAAAATTATAAAGAACTTTGTGTTGTACATCATGTTTTACAAATAAATGATAATGATTGTATAACCTGAACGCAGATAAACAGTAAACTCTTAACCAACTGTCAAAGATTCAGAGATGTCACTGGTGTCACTGTCATTTAGAGTGTAACTACGAAAATCAAACAAAATTCGATCTTAATTCAATTCACTTAATTCACGATACAACTCATGATTCGAACTCATATATAATTTTATAAAGTGTTTAATTAGATAAAATTGCTATATATAATTTTAGTTTCTTTCTATCGTTTATCTTTTTGAAGCAAATTGATTCGAGTTCAAGGCTTTCTTGTGTGTTTCCATGGTACCACTGCATCAAAATGAATGATTTTTATCCTGATTCCTGATGCAAACAGCGTTATGCTAATTATTTTAGAATCTAGTAAAAGTGCATCGGCGTTAATTGTTTACCCAATGTACCAGTGAGAACATAAGAAGACTAATACCATCAAAAATGTTACAGTAAAGGGTTTTCATGTAAGTTTGTTTTGATTCTATTTTCTCGATACAAACAGTAGCAAAAATAAATAAATAAATGGCTGTTAGAAATATTTTTGGACGTTTCATAATAATTGTAGGAAAAAAGAACTACTCGAGCGGTCTTTAGTTTTATTTTAGAGCTTTCTACTTGTGGATTAAAAGTAGCTATGTGCCTAAAACAAAATTTATATCATATTATTAAAATTCTTTAATAATACAGTAGGTATTTATTCTCTTCAATCGGTCCTTCATTACTGTGCATCGTGGTCACTGGACCCCTATAAGCTAACAATCTGCCTCCATCGGCTCCGGTCCAAAGTTGCCATCACCACCTGCTGGAATTTGCTCGAGGACATAGCTTCTTTCAATTGGTTATACCAAAGTGTTGGTGACCAGCCTTGTGCTCAAAGGGAAGACCTTTAGTATTCTCAAAAATAACAAGCTTTTCAAGGCTGCTATCTCCCCTTCCAATGTGTGGTCATAATAAGTAAAGATATGCTGTCGGCAAACTGTAGACAATCAGGTCACGTGAATAGCCAGGGCGGGTCGCTATTAAAGTATATCTATACTAATAATAAATATATAAAGAATAATAATATATATATAAAGAATAATATAATATGTTTGTTTGTACCGAATAGGCTCCAAAACAACTGGACCAATTTAAAAAATTCTTGCACCTGTTTTATTCCGGAGTATCATATGCTAAAATTTATTTTCAAAATATTAAAAATCCTTAAGAAAATTGCAATAATGTAACCCAAAGCAGCAAAATTTTGGCAATGAAATTCATTATTTGTCGTGCACTGAGAAAACTATTGATGATACATAAAAATGATGTACTACATGATTAAAGTACTCATTATTACCTACAAAATGTCTACGAGAGAATATATCTAACTATCATAGTTAAGTCACAATAGCGGCTTTTGTGTTCTAAAATTTAATTAGATCGCCGCCGCCGCCCACTAGAAACAAAAGTTGGTTACATTCGTATTGCAGTATTATCATATTGGTAGATAGGATAGATTAGGTAGAGTAGGTAGGGCAGGTGAGTAGGTTGGTAGGTAGGTAAGGTATGTGGGTAGGTAGGTAGGTGCTAGGTACAAGTAGGTAGCCAGTTGACGGGAGTGAAGCCGCGGGGGTCAGCTAGTAATAAATAGAAAGATTAAAATAATAGCCACTATATATTTGCTGTTTTAGGTCTGAACCACATCCATGATGTCACCTTACTGACACAAGTCATCAGCATCTACGTCGGCTGTTCCCAACTATGCGCGGCTCGAATATCCAGAGGCAGCACTTTACATGGAGCAACACATCTGACTTCCACAAACCAGTAACTGGGTAACCGAATACCCCTTGGTATGACTTTCAGGTCCCGTAAATTTTGCAGACAGCCGGAAACAACAAAAGTTAAGTGAAACAAGTTATTCGAACATGCTGGAGTGTCCAAGTGTCCATACTGCACTTTGAAAGACCTTCATGCTCGCTGCAATAAGCGTGGCCACTTACCGGGCCCGCAATATAAAAAGAAGTATACATCAATTCAACTGAAACAAGGCAAAATGTATCATAACCAATTGGATTTCGTCTGTGACTACTGCTCAAGGACGTTCACAAGGAAATATAACTTGCAAACGCATATAGAAAACTGTCACATCAATTCTTCTTGTCACTGTAGTATTTGTGGCCAAAACTTCGGTAGTCCGGCCGGGTTACTGCAACACCTGTCGAGAGGACACAATAACTATGGCCAGCCGTTCCCAGAGTGCGAACTTTGCGGAAGAATTTTCACTCGCAAACAAAACATTACTTCCCATATGATAACTGTACATCTACAAGGATTAGGTTATGAAATAAAATGTCGTCTATGCGAAAAAACATTTACAACGGAACGCAATTTGAAACGGCATATGAATCAACTGCATAACCCAGATGTCGAGTATCCAACCTGCAACGATTGTCACAAGGTCTTCAAAGGAAAGCACTCCCTTATAGCACATATCCAGTCTGTTCACAATGTAACCGAAAAAGACGCCATCAAGTGTCATCTCTGCGAAAAAGTTTACACCAATAACAGGAACCTGAAGCGGCACATCGAAATGTTTCACGGCGAAAAGGGAGAGTTCAGATGTGACATATGCCCGAAAGTATACACCTCTAACCAGAGTTTGAGACGCCATGCCCGAACAAGACACAGTACGGACAACCAGGAACATCTAACGTGCAATTTTTGCATGAAAGTTATCATCGGACGGGAGAACTTCGAAAGCCATGTGCAATTTCATCATCAAGACACGGAATTGGATGTTAAAACCGCCGAGTTTGTCTGCGAATATTGCGACAAGGGCTTCGATGAAGAACCTTGTTTGCGGCAACACGTGAAAACGGAACATTCGTTTAAAACTTTCTATAAGTACTGCAAGCAATCGTTGCTCAAACAGTACGGGATGGATACACGGACAATATACAACTGTGAATTCTGTCACTACTATTTTTTGACCGTCTACGAACTTAAAGACCATATGCGAGTGAGTCATGATACGGAGTACTCTTTATCGACTTGCAACGTATGCTTCACTAAGTTTTACAGTACGGTAACCATGTCTGCTC